>OW052221.1:281411675-282664306 GCA_932526605.1 Nephrotoma flavescens | reverse complement strand
ATGCTCACGTTCATCTTTCAGCTGTGGTTGCAGGAAAAGTTCATATACCCTTCTCCTGACGAAAATGGGCAAGTCTCACATCAATGTAAAGTTTTGAGCTCGGCACAAGCGATTAAGTGCATCTGCAAGTACATAAATAAAGGGAGTGGCCAGAGTATCTTGAATATTCGTCAGAAAGGGGTTACTAATATTGTTCCCAGAGATACCTTAACCTTTAGAATGGGCTGATACGTTAGCAATTACAGAACAGCTTGGTGAATTTTGGTCGAGCCACTGCAGAAGTGACACTAAACCGTGGCACATCTTGTGGTACACCTGCTTAATAGTGAGCGGATTTACTTCACCGAAGATAATTTTAGAGATAGAGCAGCTACACTATCTAGGAATACTTTTTAAGCGTTCTTCCTGCTGTTTCAAAATTTGAGTTGCGGTTGCAAAATAATTAATTTACGATGAAGTACCTTGTCGCTACACCTGAAATGCAGGTCGAGAGAAGGTCAGAAGTGTAGGTGGGTGTCGCTCTCAGCCTAATCCACGTTAGAAACAGTCCACGTTAGCAACTTGAGTGTTATTGTTTAAGGATGGTGCTAAATGTAGTACGGTATTCCACTTACTTTCTGCGAATTTTGACAACATTTGAGAGCGATTTGGTCAGTAAGCTGAGCTAAGATACAGTCGCTGAGCTATGATACAGTCGTTTTGTTACCCGTTACTGAAACTGTCTTGCGGCTGCTTCAAGCAAAGATGAACTTGCCATAACATATTAGAACGTGTTATCTTGGCTAACCATTTTTGCTCAATTTGCTCCTTGCAAAATGCACCGGCTGAAATGTGGTAATGTCTATTGCCCAATTTGGTATTGCAGCAGCGTTTCTGAAGCGGTAGGCGGTCTGAACAATCAGTTTATAGATTACCTCCCAACCTGGCGAGCGTGGAGGCCCCGATGTGTAATATAAGCTAGAGTTCGGTTTATACGCAGAGAAACAACTCGGAATATGTAAAGGTCGAATGGAGACGAACGAACAGGGTATTGCTCATTTCAAAAACCAATTATATCATGTCGTAAGTTCGCAAGACGAGCTTATTGCTACTGTTCTTCAGGACTTACAACTAAACATTCAACAGTTGTGTTTTGTCCTCAATTCTAAATCATTTTTTACAAGGGAAATTATTTCAAAAGGAGTCAACCGTTTTCGTACAACAATCTTCTAAGTACTTTATTTATTTATGTAGAACATCATCAGGTAGTTCTATAATGGAACATGTGGAAACTTACTTATCTTGTGCTAACCTCTCATATTTCAGTAACAACTTTACTAATTAATCGATCAGTCAGGTGTCTGTAACCGCGTCGATCCCTTTATTATACTAATAAACCTTTCCTATCCTCTTTATGTTGTATATAAAGAGAGGCGTATGTATGGAGCTATTTTTGATGTATAGCGGGACCGATATCAACCGGCACACAAGATTAGGCTTGGTTATTCATCCCAATCAATCAATCAAACAAAATACGAGCATATGTGTTTTGCTGTAAAATACAGAAAATAAGTAAGAATTATAATCCAGTCATGATATTATTGAAGTTAAACGAATCAGATTAGTATTAAAAATGATTGGCTTACAAAAAAGCTTATTGCATGTCTTATACACACACATGTCTTACCTCTCAGAATTTAAGGCATTTAACAGTCTCAAATTAATACCCAGAAGGATTTAGTCTGTCACAATAATTTTAATATTTTTTAAAAACACATTACTGTCATTTTAACGATGTCCAGCAGAGAATATTAATTTTAATTCTCTGAACAGTATTACAAATAAAAAATTTTAAAATATCTAAACACAAACAAATTGCTCATGATTGCAACTGGAAAGCTTGATTTTCGCGGAAATATGGTATGGTACACAGAAAACATACCCCGATTATTAACTGGAAAAGTGATTTAAAAATATGAAATAAAAATTACTTATCGATTTGTAATTATTTGACATCATAAATTGGCGACAGCATGGAAATGATCGATTATGCTGACTAAATAAAAAAAATGTTAATGGTATATAATGGAGCTTTTCCTTCTTTATATATAAAATCTAAGTTTATTTATAAATTGAAGTAAAACAAAAAAAAATGAAAATGAAGAATGGGTACAATGCTTTGTCGTGTAATATGGACTTTTTAGTCTGGTATTTCTTATAATATGACAGTTATAGTTTATGGCAGAACTTTGTCGTATATACAATTGGCTATTTAAGAATTAATAATATTAACAGAATAGAGTGGAAAATTATAAATCACTTTCGAATCGTTTGTATTCAAAAATGCATTACGCAAAATTTTATGTTTTGCAATCGAATTATGGTTCAGCATTTAAAAATACAGTAGGTCCATGAGAAATTCATCACTTCCGCGCGTTTTGTTATCTGCTGAAAATACTATGTAAATATTCTTCCTAATCCCTTTTCTCTTGGGAAAGCCAGAATAGTGTCATAGAAATCGAACCAAAAAACCCGGGCCTAATATTTTGTCCTCTATTGTGCCGCAAATTATTGATTATTAGCAAATTCGAATAAAATTTTAGTGCAATACGTGTAACGCCATCTATTAACAACTAGTCTGAACTAACATGAAATTAGTTTGATCAGTAATTTTGTCGAAAAAATGGGTACCAGGTACAAAAGTCGTACGCTAATTTCAGACTAAATACAAATTTTTTTTTAAATATACAACATTGCTGTAGAAATGGTAAGAAAAAAACCATCCATATATATTTTATTGGCACACACCTATTTAAATGTGGTCAAACTAAAAACAATGTAGAGTTGAATTGAACTATAAATGTTTTGTTTACTAAACTGACAAATTTTCATGCTGTATAAGATAGTGGAATTTTGACAGCGGAAAATGAGAGATTACGCTACTTGCCGCAAGTGACAGCACTATCACTAAAGATAATTTAGAAATTGTGGAAATTTTTTATTCATTATGTATATATTTTTTCAGTAAATAAAACATCTCAGCGGAATAAAATATTAGAAGTGATCCTTAAACTGGCACATTTATTGATCTCCGAAAGTCCGAAGTGAAGGAACTCGGTATATGAAATGTTGAAATTTAACAATATTCCATCTTTCCGGCATTTCTTCCACTAGTAACCAATGATTTCGGCTGTTTTTCTAATATCTTAGGCTATACTAAGACTATAAAGAAAATTTGGGGAAAATTCATGGACTAAGATTTTCACTAGAATTTTTTGTTTTTCTGCGGCCATATAAGTTATTTTCAGTTTCTGGACAATATCTCAAAAACTTCCACTAGTAACCAATACTTTCGGTTGGTTTTCTAATAGCTTAGGTCATACAGAGCCTATTTGGAAATTTTTGGAAAATTCATGGACTAGAATTTCCAAATGGACATGAATTTTCCCCAGCAGTATAGCCTAAGCTATTAGAAAAACAATCGAAAATATTGGTTACTTGTAGAAGAAATGCCGGAAAAACGGAATATTGTTAAATTTCAACATTTCATATACCGAGGTTCCTTCACTTCGGAGATCAATAAATTTGCCAGTTTAAGGATCACTTCTAATATTTTATTCCGCTGAGATGTTTTATTTAGTGAAAAAATATATCCATAATGAATAAAAAAAATTCCACTGGTAATTACATTACAAAATAAATTCTCTTTAGTGATAGTGCTGTCACTTGCGGCGAGTAGCGTAATTTCTTATTTTCCGCTTTCAAAATTCCGCTATCTTATACAGCATCAAATTTTCTTGCATAAATTGATATATGTGTTCTGTATAGTTAAATGTCAAAACCAGATACATTAGAGATGACTCGAATTGGATGATGGAAATATAGATTCGATTAAATCTAGCATATGGGTTAGAAAAAAAATATATGAATTCATTTTCATCGTCGCTCAAGGCTGTCATTGGTTTTTATTTATGGAGAAATTTTAAGTGTGTTATTTAGATTGACATTGACTTACTAATGCCATTTTTAACGGCATGTATTGTTTAGTAAAATAGTTTTTCCCAACTACTGCAATTTTCTTACGAGCACGTGACTATCCTATAATTTTCTTGAGTTTCACTAACTTTTGAAAACTTCAAGTTTAGACGAAACTCAATTTAGAAAATTGTATTTGTGATTTTAAATTAAGAAACGCCACAATACTCCTTCTCAAACGGATTCGAAAGAATTCGTGAAAATAATTTTTAGTAATGTTCGAAAGGAACAATAAAAAAAGTGAGTGCTTTAACAATAAAAAAAAGTGAGCTTTAAACCACATGACTGAAGTAAAACTTCTTTTGCTCCATCTCGGTTCGATAAATTTTGATGCCTATGGTCACAAAAACAACACACATATACATGCGTAACAAATGACAGTACACTTATTCAAAATTGTGTATTATACGTCGTATACGTATACATAAATTTGTGGTTTCGTCTCCCAATTCTGGATCAAAATAGGCGTTCTGGCCTGAATACTATTTTTCGGCGTTAAATTAAAATTGACCTTTCTTGCAACAATTGCATAGGGAAAATTTTGAGAATTTGGTTATTATCGTCGCGCTGTGGGACCGATTCCATGTTATCAATATTTTCCTTCCATTCTCTTGTCCGTCTCTAGTAAAAAACCAATCATTGCGTTTAAAAACATTATATGGACCGGTATAAGGAGCTTGAAGAACTACCATATAGAATCAACTCTGATAAAAATTTTGAAATTGGAGTGAATTGGACTCCGGTATCCGGGTTGGTCCAATTTCATCGAAATGTGTTTTTAAATTAATTACAAAATCAGATTGTGCAGTTTTGTCAGTCAAAGAAAAATTTTAAAAATTGCCCAAGCACTCTCAACGACTTCCATAAATACAAGGACGGGCCGAGTTATTTCAAGCTCTTCACTGTAAGCTGATCTCAATCCTAACATTACAGTTGGTAAAAAGTTCGAATTGTAACATATAGCGTTGTTTTGACTTGATTAAATCCAATTAATGCTGATAATTCGCTAATAAAAATTATTCGAATTTTCTCTTGACAAACTGGACAAAGTTTTGCAGAATTAACCAATTTTTTTAAGAATTGAGCTTCATAAAATTTTTAGATTTTTTTAATCAAAAACAGTGAGGTGTACGTACCCCTTAGTAAATTTGCGAAAAAATAAAATATGAAAATTTTTTATGGCAGAATTATATGACATACACTTCCAGTATTCAGAATGTCAACGTGTCAAAGAAATAATGAGCAAATTATCAATTATAAAAATTTCAATCGTTGATTACAAGAAAACTGGGCAAGTTTTTGATCCAATTTAAACACCGCTTCATTTTAAATGAATCTGGTTTAATATTCAAAGTACTGGACAAAATTTCTGAAAATTTACACGAGGTGATAGCTCCAATCGCATAAAGTGAGATTATTGGATCGAAAATACTATGTTTGCGTAAATCAATCCAGAGTTTTTTAAACTGTAAAGTTGGATTCTCATTTAAATTTTCGACGAAGTACAAAATCTACATTCAAAATTTTTGTTCCGTATGCATGAATTGGTGTTGCATTTGCCACAAATAATTTAGAACGCTGGGCCGCTTGCGGAATTTACATGCATTTAGCGAAATTTCCGACACACAGGCTCCAGTATCTATTAAAAATGTTATCCTTTACATAAGGTTTAAAATTATCAGACGACTAGTATTTACTTTCTCAGGGATCGTTGCAACATTCCGACGAAAATTAAAAAATTTTTTTTTATTCAATTTAAATTTGACGTAAAATTTGTAACTGATTTTACAGTTTCTAGCGTTTTCACCATATTTAATAGAATTTTGGATTAAGACGACTGTTTAATCCAGGCCGCGATGTATCTCGATATCTACGAATCTAGAACAAGGGTTAATTATTAATTTAATTTATATGATAATATATTATGATAATTCTAAAATTTTTAAATTTTGAATTTGAATTAATAATTTTGTCGAATACTTTTGAAGGTGAATTTTGAAAAGGCGAGGTTACAGAATTTTCAAAAGTGGTTAAAAAATTTGAACTTGAGGTGGTAACCTTTTCATCCACAAACCTCTAAGCATTTTTTCATTGAAATTGTTACCGGCATTCAAAAATTGTGCTGGTTTTATATTTCCTAATGTAAGTTTGGTTTAATACTAGTACTTTATTCAACCGAGACATCTCTGATTCTAGAAAAATCATGATTACTTCCTCTTTAAAACCCCGACTTGAACCTTTATTTCTCATAAATTTGAGTTTGCGAATGGATCATGCATTCCGGAGTCCAGCGCTCCCACTACATGTAAAAATTTAGTTGTTTCTGGCCGAATGTTTCCTAAGAAAAATTGTGACTCAAAAATAGAAAACCAGACCATGGGATTCTATTCATACAAAGGTTGGGGTGGTTTGAATTCGTTAACATTTCCCGCAAGATCTACTCGTTTTGATGGTTATGAAGCAACTGAGTTACTACCATCATTATAAGCTTATGAAATTAAATCAGCTTTTTATCCCAGACAAAGTTAGAGTTTCCTCAAACAGTACTATTTCATCTCATCCCATCGTTTTCTATTTGAAGCATCTCAGATTTTTTCATTTAATTGTTGTTTTTGTACTCCGCATGTAAAACAATTATAAATCTAAGTAATATGATTTTAAGCACTAATATTGTTTGTTTTGATTTAACGGAATTTGATACTGTACGGAGTTGGTAATAGTAAGGGCTTGTTTCGTATAGGATTAGCATAAATGGCCAAGTTCCATATGGCCACATACAATAATATGAGAAAATCGTGCCATTGCCCTTAAAATATGGTTTGCCGGAAATTATTGTTTATGGTTTGAATATAGATTATGATAAGGACTAACTGTGGCCAGCCAGACAGTACCAGTCGTAAGGTGGAATTCGCACAATCGGCCCCCTTATGTTTAATATAATAATTAGTAATTGTGATTCTCCTGGGAATATCATTTGCTGGATATGATTGATACTGTTTTGAGTTGATAATAGGAAGGACTTACAATGACTAAAAGGACAGTGCCAGCCTTATAGTAGGATTGGCGCATACGGCCAAGTTCTATATGATCCATAAACGATAATGAGAAAAGCGTGCCGTTCTTATAGGAATATGTTTTATACGAAACAATTGTTTATATTTTGAATAGCCTATGGTGAGGACTAACTCTGGCCAGCCGGACAGTACCAGCTGTGTAATGGGGATTGCGAATTCGGCCAGCAAGAGGATATCACGCTACTACTTCCATTTATTTTATTTTTATTTTTAAACTTTTTGAAGGATGTAAAGTTTTTAACAAAATGAAAAATTAACAAAAACTTGTTAATTTGTTAAATTAACAAAAATAAGGAGTCGGTAAAAGCAATGTTAACAATAGAAACCTGACAACAGACGAATTTATTTTAATTAAAAACTATTATCAAAACTTAATTTTGATTGAAATAAAAAAAAAATAAAATTACAATATAAAAATATTTACATAAGTTAAGCTTAGGCCCTTTTCCAATTACCGACTTATTTCAGGTTTATTAACTTATTTGACGCCAGCTTGAATAATTCAGTCAATTTGTTCCAATTCATTGTACCGACTTACTTGTGACGTGTTAACAAAAAAAAAACAAAACGCTATTTCTATTATGTATATGGAAGAAAAAAATTTCTTCACATATTGGTCGTTGCTACTAGATTTGAAAAAAAAACTGCGTGTATTACATTTAGTCAAGGCACATTTTTGGAGACATTTCTGTGTAGACATACTTATTCAAAACGGTCTCCTCGCGAGGTGACTTATTTGAATAAGTCGGTGTCCACAAACAAGTCGGTAATTGGAAAAGGGCCTCAGTACTCAGTTCAAAGTGAAATGAAATTTTAACGCAGTTCCCAAAAATCTATTTATTTTCGAGTGAAATAGAAATCAAATTTTATTTGGAGAATTTTTATTTTTAAAATATAAAATACATAGATAAATTTGTTTATTTTACGTGAATCAATTTATTTAATTGATTTTATTAAAAATTTTAAGATTTATGGTATTTAATTTTTTTTTACTGTTAAACTTTCACACAAATGTCAATATTTCACGTGAAATAAATGTGCCGAGACATTATTTTCACATGAAAATAATTTGGAGAGTTTATTTGCTCCATCTTTTATATTGAACACACTTGGCTTTCACGCTGGTGAACTAAGTACTATACAAAATGAAAACAGAAGTGGAATTTTTCATTTCTAATTTCACTTTAGTAAAATCGTAGATTTCACTTGAAATCGAACTGATTACTAGGCTTAAGACAAAACATTTTATGTAATTTAATCCTGTCAATATAAATTGTAGTAGTTTATGCACTACTAAAGCATCAGTTACATACACTTCGGTGTAAAAACAATCGCACATTGCTCAATTTTCCACAAAAGTTCAAAAATATCAAAAAAATCCAATATGTATTTAATTTTTTTAATGCAGATTCAAAGTCTATTTCAATACCTATCCAGTAATACCTTTTTTGTTTATATGTATATGTACATACGTGCCATCACACTGATTTTTGGGGGTCACCATGAAAATTAGGGGTAAAAATCGAATTAAAACATGGAAATAAACAAAAAAAAGTTTTATTAATAAGAGGTATTCCCTGGCCCGCCCGAATGACAGCTTCCATGCTGCATTGATTTCACCAAAATTTTCACAAAATCTTGAGGTATCACATCCCATTCCTCTACGATCGCCTGTTGCAGCTCCTGGAGACTTGTTAGAGCAACATCTCTGGCTCGAACCCTTCTCTTCAACTCGTCCTATAAATGTTCGATGGAATTGAGATCAGGGTTACGAGCTGGCTACTCCATAACCAGTGGTATGGAGTCTTGCATTATCCTGCATAAACTGAAAATTTTCACTAATAAACCCGGCAAAAGGAACGATGTACTCCCCGAATACTTCCTGAATGTACCGTAGAGACTTCATTCCTCTTGATCAACAGACAGTATTGGCTCGTGTGATGAATACAAGATCTGCCTTCTCCTCTAATGATATGAATTCCCAGAACATGCCCGATCCACCGCCATACGAGACACGTTCTTCAATGCAACATTGTGCATATTGCTCTTCTTGTCTTCTGTATACTCTTCCGCGTCCATCGGATGTGTTTATATGGCATCAATGCCATATAAACACATCCTGCACTCGACAGAGAACAGAAATATTCTCCATTCTTCTTCTGTCCACTTGAAATGCTCTCCCCAATAGAATTCCTTTTGACTTTTTCTTTACAGAAAAGTATGAATTGGAGAAAAAACAATTTTTTTCTCAAGTTTTTTTTTCCTACTTTTCTGTAAGGAAAAAGTTAATAAGGATTTCTATTGGGGATGCGTTGTAGCTTCTCGAAGTCGTCCACCGGACTGACTTCGACTTCACGAACTTGTTGGAGTGGCCGTCCCAGTTGAACCGCATTCATACGGCGATTTCGCAACGAAGTTGTTACAAGAAAGCAGTCATCACGCTGTGCTGTAGCACGAGGTCGGCCAGATCCTTGTCACCGTCTGAAGCCACCAGTTTCCTGATATCCGTGCCACACTCGACGAACGGAGAATCGGCTCAAATTTAGTTGTGTAGCCACTTCACTTTGGTGCTGCCCCGCATAAATTAGTGCAACCACTTGTGCGGCTACCTCTGGTGTGTTATCCATTTCTTTGCTCCGCTTGATGATGTAATCAATAGAGGATCGTTCAGGCTAAGAGTCGATATGCGAATGATCACAATTCCGAGCGAGATCTTTCATGGCATGCTTTTGTATTGATCTTGTTGAATTATTTTTAGAA
Source organism: Nephrotoma flavescens (assembly GCA_932526605.1). Classification (NCBI taxonomy): domain Eukaryota; kingdom Metazoa; phylum Arthropoda; class Insecta; order Diptera; family Tipulidae; genus Nephrotoma; species Nephrotoma flavescens. The sequence goes on along the minus strand of OW052221.1, from coordinate 282,654,458 downwards.
TTTAATTCAAAAGCCTGCTATATGCATTTGACAAAAAAATCACTTTTCGGCTGGTACAAGTACATAAAAGGATCCGCACTAGATAGGTATTGAAATAGACTTTGAATCTGCTTTAAAAAAAATTAAACAAATATCGGATTTTTTTTTGATATTTATGAACTTTTGTGGAAAAGTGCGATTTTTTTGCACCCAAGTGTATATATCTATCATATGTCAACATAAGAGGCGCTCTTTGGAATATAATTGTTCATCCCCTGATCGAATCGCCTAGAATATTTTGGTTATTTTTGCATTCAGTGCATTAATTATTGGCCAGATCACAGAGATACTATACTGGCATGGAAAATGGGTCGACCTATGGGTTTTTACAAACCGACAGGGGGTCATAGATGTCTTACATTTCACCACAGAACGAAATCTGTTGATCAAACTTCACTTTGCATTCTGCCCCTATTGGGATTCGAACCCGGTACCTCCGATGGCGAAGGATCTTGATTTCGGGAAACAACGTGTAAGGGCTTGTCTGGTGGGCCCCGGGTTTATGTTTAGTTTTTTTTCGTAGCTCAAACAATTTAAATGAAAAATGCTGGAAAGAAGTTTTCGAGTACCATGAACCGATGGCGATGGATCCTGATTTCGGGAAAAAACGTTTAAGGGCTTATTTAGTGGGCCCCGAACTTATTTTTAATTTTTTTGCTCAGCTCAAACAATTTAAATGAAAATTGCTGAAAGGAGGTTTTCGAGTACTAGGAACCGATTACGATGCATCCTGATTTCAAGAAAATCGAGGTTTTCTGGTGAAACCCTGGGTTTATTTATAATGCATGTGATTAGTATTTTTAAGAAGCAATATGTATATGTAATCCACAGCCAAGGACCAATATTCACTACTCGGTAGTATTTCTGTGATCTGGCCAGTAATTAATACACTGAAACCAAAAACCGCCAAAATATTCAATGCGATCCGATTTCCAACGCATTAACAAATGGGAAAATCTAATAGATGTTTGATGAGGCCAATTTTATTTGAAAGTGCACCTTTTATGTTGACATTTTATATACGTATATGTAATTCGATTTAATTGTTGTGGCAGTATACACATAAATGTAACTGATTCTTTATTAGTGCATACTACAATTTATTAACAGGATTAAATTACATAAAATGTTTTGTCTTACTTATATATTTTTAAATTTCAATTTAAGTTTTTTTTATTTCCATCAAAATTAAGTTTTGATAATAGTTTTTAATTAAAAGAGATTTGTCTTTTGTCAGGTTTCCATTGTTAACATTGCTTTTACCGACGGTTTAGTTTTTTTAATTTAACAAATTTTAGTTTTTGTTAATTTTTCATTTTGTTAAAAACTTCACATCCGTATTTTTTGCAGTAAATCGATTATTTTAATAAACAAATAAATAGGTCAGTAGCCTTATGGTAGGATCCTATGGTAGGAACCTATATAAGTTTATGAAAAAGTTAGCCATCCTCTCATAGGAAAATAATTTGCGGGAATTGATTGTTTATGTTTTGAATAGCCTATGGTAAAGATTAACTCTGGCCAGCCGGATAGTACCAGCCTCACGGTGGGATAAATAAGTACACCACGATCACCTAGGAGTTAAGAGTTTGGAGGAGGGTGAGTCGACTGCTTCTTAAAATTAACGTTTATTCCATTAAAAGGGAACCAACTAAATTTAGAAAATTATTTTTGAGATTTTAAATTAGGAAACGCGGCAACCTTTTCAAAATCATACACTCGATTGTTGCCTTGTTTGAGCGAATCCACATTCAATTTGTTCGCTATATATGATATTAAGTAAATGAAAAAAAAAACATTTCACTTATCTCACCAAAACGGTTCGATAAATTTGTCATCAATATTTATTAAATTTTTCAAGTAACGTCTCAAAATATCCTTTCCATTATAGTTGATATATTACATCCATTACGTGCGTAATAATTTAAACCAATAAATAAATAATTCGAACAACTAAATCACTCGAGTCTCGGTAGGTATATGTATCGGTGTGTCAGAATATTTTTTGAACTTGCAAAGCAATTAGCATCTCGATATATTTTCATTTTTCACTTTCAACAGACAGTTTTTTTTTACGTGCGAGACATAGTCTCTGCCATACTCAACAAAGCAACACACCGCACACACACACACACACACACACACACACACACACACATCAGAATTTCAATCGATTTTGTGTCAGATTAGAGTTTTCATGTTTTTATACCAACATTCGGTTTTACCATAAACCAACCAAATTGGGGTTTATGTAATATGTATATGGAATACACCAAGCATAAAAATTAAATAAAGTGAAAGTTAAGAATTTCATTTTGTCATTTGGACATAAATTAGTGTTAGACTTTAAACCTAAAAGGATGGCACATGACAATCTTAGATAATAAACAAGTAAATTAATGGTTTCAAACTGTATAGATATCCGAAAATGTCACATAGATGAGATAGAAAAATTTTCTTTCATTTTCAAAATGTAATCATTTGTTTTGATTTAAATTTTCTATTTATTTATAAAATTTTATATATATATGTATATAGAGATTTTAGGTTCGTTCTGGTACATACAGAATATACCACAATGTACCGTAACCATAATTTTGATTGCAACCTCTTATTACATATAATGTAAGATAAGAAATCTACTGTTACTCGTACGTACATACGTAAGAATATAATTTTCTTGTTTGTATAATAAACTGGTACAACAACACATTTTACGAGTACAGCATCCTCGTAAGAAAGTCAACATTATAAACAAACTGTTGTATAACAGCAACAACTCTCTGATATTCTTAGATATCGAATTTTACATTATCTGGATGCAATACTTTATACTGTACATGGAAAAGATAATTTGAATAAAAAAACATTAAAAATTTTCCATTTTCACCACAAGATGAATGAATATGCGGCATATAAATATTTAGATAACGTCATTCGCTCTTCTCTTCAAGGAGGTAAACTTTGTTTGTTTTATTTTACCAGCAAATAGCTACATGCGGATATGCAAATTGATTTTGAGCGTCTTAACTCTATTTTTTTTTTCATTGCACGTGTGTATTTTACATCTTATTAACAAATTAGGGTTACACGACAAGAAAACGAAAAAGGAAAAGGTTTCAAAATTTATTTTGTGTCCATAAATTCCTTAAAGACATAAATTTTTGTGACATACTTTTAATTATCTGTTTAATCTGAGGGAGGAAGTCCCTTATATATTTAATTCATTAGGGGACTTTTATATCTGTTTTAAATGATAAAAAAATGTAGTTATTGTTGTTGGTTTTTTGTTAGTCTGCTATTTGATTCGGGCGAGGACAAAAGGTGATTAATTGGTAAATGAAATCGAAGTGAAATCTAGCTTGAATATAATTTACCGTTTTGAAGTTTATTTGCAATAAATTTTTGGTTTTAGCGAACATCAATTTAGTTCTATTTCTGGAAACCAATTGTATGTTCCATCTAAATCATTTCTGAATAGTTAGCACCTTTCTGGGTTTAAATAATTTTATGAGTTCTCAAAATTGATATGGAGACTGAATTTCAAAATGAAAACCGCAGTTTTTTCTACTAAATGATTCTAAATTGGGATCTTTGAAATGTCAAAAAGTGCCCAAAAATGTTTACTTACGCACAAGCGGCAAGGAAATTGCACGATACGGTAAAATAAATCTTGCTTTGTTTTAAGCTTTATTTTAATGAAAAAATTGGTTCCAGAATCCATCAAGATTCTAATGAATCATCCATAGAAAAATCCCAAGATATTCTACAACTACAACTAGAAGAAGTTTTCGAAATAGCTGGAAAATTGATTTCAATCGCTGAAGCCTATGTGCAGTCCCCGACTAATGATATAAAAAGATCACTAGTACTGTATCTCCGCTAAAAGCGGTATACACAGTTACATTAACCAGAACACGTAAGATAGCAAGCTGTACGGAACGTCATATGTAGCTTGAATCAATATCAGCAGTTCAAAAGTTGCTTAAAGCAGCACCACGTGTCGTGTGTCACGCGTCACATCACACATTGATACACTGAAATAACGCGGCATCACAAAACAGTAGCACAAAACAGTAACAAAACAAAATTTTTGTTTTTCTATTCCATTCGATGAATAGTGAGCGAATATGTATAAGAAGTTGGTCCGAAATTTCCATCCCGAAAAAGTTTTTTTTCAGAAAGTGTGTGTCTTTGCTAAATAATATAAAAATAATTCCATCCCGAAAATTTTATTGTTAAATTAAAGAAAAAAATAAACAGCCCGAGAAAATTATAAAATTATATTACTGTTTGCAGTAAAAAACATGAACAATGTAATAAAAAATTAAATAAATTTTAATGATCATCTAGAAAATCACTTTTCATCCATCACTTTCTATATTAACTGAAAGAAAATATGTTCATTACCAAATTTCCTTGTGGCGAACCCAGAGATGACCCCCTGCTTCGGCATATGGAGTTAGGTGTGCCAATGTGCATAGAACTTATATTCAGGCGCCCGTTAGAAAATATCGAAGATTAATGGTGAATATTTTATCCCGAACACCACTTTCTATACATTTTTCAGGTGAAAATATGTTCACTACCAAATTTATTTGTGGCGAACACAGAGAAGATCCCCTACCTCGGCATATAGAGTAAGCTATGCCAATGAGCATAGAACTTATATTCAGGCGCCCTTTCAAAAATATCGAGGATTGATGGTGATTATTGATTATCCCGAAAACCACTTTCTATACATTCTTCAGTTGAAAATATGTTCATTACCAAATTTCCTTTAGGCGAACACAGAGATGACCCCTTGCCTCGGCATATGGAGGGCCAATGTGCATATAACTTATATTCAGGCGGCCGTTCGAAAACAACGAGGATTGAAGGTGAATATTGATTATCACGAAAACCTTTTTTTTTGTACATTCTTCACTTGAAAATATGGTCAATACCAAATTTCCTTGTGGCAAACACAGATATAACCCATTACCTATGGAGCATATAGAGATTGGTGGGCTAATGTGCATAGAACTTATATTCAGTACGCTCATTACCAAATTTTCTTGTGGCAAACACGAAAGTGATTGTGTCCGAAAGTGATTGAGACTTCCACCCCCCTTTTCTTAAAGCCCAGATCTCAATCAAATATTTGTGGGAGCATCTCAAAAGCAAAATGAAAGAAAATCATTCAATACTACAAAAAAACAATTGAAATCAGGTATTATTGAGGAATGACATAAAGAATGTATAGAAAGTGGTTTTCGGAATAATCGATAATCACCATCATTCCTCGATATTTTTGAACGGGCGCCTGAATATAAGTTCTATGCACATTGGCACACCTAACTCAATATGCCGAGGCAGGGGGTCATCTCTGTGTTCGCCTCAAGGAAATTTGGTAATGAACATATTTTCAACTGAAGAATGTATAGAAAGTGGTTTTCGGGATAATCGATAATCACCATCATTCCTCGATATTTTTGAACGGGCGCCTGAATATAAGTTCTATGCACATTGGCACACCTAACTCAATATGCCGAGGCAGGGGGTCATCTCTGTGTTCGCCTCAAGGAAATTTGGTAATGAACATATTTTCAACTGAAGAATGTATAGAAAGTGGTTTTCGGGATAAGCGATAATCACCATCAATCCTCGATATTTTTGAACGGGCGCCTGAATATAAGTTCTATGCACATTGGCACACCTAACTCAATATGCCGAGGCAGGGGGTCATCTCTGTGTTCGCCTCAAGGAAATTTGGTAATGAACATATTTTCAACTGAAGAATGTATAGAAAGTGGTTTTCGGGATAAGCGACAATCACCATCAATCCTCGATATTTTTGAACGGGCGCCTGAATATAAGTTCTATGCACATTGGCCCACCTATCTCCATATGTCAAGGTAAGAGGTCATCTCTGTGTTCGCCACAAGGAAATTTGGTACTGAACATATTTTCTTTCAGTTAATATAGAAAGTGATGGATGAAAAGTGATTTTCTAGATGATCATTAAAATTTATTTAATTTTTTATTACATTGTTCATGTTTTGTACTGCAAACAGTAATATAATTTTATAATTTTCTCGGGCTGTTTATTTTTTTCTTTAATTTAACAATAAAATTTTCGGGATGGAATTATTTTTATATGGTTTAGCAAAGACACACACTTTCTGAAAAAAACCTTTTCGGGATGGAAATTTCGGGCCAACTTCTTATACATTGAGCGAATAATAGAAAAGTAAAAAGATCGATTATTGGAATAAAAGGAAGACATACAATTTCATATTTTTGATCGCTGACAAGTGAATACTGTAGCTGGATCATAAAAAAATGAAATTTAATTTTTGTTAGTGCATAATGTTGTAGATTATTCTTAAAAATAAAATTTTAATTTTTATATTGAGTTAGTTTTAGAAATTGTGGCGCGTTTTGGAATAGAATAATGTCGATCATAAGATTTAGATGGATAATATTGTAGATATGAACGAGTAATATAAATCGAATTTTTGATTTGCAATTTAATTTTTACATCGAAGTGTGATTTCAAATTTGCTATATTATTATTTTTAATAGCAAACACAATTTTAACACAAATTCATGTTTTAATATTTCAAATTTATTCATTTTTTACAACTTTTGTAAATAAAATTCAGGGCTCCCAATTCATAACCGATTATGGTGGGTTGGGTATGTTGGATGGAAATGGGATCCTTAAATGATATTTGGAAAAAGTTCTGGAATCTGGCCACCTGGAACGCAACTCGACCAATTCTAAACCGATTATGATGGGATATGGTATGTTGGATTGAAATGGGATTCTTAAATCATTTTTGGAGGAAGTTCTGGAATATGGCAACCTGGGATGGAACTCTATCAATTCTTAACCAATTGTTAATGGTGGCCTAATTCCAGAACTTTTTCCCAAAATCATTTAAGAATCCCACTTTTCTATCCAACATACAAAATTCCATCATAATATGTTAAGAATTGATCGAGTTCCGTCTCAGGAGGTCATATTCCAGAACTTCCTCAAAAAATCATTTAAGAATACCATTTCCATCAAACATACCATATTCCATCATAATCGGTTAAGAATTGAGAGCACTGAATTTGTTTTGCAAAAAGTTGCAAAATATATACGAACTTGAAATATTAAAACTTGAATTTGTGTTAAAAATATTTGAAACCTTACCTTTAATTGAATTTACTTTGAAAAAACGAATTTGATTTGCAAAAAATTGAGGTTGATTAGAAAAAATTGACAAACTACAAAATTTTGAAATTAAACGAATTAAAACAAATTAAAGCGAACTATAGTTGTATATATCATTACAAAAATATGAAAAAATCAGAAAACAATAATACTCGATCGATCGATATTTTTTATTCGGTTCTTTCACTATTCCTTTGTATATGAATAGCGCAGCGAGTATGTAACTTTATTCAAGTGATAGAATAAATATTTCTATTCTACCATTCCACACAGGGTTTTTTGTATTTTGGTATTTTTTTCAAGGCAAACTAGTCGTAATAGATAATGTATATATGTATGTGTGTTTTATTTTGTTTTGTTCTGCTCTCTCCTAAATAAAATTTAAACTAAAATGAGTCATGTCCTTGAAATATTTTTTATTTAATTTATGTTTGAATTGTGTGACTGCACAGAAAATTTGTTTAAGTCGCAATTAAAACTTGTATCATAGGTAAACGGGGAAAGAAACGAGGAAAATCCGGTATTTATTTTACGTGTGCCATCAGCCATTGAAACGAGTAGTCACGGCACAACATTTTCATTCTATTCTTCTTTCGTAATCGATCAGGGCCCCTATTTGGGAATTCGTTTCGAATGACAATTCGATTCGAACGATAAATTCGATTCGAATATGATTTGGTATTTGTGAATTCGATCGTAAGGAAAATTTTACACTGTAAAATAAAGAAAAGGGAAATTTTATTTAAATGATAATACCTATATGAAAATTACCAACCTTGTGAAATTTTGACATTTAAAATTTTTGTTTGGCTGGTGTATGATTCATACAGTGTTTTATGGTGATTAAGTATATTATAAAAGTGATTATATAAATAATTTAAAACAAATAAAACATAAACATATAATGGATTCAATCGCATTGTATTTTTCTGATGCAGATGATAGTGACACGTACGGTACCGCTCAATTCGTGATCAATCAAATATTTTTGAACTACTTGATCCATCGTAAGTTAAAATAATTTATAATATAATAAATTTTATTTAATTATTTTTATCAATACAATAATAATTTAATATAATTTATTTATTTTATTTAATTTAATTTATTTAATAATCAATAATAATCAATTTTAACATTTTAATTAATTACATTTCAGATTTATTAAGTTATTTCGATTGCCAAAAGATGCTGTAATATATCTGATGACCGAAATCAATGATGATTTACCTTCACGAGCTAGAGCAACATCAACTTCGAATATTTTGAAATTGGCTGCAACGCTTAGATTTTGTGCACAAGGTAGTTATCAGCAGAGTGTTGGACAAGATTTTTTAGTAGGCTTGTCGCAACCATCAATTTCACTTTCTTTACATGAAATCTTGTCTGTGTTAGAGGAAAAACTGTGTCCCAAATGGATTTCATTCCGACAGCCGCAACAGGCGAAACAGGAAGCAGCTAGTTTTTTTATGGTAAAACTGGGTTCCCTGGAGTGATCGGGTGTGTTGATGGAACACACATAAATATAGTTCGACCAATGGAAGATGAACATCTATATTTTAACCGAAAAGGGACGCACAGCCTTAACACAATGATTGTAAGTTTATTTTATATTCATATATTACGTTTACATTTACTGATGTTTATAAATTAATTAGGCATGTGATCACAACGGAAGAATAATGGCAGTAGACCCGAGGTATGGAGGAAGTTCACATGACTCATTAGTGTGGAACTTATCTCACTACCGCCAGTCCTTGGAACAACTAGGCAATAATGGAAATTCCAATTATTGGTTACTTGGTAAATACTAAATTATTTTCATAATACAATTTTTGCTAATTTATTCATACAAAAATTTTTTTATTTAGGCGATTGCGGATATCCATTAGAACTTTGGTTGCTTACGCCATATAGAGCTACTAGCGAAGGTAGTAGCGAAGCAAGGTACAACAACATACATTCCAAAACCCGGAATGTCATAGAGAGATGTATTGGGATTTTGAAATCACGTGTTCGATGTCTCCTAGGAGCCAGATCTTTACACCAAAAAAAGTGGCCCAAATAATTAACGTATATGTAATGTTGCATAACATTTGTCAACACTATCGGGTTCCTTTTGAACAAAGTTCAATAATCGTCCCTGACAATATGATGCCAACAGAAACTGATGTTTTCAACTCAACAAATGAATCTTCAGTCGCTCGCCAAATAAGAAATAACATATCAAATTCGATAACATAAGATTTTTTAAATAAAATTTCTTTGTATATTTCTAATAAAAAAGTTTATTAATAAAAGGATGGTTTTATTTCAGTATAATTATTTATATTTAGTTCAGTTGAATAATTTCAATCAAAATATTTAATATTTATTTAATTCAAAAAGTTTAATTCAGTATTTGTTTAATTCAAAGTTTTATATACATATATACATATTTAATTAATTTTAAAATTTACATGAAAAATAATTCATTTGTTTAAATTAAAAGGTATTTTTATCCCCTGTTTAAAACAAAAAAACACATAGGTTTTTATACCCATCAGGATCACTATAAATTTGCTTCTTGTAAGGCTAGTTTCTGTTTTTTTATTTCTAAATTTTGCACTTTAAATTTTTTCTCTTCCAAACGTACCTTTTCTTCCATAAACAATTTCCTCCTTCTGAACTCTAAATTGTCTTGCATTATTTTTATTTTCTTTTCTCTCAACAATAATTTCTTTTTTTCCACATCATATTTCTTTTCTTCAATCCTTAATAAACGCTTTAAGATTTGATTTGTTTCCGTAAAGTTAGTATTGATCTCCGTGAGGTTTGTTGCTGTTGCTTGATGAAACTGTTGTTGGGCGTTAATTTACTTTTCAATTAAATTGTTTCTTGAACTATTATTTTGGTAGTGTTTTTTATTCAGTAATATATTATTGCTATTGCTCTCATCCATCTCAGTTAAATTAATTATGGTATTTGTTAGTGGTGGTGTAGGGATATTCGGCAAATTGAGTTCCATTTCACCAAATGATGTAGTGTCAGGTATGCCATCTACTGCTTGCCTCAAATTTATTATTCGGATGACTGTTTCTTCAACTGGAGAAAATGTGTGTGTGTTCGCGGTGGTTGTGATACTAGTTTTGTTCAAATTCAATTTCAATTACACTTTCTTCCAGCCATCAGCAGTTCTAATGGGTGACCCATGGCTATTTAAACGTTCCCCAATCTCATCCTATAGTCGTTTCGTCGATACTCGAGCCTCTGATGTAGTATCATACCCTCTAGCAAATTCAGGATGATCTTTCATAAAAGTGACTAGGATGTCATATTGTTGCGATGTCGTCGTATTTTTTGCTGCCCTAAAATTTATATAATTTTTAATATATGATATTTTCTATTACTATTTTTATATAGTTTGACTTTACGCCAAGGATAGGTACATATTGAAAATCGAAAAATGTATTCGAATAAAATTTTATTAGTTACGAAAAAAAGAAATAAATACATTTTTAGTACACATTTCAGTAAGCACTATTTATTCGATATAATTTTTTATCATGGCGTCGGTATCCATTTTTAATTATTTATACTTACATTTTAAAATTGTTGATCCTTTTTCTCTGGCTTCGTCAACAAAACTAACAACGATCAAAAATTCGTTCATGATCGTACAATTATTGGTCGAAAACGGATTGCCCGATAAGGGAAATTTTCATTCGTTGTACGTTTATACGTTTTCGTTTATTTTTTATACGTTTTCGAATTCCCAAATACCAATCGTTCGAAAACGTTGTTCGTTTATTCGAATTCGAATTCACAAATAGGGGCCCAGTATTAAAAATTTTTTGGTTACTCAGTAAAGATCGAATAATAAATTTTAAAGAGCGAGTTTTTGAACCCTGATATTTTATTTTCGAGAGAACAGAATAAAACAATACAAAGAAGTTTGGTGTTTTAATATAAAATAAGGGTTTAAAGTAACAGTAGAAATCTATTACGACTTATGCCTCAACCAATCAGACTTAAGTTCTTAAGTTTTGCTCCGTTTTGGACCACTTAGGAGAGCGGTACGACCACCAAAATTTTGGAGGTCAGTTGTTTATTTGTGATGAGAAGCCTATAATATATATTTTGGTGATTTTGACCGAAGTGGTGCAATCGGCGTGTAACTTAAGCTCTTAAGTCTGACTGGTTGAGGCATTAGTTTGAATTCAGAAGCTAAAATCGTGTGTAGCTTGGTTGGTTGTTTTATTTTGTCACACTCGCCAACAATTTTTGTTATTGCTTTTACTCGACGATTATTTTTCGTTTTTTTCTGCTTTTGGCAATTTTGAATTCTATCTTTTGTTTTGTATACGAAGTTATTCTTGTATATTGTATTTTATTTATATGGAGGATGGAGATTAGTATTGGAGGTGTACAATGAGATGTACGTTTCGATAACCACCGAAAATGTGGTTTTTCGATGTAAATAGCTTATTGTATGCTTCTAGCTGTGCTATCTGCTGTGTGTTTGGAGTGGATAGGTAGGTATACGAATTAACAAAGTACGAGTATCAGGGCAGTTTTGTTTTCATTTAATTGTGTTCTTACTTCACTTGGTATTACATAATTTTTATGATATATTTGCTTTTTGTGCTTGTGTGTGCCTGTGTTTTGCTGTATGAAAGGACACAAAAAAAACACGATCGATTTATAGATTGTTGTTGTTATTTTCGTACCAGATTCGCTATTCATATACATATTTCTTTTGAATTTTTCATTAATTTCAATATTTTTTTGTGTTTTCGTCTATTTTATGAGTGTGTAAAAATATGTACAGATTTAATTTAAAAGTAGATTTTGTATTGGCATTGGCGCTCGCGTTGGTGTCCTCGGTTTGTGATGGTTGTTCATTGAACATTATGTCTCTCAACTTGCGGGAGGTTGTATTCATATATGTTCTATTGTTATCTATATTTCTAAACTATTTTTAGCTATTTTAAATTGTTTTGTTTAGGAGTTGATGCAGTTCAATTCAGTATCAATTGTTAATATAAGTATGCAAATTTACAGATTTACGTAGAACCTTTCTCTGTAGTATAGATTTGTATGTCCAAATTAATCTCTTTGCTGAATATTATAGATGTTTTTATTGATTTGCCGTCAATTTCGCGAGAGCGGAATCATTTTTGAAATTTTATCATGATCGGTCTTAATTTGTTGAGCTATAGGATTACACGGTACGTGTGTGATTTGTCATGGATTAATCACGGCTTTGTAAAGCATGGGTTTTGTTGATTGGTGATGTTAATGAGGGGTTACTTGGGGGTAGTAGAGGTTTCCCAGAGAGAGGATTCGAGCAATTTATTGGGATCGTTTCGGAAATTACTCTGGTGTTGCAGTTTGTTTGGTTTCTTATTCTAAAAGAACGAGTGTCGAGTACTCCTGGATAAACATAACACATTATTCTTGGTACATTTTACTATGATTATTATGTGTGCTACCTTCCACAGTTTCATTCGGCGATTGGCAGCACTCTCGAATTAAATAAATAATTGTAGCAAATCCTTCCATTTGCCGTCAGTCTGTGTGACAACAATTATGATAATCGACGCTTACTTATACACAATCACCGTCCCAAAGACTCCATATTTTTCTCTCCTTTAACGCTGGATCGCGGATAAATTGAATTTTTGACTTATAGATGGCTAATGTGTAAGAATCACAACAATCAGTTTCGTACAGATGAGACTATTGATTTGAAAAAAATCAGTCTTCTCATCAGGTCACGACGACTGATGTTGTATTATTTATATTGGAATATTGTCTATATATATATCGAGCAATACCATGTAGTTGTACTACTAGCGAATTATTGCGTAGCCTACGAAACTTGATTCTTTCACATTTCCATCTATATTCGTTGTAGTACTTTCTATTTAAAAATAAAATTTTCTTTTAGGATGCTGCTTGCTCAATATTTATTGCCAATAACAAAAAAAAATAATAATAATAATTGTGGGCCTATTTTTTAATTCATCCCGAGCAGGCAGTGCACTGTCAAAAATACTTCATTTTTTTTTTATTCAACCTGTGTAATTTTACTCTGCACACTGCGTTTTATTTGTGAACTGTGCTTACACAGTGCATACTCAGTTCTTCAAATTTTACTCTGAAATTAATTTTGAGAAGAGTGTGCGAAATAAAACACAATTTATTACTCTATGCACACCGTTACTACCCGGGGTAAGCCTGCTTGCTCGGGTTACATTAAAAAATAAACCCTGTGCTGTCTTCCGGCTCCTTTTTTAGTTAGGCGTTTTAGTAAGAATTGTTTAATTATTAGTATTGCATCCAGTGAGTGGTATTTAATAATAATTGTTAATTTTAATTTTTTATAGATCTTTCTTTTAGATTTTATTAAAAATAGGTATTAACGAAAATTCAAGAAGATAAGTTTGCAGATGTGGGTGCAACAATTTTTAATTTTCTGATGACCGGTAGTTTTTCAGTTACATTATTATAATAATTATTTCGTTATTTCGTTAGAATTGTGTCGTCATTGTGTTATCGACTACTTAGGTGTCTGTAACCAGGTCGAGTCTCTCATTACAATTTAACCTTTCATATCCCTCGATTTGTTATGTGTAATAAAGGTGTACAGTGGGACCCGGCCATATCCCGGATTACATGTCTAATGACTTGGCCGTACATCTCAATCAAACCAAAAATCAAATCAAATTCCGCCTTTTCCGCCATTTAACGAATTACGATGAAATTTGGATAATATAGTATTGATCAGGGATTTTAAAGTAAGTTTTGGACAAAACTCTAGGATCTATTCGTGCTGGACTAAACTGGCGATTTCATAACCAGGCCTTATGAAAAATGGTATCTGTACATTTTACACGATATAAATAAATTTTAAACTGGAGGGAACTCGGCTACTTCTTAAATAAATTTTGTAAAATTTGCATCGCATACAGGGAAAAAAATTTATGGATCACAATTTTCACTATACTTTTTTGATTTTTTGCGACCATATAATTATTTCTAGAAAACACCCCATTTTGGGATGTAATTAGCGGTATTACATGCACCACTTCAGGGCGTTTTGAATATGAGATTCTCGCAAGGCACTGCCAATCCGTAGAACTAGACCATATATCATTAAAAAGTAGGTGGCATAATGTGGAAAAATTGGTTCAAAACTTCTGGAAATGATGGCCCTCAGAATACCTCCACCAGCTACAACAAAGAACTAAATGGAAATATAGCCAATCGAACTTAAGGGTCAACGACTATGTATTACTAAAGGACGATTAACAACCACAAACACGGTGTAAGCTAGGTAGAATTGTTGAGACGCATGCAGGAAGCTATGACTTAGATCAAGTAGCTAGCTACAGTGAAATGCGAGAATAATAACTTTAAGCGGCAAATTGAGAAATCGTGTAAACTGCCAATTGAGGAAAATTTAAAAGATCTAATGCCTGGTATACAAATAAATATCCGCCGCTTTTATCAAAAATTGGGCATTTATTATGAAAAAACGGTACGCTATGTTTTATTCATTGCAGAACGTTTCATCTTTTGAGGCTATCCTAAGTGGTGCTCAGAGAGGCCATGCGCCATCGATTGAAACAAGTGGTAGTCAAGGTGAATACGCTGGGTGAAGTAAAACTTCACAATTGAGTGCTTCCAAATATAGCTCGACGCCGCAACATGTGAATAAGCATGTCTAGAGTAGTAGTCGGCAAGTTTTTTCTTGAATGCTTGGCTCAATCTTATCAATTGTGTTCGGTATAAAGCCCCACAGTAATAGTTTCATTTGGATCTAGCAACTCATAATACACGACACCAAGCTGATCCCACCAAATACACAACATGAGTTTTGTTGTCCATGAATATTCGGCTTGGTTGTCGGCATATATTAATTTATTTATTCAAAATTCTTGTTGAAGCATATCCAGGTGGTCCCCATGATTTCTTCTTTTTTGAGTTATCGTATAGTGGATCCAATTTTCATCATCAAGATTCAATCAGTGTTGTGCGTCTACGCGTAATTAGCGATTATCGACATGTTGGTGTTGAAACTAGTGTAAACAATTATTTTGGCGTAGACAATGTCGAAAATTCGTAAAGTATGTAGAATATTCGTAGGCAATGTATATTATTACTCGCATTTTGTTCTTTTTTCATTGTTTTTTCAGTACGAGGTTGCCAACTGGCATTGACAGGATACAGTTCAAATTGCGAATTTCTAATATTGTGAAAGTTACAATTAAATGTTGACAACTGAGAAATTTAATTTTTTACCACTTTGTAGTTGTCACCATTTGGACATTTCATTCGTTAGACATTCCTCATGTCTTCTATGATAATTTCTAAAAAAACACAAATACTGTCAGATCAAAAACCACCAGCCTTCGATAGGTCAAATCAAAACATTAGTTTTAAATTTATGCGGTGAAATTTATTTTATACAGGCTGTTCGGCTTAGCTCTCAATGTTTTACAAAACTTTCATAGACAACTATGTTCTAAAATTTGCTTCTTCCCATTGAAATGCATATCTTCAATAAGCTCAAATGATCACCGTTGATTTGCTTAAAATTATATCTAGCTGTAGTAGTGCACCTCTCGCTGGCCATAATCAATTTCTGGTTCAATAATTATTTCTTGCGTATATCACAATACGCCCGCCTTTACCCCAAGGCAAATCGAATATTACCCTCCAACATTATCTCGCTACCATTAATCGGGTATAATAAGCCGCTAGGTCGTTTTGGTCAATACCTCGCGCCATTACCGCAATCATTTTCCCATATGGTTTTTCTCCAAGCGATACTCCAAAATCAAAAAATACTCTTGAACAATATATTTTCCCATACAAATGACCATTTTCTAAAAATGCTCTAATCGCCATGAAAATATTCATAATAACAAAAATACCCTAACTGATGGCCCAGATTTGGGTAGCTTAAAATGATGTTTTATGAAATTTCTCAACGTGGTATATAGAGAATACCCATTAGAATTTCCATTACGATTGCATCATTTTAAGAAAATATTTTGTTGAAGAGTACTGTTCGATTTTGGAGCATCGCTTGACGAGAAAACCATAATCTCATCTAATAGTTAAAATATCATGGAAAGGTTTAATATTTTAGATAGGGGCAGGGCCCTAGCATGACTATGTTAAATTACATATTTATGTAAATTACCTGAAATTTATACTGATTTTTACAAAATGGGAGATGGAACTGACGCGTAATATATAATTTGAATTTATTGCTGAATTTGAAATAAAGAGTTGAATTTGAATACGTCACAACCTGACGAAATGGTATATTGTTCCGTAATCAGCTAATTTTTGCAAACGTTTTCATGTTTTGAAATTTGTTTCGATTTTTTTGTCAACCACGTATTTACGATAATAATTTTTTTTTATATTTTTTTACCGAATGACCAGGGAGTAATGGGGGTTCAATGTATTTTCACTATTTTTGTAGTTTGGTCACTGCAGTCTGATGAGACGGCTGAACTTTTTAATTTAAAGAATTCAATGTTTCATTATTGTCTACTTTCTCTACATTGTCGATGTCACTCTTTTAATTGTTTACATACATTCTCTACACATGTAGAATATTAATTATCAAAAAATTCGGCTATCAACATCTCTCGGCTTCGGTTCATATGGAACCCAATTTCCTTGCTTTTGAATAATTCTCAATGATTTTAAACGATTTGTGCTATAGTGGTTGAAATCCATTTTTTAGCCTTTCTGTTAAGTTTTGTCACTTATAAAATTTAATTAAATAAATTACTTTGGTAAAAACACCCGATTTCGAATAATATTTCTTCTTCAGTTTCTTTTACAACTAATTACAATTAGTTGTAAAAGGAACTGAAGAAGAAATATTTTTCGAAATCGGTATTAGTGAAAACAAAATAATATTGTCACTATAAGAAAATTTTTACGAGTGTTTTTACCAAAGTAATTTAATTGAATTATATTTTAAACGATGTGAAATTGCTTATTGAGTCACTCTTATTGTAAGTGCAAGTTCTTGTGTTTGGCACGAATCTTCATTGGAAGCATTACCAATTCCGAGTCTTCGTATATTTTAGGCCTTCCGCTACGTTCGTTAGTCTTCAACATTCAACAAACTTACAGTTCGTAAACTTCCGAAACCACTCTCATCAACTTCTCTCATTTAAGGCAGCCTCATCACCGCTTCTACAAGCTATCGAGTGCAAATCAAGGCTAGGAAGTATGTTACGAGACATAATTTTCTACATCGTTGCAATCGGCTCGTCCTTAGCTTATCTAAACATTATGAGGGAAAAACAGTACATCTGTTTCATTTGAACTTTTCACGAAAATTGTTCAACGTAACTGAAATTTAACTAATTCATTTCCAGGGAAAAAACGTCTTTAATATTAACAATTTTTGTCAATTTTTCCCAACTCTTTGGCTGTTCGTTTTTTCCGTCCTACTTTTTCACCATTTATAAACTTATACGAAATACCCCTCCATAAGGAGGTTTTCGAATATCAGAAATTGATTGCGATGGGTCTTGATTTCAGGAAAGTTCGTTTAGGTGGTCCCCACTGGGGCCCAGGTTCAATTTCCTTATTTTTTTTCTCAGCTCAAAGTCGTGCACCGCGTCCTTTTCTTCAAATTATTTTCTTCATTCGCAAGTTTTTTTTTTAAATTGGTGAAGAACGATTTTCATTTGTTGGGAATCGATTGCGATTGGTCTAGTTCTATGGAAAATCCGTTCAGACGGTTGAACGGATGGCCCCGGGTACCTTTCTATATTTTTTTTCGGCTCGCACGATTTTTATAAAAATTTCTGGATGATGATATTTCAATGAAATTTGCCTTAAATCGATTCACCGAAAATGTATATAAATCTGCGAAAAGATCGATTTAGAACAACAAATGGATTTAATTTAGAAATTTGTAACAAAACTGGTGAAAATCATTTCTCCAAAATTTAAACTATTTTTTACAGTCCACACAGGTTGAAAAATCGGGAATAATATTGAATATACGAAATCTATTAAAGCCATTAAAAAGATTAATTTAAATTGGCAACAAAACTGGTCCATATCATTTTACTAAAATTTAATCGAAATTACGATTTTTTTTACTAACATTGTTTTATCTTGAAAATCTATGAAATTGACTGAAATGCATTTATTTTTATATTGAGATAAGTGTTTGAGTTTGAAGTGCTTTAAAAATTCGTTAATTAATTAATTTTCAATTGACAAATTCAATGTGTTTTTGATAATACTTGACGTCGGTGGTTTAGATCCATTGCAATTAAAAATGAGCGTACCATTTTTGAAATGTTTTATCTTAATGGAACCATACTCCAGGGACTACCATTTTTGCGAGTTGTGCAAATGGTAAAAACTAAAAGGTTGCCTCAGAATCACCACCGGTATTACGTAGTCACAAGTCGCAACCTTATGCTATTTATATATTTGAATTTCAAAATATTTGAAAAAGAACCATTTTTGATTATCTTAAAAATGTTTTTAATCCAAAAGTTGAATTATACCAACACCAAAAAAAATGCACCGATATTTAATTTTCATTCCCGACTTCTATAAAATTCCGAAAACTCATCTAAGTAATTTCTTGGTCTTGAAAAATTATTTCGCCTACAGCCTTAAACAACATTTACCATTTTCAGTCACGTTATTAATTGAATATTGTATTCAGGACAATTAAACCTTTCTCTTTAAACATAATTCATCCTTCATCACTATACATAAAATCCTTTCTAAAAATATATATTTAATAAAATCTTAATAAATATAAGCTTTACCACACCATATTTAGATTATATTTATAGAAAATAGCAACAACTAGCTAGGCATGATAAGAAATCCTATATATAAAATAAATCATAGTGGAAAAGCTCTTATAGCTCTTTATATTGCCTTCGGTCACAAAGCTTTAATTAAATTTGATTATAAAAGCATTGAGCAAAGAATTTCAATAAGAAAAAGTTTCTTAACAATAGAGAAAGAAAGCATCGTAGCATATCAACCCATAAAATATCAAAAAATCAAATACGGTACGGCATGGGCATAACCGTAAAATTAAAAAATGACATACACACACACACATATTTGCCATTATCCAAAAAAAAAAAATCCCCACTGGGATAATATTCACTTCTTAATTATATAGGTCTTTTCATTCCAACATGTTAAGTAAATTAAAAGGAGCCAGAAATCCGGTCTAGTATAATATTTGTCGGACATTTAGCCTGCCAGCTTGTTATACTACCTTAAACACATAAAATCGAAATCCAACTAGGTAATATCCTCGAGGGCATGTTCTACATACACGTACATTTAATTGGATAAAAGTTACGATTTAATTAAAGGATTTTTATGTTTTGTGCCAAAATGTGGGGAGAAACTTGTTTTTTTGGTATATACGTTTGTGCTTAAAAACTAAAAAATAGAAGAAAAAAATAAATTATTCAATTTACGTGTTTGGTATATTCCGCATTGCCCGATGCCTTATAAATGTTATCACCAATGTCCCGTTACCGAGCACACCGACCACAAATATAATCGCAAATATGATTGGCACAATATAAGTTTCTGGACGTTCAGAATACGGTGTATAACTATTGTCTTCCACCCAAATTCCATTTTCCACACTCGAATTATCCACGTTCATACTAGAATTATTATTCAATTTCTCTTCGGGATCATCGAGATCCACTTGATTTTGATTACGATTATAATTTAATTTCATATTTAGCACATTTAACACTTATCGATAATAAAATAATGATAAACACTTAATATAATTTCACCGCACTAGAAAGCACTCACAAATAGGAAAAAATTATTAATTTTTACTTCACTGAACACTTCTTAATATTTGATTCGATTTTAAAATCGAATTTTCTTTATTTTTATTTTAACACTCGCACTCACTAGTCACTTGTATTGGGGGATTTACGAGAACGCGGCGACAAATTTTTTATTTTACTTTATTTTTTTTTGTATAAAGTCTGCATAAAATAAAAAAAAAATTACGAAATTTTCACCAAATAAAATTTTATTTCGAACTTTTTTTTTAACAACACCAACCGTTGACTTTCACTGAATTTATTAAAATAATAACATACACTGAAGGAATACATCGAGTAACAAAAAGTAAAAAAAAAAATATTCTGTGTGCTGTGCTGTGAGGATAAGGATGAATATTTTTCTTATTTTCCTTTTTCGGTATTTTGGTGTGTGAACCGTTGCGCATATTCAAAGAATCCAGTATCTACAGTTGTTGTACTTGTTGGATTTTTAAAAATTTTCATTCATCTATTGGCAGATGAAGCTGATAGTTAAAAATATTTTATTGTAGTTGTGCCCGCTTTGCGTATTTTTGGTATACCAAAAATTTACGTAAAAAACACTCAAAATAGTTTGAGTGATATTTTTTTTGAATTTCATTTAATATTATTTCTTCTATATTTTAAGATTTTATTTTACGTCTTTTTTTATGATAAATTTAGTGTATCATTTTCGAGATTTGTTTCGAAATTTAATAATTAGTAATTAGTGATATCCGATATTTTTAAAATAAAAATGCATTGCAGCCATTTAGGCGGTGCAGACATTAGTTCGTCCATCGTGGATGGGGGTACCTTATCCGCTTCGATGGGACTCAGATCAATGGTCGCCGGTTTAACAGGAAACATAGTAAAGCATACTCATCAGTGTATGGCATGTTGGTGCTACGAATTTTGAAAGTTGAGGTTTAAAACTACCAACCTTTAAGCCATAGAGGGACTCCATGAATCATCCTCAAACTCATTGCAGAATGGCTTTTAGGAACGCAGCTTATTATTTAGTTGTTACACCTTACCATAGAGGAGACTATGATCTATGATCTAAATGTGCTAAAAAGTTAGACGAAATAAAGGTAGGAAGTGGATTATTTTAGTTACGAAAGATTTCGAAATTGGACGGTTTTTTTGGAATCGTTTGGTTTAACACTAAGCTAGGCCACCGTAGGCCGGCTTCAGTCTATCGATATTAACATTACTATTCTTGCCGTTTATTTCTAGGAGGTAATGATTTCGAAAACGACGAATGACTTTGTAAGGTCCTTCGTATGGAGGGGCTAGGCCTGTTCGTACTTTATCAATGCGAACAAATACATGCTCGCAGTTTTCTAAACACTTGGGAACAAATATAGGCTGTTTATTTGAATTTCGACTTTTCACTGGAATGATGTCGCGCATCGCCGCACAAAGCCGTTCAACTTAGTTATGTGAATCGAAACTATCTTTAGAGCTAATTTCGAAAAATTCGCAGGACTTAGTTCGCCTTGAGAGCATTTTAATTCATCCTTTATTGTTGCTCAAATTCCCAGCAATACACTGAGGAGCTCTGTGCTCCACTTAATGGTGTTTCCTCGAGCTTTGAGTGAGGGTTTAAGTTGACGACCATACCATTTTGCTATGATAAGAATTCTATGCGCACCAAGTAAACGCGTAAGTTCAGCGAAGAGCTTAGACTCAAACGGATTGTCTCGATCTGTTGTGATTTCCGGTGGTATCAAAAATCTGGAAAAAATGTCTTGGCAATTGTGGAAGCGGTATTATTTTAAATAGGGTACGCATCAGGCCAACGAGTAAAACGATCGATAATTGTTAGGATATACATATACCTTTATTGGATGGTGGTAATGGTCCTACGATATCCATATGTATATGCTCAAATTTAGTAGAAGGCATTTTAAAATGTCCTGGTTTAGATTTCGTGTGTCTTTGAACTTTGCTCTTCTGGCAACCAATACAAGATGTAACCCAGTGTGTAATGTCGCTGTTCATATTTGGCCAAAAATATCTACTGCAAATTAATTTTCGTGATGCTCGTGACGCATACTGGGATGAGATAAACCGTGAAGGGCATCGGACACTATACGTCTATAAGATGCAAGGACGTATGGTTGACTCTTGCCTGTTCAAGTACTGTAGCCTGAATTAGAGAGGACGGTGAGTTCCAACTTAAATTTGGGATTCACGAGACGTGATGAACTTTGCAATAATTGCTGTAATTCATCGTCTTAGACGGTTGTTTCTTAGCTATTTCTTTCAGACCTAAATTGACATTATCTATTGTTGAGACATGATCGTTAGTCCGTGACAATGTGTCAGCGAGCAGTAAATAGCAAGTAACTCTCTGTCAAAGGCAGAAAATTTTACTTCTGTTTGCGAGAGTTTGAGTGAGAAAAAAACCCAAAGGTTGCCAACTATTTTGATTCCATTGCTGACAGACTGCTCCTACAGCACTTCCGGGTGCATCGCAAGAGATGCTACAGCATGTATCGCTATCGGGGTGGATTAACATTGTTGCATTAGCAAGTGCTCGTTTAATTTTTGTGAATGCTTCGTTGCACTCGTTGGGTTAAGAATAATGCCTCGCGTTTTTTGGCATTTTATTTAATATTACTAAATGAGCGTAAATTGGAGACAGCAATTCGGCTAGCCCAGGAATGAACCTATTGTAGTAATTAAACATCCCTACGAATCGTTGAATTTGTTGAATTGAAGTTGGCGGAGGAAAGCAATGTATAGCTTCAGCTCGCTGTTTCGCGGGTGTTATACCGTCTGGAGTAATTTGGTGGCTGAGGAACTCGAGACCACGGACACCAAAAAATATATTTTGAGATTTGGATAGCCACTCCATATTCATGTGCATTGTAAAATTCTGAATGTGTGGGATCGAGTAACGATCCGACGTGCTAACGGCTTTCAGTCTGTAACGAATTTATTTCATCCCAAGTTCAGCAAGGTGGCCATCCCTTACTTTGTTAATTATATTTTCTCTATTGTTAATTTTCTCTATTTAAAATTGAAATGTACTAAAACCCAATTATTGTTTATACGTTGAAAAACTGGATGGGTTGTTATGCGATCTTGAAAAACGGACCCCCCAAAAATACGTTCCTTAAGCTAGCAGAACCCACACGGCAGAACATTACAAGATAGTATGGATAATTATAGGCTAATTATAGACTAATTATAAATGCTCTATTAAAATATTTTGGGCTCCATACCTTCCAACTAAAACGCGGGTTCTGAGCTTTAGAAAAGGTTAGCAGAACCCATATCAAAAAACGATTTAAAACAATTGGAAATTAAAGGTTAATCTTAGGCTAATTAAATGCCCCATTAATTTTGTTTAATACGCTTGCTCTAGAAGAAATGTAAGGCTTTATCACTTAAAAGCTAACAGAACCCAAATCGAAAACCGAACCAAAAATCAAATTCGAACGCAAAACAAGATCAATCGACAACAAACAATTTTAAGCTCATTATGGTCTAATCAAATGCCACATTAAAAAAATTTGGGCTCCACTTTTTCTTGACCAAACTTCAGGTCATTTTATGTAAAGCTAGCCGAACCCAAGTCGAAAATCGGACCAAAACCAAAATTAGAACGCGAAACAAGAACAATTGACATACAAATAATTTTAGGATCATCATGACCTAATCCAATATTAAATTAAAAAATTTTGGGCTCCACTCGTTTTTGACCAAGTTTCAGGTCATTTATTCTAAAGCTAGCAGAACCCAAATCGAAAATCAGGCCAAAACCGAAATTGGAACGGAAAACAAGAACAATTAGCATAGAAATAATTTTAGGCTCATTATGGCCTAAGCAAAAGCCACATTAAAAATTTTTGGGCTTCACTCGTTTTTGATCAAATTTCAGATTATTTAATCTAAAGATAGTATAGAACCCAAATCGAACCAAAACCGAAATTAGAACGGAAAACAAGAACAATTGACATGCAAATAATTTTGGGCTCATTATGGCCTAATCAAAAGCCACATTAAACAATTTTGGGCTCTACTAGTTTTTCACCAAATTTCAGGTCATCTAATCTAAAGCTAGCAGCCAAATCGAAACTCGGACCAAAACCGAAATTATAACGGAAAACAAGAACAATAGACAAACAAATAATTTTAGGCTCATTATGACCTAATCAAATATCAAATTAAAATTTTTTTAGTTTGGTCAAGAAAAAGTGGAGCTCAAAATTTTTAATTTGATATATGATAAGGTTATAATGAGCCTAAAATTTTTTGTATGTCAATTGTTCTGCTTTAGATAAAATGACCTGAAGTTTTGTCAAAAGTGGAGCCCAAAATTTTTTAATGGGCCACTTGATTAGGCCATAATGTGCCTAAAATTATTTGAATGTCAATTGTTCTTGTTTTGTGTTCTAATTTCGATTTTGGTCCGATTTTCGATTTGGGTTCTGCTAGCTTTAGATTAAATGATCTGAAATTTGGTCAAAAACGAGTGGAGCCCAAATTTTTTTAATGTGGCATTTGATTAGGCCATAATGAGCCTAAAATTATTTGTTGTCAATTGATCTTGTTTTGCGTTCGAATTTGATTTTTGGTTCGGTTTTCGATTTGGGTTATGTTAGCTTTTAAGTGATAAAGCCTTACTTTTCTCCTAGGGCATTTAATTAGCCTAAAATTAACCATTAATTTTCCAATTGTTTTTAAATCGTTTTTTGATATGAGGTCTGCTAACTTTTTCTAAAGCTAGCAGAACCCGCGTTTTAGTTGGAAGGGATGGAGCCCAAGATTTTTTAATAGTGCATTTATTTAGCCTATAATTATCCATATTATCTTGTAATGTTCTACCGTATGGGTTCTGCTAGCTTAAGGGACCTCCAATTTTTATGTTTATCAAAATTTTTGTTTTTTTACATAATTATACACGTGCATCCACCACTACTTTCGTTGGGCAGTGCCAAGCATCCGTAATCCATGTACATTGCGTTGTGACCGCTACAGGCTTACCCCTTTATTCATCCCTGAATGTGTGATATTATTCATGCACTGCCATTTTGTTTTGGTATTTAGTAATTTCGTATCCCTTTAGGGGTTTCTAATAATTTAACGGAATGTACAACCTGTTGGTGACGATCGACGTGTTCGATAGATACATAAATACAATTATTGGCTAGATAGTAAAAAAGAACTAAGCTCTATTTTACTATCTAACAGTGTGCCTAACTGGTTCAATACTGTATAGTCTCGGCCGTGATTTATCTTATAATAGCCAAATAATAAGAAGTGTGGTGAATTCCTAACAGGTTTGTGAATTCCATTCCGGAGGGCTTACACAATCTCATAGTGGATATTTATGGCCGTGGGTATGTTAAGTGACTATATATGTATGTTTTTATTGCGGATAATAATCCCAGTGTTAGATTATGGAACAATTACCCGTTCAGATTCGTTGGCCTGACGTGAATAAACGGCCGTTTTTGAATCGTTGATTCGATATTCCGTAAGAAGTGGTTTGACAGCCTTCTGGATTTGGATCCATTATTAGAATGGACTGTTTCTAGTATCTCTTACACATAGAATATGTTTTTTTTAACAAATCTATACTATTTGCTGTAAGTACCTTTGCTTAAATTTTCAGCCCCACACATTTTTTTAAAGTGATCTAAAACAATAAGAAGTGTTTTCGTCCCTTGCAACGATCTGGGATACGGTCCAAGCAAGTAGACTCGCTGCCATGGGCGATCAATTTTAAAGATACTACCCATTTGCCGGCTAGATCTAAGGGTTTTTGGGTCGTGGGGAACTTGAGGCTTGCGTGCTCCTGGCCTACACCTTGGAACAGAACGTCAGATAAATTTATTAATACCCGGGTGTGCCCATCCGGTGACGATCGGATTTCCCCGAGTGACAAGTTCCCCCGAATGACCCATTGACCTCGGAAGGCCGATACCCAGCCACAACGAAGCAGCGTAATGGTAGGGACGTCTCTTCAACAGACCAGGTCTCTCTTCACCCTCGCACATATGGCACCGACATGAAATGCGAATCCCCCTCCCAACATACCGACCCGTATAAAATTTAGTTATTCATTTTATTATAAAAATAGTAAAAAAAATGAAACAAAAATACATACCAGAACGTAACGATTTATTTATTCATCGAATTTGTCGGTGAATAAAAAATAAACTCGAATGCAGAAATGAATTGAATGCCGTACGAGTTTTTATTAGAAAATGAATTTTGCCCGACAGAGAAAAAAAAGAGAAAACTTGCTAAACTAAAAACGACAACAGCAAGTAATTTTAAGGGCGAGACCAATGTATCAAGCACGTGTGCTAAAAAACAGTTACGAACGAAAACGGAATAACAAAAAGAAATGATATTTGGATTTTAAGTATAAAAATGAAAATCAATCTTCGATTGGGCTCCTCCTGTAAGGTTGTGCGTCGTCCGCCTTTGGGGTAATAAAACAAATGGCCTCAACTGGCCACTCGTTAATGAATACAACGAGGCGACTCGTCAGTCGGTAAATATATTTGACTTCGACTGGCCACCGTGGATACTATTGGGCGTTGTCTCGTCTAACAAAACTGCACTGTTCGATAGGCCATCAAAATGGTTGGGCGTCCTCTCGTCGAAACCGTGAAATACAACGGTGGGCGTCCTTCCGACAACCGTAAAATAAATAAAATTTTACAAATGGCCGGTTGGCCACCTGTTCGTTGCAGAATCCTCACCGATAAACAAAATAACCTGGTCCGGCAACTTTTATGAGTAGAGGCGTTTACGCCGAACAAAATCTACTTTGAGCCATGTTTGGCAACCGGTGTGGTCTGCGACGTCAATACGCTCATATGAAAATTAAACTCAAGACACTACTTAATAGCTTATTCACCAACCCTTTTTCTCTATGGAATTACCACCGCCAAAATACACTATGTGATATATGTGTAGCAAACTTAACACTTTTTTCGTTTCACAACCAAATGGAAAATTAAAAATTCTTTACCGCAAAAGATTTTACCACTTTATTTCTATTTATTTAATTTTAGATAAATAATTTTGACTTAAAACTTAAAATGAAAAATTGACTTTTATTTCAATTTTACATTAAAGCAAAAAATGGTTGAAAAACCATTATTCCATTTAGTAATCAGCATTTGAATTTTATTTTTGAAAATTCAAAGTTAACCAAAAAAAATCTCACGCACCACAAAAAAATATTATAGAAGAATATTTTTCTCGTGTTTTCACACGTGTCACTTGTACACTCTTTCTCCCCCGCATCAGTTGCACGAAACAAAACAAGAAAACACAGCAAAAATGCTCTTATATATCCTAGTCGCTCGCATGGCTAATTTCCAATAAACAAACCACTTCAGCAACAATGTTATAGAACAGATGGCAATGCCTGAAAAAAAAACGATAAGAAAGATAACAATGGACCAGGCAGTCATAACACCATTGGGGGTTTCGAAATCTCCGATGCTTAACCATCTTACATGCTTAACCATCAGTAAGGGAGCTGTTGTTAGTAGAGTATTCAGTTTTGTTACGACTTTTTTTTCTGTCATAACAATCATTTCCTTACATACGATCATTCTTAGTATTTTACTTCTATGGCGAATCGTGTGTTGTGGCTGATAGCAATGCCACCTATGAACGAACACGTTGTGTTGATTGTACTAAAATATTTTTCACCTTGTAGACGTTTTTTTTCCTTAATTCTCGTATTTTTCCCTATCATAAGGCCGCACGATCATCGATTAAAAGAGAGAGCGAGACCAATGTGCATCAGGTGTGTGTATGTGTGTGTGTGTGTGTGTGTGTGTGTGTGTGTGTGTGTGTGTGTGTGTGTGTGTGTGTGTGTGTGTGTGTGTGTGTGTGTGTGTGTGTGTGTGTGTGTGTGTGTGTGTGTGTGTGTGTGTGTGTATGTGTGTGTGTGTGTGTGTGTGTGTGTGTGTGTGTGTGTGTGTGTGTGTGTGTGTGTGTGTGTGTGTGTGTGTGTGTGTGTGTATGTGTGTGTGTGTGTGTGTGTGTGTGTGTGTGTGTGTGTGTGTGTGTGTGTGTGTGTGTGTGTGTGTGTGTGTGTGTGTGTGTGTGTGTGTGTGTGTGTGTGTGTGTTTTTTTTTTGTGAGAAACACAAAATTTTTTCTTATATGTTTCTCAAAAACAGAGAAGGAAGAAGATTCTTCTAGAACGTTTTGGTGTTCGTTGTGCGTTGGGATTATTTTTTTTTTGGTTAGTCAGTCAGGTTTTGAATTTTGCTTGAAAATGCCATCTCGTTTGTTATATAAAAAAAACATAAAAAATTGTAGTTCAATAATTGTAACGTGAAGTTCAATTTTGTAGTTGAGTCAATTTAAGTTAATTTAATTTAGTTAGAATTTAAAATATAAAACTAGGTATATAAAAACTATATTAAATATGATATTGTGTAGTGTAAGTGAAACACCGAGATAAAAAAAAAAATTGTTTGATGAAATACATCTGTGTAGAAAAATAAGGGAAGCTATATATGTACCGAAAATTTAAATTAATAAAATAAAATCATTATTTGAGTATGTTTATATTAAAAATAAAGGAGAAAAAAATTTAATTTTGTTACATATAAAGTAAATCAAGGAACATGTGAAGTTTAATTAAAAAAAACCACAAAAAAAACTAAATAAATAAGATGGTTTCAATGCCCTATTAAGTCTCAAAGGTCATCATAACTCATATGGATGTGCTATGCAGAAATTAGCATAGTTGAGATTTTAGCATAGTTTGCATCAAACTTAACGGCAATTTGGTAAAATTTGTTTTTTACGGTAAAGGCGGAAGGACGCCCTGCAACACTTTTACGGGACTTCGGCGGGCCTGTCAAGGTCGGAAAAAAAAGTTGTATATACGGGATTGGCGACGACATTGGCCTAACCAAATCGTGTACGGCGGTCAGTCGAGGCCAAACTTATTTTCGGCGGAGCGTCGTCTAACTTGTTTCGGCGGCCCATCGGGGCATTGTGATTACTGGAGGACGGGCGGCACAGGGGATATTTACCTCGTGGTAACGGTTTTGGTGAAGGCCGCCCAACATTTTGAGATGGACCAATTTTGCACATTTTGGCGAGACTACACCCTATATTTTTGAATAGTGGTTTTGGCGGTCGATCAATACCTAATTTATTGGTATCGGTGAAAGGCACCACAACGGTCCGGGTGTGGCGCACACCTGAGGCGGGACGGCCGCAACAATATTTATTTTTTTTTAAATTAGTGTACGATCGTTTTTTAATTTCTATTTAATTTTTTTTTTATCTTTTTATATATTTTGAATTTTTTTAATTTTTAATAAATTTTTTTGTTGTAATCGAGCGCCGCATAGCAGGTGTACGTCGTGCGCTCGGGTTTCACGTTGGTCTCGTTTCTTCCTTGTCCTGGTGGGAAGTTATTTTACTTTTCTTTATAGCATAAATAAAAAAAATATAAATTGCTAATTTTTCCAGATTTGGTGTGATCTCATTCTGTGTCGGCGTGTGCTTTGCGGTTCCTTGGTGCCCGCATCCGAGTTCGGAACCGGCGCTTGCGCCGTTTGAATTTTAGCGGATGCGCGCACCAAGGCACCTCACTCAGTTATAATTATGGTTTTGTTCGTTCCTCAAGTTCCGGCCGACGAATTTCGGCGGAACATCCGGGTTTTATTTATTATTTGCGTTTAGTTTGTTTTGTTTAAGTTTCTGTAGTCACGGTGTAGGCCAGAAACATCGTAAGCCTCCATCCCCTCGACCCTTTGCACTTCTCCCTGAGAAAGTAGCCGGCAAAAAATAACCGTGTGAGGCCTCTACGATGTTTAGTGAAATCTGCGGGTCGGCTGATGAGCCGTCCTGTAACAGTTTGTTGAAAGCGTCATCTGTATTTTGGGGTCAACGAAATTTACCAAATTTGTATGTGACCAGTGATAGAAGATGTAAAAGCTGCAAAATTAAGAATACACCAACAATACTATACCCAGCCATGTCCAGCGGTTTCATCGTCTGTATAACATTTTTGGGTGGTAGTAAATTTAAAATTTCTTCTACTTTACTCGGATCGGGTCTTAAACCTTTCTTCCTAACTGAGTAGCCCAAATACCGGATTTCTCTCACAGCGTCATGATAGAAACACTCTATCTTGTAGCTCACATGATATAACTTGATGCATCATCCGACACATTGATTGGGCTGCACTACACAGCCTAGATAGCATCACTTTGAATTGTTAAAGATTTCGACTGAATCCCGACAGTGTTGTTTTTTCAAATTAACACCGTCACTTAGATGTGCATCTAACAATCAGATTATTAGTGCTTAGATAATTAACACAGCGATTTGTACGTTTTGCAATCTGCTTTTGTTAACCTTTGTCACTGTTCATCAACTGGGTTGTCTCTGCTGTTACCACCAATTCCTGTTTATTCATAATCAAGAGGTCACATAGCCGGCATTGCATTCGGATGGATTGCTTTGACTATGAAATATTTTTTATTATGAGTTTTGGTACGACTGAACGAAGCACCTATCAGACCTATTATATCAACTTCAGTAGGTTTAGGGATTGCTGCTGATTCGAAATATGAGAATGATCATGTGTTTCTATCATTCCTTTCCTTTAGTTTGCTGAATGCGCTAATATAGTCATCTTCTGTTTAAAGAAGTCCTTTGAAGTACGCCGACACGTCAAGACTGCCCTCAAACTGGATGGAACCATCACTATACACTTGATTCAAAATAGCAGACAGCTGAAGGAATCTATAAAAAGGTGTTGGAGAAGTGGAGTGACTTTATCACTCTCGAAGGAGACTATGTTATGTTAACAAACAAAATGTTACGTTATCAGAGCATACCTCCAAATTTCTAATAACAAACACTTTAAATATTATTTATTAGTTTACAATCTGTACAAGTTGCGTTTATATTTCCAATTAACGAATAAAACATTTCATTATCCTCTTGTTCAACATGACAATAACACAAAGATCCTCTTGCTGAACAAAACAGACAATATATTTCACAAACCATAAACCAAGACAATTTAATCCGTCGTTGTTGGTGGCACAGAATGCAAAATTTTCAGTACGAAAATGTATTTTTAATCAAAATACTTTGTTCTGCGTTTTTCATTTTTCTGCTTGTCTTGCGGAAAAAGGCAAAACAAAAGGCACTCGAAAACCCAGTCGCTTGTAGGTTTTGGGAAAATTTTTTCCTTCTCTGTTTTTTTTTTTTTGTATATTTTTGAATACTTTATATCACATAAATTATATTAGTTCTCCAGTTTGCTCCATCTCTGATTTTAATTTCATTTAAACAAGAAAAATGAAGAAAAATCTGCACAAGAAAATCTTGAAAGTGAAAAAAATGTTTTATTGTTAAAATTTTTTTTTTTGTTTTTTGAAGAAAAAGAATTATATTTAAATTTTTTATTAGCAATTGTGTAGATTTGTTGATTTGGTGATACTGCGTTTTTTTTTTTTTTGATTTATTACTGAGAAAGTTGCTACTCGTATTTGATAAGTGCGTCTCTTATAAAAAATCGTTTATATAATTTCCATGAAAATTCTGTGAGTTTTCTTTTTAAATTTTATTTTATTTGATTCAGCGTTGACTGTATGTAGATATACGGACAAGTTGTAGCTTTAAAGTGGGATGCATGTAATAAAATTTTATGTTTCCTCGTGAAATCTGTTAATTTGATACGGAGCATGATTGCAACGAAGATGAGTATATTACGAGTAAATTAAAAAATGATGAGATTTTAACAGTTTTGAAAATTAAATAAATTTTCATCGCAAAATAATAACTCTCATAATTACTTTCCATTTCTTATTTATATACTTTTCCAGTCTCCTGATGTAATATAATTAAGTTTTAATATTAAAAATGTTTTTCTCTACAATTCCACTAACGGGCTTGTATACTTATTTTTATAACAATGTTACATTGTAACAAAAACATTAAATCATAAAAAATAATTAGAATATCGTTTTTTTTTATTAACCCAATTAAGAACATCTGTAAGATTGAAACACAGGCAAAGCGCAATGTTTCAATTCTAGTACATATCTACATATAATGAAAAAAATCAGAATTTTTTTCTGGAATATGTAAAATGGAACATTAACTGCGTAGAGGGCATTCAGGCGTAAACTGATTCGATTAGAGCGAACAGGCCCTAGATTCTGGTCAAGTGACAAATGACAATTGTTTGTCACATTGTTCTAAAAATTCTGCTACAATTTTGTGACAAATAAATACTTGTGAGTACTAAATCGCAATTAGCATGCGGTAACGGAAATGTGGCAAAAAATAAGCTGACAATTTTACTAATATTGTCATTGTTTTTTATTATCGTGACTTGTAAGTATTCATAAAATATATGTGTGAGTATTTATAATTTTAAAAACCTTATAATTATGTTTGATATAACTTAAAAATGCAGCTGTAGTAAGCAAATGTCACGACGAATTGTTATTTTGTCGGAATCTACCCCAAGACTACACATTTTAATGTTAGCATAAGATGAGTGTAATTCAATCATTTTGGAATAATTTTCTGTAGTTTGTTATTTTTTAGAAAACAACTGAACAGAATAGCAATGACAAAACATATACGAGGTGTGTTCAAAACGTAACGAAAATTTTCGTTTTTTGGTAACAATTTTATTTGAGGCGTTGAGGTTTTAATCTCATTTATGCTTGTAAAACGAGGGTCCTTTAAGGTTTTCTTTATTTTTGGAAAAAAGTAAGTCACACAGGCCCTATAGCCGGTACGTCTTCGATTTGGCAGATGATGCGTAAAGTAAGACGGAAAAATAAAACCGTGAAAGAGCAGGGAGTGCTTCGGCAACAAAAACAGATGGCATGGATTAAAAATAAAAATATAAAAAAGGTCACACGGGGCCATTTCTGGCGAAATCTTGGTGCATCACTACAATTTCGTTTATAGCCAAAAATTCACGAAATTCATATTTCATTATTCAATAAATGTTTCGAAAGTGTGAAAGTTAAAGTCGGATTATCTGATCGAAGGGGAACGTATGCAAATTCCATGTTCAAACTATTCACATACATATCGTTTATCGTAAATCGTTCATCTTTTAACTGCAATCGTTTCACGTTTATCGTTTATCATTCATCTTGTATCGTTTATCATTTCTCGTTGTTCGTTTATCGTTTATCATTTACCGTGTATCGTTTCGTGTATCGTCTTTCCTTTCTCGTTTTTCTCGTTAATCAATTTTGTTTTTTTCCGATTTTTTGTTTTTCGTTTTTTGTTTCTCGTTTTCCTTTTACGATTATCGTTTATCTTTTCTCCTTCGTTCTGGGGCTCGCTTTTCACGTCCTACTTTTAATCCATTTGCCAGCCAATTCGAGGACGTATGGCTATAGGTTTGATTTTCGTGGAACCACCTGAATATTGCATAACATGCCAGCCTATAGAACGGGCATGAAATATGGGTCGGCCCGCATGAGTCCCGCATTCCGAGATGGAGTATTAAGCCTTTATTCCACAATGAAACATATTTTTTCAGTAAAAAAAGAGCGAGATAAAAATATAATTTCGCCATGTACCAAAACGAAACAAAACGAAAATTAGTAAAATTTACTGGGGAAAATGTTTCCATAACAAAGTATGAAACTCAATACTTTTTATGGCAACATTTGTTGTCTTTGTCACTCTAACGTAATTTTAATATGTATACTCTCCTTTTTTCGCTTTCTCAGTATTTTTTACTGAAAAAATATGTTTCATTGTGAAATAAAGGCTTCATTTATCGTTTCTTGATTCTCTTCCTCCATTTTGTTCTCTCGTTTTGGTTTCTCGTTTTTCATTTTTGGTTTCTCGCTTCCCGTTTTTTGTTTCCGTTTAACTTTCTCGTTTTCTGTCTCTCGTTTTTCATTTTTCGCTTCGCGTTTATCCACGTTTCTCGTTTTTCGTTTCTGGTTTCTCTTTTTTTGTTTTACGTTTTGCGGTTTTCCTTTTTCGTTCCTTGTGTTTTGTTTTTTCGTATTTTGTTCTTCGTTTCTCGTATTTTGTTTCTCGTTTTTTTTATCGTTCTTTATTTCTCATTTCTCGATCGTTGTATCTCGTTTCTCGATTCTTGTTTCTCTTCCTTCATTTTTCGTTACTCATTTTTCGTTTATAGTCCCTAGTTTCATGTTTTGCGGTTTTCATTTCTCGTTCCTTGTGTTTTGTTTTTTGTACTTCGTTTTTCATTTCTCGATCCTTGTATCTCGCTTCTCGATTCTTCTTTCTCGTTCCTCTTTCTCATTATTCTCGTTTTCATTTTTCGTTTCTCTTTCTCGCTTCTTCTCTTTCGTTTCTCGTTTCTCATTTTCCGTTTTTAGTTTCTTATTTCTCGTTTTACGTTTTTCGTTTATAGTTTCTCTTGTCTTGTTTTATGTTTTGCAGTTTTCATTTTTCGTTCCTTGTGTTTTATTTTTTATTTTTTATTTTCGTTTCTCGTATTTTGATTTTGCGTTTTTTGTTTTTATCGTTTTCCATTTCTCGTTTCACATTTTTGGTTTCTCGTTCCTTGTTTTTCGTATCACGTTTTTTGTTTCTTATTTTTCGTTCCTTATTTATCGAATCTAGTTCTTCGTTTCCTAATTTTTGTTTCTCGTTGCTTGTGTTTTGTTTTTTCGTTTTTACTTGTTTGTTTCCTGTTTTTCGTTGATTTTCGCTTGTTTCTCGTTTTTCGATTTCTTTTCTCGCTTCTCGGTTTCCCTTTCTCGTTTTCGTTTCTCGTCTCCCATTTCTCGTTAATCGTATATCTTTTATCGATTTGCGTTTTTCCTTTCACTTTCCTTGTATTTCGTTTTTTCGTTTATGTTTTCCTATTCTCGCTTCGCGTTTTTTTGTTTATCGTTTCTCTTTCTCATTTTTCGGTACTTATTTTTCGATTTTATATTTTTTTTCGTTGTTGGCGTCTCGTTTGTCATTTCTCCTTTCTTTTTCTCGTTGTTCATTCCTCGTTTAACGATTTTCGTTTCTTGTTTTTCGTTTTTGGTGTTTTGTTTTATGTTTTTCGTTTTTCAATTCTCGTTTCCCATTTTTCGTTTTTTGTTTGTCATTTATCATTTCCCTTTCCTCGCTCTTCTTTTGTCATTTGCCCTTTCTTGCTTCTTGTTTTTCATTTCTTGTTTGTCGTGTTTTGTTTTTGGTTATTTGTCTTTTCATTTTCGTTATTTGTTCGTTTCTTGTTTCTCCTATTTTATTTCTGGTTTATCGAATTTTGTTTTCGTTTTTAATTTCGTATTTCTGTTTTATCGAATCGCGTCTTTTCTATTCTCGTTTCTCTTTCTCGTTTCAGGTTTTCCGAGGGGGGTAAGGGGGCATCGGTCTAGAAGGTCAATACACCAGCCTAATTGTCAACGTCACCTGTACGTCGTGCTCCCTGCTAATTAACCAACGAGGCTCTGGTGACCGAGAAACGGTGGGATAACCGAACTAGCGATTCTAGCAAGTAATGTTCTCTCCACTGACCCACTGCCAATTTCACTAATTAGATTGGTAGCTGCTTCAATAATAATTCATTATAATGCAATGGATTCACAACAAAAGGAATTTTTACCCCAGGTGGTACACCAACTGCTCAGTTGGTTAATCCACCCTCTAAGGATTCTGGCTCAAAGAATTCTGCTATAACGAAAACAGTACACTTGCCTCTACTGATACGATGCTGAGTTTCATACAGACGAGGAGGAACTTGCAAGAGCAACTGATTGGATGTACAAACAGAAGAAAAGACCAAGGAAAAAACGAAGAGCAGAATTCTCGCCAGAAGTTAAGGAGCTCTCGCAAGAAAAAGTTAATGAAACTGTCGACCCAGTGCCTGTACCCCAACATTACCAGCAACAAAAACAGCGCAAGGTTGCAATGAAGTCTAAGGCACCACCGCTAATTAATGTGATAGGCATAAATGAGTTTGCGAATGTCCAAGCTCTAATGAAATCAGTGTCCACAAACGACTATAGAGTAGTTGCACTAAACATTAATGTTTGGAAGATAAATACAAGAGATCCCGATGCATACAGAGCTTTAACCGCAATGCTCACTGAAGAAGGTATAAAGAGTGGTATACATATGAAAACAAAAATAACCGAGAAATCAAGGTTATGGCCAGAGGTCTACATCTCACCTGCAAGAAGGAGGATATAATAGAAGATCTCAAAAAAAAAGAACTGCAAATTGAAGACGCAGTAAATATTCTTAAACGAGAGAAAGTTGAAAATAGTCAAGAAACCAAGATCATTAAAAGAGGGCTCCCGCTATTCATACTCACATTCAACAAAAGCGAGAAAATTGGAAATATATTTAATGTCAAAGCAATACTTAATATGAGGGTTAAAATAGAACCACTGAAAAAGAACACGAGATTAATACCTCAGTGCAAGAAATGCCAAGTTTATAACCACACCCAAAGATATTGCGGGAGAGATGTTAGGTGCGTAAAATGGTCCGGCAGACACATCGCGAAAGACTGTTTTCTTAGTCGAACCGAACCTGCAAGGTGTATAAACTGTAAAGGACAACACCCAGCCAACTATAGAGGATGCGAAGTAGCGGTACAACTGCAAAGGTTAAGAAATAAAACACGCCAATCGACCCAAAACAGTAATTTTAGAAAAGTAAGGATCGCAACTGCAACTAGAGTGCCAACACAACCAGAGCCCATAGGGCCAGGGAGGAGATCCTACTCTCAGATAACGCAGCAGAATACTATTAAAGAAAATCCACTATAAAGGATATTTCAAAGTGTAGGAACAATAAATGCAGCAAAAGAAGAAGGTGGTCTAGAAGCTATATATAAACGGCTGGATAGGCAAGAAGCTACGAAAGAGCTTACATCAATGCTATACTAATCAAATGAATAGAACACTTAGAATTGTTATTTGGAACGCGAATGGATTACCACAGCATGTTCCAGAGCTATAAATTTTTCTAAACTTAAAAAAAATAGATATATGTCTTGTCTCGGAAACTCATTTAACAGAAACTTCATTTATTAAAATACGTAACTATCAATGCTACCATGCTATTCATCCAGGAGGAAACGCTAGAGGCGGGTCTACCGTAATTGTTAAAAATAATATTAAACATTACGAAGTGCCCGGCATTGAGGAATAAATTATGCAGGTTAAAACCATAATAGTTGAATCAATATATAATTGGGAACTCAGTATCTCCTCTATTTACTGTCCCCCACGCCATCAATTAAAAAAAGAAGACTACAGTCGACTTTTTAAATCACTAGGATCAAATTTTATCATAGGCGGTGATTTTAATGCAAAGAACACCTATTGGGGATCTAGACTTACAACCTCTAAAGGGAAAGATTTATTTAATGCAGCTCGCGAGAACAACTGTGAATTCCTCTCTGGCGATAAACCAACATATTGGCCTGCTGCCATAAAATTACATACATAAAATTCCAGATCTTCTTGACTTCTTTGTAACAAAAGGAGTTTTAGAGGTACACATGCATTGAAAATAGTGAAGGACTATCATCTGACCACTCACCTGTGATCATGACACTGAGTACAATGATAATAAAAAGAGATCATTCACCTAAGTTATTACAAACACTAAAACCAATTGGGATCTATTCAAGAAATAAGTGGAAGATCGAACCAATCTCGGTGAAGAACTAATTGGAACGAAGGTGCAGCTGGAAGATGAACTAGAATTATTTAATAACAATATCCAACAAGCGGCTTGGGAGAGTTCACCGATTTCTCATACCAACGCTACAATGAAACATATTTATCCTATTGAACTTAAAGAGAAACGGAAAGCTCGCAAAATCAGGCAACGCTCTTGTGCACCCCAACAAAAAACTATTCTTAAGTTTTTGTGCAATAAATTAAAACAACTAATAAAGGAAATAAAGAACGAAAGCATAGCTAAGCGACTACTTTCTGAACTAAAGGATGACGACCACCACTCGCTTTGGAAAGCAACGATGGGACTAAAAAGTTCCAAAATGCATGTGCCGCCTATCAAATGCGATTCTGGAGCAAAAAGTGACAAACAGAAAGTCTCTCTATTTGCTGCTTATTTAGAAGAGACTTTTCAACCGTTGCCGAGACAAACAGCAAATGAAAATACAACAGTCGTAAACAAAGTAGATGATCTTCACATAAGGCATGTGGCTTTATTGGAGCTTAACACTGAAATCAATTGTAACTTAAGCATCAGAAAAGCTCCAGGTTATGACTTAATTACTGGGCAAATTGTGAAAGCCATTACATTACCGAGAAAGGTTTGCGTAAATCAAATCAAATAATTAATGCAGCTTTCAGATTGAAATATGTTCCACGACAATGAATGGTAGTCAAAGTTATAATGATTCCTAAACCAGGTAAACCAGGAAATGATAAAAAATTATATAGACCGATATCATTACTTCCAGTCATATCATAAATATTTGAAAAGCTGAAGAAACTCAAACCTATAATAGAAGAGAGATGCTAAATTCCACCACACCAAGTCGGGTTTAGAGAAAATCACTCTACAGCTGGACAAGTCCACAGAATAACGAATGTCATTGAGGATGCACTCAATGACATATTTTCTTAAATGTTTCATTTAAGCAATGTTATCAAACTCTTAAATCGTACATAACTGATCGACACTTTAGAGTCAAATTTGAAAATGAGTGCTCTGAAATAAAAAGAATATCAGCAGGTATACCACAAGGTAGCGTACTTGGACATATTCTGTTTATTCTTTATACGAAATACTTACCTAATATTGAAGGTACTACAGTAGCAAAATTTGCAGACGATACAAGTATTCTAGCAGTTGGAAAAGATATTTCGGAATTAACAAGCAAACTTCAAAATGCAGTTAACACGATGAGCAACTGGACTAAAAAATGGCGCATTTCATTAAATGAAGCCAAATCAGTACACGTCAACTTTACAAATGAAAATGTAAACTGTATTCCCGTGGTTCTCAACTCAAACTAAATTCCATATGCAAATACAGCTAAATACCTTGGCATGACCCTCGATGGAAAGAACACATCAAGAAGAAAAAAGAAGAGTTAAACATCAAATATAGAAAAATGTACTGGCTCATGGTTTGAAATTCTGAGTTCTCAATACACAACAAATTGCTTCTATACAGGGAAATGCTAAAACCAGTATGGACCTATGGTATCCAACTTTGGGGTTGTGCCAAGAAGACCAATGTACAAATGATACAATGCTTCCAAAATAAAGTGCTACGAGGGATTATGAATGCCCGATGGTACATTATGAATGACAACCTCCATTGAGACTTGAACATGGAATACGACACCGGTGAAATAAAGAAGTAAGCAAGGGAAAACGTACAGTGCTTATCTCTTCACGAAAATAAAGATATCCGTCGTATGTTGGATACCACTAACGGAGTGAGGAGACTCCTAAGGCAGAAACCTAATTTAAGATAGAAAACCAATAAATTACTAGATGATCTCTGAATCATCATTTGTAATATTGTATAATTGGCTGCAATACCGCCAAACGGCACAGTGGTTAAACCTTTGGCGTTCGGATCGGGAGGTAACGAGTTCGAATCTCGTAGTAGGGGTAGAATGCAAAAGTGATTTTTTATTATAATATTACGATCTGTGATGAAAATGAACACAACTATGATTCACTGTCGGAGTGCAGAACTCATGGCCCGACCCACCTTCCATGCCAGTAGAATGTGCATCGGAAAAAATCGGAATTATAGCCATACGTCCTCGACGTGATCATGAATTTTTTTAAGTTTCAACGTTTTACAATTCAACATATTCTGGATATTTTTTGAAAATTCTATTGCCATTTGACGTTGAATAAATCTGCATTATTTAAATCTAGTCCGATGTAAATAGAACATGTGCGTACCATTTTTGGAAAAGATAGGGAAGGAATAATAAATTCATCGAACTGAAATTTTTTTCTTACAATTATGATTGTGGATGTTCGTTGTGCATCTGCATGTATATAGATAATGTATTTTACGATTATTTTGTTATTGTCGAGTATTTTAAATTTCCCACGCGCGCACGTATAAACACGCGAACAAAACAATTATGTACGCATAGACGGACCATTAAGTATTTTCAGATCATATTAAATTGAGAATTTAGTGGTTTATTGATTGATGGTAAATGTTATGAAATTAATAACATCACAAAAGGTTTATTATATTTGGCGTTATATAACGTTGTCGGCAGTTAACGTAGATACAAGCCGGATGTGTCGCCGATATGGAATAAAAAAAAAACCAACGCGAATCATACATTTTCCAGAATATGATTTTTCTTGTCACATATTGTGTGACAAGAAAATTTTATTAATAATTTTTTTCTTTATTACTTTTGCTATTTTCCCATTTTTTGTAAGAGTGGTACGAAATAAAATAAAATTTTGCCAGAGTATTCTGTTAATTCTTTTAGTAGATGTCTATCTTTAGAATAAATAACTAAATGTAACATACGGATACGGAGAATCTGGTACAGCGCCTCCGAATGTCATGACCTCTGTGCTTGGATCAACTTTGTAAATTTGGTTGGCATCATTGGGTATAATGAAATTTGCAGACATTTCAACAATAAAAAATTATCGAATTAATAATTATGGAGACACGTTACGATATCAATCACACTCCCACGTACGTATGATGTTTTCCTGTTTAACAGAAGAGAGTGACAAAACCTACACGAAATAAATTTAGAATTACATACATAAATATCTCCCTCAACGATATCAACTTACGACAAGTACCCGAACCACCATATACATATACTAAATTTTATGGATAAACAAGTTTATATAATTTTTAAATTATGTGCAAGAAATTTATGATACGTACAAGCAAATAATATGTAAGATATCCATTTCACTTCGTTCACATAAAATGTAATTATTTTAATAACAAGGAAAAAGCGTATAACAACAAAAAATCGAAATTGTACCAAATAAAAAAATGATGTTTTCCAGGAAAATTATTATTTTGTTTGTGGGCTTTAAGAACAGAAAGATGATTTAGAGAGTACGAGAGAGAAATCTTGCTGTTTGCCTATTGTGTACACGACAAACAATATACACAGCAGCGGTTACGATAAATATTACATTAAAAAAACGCTTTCGGTTTTAATTTTAATTCAAAGTCAATTCCATAATTTTTCATTTTTTGAGTGATTAGCAATATTTATAATGTCAACCGAGATGATATTAAATGTGTGGTGAGGTAAATGTAAAGGCAATGATCCGCGGGGTCGTTAACATGAAATAACAATGTCATAGCAGACGTAGTAATGAACATAAAGCATAGGAAGTAAAGAGAGAAGAGAAGACACATATTTAGATTTTCATTAGCAACTAGGCATAATAATTACTACTTCCTGAGTGAATTTGGGAAATAAAAAATTCCATGCTTAAATGTGCCCTTTACTTAGCTGAATTATAACACTAGAGATGTCAGTTGTATGACTAAAACACCTTCAACCAAAGCACTTAGTGCATAAAAAATAAAATATTATCCGTGTTTTATTATTACTAACACTATCTGGTGCCGAATTGGAATTTCTATTGAAATTGCAGCCTTTGTTCACTGTTAGGGACCACTCACGAGACGCGAACGTTTTTCTTCTAGGGTAGCTACAGCGGCTGGGAGAGTATTCTGTCTCGGAGCCCATTTCGGTCCAACAAATCACACGTGCGCACATCACCTAAATTGAAGGGAGTACCGAGTAAATAGTTATAGCGCCAGCTTAATCTTATGTCATTAAAAAAAATAAAAAACTTTTATTCCATTTTGAATTTGTATTACCTTCGTATTAAATATTAAAGAAAACTAAAAACATTATACCAAAAAAATTCTAATAATGAAAATTCCTAAGACAAGAAATTTTAATGAATTCATATATACTGGGCAAGTTTTCCTTTAAGAGCAATCTGGTTGGTAATCAGGCAAAAAAAAAATTTATATATGCAAAAAAAAACACAAAAAAAATATCGCTTACCACTTGTACTTGATGATCCGAAGAGCGCTAACAGGATGGTTTTTGGGGTTAGCTGAAATTAGTTACTCGTAAATCACAACCCGCGTTCTTTTTGCACTTGCCGGAATTATTTGCACTAACAAAATTTCAATTTCCCTACACCTTAACTTGAACAGAAACAAAAAAAAAATCTTAATCACTAGGTTTAAATCTAACCACTTAAATCAAAAACTGAAATTTCTTATTTGAACCACAGTTTCACTAATTAATATTCATATAAGAAAATATAGATAAAAATTATTACTATATTTTTTTTTTATTTAGCTAATCGTTAAGTAGCATCACACAACTCTAACACAACTCTAATAGGCTTTTAATCCCAACTGCGCAATCTATGGTGCTTTGTTTTTTCTTACAACAAAAAAAAACACCAAAAAAAACGCATGCGAAACCCTATGGGTAATGAAATAAAATGGATACACGGTATAGACAACCAATTGAAACCAGATTTTTCATTTAGGTTTATCAACTTACCGCTCGCGTATTCCTATCAGCCCCCGCGGAACCCTCCATTTTACTTTTGAGAGACGGGATATTTTAACCTCTCACTGAGATAACTATAGCAGCTGTCTGCATAAAGTATACTACGGAAAATACTCATTTAGCACAAAAAAAAATTGGGCAAATACAAAACATGTTCTTACCAATTATGATAGTCACTCAAAAAAAGCGAATTAAGTTTGGTATTTAGAACAGAATGATTTTTAAGTCCAAGTACAAAATGTACTGCACAAAACACACCGTACACCCGACTTAAATAACTATATATCAGTTACGTCTAAACACAATAGTCACAAAAAAAATTCGACTATGCGTTTGGTATTTAAATAGAACTATTTTTAAATCCAAGGTACTGTACAAAATACACTGTATAGCACAATGGATGGTATTTACCTAGAGAAAGGTAAACGTGTCGTTTACCAATTAATTTTGCTAAATACGTTTTACGAGTACTTTTCGTCACTTACCAATTTCATTTTATTAAATATTCGTATTAAGTTCGTGTATCAATTAAAACAATTTTTTATTTTTTCTTACGAATATGCTTGTTACTCTGTGG
Organism: Nephrotoma flavescens; assembly: GCA_932526605.1. Taxonomy (NCBI): domain Eukaryota; kingdom Metazoa; phylum Arthropoda; class Insecta; order Diptera; family Tipulidae; genus Nephrotoma; species Nephrotoma flavescens. The sequence continues at coordinate 282,611,251 of OW052221.1, read as the reverse complement.
TAACGGGATATTTATTTTTTTTTGCCAAAGAAACTGTACATGTTTTATTTTTTAATTTTGTTGTTTTCTATTTGCATGTCGCGTAACATAAAGATTGTTTTTCAATACACAATAAATTTTTATAATTATATTAAGCGCGTTTACCAAATTTTAACTTTATTTTTGAATAATTTGTTATATTTCTTATGGTTAATGGAACATTCAATTATATTGTTACGGTGACACCTGGATTATAATAGAATAACTTAATTTCATTAATAGTTCAATTGCATTTATGATTTATACTCAACATTTAGGCGTCATTTCTATACTAACATATTTGCTCGATGCGCATTTAGGATTATTCTAGAAACAAATATTTTGGTATATAAAGGCGCGTGTTGACGTGGAATGCTGAGTTTTATTTTAAACGCGATTATTAAAGTGATAATTAAAAAGTGTGTTAGAATTATAATAATTAATTGTGAATTTTGTGTTGTATAATAAATTGTGTTGTGTAAATAAATTGTGTGAGTTCAAATCTGAAGCAGTTGTATTTATTCACAATCCAGTGATTCGAACCTTGAGTGACAAGGCAAAATCGTAACAATTGGTGACAGCGGTGGAATTGTGAATAATAAAGAAAATGATACTCTACGAATTAAAGCTTGCGCAATTAAAGGAGCAGCTGAAACAGCGAGGTTTGGCCAGTGAAGGCACAAAAGCTAGTTTGGTGGAGCGACTACGTGAGGCCATGGAGAAGGACGGTTTAAATCCTGACGTGTATGATTTCGAGGAGGAAAAAACGGACGAGATCAGTATGGATAAGAAAGAAAAGGACGTACAAACGGTGGTCGAAACAACACAAAACCCATCTGGAAGTTAATGGCAGCTATGAATCGAATGATGGGACAACAGTTGGGTGGAATTAAACAATCGATGGAGCAACAAGGAGCGGACATTAAACAATCGAACCAGGAAATGAAACAGAAGATGGTAGAAATGGAGCAACAAGGAGCGGACATTAAAAATCAAATAGAAGTTGGTCAAAAGAAAATAGACGAGAGGTTTCTGGAGTTATCATCTACACTACACGGTAAAGTGGAAAAACTGCAAACAGAAGTACACGCAGAAATTCAAAATGTTAAAGGGGAGTTTCAACGTCTCGAGAAGGAGCTCCAAGATGTCAAGGCGAATGGAACGACACATCAAGTGATCCAGACGGTTAATGCAGTTAAGATAAAACCACCAACATTTGATGGAACAACATCCTTCAGCATTTTTAAGTTCCAATTCGAAACGGCGATTAAGCAAAATCAGTGGACTGAAGAACAATGTGTTGCAGCGTTAATTGTGGCTCTTAAAGGCGAAGCGGCAGAAACACTACAAATTATTCCCGAGCAGGAAAGGAACGTTTACATGGGAATTATGAAGGCGTTAGATCGAAAATACGGAAGTGACCACAAACGAGAAATCTATCGCATGGAATTGAAGGGTCGATACCAAAGAGGATTAGAATCGCTACAGGAATATTCATCGGCAATTGAACGGCTCGCGCATTTAGCACATTCAAATATGTCGGCCGATTACATGGAGCGAATTAAAATAGATGCATTCATTGACGGTATTCGAGATCCTGAGACGCGCAGAACGGTGATGTTGTCACCTAAGGCAACTTTCACGGAAACCATCGCTTGTGCGTTAACAAACGAAACTGCGCAAACCATCATCAAACCAGCAATGAAAATTCGTAGAGTGGAGATTGATTCCAGAATAGACACCGCGCGGGCTGCGCCAAGGTTCAGAGATGGAAGTAGTAGGATTAAATGCTGGGTATGTGATAGAATGGGTCACATCTCACGGGACTTTTGGGAGATTAAGAAGAAACGAGCACGGTCGCCATCTCCTATGAAGCGTAGATCAAACGAAGAGCAGATAGAATCCAGAAGGGCTGGTCAGACTACAGCGGAGCCGTTAAACTAAAAAGAGTCAGTTTGGAGGGGCAGAAGCTGACTCCCACAACCGATTGCCCCATAACCTCCATCCATGTTTCGAGAATAGCAAGGAGCGGTGACAGCTTAAAAATTGAAGCCGATATTGATGGGAAGAAATGCATGATCACGCTGGATACGGGAGCAACTCATACGATTGTTCGTGAGGATATTATCGATGGAATTATGGAAAAAGCTAATGGAATGAAATTACGAACGGCGACTGGAGAAAATTCAGCAATAAAAGGGAAAAAGGTCGTAAAAATAAGGATTGGGCGAAATCACTTTCAACACGAGGTGCTGGTTGCAGATATTGTAGACGAAGTCATCTTGGGGATGGACTTTATGAGAACGAATGGCTTCGTGGTGGATGTTGGACGCGGTGTATTAACCTACGATAATATCGAGTTACCACTTCACGTTAGCGCCGCTATAGGAGAAACGAGCAGACAAATTATAATGGATCATCGGGAGAAGCTGCCACCGAACTCGGAAACAATAGTATGGGCAAGATTGGAGGGAGATTCTGGGTCACCCAGGTTGTGCGTTGTGGAAGCCAATGAAGTGGAGAGCGGAGCCAGAGAAATTATGATCGGGAAAGTTCTGGTGAAACCAGACAGCGATAATAGAGTACCAATTAGAACTCTAAATCTCTCGGATAAGACGAAAACCATCAAGAAAGGGACAATAATCGGAAAATGCGAAGAAATATCTGCGATTATGAAGTGCGAGCAGAAAAATCCGATTAATACGACTAACTTGCAAGGGCAGGTTGCAGAACAACTCATGGAGAAATGGACCGAAGATCTTACCATAGAACACAAAAATTTGGCAAAACAATTGCTCGAGCGGTACATGCCAATATTCTGCAGTACATCGGACAATAATGGGAGAACCACAATGGTAAAACATCGAATAGATACAGGAGCAGAAACGCCGATTCGCCAACCACCCAGGAGATTACCATTGGCAAAGCAAGGAGAAGTGGATCGAATGGTAAAAGATATGCAAGCAGCAGGGGTAATCGAAACATCAAGCAGTCCATGGAGTTCACCAGTGGTTTTAGTCGAGAAAAAGGATGGTAGCATGAGATTCTGTGTGGATTACCGAAAATTAAATGCTGTGACGAAAAAGGATAGTTACCCCTTGCCAAGGATCGACGACACGTTAGACACATTATCGGGTGCTCGAATATTTTCGACGTTAGATCTGCAAAGCGGCTATTGGCAAGTGGAAGTCCAGGAGGAAGATCGCGAGAAAACGGCATTCAGTGTGGGTAACGGATTATGGCAATTTAACGTTATGCCATTCGGATTATGTAACGCCCCTGCGACTTTTGAACGGCTAATGGAGCGCGTATTAAAGGGATTACATTGGAAGACGTGCCTCGTATATTTAGATGACATCATCGTTATGGGCAAGGATTTCGACGAGCATTTAAGGAATTTGGCAGAGGTTTTGGATCGGATACAGGCCGCCGGATTGAAGCTAAGCCCAAAGAAATGCAAACTATTTAGAACGGAAGTAAAATATTTGGGTCATAAGGTAACAACCAATGGAATCCATACCGATGAAGACAAGATTGCAGCAGTGAAGGAATGGCCACGACCTAAAAACTTACATGAATTACGGAGCTTCCTTGGATTGTGCACCTATTATAGACGATTCGTGCCAGGATTCGCCAGTATCGCAAAGAGTTTACACGAGTTAACCAGGAAGAACAAGGCATTCGAATGGAAGGATGATCAGGAAGAGGCATTTGTGGAACTAAGACGACGATTATGCGAAGTACCAATCCTCGCATACCCTATACCCAACGTTAAATTCATTTTGGACACCGATGCCAGTAATGATGGTATAGGAGGAGTATTATCACAGGCAACAAATGGTGAGGAGCGAGTTATTGCATATTACTCCAAGATGTTATCAAAACCGGAACGGAATTATTGTGTAACACGGAAAGAGTTGTTGGCTATAGTCGAATGTGTTAAGCACTTCCATAAGTACCTCTATGGCCAAAAATTTCTTCTACGGACGGATCATGGAGCTTTGCGCTGGTTGTTACAATTCAAAAATCCAGAGGGACAAGTAGCACGTTGGATCGAACGTTTGCAAAGCTACGATTTCCAAATTGAACATCGGAAGGGAAGCGCACATGGAAATGCCGACGCATTATCAAGAAGGCCATGTCCCGTGGAATGCAAGCATTGTGGGCGTGTGGAGGGTAAGGAAAACATCATCGATATTCGGCTTATGCAAGTGCTACCTGATGAGGAATGGACTTATGAAATGATCAAGAAGGAGCAATTACGGGATGCTGACCTATCATTCATCATGGAACATAAGGAAAAGGAACACCGGCCCACATGGAGTGAGATAGCTGACAAAACTCCCATTGTAAAAGCATATTGGGCTCAATGGGATAGCCTCCACATAGAAAATGGATGTTTAAAACGAAAGTGGGAAAGTACGGATGGCAAAGTAAAACAATTGTTGGTAGTGGTGCCAAAAGATCGGATAGCGGAAATCCTCAAGGAGTATCATGGAGGAGCAAGTGGAGGTCACCTAGGGATTAATAAAACATTAGCCAAAATTCGCCAACGTTTCTACTGGTCCGGATGTAGACAGTCAGTAGTAGAGTGGTGTCGAAGATGTGACCAATGTGCGGCAGTAAAGGGACCAGCACGAAAAAGCCGTGGAACCATGAAACAATATAATGTCGGGGCACCATTTGAGAGAATTGCAATGGATGTGGCGGGGCCATTTCCGACTACCGAGAGCGGAAATAAATATGTGCTAGTATTAATGGATTATTTCAGCAAATGGCCGGAAGTGTACCCGATACCCAATCAGGAGACAACAACAATAGCTGATGCTGTGGTCAACGACTGGATTAGCAGATTTGGTGTACCAATGGAAATTCACACGGATCAAGGAAGGAATTTCGAATCGGTGGTATTTCAGGAGATATGTCAGATGCTTGGAATCAATAAAACAAGAACGACGCCTTTACATCCACAGTCGGACGGTATGGTGGAAAGATTCAATGGCACATTGGAGGAATATCTAGCAAAGGTTGTTGAAAGGAACCAACGCAACTGGGATCGACATATACCGATGTTCCTGATGGCCTACCGATCAGCGGTACATGACACAACAGGAGTGACACCAGCTAAAACCATATTTGGGAACAATCTGCGATTACCAGGAGATTTAAAGTTTGGGGCTGTTCCATCAGCAGCTCTATGCGGACAGGATTACGTCGACCGGATGAAAGAGGAACTTAATGAAATACATCAATTTGTACGGGAGAAAATTCGAATATCAAGTGATCGAATGAAAGCTCGATATGACATACGAGCAAATAATCAAGGCTTCGAGGAAGGGCAATTGGTATGGCTTCACAACCCGCAACGGCAGAAGGGATTATCACCGAAGTTGCAACCCACATGGGAAGGACCTTACACTGTCATTAAAAAGTTGAACGACGTGGTTTATCGCATACAGAAAGGACGGAAAGGTAAACCAAAGGTGGTGCATTTAGAGCGCTTGGCGCTCTACAGAGGAGGTGATTTGGATCCTGTTCGGGACGAACAGGCTTAGGTGGGGGGTAGTGTTACGGTGACACCTGGATTATAATAGAATAACTTAATTTCATTAATAGTTCAATTGCATTTATGATTTATACTCAACATTTAGGCGTCATTTCTATACTAACATATTTGCTCGATGCGCATTTAGGATTATTCTAGAAACAAATATTTTGGTATATAAAGGCGCGCGTTGACGTGGAATGCTGAGTTTTATTTTAAACGTGATACAGTGAAGGTTAAATAGAAAGATTATTAAAGTGATTATTAAAGCGATTATTAAAGTGATAATTAAAAAGTGTGTTAGAATTATAATAATTAATTGTGAATTTTGTGTTGTATAATAAATTGTGTTGTGTAAATAAATTGTGTGAGTTCAAATTTGAAGCAGTTGTATTTATTCACAATCCAGCGATTCGAACCTTGAGTGACAAGGCAAAATCGTAACAATATATTTATCCAGGCAGAATGGTTTGAATATTTGCTGCATTAATTCATTTTCAAAAGAATTTTTTAATGAACTTGATGAATAATAACATTAGTTGCTTTAATTTTATTTTACAGAATATTCGGAGCTTACGTAAAAATTTCGATTCTTGAGTAATATAAATGCTCTTAACTTGAATTTTGGTGTCGTATTTTTGACTGAAACATGGGTCTCCAGTTCACAAATTCCAGATTATAATTTGGATGGCTATATTTTCTATGCGAATTGTAATGATCAATATAGGTCTGGTGGTGTAGCGGCACTTGTAAAGTCTTCGTTGGATTGTCAAGTATTTTCGTTAGCATTTACATCTGCCGATGTTTTGAAAATTGTGATTAGCGTTGAAAAAGTTAAATACTGTTTTGTTTTGGTTTATAGGTTGCATTCCTACGGATTTGATGAATTTTTGGGAGAGTTGAATGATTTTTTAAATTCCGATTCTTCAAAACATAAAATATAAATTTTATGATATAAATTTTGATCTAATGAAATATTCTCAGTTAAAAGACAATTATTTATTATTATGTGCCTCTTTTGGTATGCAATCACTTGTCAATGATGTAACACGACCATGTTGTAATACTTGTATTGATCACGTTTTTGCAGTAATCGATCACCAAAAGTTTACTTTTGAACTTAGAAATCTTCAACTATTTATAACTGATCATAACACAATTATCTTGTATTTGAAAATGACCAACAAAGTTAAGAGTAATCGTAAATATGAAGAGCTATTTCAAACGAATATAAATTTAACTGAGTTAGCGATATCCCTCAGTACATATGATTGTGTACAGTTTGGGACTCTGATGACCCTAATATAGCATATTCTAATTTTGTTGAAATATTCACTTCCATTTTAAATAAACATAAATCGGTGATTAAAATTAAACGTAGTAAATGGAAACTTAAGCCTTGGATATCTGACACCTTATTAAATTTGATTAATCTCCGGAATAGGCTATCTAAGAAGTTAATTAATGATTGTAATAACAGCTCTTTAAAGAAAAAAGTGGACGTGCTAAACTCCAGAATTAAAACCTTAATACCGAAATCTAAAGAAACGTACTTTAAAAATAAGATGGCTTCAGCTTCAGATATTAAGTCAAAATGGAAAGTGGTAAATAGTGTATTGAACAACGTTCCCGTTTCAGATACTATTACTTCTTTAGAATTTGGTGAGAATAATTTCATTACGGATCATACAGAAATTGCTAATGTGCTTAATGATCATTTTATTAATATACCAAGTGTCATTCTAAACGTAACACAAGAAAATATCACTGTTGAAAATACTATTCGAAATAATATGGTTTTGACTCGGTTTAATAGCTCGAATTTATTTTTTTTTCCAGTTAGTGATTTGGAAATTGTTTCTGCAGTCTGCGAACTCAAAAATACTAGCTCGTGTTGTATTGATGGAATTTCCAATGTAGTGGTGAAAAATGTGATTTTTAGTATAGCACCTGTCTTAGTGTTTGTTTTTAATTTGTGCCTTGCTAAAGGTGTGTTTCCTGATAAATTAAAAGTAGGCATCGTCAAACCACTTTTTAAGAAGGGTTCACGTGCTGACCCAAACAATTATCGTCCTATCACATTATTGAACACATTTTCAAAAATTTTTGAAAAAATTATTAAATCCAGATTATTGAGTTTTCTAGATAAAACTAATTTTCTTGATAAAAGGCAATTTGGTTTTATTAAAAATTCATCAACGGAACTGGCACTTGTTTCATTTTTAAGGCCTGTTCACGAAAATTTGAATATTAACCTTAAGGTATCTGCTCTTTTTATAACGTCTATAAGCATTCGATACCGTTAATCATAAAGTGTTACTGGAAAAATTATCACATCTTGGTATTAGAGGTGTGGCACTTTCTCTATTTGAATCCTATTTATGTAATCGAGAGTAGGTAGTATGGCTCTCCAGCGTGGGAACCAAATTTTGTGACGTCACAGGTCAAAGGTCAAAGGTCAAAGGTGAAAGGTGAAAGGTGAAAGGTGAAAGGTGAAAGGTGAAAGATGAAAGGTGAAAGGTGAAAGGTGAAAGGTGAAAGGTGAAAGGTGAAAGGTGAAAGGTGAAAGGTGAAAGGTGAAAGGTGAAAGGTGAAAGGTGAAAGGTGAAATGTGAAAGGTGAAAGGAGAAAGGGCAATATGAAACGTGACTGGTGAGCAGTGAAATGTTAATTGTTACACCAACAAAAGCTTACTGTCGTGTGATCATGTGAACCGGACTTACATATGTGCATTCTATTACTTTGCATAATTAATTAATTTAACAAAAAAAATCATGTATATTATGTATATATATAAGCGCACCGTCATACTTTTGTTAATTGTGACTGATGAATAATGATTGATGATCAATTGAATTTTATTAGGTATATTTACATACCGATATTTTTTTTGTTGCTAATGATTAATGGTTTATTTAACCGGACAGGTGTGCATTCTCTCGCTTTGCATCCTAAAAAGTGCACCGTCATATAATTTTGTTTATAATGAATGCGAAATAAGCGTGATTAATTAGGTAAATTTACATTTCGGTTTTTTTTTGTTGCTAATGATTAATGGGTAATTTAACTTAACCGGACATGTATGCATTCTATTATCTTGCAATCTGAAAAATCGCAATAATTTTGTTTTTTGACTTAACCAGGCTATATGAAAGTAGATATGGATGCGATATGCCGTGTTAACTAGGTCAAGGTCATAAACCACATAAAAGTCATAAAAGTGACAGGTTAATGAGCCTTAATGGTTTAATTAAGCCATTAATTGTAATAACAGTTGTGTAACGGGTGATATATGGATTACGTTTACGGAAATAACCGTAAATGAGTCAGAGATTTTAAGATGTTTTTCAAGGTGATAAATCAAGATTTATTACCATAAATGAGGTAATAAATAATCTTAATTGACAGGTTAACGGTTTGTTTATGTCATTAGCGGTAATAAAAATGTCAATTAGTGATTTTAACATAAAAATGAAATTTAATTAGTGTTTTAAAGGTGTATTATGACGCAACGGTTTATTTAACTTGATCTTGAAAGGGATTATAATTTTTATAGGATTACTGTTCTTGTCGTGTGGTAATTCCGCCGCTCTGGGTGGTTTATGTATGGGTTATGTTTACGGAAATAACCGTAATTGGGTCAGTCAATGACCAAGGTCATTAATCATCTTAAATCATAAAATTGACCGGCTAATGATCGCTAATGGTTTAATTATGCCATTAGCTGTAACAACAGTCATCTAATGGGTGATATATGGATTATGTTTACGGAAATAAAATAATTGGGTTAATGATCTTACGATTGATCTTACTTACAGTTAATAAATGTATTTGGAACTTTCTCTAATAACGATTATGTAACATGTAATAAAAACCACTATTACTAATAATACAACATCTGTGTTATTGCACCTACTGTGTACACGTCATTTAATATTGAAATCGAATTTTATTTCGTTATCTTAAGCTGATTTTGTTAAATTTCAGTAACATATCCGAATGCAGGTCATGACTTGAATTTTTAATGAATAACTGTTCTTGTTGTGGGAATTCCGTCGTCTACAATAATTTAGCATGACAACAGCTATTTTACGGCCACCAACCGGTCTCGTTAGGTAACAAGAGAAGCGGAAGGTGGAAGTTTATGCGATAACCAGAATATATTTATAAAATTTGAATAAAATAATAATAATAATAAACTTATTTTATGGTGATTACATTGAAACCTCCTAATCGTCGCTAGATTACAGTAATGCAAAGTGCAATATACGTACAAAATATGCAAATGCGACCTTGCAGCAACACCTCGATTAAAATAAAATTATCAGGATTATCCGATAACCATCATATCCGCATTGTGATTGCAGGGACCAACAAACTCGTGCGAAAATGTGTTGAACAGTAGGCAAATGCTATCTTACAACTTCCCTTAATTTAAATTAAATGAAGTGAAAATTTTGAATTACTACAGGATACGCTGAAACAATATTTTGTGTCTCGGCTAACACTGGCTTGTGTATTGGATTTTTAACCCTTGCCTCAACACGACATACCCGGGTATGTATTTCGTTTTTAAACGGTAAAATCGACCTAACAGAGAGTACCTTGTAGACTGAACTTTTCAGTAGCTGCCTAAATATAGAATATATGCACTTTCCAAAAAAAATAATAATTTTATATTGTCAATTTGGATGGTTTAGGACTAGATATACATTATTACACCTTCTACTCAACACGAACATACCCGGGTATGTTCATGCTTATAAATTCGTTCCTACATAAAAGTGCAATATTACTGAAAGGCTATAATTGTGAAATGTTGACATGTTTACTCTTTATGGTTAGAGAGAGTAATCTAAAAGTTGATTTATTTTTTATCCTCGGGAAAACTAACGGTAATTTCTTTTGTATTTTGTACGAATACGATCGACATTTGAAATAGATAGTCGCGAATATACTTTGTATGAGATTTATTTTCCATTATTTTTGAGGACTTATAAAGATTTAAAGAACACGTAAAAGATGTAAAAAACTCATTACACAGCCCAAACACGTAGAAGGTTTGATTCATCAAAATAAACCAAACAATCCAACCAAATTCCAGGCCTCAAGACAACGTGATGAACTAACTACTGAATTTGGCTTCCACGAAAACGTGACAATGTGTTCTTACATATCTATAAAAAAACATAGCTGTGGTTCTCTTATCCACGCTTCATTATGACAAAATTGCAGTGAAAGGAACAGCGGATACGATGGATAAAATGCTAGGCGAATATACCCCCAAACGCCATACTAAGAGATGGCCAGTTGCATTTTTTTTACATCATGATGGATGTTGCTATGCATTAGCTACGCATATAATTTATTCAACTAACAACTCTGAGTTGTCAAACTCGACCTTTTCAAGGAGAAAACATTTGCAGGAGTTATGCAAATTTGTGTTATCTGAAATACCTGTAATAATTTTTTAATTTTGTGAATATCAAATTTATTATAGGAAAAACGTAAACGATGCCATATGATTGTCGGTAAATCAAAAATAAATTTTGATGATTTGTGCAGGTCAATGCTCCAATATAAAATTACATACCAAACAATATTTCACTTTCTTGCAACGCATATTATGGTTCATGAGAAATTATTGTATTCTTAGATAAGAAAAAGTATTATATCAGTTGCTTTCCAATCGACCACCGCAAGTACTTATAAGCGGTTATGGTTTTTGTCTTTGCTAAATTAACTACGCACAACTGCTCTACCATTTTATTATGAGTAGTTGAAAGCAGTTACGATAAATTTGTCCGCTAGATGATTGCGTGTAGTATTTTTCTGTCAAAAATATAATTTCAGTATAGATATTTTTTTATTAAAAAGTTATCACAAATAAACTACACATTTGTAGGCTATGTTTTGTTTTTGTAATTTTTTGTGCTTTCCAATCGACACTTTAGCCAATACACATTTTTTTGCACTTACAAGTACTTGCGGTGGTCGATTGGAAAGCAACTATCTCGTGTTTCATTTAATATACATACATATGTTACTCATATTTACCCTTATACATTACCACGATTCTCTATAGGTCAATGCCACGGTATAAAATTACATAAGAGAAAAAATTAAAATAAATTATTGAATCATTGTATATCGGTAGGCATAAACACATGTTTTGAAAACCTGTATAAATTATTATTATTGTGTCGCACAATAATTCGAACGGGATGCGGCCATACGTTTTAGCATAAACAAATATCTTTGTGTCGGAGCGCTTTTATGAATATGAGATACAAAAAAAACGAAGCTGCCACAGCAGGCGCCACGGCCTTAAACGAGGAAACATTTAGCATGTCTTTTGAGCTAACATTTAGCGTTATGCCCTTACACTTTGCAACCTCAACATAGTATAAAATTAAAACCAGTTTTTTTTTGTTGTCAACACGGACATGAGCAAGTCTAAAGACTAGCACTGGGTTGCGATTTAGTTGACGAACAAAGGGTATGCCATATATTTTGATTCCTATGGGCTTCCGCCGCATCACAAGCAAATTAAACAATTTAAAAAAAAAAGAATTGCAATTATATATACATATACAATAAGCAGTAGCTGCAGAGTAATGTTAGTAGCCTGTGTGGAGAATTTTGTTGTATGTTTTTTATTGTATAAATGTCGTCGTAAAAAAATTTAAAGTCGTTTTATACCCGATTCGATACTGAAGATTTACTGAATAACGACAGTAAAATATAACTTTCATTTATGAAATCATTTAAACGAACGGGGTGGAAATATGTTTAAACACTTTAGGGCGTGCACATCGGGGCATAATGTAAAAGTAGAAATTAGTAATACTCATACATTTATTGAATGAACATAAGTGCGCATGTGCACGGTGCGATGTAGACTCCAAATTTATTACTTGCGTACACGCGTATTTTCTTGAAAAAACACATAAAAGTGTAATTAGCGTTGGTTATGACGTAAATCTGGTAACACCCGTCATAATCGTGACAAAGAAAACGGGTGGTTTTAAAATACTAGAATTTTCAATATTATTAAAAATATATGAATTTTACATCGAAATAAATAAGTATTTTAATGGTGGGAAGTCGTCATCTACCAATATTCAGTGCAAAGAACTCGTTTTAATAGCGGCAGAACAAAACTGATTAATTATACGAGATTGTGTTGGCAGAATTTCATTAAATGGAGAGGAGTGGAATAGTCTGCATAAATTGTTACCAGTTTTAATTACCGCAACATCCGACGAACGTCGAACGGTCTATCTTGTAACCGATTATTATGAGTTCTACTTAAAACAGTGTATAAGTCAAAATGTTTTGAAAGTTGAGTGAACTCTTCAAACACCCTATCAAATAGATCTAAATACACTCAATTATTCGAGATTATTTTTTACAAGTCCAATACTAAGCCTTAGTCGTAGCTATATTCACCGCAGCAAAGATGTTTCCTGATCGTGTTGACATTGAAAATCCGTTCATTATAAACTCACCAGAATATTGGCTGTACAAGAATCGTTTGGACTCCTACAAAAGTAAATGGCCGAAATCGTTGAAATTTCTACCATCGTTGAAATAGCTATCGGAAACAGGATTCTTCTACACCCAAAAATCGGATATGGTTCAATGCTTTTGTTGCGGAGTTCTTTTGAAAAACTGGGATGATTTCGACCAGGAATGGGCTCAACATGCCGTTTTAGCACCGAAATGTGATTATATAAACATGATAAAGGGCGGTCAATTTATTAAGTTGCATATTGAGAAAACCTGGTTGTCAGGATATAGTAATAACATCATCGATATCATCATTATCATCATCATCAACATAATCATTGTTTCTAACAATGTAAATTTAAAGTAATAAAAAATAATATGATTAAAATAATCTTAATCTTTCATTTATTATTATTATTATTGTTATAATAATTAGTTGTTGCTCTATAGAATATGACGGAGCGCATGAGTTTAACACGATTGTGTGCGTGTGTATGTTTGTGTGTGATTTTTTTCTAAAATATTTTTTGTGATATCATTTGGTCGTTCACAAAAACGCCATTTGCGGCCGCAGATGTGCGACGTCCGATGGTGGAAATGTTCATGTTAACCAGCGCACGTCCGATTTGAGGAATGTGCATGGTCACCATCGCACGTGTGATTTGTGGAATGTGCATGGTTACCATCGCACGTCCGATTTGCGGAATCCTCATCAGCCACTGCCCTTGAGAAATGTTGTTGTTGTTGTTCATGCGAGGCAATTGCGTATTCAAAGACGCATTTTTTAAAATGCGATGTCATGCGCGTAGAGAAAATTTTGATCGCGTTCGCATTTTTTTGAAAACGCGATGTCATGCGCGTAGAGAAAATTTTGATCGCGTTTTAAAAAATGCGCATTTGCACATATGTATTTGTATATACTTTAGAAATTATGTTATAGTAAAATCAGATGTTTATGTCTATTTTGATAGATGTATCTATGAGAGTTCCAACTCAAAATCGCATGTATTTTGTTATGGAGGTATCGATATGTAAAGTACGCCATCTTGGATTTTCACGCAAAGAATGTGGCGCGATCTTGTGGCGGGAAGTGGTTTAAATAAGCACTAATTTTTAATACGTGTACTAATATAATTTATTTAAGGTTTGTATCTTTGCTATAGCGCGTCTGGTGATGAGAAATGGTGTTTATTTAGACATTATAATTTATAATCTAAATTATTTTTATTATTCTCTTTTTTTCTTTGTCTCAGCTCAAAATTTATCGCATATTTTAACACTAGAATTATAATTTTCTATATTCAATTACATTAAAACATGTATTTGCTTTGAGCTTTGATTTAACTGTCATCTTGCGTCTTCATAAAGTAGGCCTCTTTTATATTTGACAGCTACAAACTTTTAAATAGAAAAAATCTTCTTGAAACACGGCTTCCTCGAATAATTTAATGTTTATTATAAATCGTAATAAAATTTGTTTATAGAGTAACATACATACATATTATATATTTACGTCTAAGTTTTTAAACAATTTATCTATTCGCAATGTTAATATTTAATGTAATTTTTAAAATTAGTATGAGAGTATGACGTAACCTTATTTTAATTTTTTATTTGGTTTCTGCGTAGTGTAATGAAGATGAATATTGTGGTGAGAACCAGATTTCAAAAAATAACCCACAATATAATATTTCAACCACAAGCTATTTTAGAGGAGCTATTTTTTAACGCAAAAAGCTTCTTGAAGCCAAAAAAATGTTGTTTTTGTTGAAGATTTAAGAGAAATCTCAGTTAGTCGTCTTAAACAAGCTTAAAATCAGACAAACGTCAGTAACTTTGACCCCATAAAAGTGAGATTACCAATTAATGAAGAACGACAAATTGTATGTGTATCTTGTGAATGTGTGTACAATATAAGTGGCAAATGCAAGCATATAGATAAACACAACAATTTGATACACATTATAAAAAGTAGATTATGTGACTAAGAATCTACATATCTTATTCTTCTCACTGCAAGTATCCACTGTTTTCTTTGCTCTTTTTAAAGAAGCTTTGGGGAAACTATAAAACTCAAATTTACTATTTCGCCACGTAATTTACAATTAACAAGACAACAAATACTATGAGATATATTTAAAAAATTGTATGCACTTCGCTTTACACTATATAGAAGCCAAATGAAATTTATAAAAATGTCCTATTTATTTCCAAATTTCGACACTGCGAGCAGTACCTGTATTTTGTTTATCCCTTCCGCACAAACGCTCTAAGTGAATAGTAATATTACAAATAAAACACACAAGATATATTCATTTATTTGGAGCGTACGAGAATCGAACTTAGGACTGCAGCGTAGAAGGAAACTGTTTTAACCGCTGCACTACGAACGATAATATAAATATGTAGATATTTATCGTTTAAAAAATTTTTGGTTGTTTCACACCAATTAATGATCGTCATAGTTTTAAAAAAACTAAGCGTACCTATGTATATGTTTATGAAAGCTTCAAAGGTCATTAGTAGACAGACTTATACACATATTATACAAATTTATGTTAAACTAAGTGATGATTGCAAACACAACAATTGGTTTAAGATAATAATTATTTCCATTAGCATGATTATTCGTCTATATGCAGTTCGCGAAGTTTAATAAATTTTATAAAATTAAAATAGTAATTCCACACATTGATGTTTGCACGCATAAAAGCGAAACGAAATAATGTAAAATAAATTAACAATTGTCTGTATATGATACTTTTTATAATATTTTTTAGAATCTACATGAACCTAACTAGTCTGCTGTGCATAGAGATATTATATATTTGTAAGAGAACAGTAAAATAGTAATATTTAATTGAACGTGAACGTTCATGATTAAAACAAAATGCATACATTCCAAATATAAAACGATATCGTTTTATATTTGGAATGTATGATTCTTATATAAATACAATGAAGAAAAACTGTCAAACATCTGATTTTACTATAACCTAATTTCTAAAGTATATACAAATGTGATGTCATGCGCGTAGAGAAAATTTTGATCGCGTTCGCATTTTTTGAAAACGCGATGTCATGCGCGTAGAGAGTCCTAAGTTCGATTCTCGTACGCTCCAAATAAATGAATATATCTTTATGTATGTTTACGTGTGTTTTATTTGTAATATTACTATTCACTTAGAGCGTTTGTGCGGAAGGGATAAACAAAATACAGGTACTGCTCGCAGTGTCGAAATTTGGAAATAAATAGGACATTTTTATAAATTTCATTTGGCTTCTATATAGTGTAAAGCGAAGTGCATACAATTTTTTAAATATATCTCATAGTATTTGTTGTCTTGTTAATTGTAAATTACGTGGCGAAATAGTAAATTTGAGTTTTATAGTTTCCCCAAAGCTTCTTTAAAAAGAGCAAAGAAAACAGTGGATACTTGCGTGAGAAGAATAAGATATGTAGATTCTTAGTCACATAATCTACTTTTTATAATGTGTATCAAATTGTTGTGTTTATCTATATGCTTGCATTTGCCACTTATATTGTACACACATTCACAAGATACACATACAATTTGTCGTTCTTCATTAATTGGTAATCTCACTTTTATGGGGTCAAAGTTACTGACGTTTGTCTGATTTTAAGCTTGTTTAAGACGACTAACTGAGATTTCTCTTAAATCTTCAACAAAAACAACATTTTTTTGGCTTCAAGAAGCTTTTTGCGTTAA
The DNA here is from genome assembly GCA_932526605.1 of Nephrotoma flavescens. Classification (NCBI taxonomy): domain Eukaryota; kingdom Metazoa; phylum Arthropoda; class Insecta; order Diptera; family Tipulidae; genus Nephrotoma; species Nephrotoma flavescens. The sequence goes on along the minus strand of OW052221.1, from coordinate 282,594,445 downwards.
AAAATAGCTCCTCTAAAATAGCTTGTGGTTGAAATATTATATTGTGGGTTATTTTTTGAAATCTGGTTCTCACCACAATATTCATCTTCATTACACTACGCAGAAACCAAATAAAAAATTAAAATAAGGTTACGTCATACTCTCATACTAATTTTAAAAATTACATTAAATATTAACATTGCGAATAGATAAATTGTTTAAAAACTTAGACGTAAATATATAATATGTATGTATGTTACTCTATAAACAAATTTTATTACGATTTATAATAAACATTAAATTATTCGAGGAAGCCGTGTTTCAAGAAGATTTTTTCTATTTAAAAGTTTGTAGCTGTCAAATATAAAAGAGGCCTACTTTATGAAGACGCAAGATGACAGTTAAATCAAAGCTCAAAGCAAATACATGTTTTAATGTAATTGAATATAGAAAATTATAATTCTAGTGTTAAAATATGCGATAAATTTTGAGCTGAGACAAAGAAAAAAAGAGAATAATAAAAATAATTTAGATTATAAATTATAATGTCTAAATAAACACCATTTCTCATCACCAGACGCGCTATAGCAAAGATACAAACCTTAAATAAATTATATTAGTACACGTATTAAAAATTAGTGCTTATTTAAACCACTTCCCGCCACAAGATCGCGCCACATTCTTTGCGTGAAAATCCAAGATGGCGTACTTTACATATCGATACCTCCATAACAAAATACATGCGATTTTGAGTTGGAACTCTCATAGATACATCTATCAAAATAGACATAAACATCTGATTTTACTATAACATAATTTCTAAAGTATATACAAATACATATGTGCAAATGCGCATTTTTTAAAACGCGATCAAAATTTTCTCTACGCGCATGACATCGCGTTTTCAAAAAAATGCGAACGCGATCAAAATTTTCTCTACGCGCATGACATCGCATTTTAAAAAATGCGTCTTTGAATACGCAATTGCCTCGCATGAACAACAACAACAACATTTCTCAAGGGCAGTGGCTGATGAGGATTCCGCAAATCGGACGTGCGATGGTAACCATGCACATTCCACAAATCACACGTGCGATGGTGACCATGCACATTCCTCAAATCGGACGTGCGCTGGTTAACATGAACATTTCCACCATCGGACGTCGCACATCTGCGGCCGCAAATGGCGTTTTTGTGAACGACCAAATGATATCACAAAAAATATTTTAGAAAAAAATCACACACAAACATACACACGCACACAATCGTGTTAAACTCATGCGCTCCGTCATATTCTATAGAGCAACAACTAATTATTATAACAATAATAATAATAATAAATGAAAGATTAAGATTATTTTAATCATATTATTTTTTATTACTTTAAATTTACATTGTTAGAAACAATGATTATGTTGATGATGATGATAATGATGATATCGATGATGTTATTACTATATCCTGACAACCAGGTTTTCTCAATATGCAACTTAATAAATTGACCGCCCTTTATCATGTTTATATAATCACATTTCGGTGCTAAAACGGCATGTTGAGCCCATTCCTGGTCGAAATCATCCCAGTTTTTCAAAAGAACTCCGCAACAAAAGCATTGAACCATATCCGATTTTTGGGTGTAGAAGAATCCTGTTTCCGATAGCTATTTCAACGATGGTAGATATTTCAACGATTTCGGCCATTTACTTTTGTAGGAGTCCAAACGATTCTTGTACAGCCAATATTCTGGTGAGTTTATAATGAACGGATTTTCAATGTCAACACGATCAGGAAACATCTTTGCTGCGGTGAATATAGCTACGACTAAGGCTTAGTATTGGACTTGTAAAAAATAATCTCGAATAATTGAGTGTATTTAGATCTATTTGATAGGGTGTTTGAAGAGTTCACTCAACTTTCAAAACATTTTGACTTATACACTGTTTTAAGTAGAACTCATAATAATCGGTTACAAGATAGACCGTTCGACGTTCGTCGGATGTTGCGGTAATTAAAACTGGTAACAATTTATGCAGACTATTCCACTCCTCTCCATTTAATGAAATTCTGCCAACACAATCTCGTATAATTAATCAGTTTTGTTCTGCCGCTATTAAAACGAGTTCTTTGCACTGAATATTGGTAGATGACGACTTCCCACCATTAAAATACTTATTTATTTCGATGTAAAATTCATATATTTTTAATAATATTGAAAATTCTAGTATTTTAAAACCACCCGTTTTCTTTGTCACGATTATGACGGGTGTTACCAGATTTACGTCATAACCAACGCTAATTACACTTTTATGTGTTTTTTCAAGAAAATACGCGTGTACGCAAGTAATAAATTTGGAGTCTACATCGCACCGTGCACATGCGCACTTATGTTCATTCAATAAATGTATGAGTATTACTAATTTCTACTTTTACATTATGCCCCGATGTGCACGCCCTAAAGTGTTTAAACATATTTCCACCTCGTTCGTTTAAATGATTTCATAAATGAAAGTTATATTTTACTGTCGTTATTCAGTAAATCTTCAGTATCGAATCGGGTATAAAACGACTTTAAATTTTTTTACGACGACATTTATACAATAAAAAACATACAACAAAATTCTCCACACAGGCTACTAACATTACTCTGCAGCTACTGCTTATTGTATATGTATATATAATTGCAATTCTTTTTTTTTTAAATTGTTTAATTTGCTTGTGATGCGGCGGAAGCCCATAGGAATCAAAATATATGGCATACCCTTTGTTCGTCAACTAAATCGCAACCCAGTGCTAGTCTTTAGACTTGCTCATGTCCGTGTTGACAACAAAAAAAAACTGGTTTTAATTTTATACTATGTTGAGGTTGCAAAGTGTAAGGGCATAACGCTAAATGTTAGCTCAAAAGACATGCTAAATGTTTCCTCGTTTAAGGCCGTGGCGCCTGCTGTGGCAGCTTCGTTTTTTTTGTATCTCATATTCATAAAAGCGCTCCGACACAAAGATATTTGTTTATGCTAAAACGTATGGCCGCATCCCGTTCGAATTATTGTGCGACACAATAATAATAATTTATACAGGTTTTCAAAACATGTGTTTATGCCTACCGATATACAATGATTCAATAATTTATTTTAATTTTTTCTCTTATGTAATTTTATACCGTGGCATTGACCTATAGAGAATCGTGGTAATGTATAAGGGTAAATATGAGTAACATATGTATGTATATTAAATGAAACACGAGATAGTTGCTTTCCAATCGACCACCGCAAGTACTTGTAAGTGCAAAAAAATGTGTATTGGCTAAAGTGTCGATTGGAAAGCACAAAAAATTACAAAAACAAAACATAGCCTACAAATGTGTAGTTTATTTGTGATAACTTTTTAATAAAAAAATATCTATACTGAAATTATATTTTTGACAGAAAAATACTACACGCAATCATCTAGCGGACAAATTTATCGTAACTGCTTTCAACTACTCATAATAAAATGGTAGAGCAGTTGTGCGTAGTTAATTTAGCAAAGACAAAAACCATAACCGCTTATAAGTACTTGCGGTGGTCGATTGGAAAGCAACTGATATAATACTTTTTCTTATCTAAGAATACAATAATTTCTCATGAACCATAATATGCGTTGCAAGAAAGTGAAATATTGTTTGGTATGTAATTTTATATTGGAGCATTGACCTGCACAAATCATCAAAATTTATTTTTGATTTACCGACAATCATATGGCATCGTTTACGTTTTTCCTATAATAAATTTGATATTCACAAAATTAAAAAATTATTACAGGTATTTCAGATAACACAAATTTGCATAACTCCTGCAAATGTTTTCTCCTTGAAAAGGTCGAGTTTGACAACTCAGAGTTGTTAGTTGAATAAATTATATGCGTAGCTAATGCATAGCAACATCCATAATGATGTAAAAAAAATGCAACTGGCCATCTCTTAGTATGGCGTTTGGGGGTATATTCGCCTAGCATTTTATCCATCGTATCCGCTGTTCCTTTCACTGCAATTTTGTCATAATGAAGCGTGGATAAGAGAAACACAGCTATGTTTTTTTATAGATATGTAAGAACACATTGTCACGTTTTCGTGGAAGCCAAATTCAGTAGTTAGTTCATCACGTTGTCTTGAGGCCTGGAATTTGGTTGGATTGTTTGGTTTATTTTGATGAATCAAACCTTCTACGTGTTTGGGCTGTGTAATGAGTTTTTTACATCTTTTACGTGTTCTTTAAATCTTTATAAGTCCTCAAAAATAATGGAAAATAAATCTCATACAAAGTATATTCGCGACTATCTATTTCAAATGTCGATCGTATTCGTACAAAATACAAAAGAAATTACCGTTAGTTTTCCCGAGGATAAAAAATAAATCAACTTTTAGATTACTCTCTCTAACCATAAAGAGTAAACATGTCAACATTTCACAATTATAGCCTTTCAGTAATATTGCACTTTTATGTAGGAACGAATTTATAAGCATGAACATACCCGGGTATGTTCGTGTTGAGTAGAAGGTGTAATAATGTATATCTAGTCCTAAACCATCCAAATTGACAATATAAAATTATTATTTTTTTTGGAAAGTGCATATATTCTATATTTAGGCAGCTACTGAAAAGTTCAGTCTACAAGGTACTCTCTGTTAGGTCGATTTTACCGTTTAAAAACGAAATACATACCCGGGTATGTCGTGTTGAGGCAAGGGTTAAAAATCCAATACACAAGCCAGTGTTAGCCGAGACACAAAATATTGTTTCAGCGTATCCTGTAGTAATTCAAAATTTTCACTTCATTTAATTTAAATTAAGGGAAGTTGTAAGATAGCATTTGCCTACTGTTCAACACATTTTCGCACGAGTTTGTTGGTCCCTGCAATCACAATGCGGATATGATGGTTATCGGATAATCCTGATAATTTTATTTTAATCGAGGTGTTGCTGCAAGGTCGCATTTGCATATTTTGTACGTATATTGCACTTTGCATTACTGTAATCTAGCGACGATTAGGAGGTTTCAATGTAATCACCATAAAATAAGTTTATTATTATTATTATTTTATTCAAATTTTATAAATATATTCTGGTTATCGCATAAACTTCCACCTTCCGCTTCTCTTGTTACCTAACGAGACCGGTTGGTGGCCGTAAAATAGCTGTTGTCATGCTAAATTATTGTAGACGACGGAATTCCCACAACAAGAACAGTTATTCATTAAAAATTCAAGTCATGACCTGCATTCGGATATGTTACTGAAATTTAACAAAATCAGCTTAAGATAACGAAATAAAATTCGATTTCAATATTAAATGACGTGTACACAGTAGGTGCAATAACACAGATGTTGTATTATTAGTAATAGTGGTTTTTATTACATGTTACATAATCGTTATTAGAGAAAGTTCCAAATACATTTATTAACTGTAAGTAAGATCAATCGTAAGATCATTAACCCAATTATTTTATTTCCGTAAACATAATCCATATATCACCCATTAGATGACTGTTGTTACAGCTAATGGCATAATTAAACCATTAGCGATCATTAGCCGGTCAATTTTATGATTTAAGATGATTAATGACCTTGGTCATTGACTGACCCAATTACGGTTATTTCCGTAAACATAACCCATACATAAACCACCCAGAGCGGCGGAATTACCACACGACAAGAACAGTAATCCTATAAAAATTATAATCCCTTTCAAGATCAAGTTAAATAAACCGTTGCGTCATAATACACCTTTAAAACACTAATTAAATTTCATTTTTATGTTAAAATCACTAATTGACATTTTTATTACCGCTAATGACATAAACAAACCGTTAACCTGTCAATTAAGATTATTTATTACCTCATTTATGGTAATAAATCTTGATTTATCACCTTGAAAAACATCTTAAAATCTCTGACTCATTTACGGTTATTTCCGTAAACGTAATCCATATATCACCCGTTACACAACTGTTATTACAATTAATGGCTTAATTAAACCATTAAGGCTCATTAACCTGTCACTTTTATGACTTTTATGTGGTTTATGACCTTGACCTAGTTAACACGGCATATCGCATCCATATCTACTTTCATATAGCCTGGTTAAGTCAAAAAACAAAATTATTGCGATTTTTCAGATTGCAAGATAATAGAATGCATACATGTCCGGTTAAGTTAAATTACCCATTAATCATTAGCAACAAAAAAAAACCGAAATGTAAATTTACCTAATTAATCACGCTTATTTCGCATTCATTATAAACAAAATTATATGACGGTGCACTTTTTAGGATGCAAAGCGAGAGAATGCACACCTGTCCGGTTAAATAAACCATTAATCATTAGCAACAAAAAAAATATCGGTATGTAAATATACCTAATAAAATTCAATTGATCATCAATCATTATTCATCAGTCACAATTAACAAAAGTATGACGGTGCGCTTATATATATACATAATATACATGATTTTTTTTGTTAAATTAATTAATTATGCAAAGTAATAGAATGCACATATGTAAGTCCGGTTCACATGATCACACGACAGTAAGCTTTTGTTGGTGTAACAATTAACATTTCACTGCTCACCAGTCACGTTTCATATTGCCCTTTCTCCTTTCACCTTTCACATTTCACCTTTCACCTTTCACCTTTCACCTTTCACCTTTCACCTTTCACCTTTCACCTTTCACCTTTCACCTTTCACCTTTCACCTTTCACCTTTCACCTTTCATCTTTCACCTTTCACCTTTCACCTTTCACCTTTCACCTTTGACCTTTGACCTTTGACCTGTGACGTCACAAAATTTGGTTCCCACGCTGGAGAGCCATACTACCTACTATCGAGTTCAGAGTGTATGTATAAATCATGTCCGTAGCCATGAAAAAATGGTTAATGTGGGGGTTCCTCAAGGATCTGTGCTGGGACCTATACTTTTTTTGATTTATTGTAATTCTATATTTGATCTTGATTTGCGTGGTAATATTGTGGCCTTTGCCGATGATGTCGCGCTTCAATATTCAAATTCTAATACGGATTCGTTGAGTTATGACATTGAGTGTGACCTTAAATTACTAAAAAAATTGTTCTATTTTCATTTCATGGTTCTTAGCTGCAAGTCTAAAATTATGTACTTTAATTTGAGTAGTCCTGTCACTATTTCTGGTTCAGTGTCTTGTAATGACTCTAACTGCAGCAATCTCTGTTTACCCATTGAAGCAGTCAGTTCATTCAAATACTTTAGGTTTAAATCTTGACTCTCAGCTTAACTTTAAGAATCACGTGATTATTTTAAAACAAAAACTCCGTCGTGCTTTAAGATCATTTTTCCATTTGCGTAATATCTGCAGCTCCGAATTCTTAAAATGTCTCTATTGTGCTTTGATTGATTCTCATCTACAGTACGGGTTAACATGTTGGGGTGGAATTTATTGGTCAAACATCAAACCATTATTGACGATTCAAAAAAGTGTGCTTAGAATTATGAACCATCTTCCAAGAACTACACCATCTTTCCCTTTTTTTTTTGTAAAAATATGCTACTTTTGTTTTATTTATTGAAAGTAAGTTGAATAATTTGTATACATAGAATTTCCAAACCATGCGCAAATATTGATTACTATTTTGTTTTTTTCCTTTATTTAATTTATTAATTTGTTAATTATATTTCTTTACTTTTAATTTTAATTTATTTTTAATTTTTATTTTACTTTTTTTTCTAATTTGTGTCACATTATTTTTACACATGAATCGTGACTCCGAGACATTGTAAAATCAGGAGCTCACTATCTAGTTTTATTTTTTTATGCTGTACTATTATTTTATTGCAAATGAATGTATTATATGTGATTTTCAAAAATAAAACTATGTAAATAATAAAAAAAAAAAAAGGTCGCTAAAATACTAAAGTTGTAACAAAACGATAAGCTATAGGGTAAGCAACTGATTGATACGAGCTGAGTATAATATTGCCTCTCACTTAATCATGATTACCCCTATATTGATAAAAACAATTAGTGTATCAATCACATATTTACTTGTATGTATAGGATTTTACAATCTCGGTCAATCACTAGAAATGTTACATTCGGATACACCTAGCACTGTTGGAGAAGCATAATACAAGTACAAATACGAGCTTAAGCCTGCTCATTGTGTACTAACAATGATAAATAAGAGCACATTAACAGCACCACCCATACATTTCTAAAAATAAAATTAGATCAGTGATACGCAAACTTCTTTAAAAATAGGTCACCCGTAACATCACTGGTGCCGCTACTAAAAAAATGAAATTGTACCTAGCTAACTTTATGCAATCTACTTATGTCTTTATTGTTGGTTGTGTGTTTATTGTTGTTTATCCGGCGAGACCTCCAGCTAATCCCCAACAATTCACACTTCAAAATACCGCCACAGGGAGACCGTGTGGATTTTACAGTCGTTCCCGAATGGATGACACACACACTGGACTCACCACTCCGACTCTGTGGATGTCCTGCCAATGGGATGAAGGGGAGTGACAAGCACAGCCTGTACATATGGAACCAACACATAATGGAGTCCTCTCCCTCCATACCGAACCGAAAGGTTTAGTAATTCATTTTATAAAGAAAACAATTGAGGCCGACTAAAGAAGAGAAAGGAAAAAAAAATAATAAATCCGACTGGGGAAATCGCTGTAATTCTTTTTTTTTTATTTTATTATTTAACAAACGAAAAGGTGAAATGATCGTCGAACAGGAACAATTCTGAACGAGGCCCAAAGTGCACCAAGGAAGTGGAAAGCAACCGTTCTGTGGCACTAAATTACAAAATTTGAAAAAAATAAATTAAAGGAAATTTGGCAATTTGAAAAATATCAATTTAAATATTTAAATAGATAGAGAGACATAAAAAAAATTAAATTAAAAATAAAAATAAAAAAAGGGCCATCTTTCATCAAGGTCACTCTGTAGGGTGGGGCGTCCTTGTTCGTCTCTTCGTTGCGGTGCTTCTCACCGATAACCAAATAAAACCAATGGCAACCACTAAAAAGCGTTGGGCGTTCGCTCACCTTAACCGTAAATTGTCGGGCGTTGTACCCCCGAAACCCGTATATTTTTTTGTGTCGACGTCTTGACGTAAATGAAATGAAGTGGCCTAACCTGGCCACCCGTAAATAATTTGCGGTGTGGCTATCTTCACATTAAACCGAAGATGAATGTTAGGCGTTGTTGTTGAACATCCACCGAATATAATTCGTGTACCATTGTGGTACACCTTTTGACACGAATATTCGATGCAGCCAGCGTTATACAGGGCACTAGGTGACCAACGCGAGATTACAGTTTAAAAAACATGGCCATATGATGGAAATCAGGTCAAATTTAACGAGAAAAAAAAAACACAAAAAAAACAAAACGAATACTCTTGTTGGCAAAAGACAATGTACACGTATAGGTTATGACTTAATTCCACTGGTTGGTGTTCAATTAGCAACAGTTTAAAATGGAATGAACACATTGTTGCATAGCCCGACAGAGTATTGCTGTCATATCTTGGATGAAGCAAATTATATTGCCCTCCAGTTAATGGATAGGATTCACCGGGGCTTCATCAGAATGAGAGATGTGTCAGGAGGATTGCATGTTGGGTGCAGGAACTCTGACAGTTACAAGGAGGTAGGCCAGTCTTGATGTCTGCTCTGGACCCAATAAAGATAAAATGTAAAAAAAAATAAGGAGTTGAGAGGAAATGGGACTCTGGTGCAGAAAGAGTAAATATGTGACGGGAATGCCCCTGACTTCGCATTTTTGAAAATATTGCTATTGTTATGCTTGCACCAAATACTTATGATATCCGATTCGGCATTTGGCAGAGTGAATAAGACGGAGCAGTACTTCTAACATAAAGGAAAACTAAGTAGGTTAGGTGTACTAACAGTGAGTTCCATACTGCTAAATAATTCAATACTTCAGCAATTATAAACTATTTTACATTTAAAAAAAACGACATGTACCACGATGCTGATCAAAAATTTGTAACATCCGATATTATTCGACGCAACTACGTTTCTTCAATTTTGATCAAACAATTTGGTTTTTATAATATGCCCTTAGTAATACAGCACATTTTATACAAAATTTTATTTCAAAGGTGTCATAATTTCGCAAAATTAGTTATGTAAATATTTATTTAGCCCTTCAGAGGTGACGATGCGAATAAAACAGTTTTCTGCTCAAGAACATTATAATTTTGTTTATTTTGAAATCCAAAATAATATAATTTACGATATTTGAATATATGCCATACACTACAACATGTTTCCCTTATTTACTAAAACATAAGATTATTTGCTTTAATGGAAAACGACCCATCAACAACTTGAAGACAATTCATCAAAATACTTATACATTAGAATTTTAATTGGCTTATTATTATACGACGCTTTATACACCTTCTGATTTGATATATATAAAAATTTTCCTAAAGCAGATCAATTACGAGCCGTATCCATTTATTAGGGGTAATCAGTTTGAAATTTTCTTCTTTTGTTATATTCATCTTATATACATAATCATAAGAAAAGCATAAAAACAAAAAAAGGTAATTAAAAAATTTTCTTTGCAGCGTACATTTTATCCGGTGGGCATTAAAAGTTATCTGTGCCGTAAAAAAAAGAAAACAATTTAAAACCAGGAACATGAAACAAGTTTTTATCCTTGTCTTCTAACTACTGCTTTGTGCTCCGAAGAATTATAATACTGAGAAAAATGAAAACACACAAAAAAAATTGGAAATCAGTAGACCAGCCCAAAGGATTAAATGTCAAACAATCAATTGTTTAAAATTATGTCGGCATATATTTCAATTTTCAAGACAATATTTTTCAATATTTTTTTGGTTCAAATTATTTTTTTAAAAAAATGGTTTACTAAAGGTGTAAATGTTTTACAAATATGTATATGTATTGAATTTCAATAATTGTCGCGTTTTTTATAAATTTGGTTAGCGATTATCCAGGTACAAAAAAAAAATATTGGGGAATTTTTGTTTTTGCAATTACTCACTTGTATAATACACGGCGCTAATAGTAGGAAGAATTAGTATGTTTTTTGACAATTAGAATTGTCATTTTCATTATTTGTTTGTTTATCGAAATATATAAATGGAGGAACAAGTAAATAAAAAATATTTTTATTATATGTAAATAAATTTCAGATTTTAGTATTGTATGCAAGGGACAGCGATGAATTGGATTTATTTTCATCTAGTGACTCATCAACATCCAGTAATAAAAACCATGCTAAGGTTGAAAATTTCATTTAAACTATAGAGAATTACAGCGAAAAGGATTTCAAACTGCATTTTCGATTGCGTCGATGGAGAGATTTTTTATTAATTGGTATGATTTTCCTTTACAAATTTGATAATTATATAATCTGACTTTTTCTTCAAATCTGGTTTACAGAAAAATATAAACCATCGTTCGATTTGAATGAAATAAGACCAGGACATCCACGATTAGATGCAAAGATAGACATGTATGTATATGTTTATCTGGTAAGTCAGCAATACACTTACATTTTGTCAATTAGGAAATTTATTTGGCGTTGCAAAATCAATGGCGTGGAACGTTGTGGCACGTGTTTCTAATTTTTGTATCGATATCGGGATGGATTATCTAAAGTAGGCAGGATTATTTTAATAGAAAAAAGTTTTGCAGCGTATCCTTGAAAGTGGTAGTGGATGCATAGAAAAGATTCATTGATGTTTCTTGTGGTGAACCTGGATCACTGCATGATGGCAGAGTTTTAAGACGTAGTGATATTTTTAAATATGCCGAAGAAAATATGAATCAATTTTTCTCTCCAAAAACATTCATCCTTGGAGATAGTGCATATCCTGTGCGACCATGGCTCGTTCCTCCTTTTAAGGACAATGGAACGTTAACAGACTCCAATAAAAATTTCAACAAAATACACTCGAAAACTCGCGTGGTATTTGAAAATGCTATTGGCTTGTTAAAAATACGGTTTCATCGATTGTGAAGCTGATGAAATACTTCCTCAGAATGATACGAATGACCAACATGTTTCAGAAGGTATTGCAGCGCGAGAAACTTTGGATCGAAGGCAGAGGCTATTTCAAGAATTGTTGAATAAAAACATAATATACATAAATATTACATAATATTTCTTGGTGTCGTCTGGTTTTTCCGTCATTTAAAAAAAAGCAATAGCTCTTTTTTTTCTCAAATGCTTCAGATTTTCGCTTACGAGAGCATGAAATTTGACGGAAGCTAGCGGAGATTGAGGGTAAATTAGGCGAGATTTTTGTTTGAGCTGTACGAATTAGAGGTGAAATTAGGTGTGCTTTGTGATTTTGTAGTGGATGGCAAGAAGATGGAGAAGTGGATAGAGATTTTGGCAGGATTGGTGCGTTTGTGATTATTTGATGGGAGCTGATGGAAGTGGATGAAGAGCTAGACAAATTTGATGTAAAATTAGGCATAGAAGATTGGTTTGAAGATGACTGCAGGGGTTTTTAATATTGGATGTTTATTGACTTGTAGTGATGAAATTTTATTGGTGTTTGAAATTATCGTTCTATTTCTCAAAATCTCATCCAATTCTTCGTAAAATGGGATTATACTTAGAGAAACCCCTGTTTGCTCTTCATTGTCTTTATCTGATTTAAACGCTTTAGTTAAATTTTTTATTTTTGTTTCCACCATAGTGGCATTTACTTCTGATTTGTAAAATTAAAAAAAAGCAATATCTTATAGGTATATCCATGTTTGGAATAGTTAAAAATATGGCTACATGAATTAAAAAGTTTGAATTAAAAAAGTTTTTTTTCTGAATTAAAATAAGTGTTTTTAATTCATTTTAAAAATGAATTAAAATCAGAGTTGAAAAAGAAATAAAAAAGTTCGATAAAATGAATTTAAAAAGGCATTTCTTAATTCAGTTTTAAAATGAATTAATATAAGTGTTTATAAAATGAAATAATATAAGCCTCTTTATAAAATGAAAAAAATGTTATTTTCATTAATGAAAATTTTTTGGAATTTAAATTTGAATTTGGCAAGTAAAAATTTGGCTATGCAAAAGAAGGCGTAAAATCAGGTAAGACTGTGCTTGCAGACACAGATCAAAGAGTTTCTGTCGCTCTTATCGTTTCTTCTGATAGTGCCACAAATGTTAAAAGAATCAACTTTCACTTAAATTGTTTTTAATGTATTTTTAATTCGTTTATACCTTAGAGGATGGGGCCTGCCCAAACCCCCGCTTTTCCACAATTCTTTAAATGTCAAACTAAGTAAAAAAAAAATTGAAAAAATTTTAAAATTCTCCTGGAAAAATTGAAAAATTTTCCCGGAAAAATTATTTGTACTGTTGAAAAACTATTAAGATACAATCCTAATATCCAAATTTTTATAAAGATTACACATTTGTACGTATTTTGAATAGAATAATACGCAGTTATTTTTTTTAAGTGAACATTTTCCCGGAAAATGGGACAATTTTCCGGAAAAATTTAGCTTCCCCCTCCTGAAAACTGTTGATAAACAATCCTGCATGTAAAAATTTATACTTCTTACTGAATTAAACTTTATCCCAAAATAATGCACATTTCTGAATATTTGTTAAAAGTCGAATTAAGATTTTTTAATTTATAAAATGATATAAAATGTGCCTTTTTTAATTCATTTTGAAAATGAATTAAGGTAGGTGTTTTAAAAATGAAATAGTGTAAGCCTTTGTTAATTCATTTTTGAGTTTTCTCATTTTTCTAAATCGCTTTTTTTAATTCATAATTTTAAGTTAAAAATATGAATTAAAATAAGTAGCAGATGTTCATACAAAAATTAACTTTTTTAATTCATTTTTCAAGAACTCTTTTAATCCAGACTTTTTTAATTCGGTACCCCTTAAAAAAATATTTACCAGTACATCCATAACAAACAAATCTTCTACCAAATTTTGGTAAGCAAATTTTTTTTCTCACATGAACAAATTCGTTTATTCGAAGTTTGTAGCAATACAACAATACCTTATCCCTTTCTTGACCTGCCTACACAATTGTGTGGGTAAATTGTTATTACTCTAGTGAGTAACATTAAAAAATATTTTATAGATAAGTTTAGGACCAACTTACACAATGTTGTATTTCTGTTAAAATATAATTCTCAAAATGTTAATTAAACTCCAACTGACGCAATTGTGTAAGATGGGCTTTTGTTCTGATGAAATTTTATGATGAAAATTAGTTTTCGTAATATACGTATTTGCTTACACATTTGTGTGGGATAGACTAAAACTATTGTGCAAATAAAATTATTTCTGAACCAGAAAGGGTTATACCTCAAACATATAGACGCCGATAGCAGCACCGCGTAATTTCAAATACGTGTATTTCTGTAAGAGCGAACAGATAAGATTGTTCCCAGCGCCGCTAAAAACTAAAAATTTTGATTTTTTGTGGCGATAACAGACATTTACAAAACATTGGCTCACCGGGTTACACAAATGCAAGCGGTTAGTCAAAAAAATTTTTTTTTTTTATTTTTAAATAAATTAATAATTTTCTAAAAAAATATAATTGTATTTACTTTATCTATCCCGAAATGTTGGCCTAACCCACCATCTTCGAGTAATTTTTTTTTTGTTTTTTAATTTTTCCATATCTCTTATTAAATTTTTCATAGTAAATAACATCATGGTCATCTTCATTAGTAGAATTGTATTCTTATTGTGCATTCCATTTTAAATTTATATTTTTAAAGAAATTTTGAACATTCGCAGTATTATAATTTTCGTATGGCGACGTCTATATGTTTGAGAAAAATAGGTGAATTGCGGCGTCTATATGTTTGGGGTATTAGTTTCTTGTTTTTTTTTTTTTTTTATTTAAAGTTTCGGAATATTATTTTTAATGACATTCACAATGTTTACGACTTGTTAGTCATTGGAAACAAAAAGGCCATCTACTCACAAAATCTCTACCAAAAAAAAGTAGAAAAAATACGCCCCCCCCCCCATTTTTAACCCCAAGAGTCTTGTATGAAAGATACACAACCCTTACAAAAAATGAAGAACTTCCTCAAGTTCTCTTTGGCAGCTTGGTTTCTGATAAAATGTTGGTCTACTCATCAGGTTGCAACCGTATAGAGTATTTGGTCTACTCATCAGGTTGCAACGGTACTTTTTTGGTAGAGATATTATGAGTAGATGGCCTCTTTGTTTCCAATGACTAACAAGTCGTAAACATTGTGAATGTCATTAAAAATAATATTTTTTGTCTATAAAAAAGCCGAAACTTTAAATAACTATACAGACAAATTTCAAACTTCTTAATGGTATTACTTTCGTTCATGGTCCAAGTTTTCCGTTCCTACATGTTGTATTTGTAAATAAAAATAATTACATTTTTAATTAAAATATAATTTGTTTGAAATGAAAATAATCAATTAAATACTCACAGTTTTGTTAATTATTGTTTGTATTTTCAATTTTTTTTTATTATCAAACATGAACACCGACTTTTGACTGTCAAATATGTTTTGGCAAGTATTAATAAACATACAAGATTAGAATGAAGATAGTTATTTATTGTACTAAAACAGAATGGAGGGGGTACTAAAAGTTACCTCTTAATTTTTGAATGGGAAAATCTGAAATTTGGATAGCGGATCTGTATAAAAACCAGGATTTTGGTATACAGCTAGTGTGTTGTGTAATTGAAAACAATGAATTAAAAAAGATGAAATGTGAATTAAAAACTAATTTCTGATCAAAATATACAGCACTAATACACATTTAGTTTTATACAATAAAAACATCTAGATGCAATCTATCAAGATCTATCGCAATTTATAAAAAAACGCGACTAGAGAGTCTTAATATTTCAAGTTAACTACAAATATGAAGCAGCCTACAAAGATGAAGCAGCATTTTCTCTTGTAATCGAAGGAACTTGTAAAGACTCCGTAAATGATGCATTACTCAATTATATATTTCTAGCCTACTGTTGGAATTAGTTGGGTGTAAATATTTTTGAAACTTGGGAATTACTTTTCGCTATAAAAGTTTTGTAAACCAAAAGTTTCCCAAACAACTTCGTGTCGAAAATATTTATACCAAACTAATTCCACCAGTAGGCCAGAAATATATAATTGAGACAAAAATGCTATGAACAATTTTTTCCCAATTCCCTATTCCCAGGAAAAATCGGAATAATGCCACTGGGTATTCTTGAAATCGATGGAAATTTCCACATGATATTCCGCATTGCTTTAAAAAATTTTATATTATTCGAATTTTTCGATTAAACTATCGTTTTTTCAAATTTGTTTGCAAGTTTTCTATTATTTATTTATCCTAAGGGAATAAATCTGCATCGATTTACCCAGTCTTACCCAAAATTGAAAAAATGACTTAAGAAGCGAGCGAAAAATTCGAAAAATATAAAGAATTTTAAAGCAAATTATATTCGAACGTGGAAATTTCCACCCATTTCAAGAATACGCAGCCTGAGGTGTCAAGTTATAACGCGTTCACAACAGAAACAAACAAGCAAGAGGTCCTAGGCGTGAGTTCCGCTTCCGACATTATTTTTGATTGAACGTTGCGAAAATCGAAAATTTCGAAATAATCTCGAGTTCACGTGATTTCTCGGTGAGCTGTCATGAACCGCAGGAGGATCGACTGAAACATTTATATGATAATATCCAGAAAACTCTGAGAGGATTCACAGGCCAGCTGCCTTACTTGTTTGAACGAAACCACCTGGCGACTGCAACTTTTTCTGAATAAGACTCACCTTACAGATAAAATTATACGGGCAAATAAAACAATTATGACGGCCTATCGATCTGAGGAGCTATCAGAAAATATATAATCAGAGGGCAGATAATAAGGGAAATTAACATTGTGACTCTTAAATGCAGAAACTAAAACTATATGAACAAAAGAGAACTGTGCCTTCCTAAAGGGAACCCAGAAGAGTCTTCTGTGAAATATGGTAGGAGTGACTGCGTTTTCCTACTTAACAAAGTCTCACTCTTCAACAACTCCCAATAAGCTGATTAAATCAAAATGCTCATACTCAACCTCATTCAAATAATTCTTTCAGCTCCTTACAAAAACTCAATTTAAATGCAGTAGCTACGATCAGGAAACCGCCCAGCTAAGCTCTAAGATTGTGGGTGCTAAACTGGTTCCAGCTAAGTAGCTCTACCGATATAAAAATCTGCTGCCCTATTCCTATGTACGAATATGAATAAAAAATATACGAATTCGTATAATTGGTATTCCTGAATACGAATACGTATAATTCTAATACAAATACGAAAATGTACGATACGTTCAAAAACTCCCCCTATTCCGCAATACGAATTCTTACAGTTTTTGTACGTGCATGAACGAATTTGTTTTCGATGTCATTTTAGTTAACGACAATGAAAATAAAATAACAAAAATAAAGATGTATAATATATTTTTTAATTTTAAATTTTTCTTAAGTAATTTATTTTATTTAATTATAAATTAATTAAATATTATTCATATATAAAGTAATTGATTTAATAAAATATTTTAAGTAAAACAACCAAAAATTTTTTGATATTTTGACTGATTTACAACTTAAAATAAAGATATATTTATCATAAATCACTTTCTTCTTAACATAATTTACATTTTATTTTATAAAAATACTTGGTAAATTTTCCGATCGTAAGAAATTCTTTCTGTAATTTTTATGCGTGTTTTGGCAGCTTTTCACAAGAGCACAACATTTTACTGTCAATTTGAACCAGACCAAAAACTAGTTTTGTTAGGTTTTTTTCTTTGTGATATGAGATCGTAAAATGCATTTTTTCTATAACCATCTGCTACACATGAAATAGAAAAATTTATACGGGCAAAATATTATTTACGATATCCCTTTCCAGCCCGCGATCACAACTGTGAACGTAAAAATCGTATACGAAAGAGAATCATGGAAAAAACAAAACGCCATTATAAACTATGGTTACTTACATACACATTTGTGCATGGTGGACGTTAATTAAGCAAAAAAAAAATTCTTGTCGGAAAAGGGATATCAAAATTTAAAAAATTTGACATCTTTGTGGTTCCATTGTCTTATTTTAAAGGAAATTTTACAACAAAAATTTCCCTCTGCCTACACTGTAAAAATTAAAATTTGTGTCACGTTCGGTTCCTATTCAGGAATACCAATTTATTTTCGTATCGTATTGAATTTTCGTATCGTAAGAACATTCGTATCGTATTCAGGAATAGGGCAGCTAGATAACGATATAACGTATTCAGGTGATAAGTGACTCGCTGAATTCTATTTGGCCAACTTAGAGGAAAGACTTCCTGAAAATCGTTGTTGGCAAAATGGATAATCTTGGAACTGGCCGCTTTAGTTTGTTACATTTAGGCTATACGGTGATTATCAAAGGATTTATATCGTCGCCCGAATTGAAACAAAGCAGTCTGAAGTTAAGTATAGCCTCGATCTGTGCTAAAATATTTATCATCTCAGGTGATCTGGTAATGTGATCTGAATTGCAGCCGCAATAATTGAAACTATTGACAAATCGCCAGCTAATGCTAGGTGAACCGCCTTGGCCTGGTTTAAGACCGCTTCGTTTGGAAGGTCGAACGTATTTAAACTCAGCATAATCGACCAGTTCGGAGTGGCATCTTGTTACGACTCATTGGTCATAACATTTAAATTCGTTTCCCACTTTCATTTTATTAATTTGCAATTTATTATTGATCGTTGTGGCATTGCCATCTATGTATGAGTAGCGATACTATGATTGATTCGATAGTAATTTAACGAGCGGTTTTTGCGTTGTGCCAATTTAATTATACGATAGCATTAATTTTTTTCTTGAAAACTAGTAGAGTTTTGAGCTATAGTTAGAGTCTAAGAATTATAATCATTTGTGTATGGCTTTTGCAATTAAATAAAAGTTATGAAACGATATAAAATTTTATATGGTATTTTCAAATGTGAAAACTTATAATTATTATAATAAAACAAAAATTGCTTTGCGAAATTTGTTCTCCAGTGTTAGAGATTGAGTTGGGGTGGTGTTAAACCGTTTTGATAAAAGACGTGGCACATTTATAGTAATTGCCTAACGGGCCAATATTAGTATATAATATTATCGGTGTGTGGACGCCGTCACATTTTATCGGGTGGACTATACGCGGCTCGCTTAGTTTGTCTACGAGCTGCCTCACGTGGCCACGCATATGTTCTTTGTATATCGGCAAGGCCCCAACATTTATTTTACGAGTACCGTTATATACCAGCGGACATGCTGCCACTTTAGTTCTGGCTTGCGGGTGGCCGAGTCGAGGTCATTCGGTCAAAGGGGGAGGCGCTCAATATTTCTACGGGTTTTTGGCGAAGAATGCCCAACAATTTATTTAAGGTTTGGCGAGAAAACGCCTAATAATTTTTGTACGAGTTGAAGCGAACAACGGCCAACAAATTTGCTTACAGTTAACGGGTGGCCAGTTTATCTACGATTTAAATTTATCTACGATTTAAGGCGAACGAACATCTAACGGTCCGGGCGGGGAGTCTGTGGCATGATGGCTCCAAGGCCGCAACATCCAGGTACAATATTTTTTGCTTTTAAGTTACATTTTTTATTATTTTCTTCTTCAATTTTTTTTTAAATATTTAAATTTTTTTTTTTTCAAAATTTTTCAAATTTTTTTTTTGTGGTTTAAAAAAAAATTAACTGTAATCAAGCACTACAGAACGGAAGTCATGCGCGCGACCTTGGCGCACATGTGTCTTGTCCCCAAAATTTTTTGGAAGCGGTTATTTTTATTTTTAATATTTTTCTTACGGGTTGTTGTTTTCCGCCTCCTCGGCTATTAACTAAAAAAAAGCTTCACTGCGATCTCCATCATTCGGATTTAGTTATTTTCTTTCCTCTTCTTCTCTTTCGTGGTAATTTTTTTTTATTATAAAATGAAATACTAAAGTTTGTGTCGGAACGGTATATAGTGGAAGGGGAGACTCCATTCCGTGTCGGTTCCATATGTACAGGCTGGGATTACCACTCCACTTCATCCCCTTGGCAGGACACTCACAGGGTAGGAGTGGTGAGTTCAGTGAATGTATCGTCCATTCGAGGTCGACCATAAAAGCCTTCTCCTCATGGCACTTCGGCGGTTTCATGCTGTCGAAGTGTGAATTGTGGGAGATTCGTTGGAGGTCTCTCCGAATGATGAGAGGCTTGGTCTGTTGAGAAGACGTCCCAACTCTTTTATGCTGCTTCGTTGCGGCTGGGCATCGGGCTTTCGGGGTCGATGGGTCATTCGGAGGGGTCTCCTCAGCAGACTGGGTACTTGTCACTCGGGGAAATCCGGCGACACATCCGGTTCTTTTTTATACTTTATTTATCTGTAAACATGATGTAGACCAGAGTCATGCAAGCCTCCAAATCCCCACGACCCAATACACTGATTATTAGCCGGCAAAATCACCGTGCGTGAGGCTTCTGCATGACTAATTGAAATCTGCGGGTATATTGGATGCTTTACATCAAACGGAATGGTTGTTTGTGTTATATTATAAAACAGTATTTCATATTTAGAATCAGGCGAAATAAATAACAGTACCGCGATTATTGTATTTGGATTATTTTTTCCCCCCGTGTGTGTGATCGAACTAGTTCAATTCAATTGTATTCTATAAATTGAATTAATAAATTCTTCCAGTTTAGTATGTTGGGAGTTAAACTTCACTTCATATCGGTGTTCAACTTTTGCGGGCTGGGTTTATTACTCCCATTCACCCCTTGTGTGTAATCGCCTCGTAACGTACAATTTACAGGGTTTCTTTGTGGCACTCTTGCAGTCTGGTAGGCGGTCGGAGCGTGTAATGTGGGAGATTTTAGCCACTTACTTGGGGCTGGTCATTGGTTTCTGGCAGTTACGTCATGGATCGGTCGGTCATTCGGAGGGATCTCTTTACTCTATAATTGGATGGGCGCACTAGTTTTACTCTGATCTTTTATTTACTTTATTTTCAATTTTTTTTTTGAATTTGCATTTTTTTACTACGGTTTATACAGGCACACCATCATGTCCGCAAACCCCACGCCTACGTTTCTGAGATTTAGCTAGTTTAGTTTGTTGCGAATAGCGCTACTACTTTAATAATCCGAGAATTTTATTGAAGTTTCGTCACAATTGCTTTTTAATTGGTTGCGGGTAGTTAGTCACGCGAACCCTCTGTATGGAGACCACAGCCCTTACAAACTTAGTCTACCCCAATTGCGGGGTGATTGCCGATGGCCACCGATAGGAGGTGGTGTGAGCCCTTGCCGGATCTGTATACGGAAATGCACTCCATCCTGACAATCAACAGTAATTTAAATTCACTAAAACAAGCAACAACTAATTTCGTGTCTCTTCAAATTTAACCATGGCATATAGTGACCGTTTGACCATGGCATATAGTGTTAGAATCGAAAATCCAATTAAATTGTGTCATCTATAAGATAGCAAAGCCAGACAGACTAGTAGCACAGAATACAACTCTTAAGCCAATTTAAATTAAATTTACAAACCAATTATAACAAAAGATCTCAAGAACAGAAATGCAGTCTACAATGAAATGAAGACCCTCCACGTAAACAAATTAACGAATTTTTAAAAGTTTTCGTGTTCTCGACTCGATGAAAAATAAAATAAAATAAAAAAAAAAATCGAATACTCACGTTTATTTGTAAAAAAAAATTATATGCGGAACTTTTATTCTCCTCCTCAACATTTTTTTTTTATTTTAGTTGGCTATAAGTTGGCATCCGAAATAAATTTATAAAAGATGCTCCTGAAATACAAAAAAGTAATATTACTTAGATATTTCTGTTTCAGAATTGTTTGCCCTTCGAATAAAAGAAAAACTCGAAAAATTGTAATTAGTTTTTGCTTTGCTTTGCTTTGTTTGGACTGTATGTCTATGTACCTGATGTTCTGTACTATACGGAAAATCATAAACTGGAAATTTTATACGACCGGTTGAAAACTTTTGATTTCATTTAATTTTATTGCAAAACTTTTTAATTTAATTAATAATTTATTTATATTTATATAGACACGAGAATGATACGCCTCATGTAAATTATTTGGCCAATTCGGAAATAAATTTTCTCAACGGGACGAAAGGTTTTATGCAAATTTTGGGCCAAATTAGTGTTCTTCCTGTAAAAAAACGTTATTTTTTAATTCAAACTTTATTATTCTTTGGTAACTGATTTACAACATTTTTATGATTGTGACGTGAATATTAATTTTCTATTTTCACCAAAGTTTGATGGTGAAAATGATTATAAAATTTGTAAAAATATTTTTCGATGAATTTAAATTCCAAGGCTAATAAAAAACGAGATAAATTCAAGAATAACAACAAAATTTAAAAGTTTTTCAACTGTTTATCAATTTTTGAAGAATTAAAACTTTTCAAAGTAATGCGTAGACTGGAAAATTAATAAATTTTGGAAGCTTAATAGATTTAAATAAAAGTTAGATTGCGCATCAGATCATGTAAAGTTATCGTAAGGTCAATAATTCGATTAATGATGGTACGTCTTCGGGACCGGTGTGAAGAACTTAACAAAATTTGTTATTTTAAAATTTACACGAGTGTACATTCAATATTTTAACAGTGTACTTCAACAAAAAGTTGAACAGAAATTATTGAAAATCGCATTAAAATAGCTAAAAGCAAACTCATTCAACTTTTTGTGTAGGAAAAGTTGTGTATTTAGATGTATGGAGCCGATCCTAGAGGTTTCCACGCGGTTTCGTTATATACGTTAAATCGCCTTACTAATAGGTTTTCAAAATATCATGGTAAGATTTAGGGCTAGTGATATGCACTATGAATTAACAAGCTTTCAATCGAAATACACAACGATCCCAACACAAAATATTGAATAAGTTAAGATTTCCCATTGAAAGCTTGTTAATTCATAGTGCATATCACTAGCTCTAAATTTTACCACGATATTTTGAAAGCGTATATTAGTAAGGCGATTTAACGTTTATAACGAAATCTCTAGGATCGGCCCCTTGCATCAAAATACACAATGGCTCCAACACAAAAAGTTGAATGAGTTTGTTTTTAACTATTTTAATGCAATTTTCAATAATTTCTGTTCAATTTTTTGTTGAAGTAAACTGTTAAATGTACACTAGCGTAAATCTTAAACTAACAAATTTTGTTAAGTTCATCATACCGGTGTCTTCGGGTGCTGCCAAATGTAATGTTGAAAATCAAAATGTATAGTTTAACTTGAACGCCTTGATATTTTCTAAATTACCGTCGGCCTTGGTAATACCATCAATGACTATTTCAGTATAAGAAGCGGGCAGCTGGTCAACTTAGACCTTCCTAATAACCCGGAAGCTCGAATTTGGGTAAATTTGAATTCGAATAAATGGTGCAATTTTATTTTCGAAATCTTCGTAAGGGCCCGTTTTTTACTAGTTGGGACTATTTGGTGTTATACAATGACTACAAGACATTATTGATGGTGGATAGCAAAGTCCACTCGGATCATTGCAATGCCAGACGGAACCTGCAAACCCAATACGTAATCAAAACAAGTCAGTGATCCAAAAGTTGTGTAGGGCGTTGTTTCATACCAAACCTCTTCTAAGAATACTTGTGTGTGAGTGGCCCTCTTTGAAAGCACTTTGAAGAATTAGAAATGACATCCTGGGAATCAACGTCCGTCAGCTAACATTAATAAAAGATTTATCTGGCGAAACGAACTAGAAGGTTTAAGCCAAATCTCGCACACACCTCTCTCCATCAATAGATTTGCCCGCCTCAAATGAGGTTTCGTAATCATATTTTCATTTCGGATAATGAGTGATTAATTCATAATCCTAAACCAGACCACTTTGCCACCGGGCGGCCTCGCACACACCTACACAATCTAAAAGTTACCCGAAAAGCGGTTACGATCTTTATAAATTTTGTTTTGCTAATGTGATTAGCAGCAAGGCTCAGGGCGCTAAAATGGCTCACATTAGTCGCACGACGTATATTATTGCAAGCTCCCTCGTTAGAATCGAATTATATCTAGACCCAAAATTTTAACCGGGATTATGATAGAGTGCACTTGATAATACCAAACAAATAACAAAAATAGAGAAGTAATGATTTAATAATTCAGGGTGGGGTCGCATGTTGCTACAAAACAAATGAGAATATTTTATTTTCAATTTTTTTTTATTTCTTTTGTGTTCGGAAAAAGACGGTATAAATTTTTTTTTCAACAGGATTGAAGGTGCAGATAGAATACTAGTGGTGTTACTGTATTATTAACTAAAGTTTCCAAGTTTGGTAAAGAGAGCATTTACGACTCAAACAAATCGGGATGCCCTAAGTCAATGGACCATCATGTGTAGAAATTCGGCCACATCGTGTTTCGAACCTGGATTGCAGGCGAACGAGGCGATATATTGCAGCAAGTTATTGTAAGAAGGCTCAATGCACATAGTCCTATTCGGAGGTCGCCTTATATTCGGAATCCAATAGTTAGAAGTTAAAAGAAAGAAGACGATCCCAATGTTACAGTGAATGGAGAGTGCTATCTAAACATGCTGGAACTATTTTTATCGTAGAATTGTTCCAATGGCGAATATCTTTCCGTAATGTGTGGTTTAAATACGACGGAGCCTGTTGTCACATAACAAGACAAGTGGCCTTGCTTGAAAAATTTGGTGAAAAAATACATAGTATCAAGAAATACTGACCGTCGTTGGCCCCAAGGTCGCATGATCTCACTCTTCCAGAATTTTGTCATGGGGATCTTGTAAGCAAGAGGGCCATAAAATTAACCCACGCGACATAAAAAGGTGCTAAACAATCCATAAGGCAGAGAGTAATGGGCTAGTTATATAGCCGAAAACGAAACGGACCGAAATGAAACGAACGAATTGAATACATGAAAACATACTAAACCTAGGATGCAATCATAATCCAAGGTAAAACTGATCATTGTGATCTCAAATCAGTTAGTCAAATCCCATTATGGTAGTAGTCCCAGTTTAAAAAATAATAAATAAAGTGTTTCAGATGTAGTAAAGCATGGCGAAACCGTAAAACAAAACAACCGTTGCAGCTTAGTAGGTATGAACTCGAGCCACAACGAAGAAAGTTATTATTTTCGAAATGGAAAGGAGATGAAAATATTCGTCGGGTGAAAAATAGCGATTCAGAATACTTCATACCATTGAAAGCTTTTAATTAGAGGAAGTGCGCTGTGTTCCACTTGCGTTTTGCGCCATGAACTTGAAAGTTAAAAATCCTTTCAAAAATTTTTCAATTCCGTTCCGATATATTTCAGTTCAGATTCTTAGGAGAAAGGAAAATTTGTGTACTACCTTTTAATTCAGTGTTTCATGCTATGAAATTTTTTTAAAATGAGCAGTTTGTTTTATCGAATTTTCATTCCCCAGATGTAGGACTCATATTTGATCTAAATTAGTAAATAAATCATGTAATTCTTCTTCCCTTGAGAATGGTGATACGCGTCAACTGAAAGAAAAGCGGAGAGGGAATATAACAACTAGAACTTCACCCTTATTCATCTATCCACAACATTATTTTTTTGACACTTTTGAACCGTATTCATATAACAAATAGCCGCAAAATTACAACAAATATTTGTAAACACAGAGGTTTAATGAAAAACTCCACTTAAAATTCCACCTCACATTTCCCTCACCACTATAATATTCATAAAACACACTTAATGTGAAAAGAGAAATAAATGAAACGTTATCGAAAAGTGAAATATCCATAAACAAGGATACCAGAATAGTGATTTTGTGTTGCTAAAGGTTCATGATACGTGATCCTTATGTTAAAAAACAACATATTTTGCTCTTCTTGATTCCGTTATGTTATTGGTTTTTTTTTTTGACAATATAACGGTCGGAAAATAGGAAAATAGTATTCTTGTCATGCGGGTGGTTTATACACACTTATATCTATAAAAAACTATATATCGTAGTTGTATATCGAAAAGATAAGATCAGAAAATAAAAATGGATTACAGTACGTGATTGAATCCTTATGGCAAGTTTTAAATAGTTTTTATTTGAATTTAATTTCAAATTTATAAAGGGTTTGATAGATATTATCTTGTTGATACTATCTCCTGAATAATATTTAATGTCGATTAGGGGTTACATATTTTCACTAGAATCATAAATCGCATATATAAATGTTCTTTATGTTTGAGTGTTGATACTTGTTGCGCTATCTTGGTTGAGGATAAAGGCGCCTTTATTGTTTATTGTTGATGTGTGTTCGATGTTTCTGGCTATTTTTTCGACCAATCAAATTGCTCAAAAATGACGATGTTAGCAATATGATTGGACAAAAAATTATTCAGAACGATCAAACACAAGAAAAAGCATCAACCATAAAGGCGCATTAAAAGGTTTCCCTTCGCTGCTGAAGCAATTTTCTGTAGAGTTGTATGTATTGGGAAATGTCTCAGGAATTCGAAAATTTAGTGTTGGAATAATGGTTGGCGATTTCAGAAGTTCTAGACCGATATGAAACTTGCACGTAGAGTTAACAATTTTTTTTTAAACTGGCATACGTACCTGGCAATATTTTTTATCATAGATCTAAATCAATTACATATATCAAATAGTATTAAAAACCAAAAACAAATGACAAAATTTTGAAAGTAACATAACCCATTAACTGTTCTGGTGCTGCCCTTCTGAATCGAAATCAGTTTACACAATTCTTTACTTACCATTCAAAATCCAATATTTTAAACTTGATTGTGCTATAGGGTTGCTTGTACGCTTTCGTGTAATACAAGATGGTGTGTTTCAATTGTGATGAGGTTTGAGTATATGATTTTTTGGTAGAATCAGTTGATGCTTTTGATCATACTAAAGTTGAGATTTTTGTAATCTATCGCCGACCCTCAACAAACCATTTTCGTCCATGAATGGCTTTAGTGTTATTTCTGGCTTTATTCGTTGTTTTGGGGAGTTATTCCGTACCTTGTATCGTTTTTATGATTACATTGTGTGGCCTGGTTAGTTTGTTTATTGTTAGAAATTTTGGTATCTCTTCAGGAACTATATGTTCTATTTATTTTAAGAGACGGTGAAAATCGTGAAGAATACATGAACTCTAGTTGAGGACGTGCGTTGGTAAGTAAGCTGTAGTTTTTCATTGGTTGCTGCTTCAGTTGGTTCACGCGCTAGTGGGTAATTTGAGTTTTTTAACCAACTTGGTCCTTCCAACCAAAGTTTATAATTTCGCAAGTGTCGTGCGTTCCGCGTGAAGCTACATCTGCCGGGTTATAATTGAATTTTACATAATGCCATTGGCTTGGTTAAATAAGTGACTGAATTTCAGGTATTCTGTTGACCACAGAAGTTCTGTATTGGCTGGAATTGCGTTTTATCCATCCCACCGTTATCATGGAATCCGTCCAGACATAGGTAGTAGCGTGTTATAAATCTATGGAATTTTGAACTGCTTTTAATATAACTTTGCCAATAGTACGGCGCAGCACAATTCCAACCTTGGCAATGATATGATGGTTTTTGTATGAGAGACTTTGGTTTTTGCTGCTATTAGATAGACGACCAGTATACCTTGGGAATTTGTTGCTTCGTATAGCAATCGCTGAATGCATCGCTGAATCCATGTGCTTCACTTTCTCGTTGTTGCTTGTGTTCTATCAATCTGCTTATGATAATATTTTCAATTTTATTGAGCCTTCTTTGAATTAATTCCTTCGTTGTTTTATTTCAATACTTAAAGTTTCATCCCATTCGACACCAGCTATCCATGTAGCATCTGCGTTAATAACTGTACAAACCATCCTAACGAAGCGCTTGTTCTGTAATTCGGGGTCTTGGGTTCGATTCCTGGTGGTGACAAAGAGTTACGACTGGCCGTTTTTAATGTGTTATGTGTTACATTGTGCATTGCCTTATATATCTCAAGCCATAATTGTCGGCTTTTCTCCATAAAATACTATTTTTTTTTATATAAAGTGTGGCTAATTCTGCAAATATGCCTCTTTTTAATGGTTCTGTCATATTTTCGGACAATGAAATTTTAAACCCAAAAATGTGGAAAACTGGGTTCCAGGTTATTCCGAGCGTCTGAATTGTTTCATCGATGTTTATGGAGCATAGCCCATCTTCGCGAGCGCGGTTGTAGGTAGATGTGCGTTGACAATTTTTTTTTGTTACTTGCCTATTTTCTTAGATTACAACTTCCTGCCTTTAGCAGCTGTATGAGTTGTGATTAGGCTTCTAATGCTTCTTCTATAATGTTCCGCTCCTGAAAGCAGATCATCTACATAGCAATCTCTTAACGTTACTGTTGGCGCGAATGGGTACTTTTTTATTTCATCACGCGCTTATTGGCATAAGACATTAGTGGTTAAATATGTTGCTGCTGTATGGTACCATAGGTCCCTGTTTTAAATTTAAACGTTTTGATTTCTTCTTTTGGTGATTCTCTCCACAACAGCCGTTGATAATTTTGAGCTTCTTCATTGAATATGGTCTGGCGGAACATCTTCTCTATGTCAGCTCCATCCATTTATGTTTTCTTCATCTCATTAGAATTGATACTAGATCCAGTTGGTAACGTTCGACCATTTAATATTAAGTCATTCAATGATTCAACGGATGTTCTTTTTGCCGACCCATCGAACAAGACTTTTAGATTTGAGGTCGTGCTGTCTCATTTCATCATCGCGTGATGTAGATAGCTTTGAATTTTCCTCATACTATACCATAGTATATCACCTTGTGACTAAGGTGTTCATATTCACACATAAAGTCTGTATAACTTTTTCTGAGATTTGGTTTTCTTGACAACGATTCTTTCGATTTGAAGGAACCTTGCTATTGCCATACGTTTAGATTCTCCCAAATGCGTACTTGGATCTTTCTGGAATGGGATACATAATTGAGACGGCCATCTTTCTTTCTTGTGCGTTTCACGGAAGAATTTCTCAGACTCCTTCTCTGGTTTGGGGATGCATTTATTCTAATTCCCAAAAAATTTTTTAGTTGTTCGTCTATCTCAGTCGATGAGAGGTGTTAGTTATATTTTAGCTCTGTTGTCTTGCTGGGTGTAGATTTTCTCCCTAAAATAATCCATCCAAATTCTGTAAACTGTGTTGCTGGTTCGATTTAATTTCCTCTTATGCACTTCACTAATAATCTGTACCCAGTAGTATATCAATCGTCTCTGGCAGATCTCTGCTATTAGTCCGATTTAAGACCATCTGCAGACTCCATGCCAGCATATATATTGGCATGGAAGATGGGTCGTCCCATAGGTTTTGCAAACCGACAGAGGGTCATAGATTTGTTACATTTCACCACAGATCATAATCTGTTGATGAAATTTCACTTTGTATCCTGCCCGTATCGGGATTCGAACCCGGTACCTCCCGTTCCAGAAGCCAAAGCCTTAATCACTATGCCATTTGGTCGGTAAATATAAAATATATTAGCATGTTAAATATAATGACACTTCACAGCTCGAGAGCAGACGTAATGTGTTGAGAAAAGGAAATAAGCACCATAACAATTAAACCGATTCGTTATTTTGGTTTAGGATCATGGTTGTAGTCTATGTCTTTTACTAAATCTCTCTCGGTTAATTATATACTTTTCAGAATCGTTCATGAATTTGTTTTGGTGCTACACCTTCCAAAAATAAAATAGGTATTACTGCACGATATTCAATTTTTTCCATTATAAAAAAATACTGTGACACGTCAACTTTGAACAGCTGGTAATATACGAATGAGTAGACGAATGAGAAAAATTGAAATCATTAAAGCACTAATGATGAACTAGCTGATCTGTGACTGAATAACCAGTCACGTGAATACATTTTATTGAATTTTTGATTAAGAAATGATTAAGAAGATTTTTAAGGTGTAAATTTGATGCACTTTTATCAAAAATAAAGTAAATTCATATACGCGGTTAATTTTTAAATCTTAAACGACAAGCACGCGCCCAAATGCACACAGTATGAATTACGTGCCAAGTCAAATATTCATATCTCAAACGGGAAGCGTGCCCAACAGTGTTGCAACTTTGAATTTGAATCGCGCGCCACTAATTTGAACAAAAAAATTTGCTTTTCGGTCGTCCCATAAAATCCTCAAATGTTGCAAGATTTCATGCAAGAATGTTGCAAAAAATCTTGGAAATTTTCTAAAACCACCTGAGGTACCCGTTCCGGTGGAATTTTTCCGATTTGTCTACCCTACGCACAGCGCAATATTTGGCTCCCTGAATTAAAAAAAGCCGAAATTAAAAAGTTGGACTTAAGAATGGTCCACCATTTTTAAGTAATACTTTTAACAAAATTTCTGACTTAACAAAGGTGTTTTACAAAAACAAATTTAATTTCAAAATGACACAAGAAAGGCACGTTTTATGTCATTTTACAAATATGTATATTTTTTAATTCATTTTCAAAATGACTTAAAAAAGGCATATTTTATTTCACACTAAAAACATAAAATTTACATTTGTTTTTAATACGCCTAAAAATTAGAAAAATCCTAAAAGTTAAAATTCCGGGAGCGTTCCGGTTAATTGGATGCAAGATAATCGGGCTTTTACTGTAATATGAAAATTAAAGCCATTCAAAATTTTCAACAGATGCTTTCATTAATGAAAATGTGCAAAAAAATTGCAAATTTTAAAATGAATTAACAAATGAATATGAAAGAGATAAGAAATTGAAAAAGCAAAAGAAAATTTCTAAAAACTAAAATTCCGGTTAACTGAGTGTTCCGGTTAATTTTATGCCAGATATTCGGGCTTTTGCTGTAAAATGAAAATTCAAAATTTTCAACTAATGCATTCGTTAGTGAAAATATGCAAAAAACAATTGCAAATTTCAAAATGCAAAAATATTCCTAAAAATTAAAATTCCGGTTAACTGAGTGTTCCGGTTAATTTTATGCCAGATATTCGGGCTTTTGCTGTAAAATGAAAATTCAAAATTTTCAACTAATGCATTCGTTAGTGAAAATATGCAAAAAACAATTGCAAATTTCAAAATGCAAAAATATTCCTAAAAATTAAAATTCCGGTTAACTGAATGTTCCGGTTAATTGGATGCTAGATAATCGGGCTTTTACTGTTATACATTTTAACGTTTTATTTCGATCTTTAATGCACATATTATTTCATTTTCAAAATGACTTTTAAAATACACATTTTATGTCATTTATAAACACACTTCTTAAATCATTTTCAAAGTGACTTATGATATGCATTAATAAAGTCATCTTTTTTTATCATTACAGATTTTAAATCAATTTTAAAATGAAATAAAAACGCTGGTTTTAAGTCCGAAAAAACACCATTTTTAAGTCAGCCTTTTTTAATTCAGGGAGCCGCAATATTTATGTCGATCTACACTGAAAAACTCTAACGGATCGGATCATGTTTAGGGGTCATTTTAGGGTTGACCAAAAATTCGAAAGTTGGAGAAAAAACCTTACCTCGATATAAACTATTATACATGAACAATAGTAAGTTGTGGTTTTGCCTAGCATTTGCTACATATTTGAGAACTAGTATTTTAAGAGAGTTGAAATTGATCTTTTTTAGAGCAAGCAGTCGACCATTTTCAACGATATTCGTTGTAGCCATCAATGATGAAATCTGTTCACCAGTAGCACCCTCCCACGTTCAACGCCACGGGCGTGGAGTGAAAAATCAGGTTTTAGAGCCACTTCATACACGAAACCGATAATGGCCAACGATTCAAATCAAATTTATTTTTAATCTTATTTGAATCTTAAAACATTTAAAGTTTACATGACGACAATTCCGAAATCTGACATATAGAGTGAGCGACGTAGCTGAGCAGTTGTTAGGCGGTTATCATGTTATTTATTTAACCAAAATTTATTATCGTTGCGTAGAACTAATTTAAAATAAAACAAAACTAAGTTTTCGCGTCCTCGATACCATAGCCGCCCCGGTGGCAAAGTGGCCAGCATGCTTGCTCCAGCGACCGGTGGTCCCACGGCTGGTTTAGGATCTATGAATTGATCACTCATTATCCAAAATGAAAATATGATTATGAAACCTCATTTGAGGCGGCCAAATCCCTTGATGGGATATAGTGCCAGAGAGAGAGAGACCATATCCGATTGTTGTACGATTCCCAGGACCGTTAAAAAATTTCCCAATTAGTTAAAAAAAACACGGTTTTAACAATTTTATTTAAGTTTAGAGCATGAGTTTCAGGAATTGTTATGAATTTGTAGGAACGAAAGGTTTCGTGAAAATATGTGACAGAGGCTGTGTACCAAACTTAAGGTAAAAGTCAATTTTAAGTAAATTTTTCGGTAAATTCAATTATTTTTCAAAAACTCTACGGCAAACTGATCGAAAAATCTGTCCTAAAACCGGTTTTTACCGTAGTAAATGATTGAGAATACTAGGCAAATCAATATAACATTTCACACAATGGATTGTCGTTGTAGTTGGTTCAACCTATAAATATTTATTACTATACTCATTAAATTTTTACTCGTTTTTATTTATAATCTATAACATCGACCCTTAGATATAATCAAAAGCTTGGGCAAATAATAATTTAATATTAATTGTGTCTAAGATTTTCGAAATCCGAAAAAATACGAATTTTTATAAGAATTCGATGTATAACAGTTTTGTTGCATCGATATGTTTTCGAAATTATCGTTTAAATCGAAAAGCAAAAGCTGACTCAAATTTTCGATGTACTGCGAATTGAGCAATACGGAAAACTAATTTTTCCGATCTGTTCTAAAATTAATTTTTAACCTGAGTATAACACTTTTAGTGCTTCTACAGTTCTGTAGATGTCCCGCATTATAGAAAAAATAATTTATTTTTATTTTCTAAAATTGGAAAGTGGGGAAAAAAAATTTCGTTATACAATTTCTCCCTACAAATTTTCATTATATTTTCTCTACCACGCTCTGTTTATTTAAAGCACGCTGAGATAATTTAATAACTGTATGCAGACAGTACAATTTAATTTAGTAATTTTGTTTATTAACTGCTTATTCCGTTGGAACCAAAAATAAAATTTACTTTTCGTGGAATGTGTGGTACGCTACTAGCGTGTGGGTATCTAAACAGCTACTAGCTGCTCGTAATTTAATACGCACGCGATAAAATTTGTAATAGAAATAGGAATTTTGAAAAATAAGCAATAATAGTGCTTATCTCTCGTATTTACAAATATTTTTTTTAATGATTGTTTAATCTTTTTTGGATAAATATTTATAGAAAAGATTTTATTTTTATTAAGAAGCAAAAAATTAATTGGTTGGATGATTTTTATGTTTTTTTTTTTAGCTCGCTCGTTTTGTATGAAGATTAACAAATAGATTTAATCATGAAATAAAAGTCTGGTGCGGGCGTGCGTAAGGAGATTTTTTGGAAGATTGAGAGATATGATTGTTATGGTATTTCTTTGAGTGTTATAAACTTGATGGAATTTTTTGTATTGTGCTGGATAAATGTTGCTGAACTATACGAAAATTTAAATTATTCTTAAGTTTGTTTATCTCTCACATGCCTCTGAATCATCAAATACATCAACCGGGCATAAAATTACCTCAATTTACTAAGCAAAAACTCAAGCAAATAGTTAAATTTATTGAAACTCTTACATATCATCTTCACTGGTTCATTATCACCATATATAGTTGGTTCTGTATCTACCTAAGTAAAGTCTATCAATTAGGCCAATGAAAGTACTTTTTAGCAATTCGCGCCTATTTGATTAGTGGCTTATACAATTATTTGGAATATTGTCAATACTTTGGATATGTTGTTATATTTGTCTATATTTCGCTGGATTATATATTGATTGGGTAGAACGATTAAGAAACCCGTTTGGAAACAACGCCAGCGCTCAAGATGTATTTAGTAACACCCGTAGAGTATTTAATTGGTTTCAAAACTTCTGATGAAATCAGAATCCCTATCGATCAATCAACTATTTCTGGTGTTCCTGTAAAACTGTGTAACTTCTTAAAATCAAATGATTTTCTGTCAACGATCGTTGACACATTTGAAGACGTAACGATCGACAAAAATACAAATTGGATGGATTTGTCTTCTCTATAGTGGGGCGTCTGTGAGTGTATTAAGAAAAGGTTCATTAGAATTTTGAAAATTGATAAATTGAGACTCCACAGTCTGCCATATACAATTAGAAGGGCGGACGGCACAGTATAGAAAGTTTCGTACAATTACAACTCAGGATACCTCAAGTAACCATACTCCATCCTAAATGAATTGACGGACCTCAGTAGCATGGGTGTCAAGGATATCAAGATGTTTCAATGTGTAGGTAAGGACAGAACATAATGTGGCATGGAACAACCACCCTAACCTAACCAAGCCTATGATCCCAGCTATCAGAAAAGCATAAACCCGGTGCAGATACAAGGCGGTTTTTCTAACACTTTTGTTAAAAACCTGGAACCATTTCACATTAAAATGAGTTTAAAAATTTATGGAGTGGTGCCTACACGCATGCAATTTTTTTTGTTTAACCATGTGTGTGCGTTATGTTGATTCCGGTTATTTCAGCGTATTTTGGTAAAGAAAAATTAACTGTTTTCGATTCAAAACGTTTAAATACATATTTCCTTTTTTGTTTTATAAAACTTTTGATGTTTCATAAATTCTCTGCTGTGGTACTATTCTGGCTTTCCCTCGGAATAGGGAATTGGGAAAAATATTTGGATATCATTTTTGTCTAAATTTTATTTTTTTGGTCTACTGTTGGGATTAGTTTGGTGTAAATATTTTTGAAACAATGAGCCCTTTCAGAACATCCAAGAGTTGGCAACATGTTAAGTAAAATTCCGAACAACGCTATGAAAATGTTAAGCACTACGAAATTTTCAAATCAAATTGGCGATGATTTTACTAATCATGATGGACCTGAAAACGCCCAATGATATATTGGGAATTATTTTTCCCTAAAAATGTTTTGTGGAACAAAAGTTTCCCAATCAACTTTGTTTCGAAAATACTTAAACCAAACTAATTAGGCCAAACTGGCCAGAAAAATATAATTTACACGGGGTCTAAACTATGCAAAATCGCTGAGACTTTCTCTCATAATATTTTATGTATGTGTATGTTTTTTCAATGTATTGATAAATAATTATCATTCAAATGTCAAAACTGGGCATTTTAGCCTCATAATAATTTCACCAAATCTCAAAAAATCCGTAAATATTGTCAACCAATTTATAGATTTTTATGTCAAAAAAGTATAGCAAAGATACTGTAGACTTAATTAAAAATATAATTAAGTTTTTTAAAAATTATAATTATTAATTATTTTTTTAAATTAGGAGAAAATGAATAGACATGTAGACATGTGTACATTTTAATTTGACATTTCGTAAAAATTTCAATATAATTTTTTCGTGAAATAGCCTCCTTATAATTTGCTGAGAGTTTCAAAATTTGTATAACCTACTTACACATTCATGCATAAATTTAACCTCATGAGAGAAAATATCAGCAATTTTGCATAGTGTAGACCCCGTGTTAGACAAAAATGCTATGCAAATATCTTTCCCAGTTCCCTATTCCGAGGGAAACCCGGAAAATTGCTACTGGTTTCGAAAAAAGTGTGAGCAAAAAAATATTATTGTTTGTGATAGTGTTGCATCAAGTGGCGACTAGCAACAAAAATTTTAGCTAGAAATTTTCATACTGCATGCGTTCCAAATACACTATAGTCCTGCATACGATCCCTTTCTCTCGTCCTCCAGTTTCGAGATCCTATTATGCATAGGTCTGTTGATGAAACACTTCAATCAACCTTTGTTGTGGAGACCTTTCAACGTGATATTTTAATATTGTAAGGTTTACGATCGTATTTGTAGGCATTAAATACGACAAAATACGATCTTCTCACTTGTTTCTCAACTTCTCAAGTGCCTATATGGGCTCTTGCATGCACCTTTGATATAATCGTATTTTCACGATCTTTATTAGTGACATCCTCAATCATTTTAGTGACCAAAATGCTCTTTTTATGAGAAGTTTTTTGTAAAGGACTCTTTAATTTGTCCACATAAAATTTCCAGTGCTCTTAAGATTTTCGAATTTTTCTCGGAAGATTTAATAAAAGTAAGTGGTTTATCAGTCACCAGTGTGATCTTTCTACCACAAAGGTATGGCTGGTACTTTTTCACTGCCCAAATTATCGCGTTGGTGGCATAATTTGCTTCCGCTTTATTCAGAGTTCTCGACGCAAAAGCAATAGGTTTTTCAGCGTTATTTTGCTCCTAGGGCATAATCGGATGCAGTGGTTGTTAACATAGTTGGTAAACTAAAATCAGAATAGGTTAGTATCTGATCTGCAGTTATTCCCGATTTTAATATTTTAAAAGATTTTATATATCCTGGATCTGCGGTATTTAATTGCACGTCTTTGTTTAGATATTTAGTAATGTACTCCGCAATTTGTAGAATAATTAATATCTAATGAATTGACTGTAATATCAGGAAAGGCCAAGAAATATTTTAAATTTTTTCCAATTTTTCCTCAACGGTCAGTCTAGGATTTTATATATTTTATCTATATTTGATTTGACTCCGTCTTGTGTTACGACGTATCCTAAAAATTCCGTATCCGTTTTTCGAAATTCACACGTATCGAGTTGAACCATTAAGCAGATTTTCTAGATATCTGTAGAGGTTGTTAGGTAGACGTAACAAGTTGTTCCTATTAATCTGTGTAGAACACTATCCGAGAGGTATTCTACTGAATTCCAAGTGGCCGTTGTCTGTCAAAAAAAAGATCTTAGCTTGCCAGTTTGGGTGAAAGTTTCCGATTTTAATAAATTATCTAGGACGACAACCCTTATTTAACGAGAAGCTGAAGCGTCTGATTTTCTCGGTACCACCCAAATCGGTGAGGAATATGGGCTGTTTGAATTTTTTATATTGCCACTGCCCAGCATCAATCGTTTGGCACTAACATGATTCGTTCTAACTAAATAAGTCAATGAAGTTAGCCCGAGCCCGAATTTTTTGGTGGATTTCCTGGATAAGTGTAGCCATCCCGAAAAAGTGTAAATACATAAAAAATGTAGCACCATCCCGAAAAATGATTTATACGGGAGAAAAACAAAGAATATAGAAAAATAATATTACGAGTGTTGTAAAAAAAATTACTGGTACACATTTTTTTTTTTAATTTATCCATCCCGAATAATTTGTGTAGTTGTTATGGATGCACATTAAATTATATACCGCAATACCTGGAGATAAAGCCACCAAGTAGCATATATGGTCTGACAGGCCACGATACTAGCTAAGATGTAGAATTAGCCCCAAGTCCATTTCAGGTGGAACTCAGATTTTTCTAAATTTTTTTTATTTAACCCAAATATTTCGTGTAGTTGCTATGGGTCAACATTAAATTCTATACCGCAATACCTTGAGATAAAGCTACCAAGCGGCGTATTAGACCAGACAGGCCACGATACTATCTAAGATTGGACAGGGGCCAACTCTACATCTTAGCTAATAACGTGGCCTGTCTGACCATATTTGCCGTTTTGTGGCTTTATCTCAAGTATTGCAGTATAGAATTTAATGTGAAGCCATAGTAACTACACAAATTATTGAGGTTAAATAAGTAAATTTAATAAAAGGTTATTTCCACCTGATACGGACTTGAGGTCAATTCTTTATCTTAGCTAGTATCGTGGTCTGTCTAGCCATATATTCCGCTTGGTGGCTTTATCTCCAGGTTTTGCGGTATATAATTTAATGTGCATCCATAACAACTACACAAATTATTCGGGATGGATAAATTAAAAAAAAAAAATGTTTACCAGTAATTTTTTCTACAATACTCGTAACATTATTTTTCTATATTCTTTGTTTTTCTCACGTATAAATCATTTTTCGGGACGGTGCTACATTTTTTAATGTATTTACATTTTTTCGAGATGATTACACTTATCCAAAAGATCCACCAAAAAATTCGGGCTTGGGCTAAATTCATCGACTTTAATTTTAGTGTTGATTTTGGTAAACGATTCGGAGCTTCCGGATCACTTGTTAGAACATTAACGTTAGTTTGATTATTGCTGGCCGTGTAGTAAACGATTTACCCGGCTATTGGCCCGCTGCTATAATAAATGTTTTAATCGACACCTTTTCGAAGTTTTGTGAGATTTTAGTAAATTCGGTGTTAAACCGTTAAAATGTTGTTTATTTGTTTTGTTATAGGATGCTTTATGGCTAAATACGGTAAGAAATTTAGGTTTCCTCATCTGAGTCCTGCTTCTCGTGAAAATTTATTTCTTCACGCGAGTGCGTACCATCTGCATTATCGATTATTTCACTTTCGGCTGGATACTTTTGTCTAACTTTAACAGGTTGTTTAGCATACTCGTTGGTTTTTATGTTTTCCAATTTTTGCATGTTTATATTTCGCCTTTTAAATGAGAGCCTTAACAGAGTGGCAAGAGTGATCAAGTTATAATTTAACTGTGTTGATTGTTCAACGGGATTTGGAAATTTCTTCTTACGCCTTAAGATATATGCCATATACTAGCCGTCATGGCTAGGATAATTATGATAACAATATTTCTATGACAATGTATTGGTGAACGTCATGTTGAGTGACTTGAGTAGACGGCAATATCTTCTTTGTCCTTAGTTGCTTGATTGCTGCTTCTATATCATCCCACTTCTGGGTATCATCTTTTTCGTCCAAGATTCTGAAAGGATTATATTGTTGAACTCTAATAGAAGTTCTGAGCTGTTTAGTGTTGGTAAGATAGAATTTTTAATTATTTAAGGTACTAATTGATGTGTGGAATCCTGTCCGAATTATTCGTTGATGTTTTATAAGATACAGTGATTATAGTTATAACATGCCACTCTGGAATGGGTAGATACCCTGTTGATGCGGTTTGATGTAAACATACTCATCTCTAATTCTTAATGGTAATGGAAACTCTTATACACTTGATACCTTAGCTTATTTTCAAGTGGAATCCTTAATTCGGTTACTAAATTTGCTGTTGTTAGCCGTGACTTCACGGTTATAAACTTAAACATGTTAGCGAATTCATTATCTACCTACCTTTGAGGAATAGCTAATGGACTTGAATTATTTTGATGTATCAGTGCCAACTGGATGGTCAAGTTTTTCAATTGTTAGAATGAGCCAATTAATTTTTCTTGAATTACTAAATATTATTGTTGCTACAGCAATATTTAGTAATTCTTTTTGAACGTTTTCATAATTAACTAGCTGGCCTGTGACTGAATAATCAGTCACGTGATTACATTTTATTAAATTTTTGATTAAGAAATGATTAAGAAGATTTATTAAGATGTAAATTTGGTGCACTTTTATCAAAAATAAAGTAAATTCATATCCGCTATTAAATATTTAATAAGAAATGTACAAAAGGATAATAAAATATGAATTTATATGCGTAGAATCTCTACAAAACAACATTCTTTGTTGTAATGCGCCCGTCCCGATCAGCTGATTGATCGCTTGTCTTAACCATAAACACTTTGAGTCCGTCAAATGAGCGGCATCGTGAAAAGGCCACAAATACGGGGGCCGGAAAGTACACTTCTACCTTCTTCAAGCTTTGGCCCTAACTCTTGTTGATGGTTATGGCGAACGCGAGCTGGACGGTAAATTTGAGGCGAGACATTTTAAATGAGAAGGTGCCTTCCGAGGATGAGAGCTTTATATATGGCAAAAGAACGCGCTCGCCGTTTGAGAAGCCCGTCAGCAAATCACGTTCCAGACTGTAACGGTTTATTTTTGCGACTCGCATGCGTGTTCCATTGATAAGACCCTTGCTAGTGTTTAAATTCCTCATCAAAAGAACGATGGCGTTTACCTTTAGCGGGATAACATGGCGCGGATGTCCGGATCCTTCAATCTTGTTGAGAAACTCGACATGTAGGCGGAATTCCTCATTCATGTCGTCACTCTCAACTTTATCAACACTAAGTTTGACTTCTTGTCCGCCGGGCAGGAGGTCAAGCACCAGCTGATTGATTAGCGCACAATCATCATTCTTAGGTGCAAGGGTGGCGTGCTCCTCGATGGTGCCCTCGGCTAGTGTTGTGTTGATGTCACCATACACGAAATCGATTACACGTCTGTCTTTGATTATGAGCGCGACCCCTGGCATGATGCTGGCCTCATCTATCATGATGAGTCGCGCACTTCACAACTTGGTAGCGTGAGAGAAGTTTAGCTTCATTGATGAACCGGCAGTTTGAAAATGTTGGAAATATTGGAAAAATATTGGAACCGGCAGTTTGAAAATGTTGTGTAGCGTACGTCCACCTTCCATCAAGCTCGTGGCGAATCCAGTGAAGACGGAGCAAATGGACTCCAAGCCACGCCCCTTGGCAAATGCAATGAGTGATTGCAATACAAATGTCTTGCCACAGCCATCGGGAGCGTCAACGTAAAAGACCTTTGCTGACAGGTTTTCATTTGCACTCGCATACATGTTGTCGAAAGCACCATTGCTAAATATTAAAATCTCAAAAGGGAAAAGCACACAATTGCCGTAGCGCGCAACTTTATATCTAAATATTTAATAAGAAATGTACAAAAGGACCGCTGTATTTGTGGGTTATTTTCATTTGTATATGAATAATTGTGACGTACTAAACTAATGTACTTATGTAGATTATATAGTCGATAGTCGATTAACCACCACACAAAAAGCAGAAACACTTCACGCTAGTTCAAGCATGAAATTAAGAGCTTACGGATAATTTACGGTTACGAAATATACTTTGGACACAAATCAACCGCATATCGGGACGAAACTTCCCGCTTAACCTTTTCGCATAAATTAAGAGATCCAATGACTTTTGCCTGAAATCGGACGAAAATGATTATTCCAAACTTTCCATAGATATTATGTTTGTGTAAGTACTATGGTCAATCTTCACTCGCAAAATTTTGTCATGACGATAGAGTGCCATGACAAAATTGTCTTTTTACACTGACAGAACACCAAAATGTTTGTATGTATGTAGAATCATTTTATGTTTTCTGTTTTGTTCTGTATTGTCACGGTGTAATGACGGTTCAATACAAACATATTTTGTCATGGCATTCTGGGGTAATGATTAATTTATAAGAGGTACAGTATAGGAAAAACGTTTCTTGGCTTTTACACCTATTTCCCGTTCACGTACCTTAATAAAACATATATTCTGCACATCTATGAAAAAATACCTTTCACCTGATATATGTTTCATTAAGATACGCGCACGGGAAATAGGTTAAAAAGGGTGTACAAACTAAAAATTAAGCGTATTAATATATAAGATTAGGTTGAGTAGGCAAAGGGTAATGAAGCAAGGCAAGAGTAATGAATAATTTAGTCTAAATAAAAGTATTGGCAAGGAGCTTCAACTTTTGCTCCTCCATTGCCCTTCCATTGAATATTTTTTTGTTTTCATTGAATTATCTACCATCCATTTCCCCTATAAACGATCAATTTTGACATTTGATGATTGGAACCTGATACAGTGGAAGAAAGATTTATTAAAATGAATATTTTATTCAGCGCTAAAGCTGTGATCACACCGACGGTAACTAGGCGAGATATTGTGCGATTCGTTACAAACTGGGATTTGTAATATGACAGTTCTTGTCTGTCACCAAGAGCTTCTGTCAGAATTTCATTTATTTCTCCAAACTTCGTAGGATTGCCTGTTAGGCAAAGAATATTTTTTGTCCTTCCTTCAATTTTATTACTTACTACTTGTAAGTGTAAATCAAATTGTTGGGGAGGCGACTAACGGATGGATGATACACACTTAAAATGTTTCGATACTCATCGAAAGTTGGGATTGACTTTGAAGGATCTGGAATCCTGAATATATCATTTATTTTGTTTTGTACTAAACTTGGATGGTTTAACATCACCATTTTTCGATATTTTATCGAAGTCTACGTCTCTTTCAGCTAGAATTAATTTGCCTTCTGTTTCGTTTGTCAATTGTTTCTTCTCTATTGCTATCACATCCTACTAGACTATATTTGAACAATATCTATTTCACTCATTTTCGTTCTAGAATCAAAAATAAATTATTTGGTTTTAGGAACATCACAATGTTGTAATCTAGCAAGCTGGTGATATTAGAACATCCCAGCCCTGTTCTGAAAGTTGCTGTTGTATATCTGAATTTGCTTCAGGTAACGGTCGCAAATCCGCATTTGTTTTATTTATTTAAATAAGTAATTAAAATTTATGGTTGTTAATTTTTATTTTAAAATTAAATTAAAATAAAATTTATTTAAATTATTTCCGTGTCTTTGATTTTTCGAGCCTATCTGGTAGTACACGGCGCAAACATAATTTTAGTTCAAAATAATTTGAAATTATTTTGTCTTCTATGCTTACCTGGTGCAAGAAAACTTATTTTGATAAAAAAAAAATATAAAAAATGTTTATCTAATAGTGTCGCACGTTATAATTTTTGTATTACAGTCGGCATTGGAGACGATTCCTTTAGTTTAGGATGTTGCAATCTCAACGTTTTCGTTTTGTAAATAATATTATTTAATTCAAGTTCATATTGGTACCAACATACTTCTAGCTAATAAACAAAATACGAAATTCTATTGTGAACTTTAAATTTTTTAGATAAATATAGCAAATATGACAAATAGTTAGCTTTTCTGAGTGCCAAGAGTCTGATCTCTTGCATCCATCAAAAAATATTTGGTGACGTA
This sequence comes from Nephrotoma flavescens, assembly GCA_932526605.1. Classification (NCBI taxonomy): domain Eukaryota; kingdom Metazoa; phylum Arthropoda; class Insecta; order Diptera; family Tipulidae; genus Nephrotoma; species Nephrotoma flavescens. The sequence goes on along the minus strand of OW052221.1, from coordinate 282,551,572 downwards.
GAGTAATTGTTAAGAGTTAAATGGTAAAAAAAAAAAATTAAAAAAACAAAAACTAGAATTCTAAAAGGTTTGTTTAAATTTGAAATACTGTTTTAATATATATTTAGAAGATAATGTTATCAGCTTCTTAAAGAAATCAGTACTTGGAAATAAAAATTATTTTTTCTTAAGATATTGATGTTTTTTTAATACAAAGTGGTGTATTGGAAGGCTCCTCTAACGTCTATAACTTGATAAGGGGGCTTTAAGTAACTTCGTGACAGCTACTTTAGGGATAACCTGTATAATTATGTATGAAATTATTAATTATAATTTATTGATTATTATTATAAACTAATAAAGTTAATTAAAATGATTTTTTTGCCGATTTGTGTCACTCAATATTTATTTTCTATTTATTCCTGGGAATTTTTTTTAACCGTTTTAATTAAATGATTTTGTCTATACAAAGCTTTCTATAGAATTTTTAAAATATATCAAAATTCGTTTGGAATAAATTTTGATAAATTCAAATGTAAACGCAATACGTTAGGTTTTGGGTAGATTGCCCATTGCAACTTATAGCTTCATCATAATTTACCACATTAAGTATTCCCAAAAACGTTCAAGTACTAATTGATTTGAAGCGTTAATATAAATAAACAAAACCGGTGAAATATTGTAATAAATTTTTGGTTGTTAACGAACCAATTTGCACCTCAATAAATTATCGAATAATAGTTTTTGATTGATTTCAGTCTCAACATCATTTCTAAAATTCAACCGAAAAACCATTGGGTTACTATCATTTAGTGCGCAAAATTATAAAAATCGATATTTAAATTTCTCTATAGTTTTTCCCAAATAAAATTTAACACGCGAGATTAATGCAAAAGAAAATATTTTTCCAACTTCTTCTTGTTTATATACTTGCCTGATACGAGTATATATACTACACATCTATATACATACATACATTTTCTTATTCATCTTCCTCACAATCATAATAAATTTACCCAAAGCGTACCAAATTTGTTTATATGAAAAAATAAAATAATGTTTTTTGCTTCATTTATGATGTTTGAAATAAAAATAAGATTAAAAAAATATTTTCTGAAAGAAATCATTAGTGAAGTACCAAAAATAGATATAAAAAAAATGAAAAATTAAATAAACACTTGGTGCTCGGAGAGTAACGCGCGGCAGGGTAAAAGCGCCGTGTGCTATTTATTAAATTGAATGAATTGTCTATTAATAATCCTTTTAATAACATTTCTTATTTATTGTGACTGTCATAATTAAAGGTGATGTATCTGCCGTAAATAATATTTCTTTTCGTGCTCTTCTTAACACTTTTCGTGTTTATCTTAAATTAAAATATCGAATATTAATTACATCTTTCGGTACACATGTTATAAATGTTGTTTCGGCTATACATCTTGGCAATTTATAAATCTGAAGGTTATTGTTATCATTGTATAAATTAGATTTAAATTGCTGTATTTATTTATTTATGTATTCATTGATATAAACATTTCGGTAAAGGGAAAGCGCATATGGAAGCATTATAAATGAACATCAACAACAACATAAAAATACTTCCATGCCTAATGGAAACTAAAACCTCCGTATTGAGCTCAAGCTCATTTGTTACAGAGGATACTATAAGAAGTGAATTCTACAGACTACATACAAAAATAATACAAATAACTACAATAATATTATTACAAAAAAAGAACTACATCTCATTCAAGCGCACCATTCTAAATAATCCGCTTTGAGAGATCTAAGCGACACTGATTTCTTAATATATAATGGAATATAATTTCAAAGAATAGAAAAAAATATATTTAAAGATCTAAATTTGATGAATTGGACCTACTGAACAATAACGTATTAAATAAATAGGGAGGTTGCTTGGTTCTGAGAAGCTTAATAATAAAAAGACAAACGCGAAGTTCAGACAAGTCAATTAAACTGAAGCCAAGAATCAAATTCAAAAAGGGAGAAATGTGATTATATTTCTGAATATTAAAAATGGAACGAGTACAAGCATTGAGAACTTTGGAGAACTTTCATATTATTTTGAAGCATTCTAAACAAACCAACGTCACCATATATAAAATGTGGAAGAAGGTGCGAGAAGAACATATGCTTTTTAATTAACATTACTATCAGTGAACCCTACTTTATAAAAACAACTGAGCAATCCAAAAACCGTTTTGCTAACCTTAATCAAATGGTCACCCCCAAGTAAGAGTTTTATTAAAAATTAAATTGATCCAAGCACAACCAATGAAAACAGAATAATTGAAATTTATGATGGATCAATAAAAAACAATACATAAAAATTAACCCTAAGCTTCTAACTGTATTAGAAAATAGAATTAAAGAATCACCGAAAACTGGAATTTTCCTCGGAAAGAGGAAGTACCTATAGATTTCTAATAAATTATAATGGACTGGGATTTACTAGCATTAAGAGTGAGCCAAGCCAGTTAGATAACGATCCATTATAAATTCTTACCACGGATGGAATCAATATTTAAGCGACTACTCCTATATATTTGGATATCATCAGCAAATAGGATGAGGAACGCCAGTAGAGACAAGTAAGAAGTCAGAAAAAGAACTGTCATAAAAGACTGCCTGAAAGCGACTCAAAATATAGACTAAAATCAATTTAGCAGCAGAGAGAGAAAAAATCGAAATAAGCTTATTAAACAAATAGTGGTGATTAATTGAATTGAACGATTTAGAAAAATCCAAAAGAGTAAGGCAAGCCATTTCTCTTTTACTCATACTACAACGAATATCACCACAAACATTCAGTATAGCAGTGGTAGTACCGTGGAACCTCCTAAAGCAAATTAAGGCTATCAATATGAGATTTAATTTGATTTTACTAACAATTCAAACGCCTTGGTCAGAAAACTTAAAATGCTAATATGTATGGTGGAAATGGGAAAACTCAGAAGGATTGCTAATTTTAGGGATAGGAATAATTTTACTCATCTTCTGAGCGGGATATAAAGAGGTCGTTAAAATAAAATTGAAAATATTGTAACGGAACTTTTTTCAGAAAAATACCAAGTAAAATTCCGTTAACAGAAATCCGTCAAATTCTGTTCTCCGTGCAGCCATTGGCCCGCCAGCTGTAGTCTGCATGGGAGTGGGTTTAGATACTTCGACGAATCTTGAGAAGCTGCTATTATGAATTCAGAAGCAAACACAATATGAAACAACAAAACCAAATGTACAAGCATGGTACATAAGCCAAACTATGAGACCCTTCATAGTTTCCCTCCCCCCCCCCCCCTTTTGAAACACTTTATCGCATGATAAATATGAACACAGTTTATTTATTTAAATTAATTAAAAAACGACAAAAAGAAATTCAAAAGCATTTGTATATGTAGGGTCTAGTTTATTAATTTTCGCGTCCTTCTTCAAATACTTGGTCATAGGTTGAGCAATTTTCGCGTAATCTTTAATGAATTTCCTATAGTATCCAGTTACTCCTAGGAATGATTTTATCTGTTTTTGCGTGTCGGGTAATTTTAAATTTGTTATATCGATTACTTTCTTCGTGTTAGGTTTTACACCGTCGGTAGTTAGGGTGTGACCTAGATAATCGGTTTCTTTAGAGAAGAAATGACACTTGTCAATTTGGATTTTTAGATTTGATTCCCGTAGTTTATTGAATATTTTATTAATATTTAATACGTGTTCTTCGATAGATGTACTAAAGATGAGTATATCATCGAGATACACCACGCAAATTTTATTAATGAATTCTCTTAGAACGGAGTTCATTAATCGTTGGAAGGTAGCTGGGGCGTTTTTCAACCCAAGAGACATTCGTATGTATTCATAATGACCAAAGGGAGTTGAGAATGCAGTTTTGCTTTGATCTTCTGGACTTACCATTATTTGGTGAAAAAATTTTGCCAGATCCAATGTAGTAAAGTATTGGGCTCTTCCCAATTTGTCTAAAATACTTTCAATGTTGGGGATTGGGAACTTATCATCTATAGTGATTTCATTAATTTTTCTATAGTATGACGATTCGCCATTTTTTTATATTTGAATTGTCCATCTTTTTCGGAACAATCTATAAGGGTGAATTATATCGTGAATTCGACTCTCGGATTATGCCTTGTTTCAACATATCTTTAATTTGTCGTTCAATTTCTTTTTCGTGAATTTGGGGATATCTGTATATTTTGCAGTAAATCGGATTATCATTTTTCAACTTTATTTTATGAGTTATCTTATGAGTAAAGGTCAAATTTTCACCTTCGAGATAAAATAAATCTTTATTTTTTTCGAGAATAACCTTCAGGTATTCCTTTTCTTCGACATTCAAATGAGTTTGGTTTACTTTGTTGATTATTTCCTCTTTGGGATTGGTTGTTGGTTCTAGATGGTTTACTTCGGTAAAACCACTAGGATATCCAACGTTAATAAATGGAATTGTAAATTTATTGAATATCTTAAGACATTCATTTGTTGTGTCAATAATGGCCTCGAATGGTTTCAAAAAATTTATGCTTATTATAGCATCGTATTTCTCGCTTTTTAGAGAGAATATCTTCCATTCTAGGGTACCATTTTTGATCAGTTCTTTGGGGATCGGAGTAATAATTTTTTCCGTCACATAATTAGATCCACCTAAAGAATTATATTTTATCGGTTTTTCAAGTTTCAATATTTGGTAATTTAAGACGTTTGGTTTAATGAGACTGGTATCCGAGCTAGTGTCTAATAAACAATTGATAACAATTTGATCGAATGTAAGTTTTACTATCGGTAATTGACTAATTGAGGCGGTTCTATAAAATTTACCTCGGGAATAAATTCTGGACTTCTAACAATATTATCAACCTCCATCGGTTCTACTGACCGTGTTTCATTTCTATTTTGGTTATTCCTATTAAATTGATTAGAATTATTCGAGTTGAATCTAAATTGTCTTGGATTAAATCTAAACTGTCCTTGTCTGTTAAAATTATTGTTATTAGTGGTATTGTGATGTTGAGCATGTGATTATTAAAATTATTAGTATTATTAGTGTTATGATTTCTTTGTAAACTATTTGAATTGTTATGGTTAAAATTTGAGTTATATATTACGTTATAATCACTATTTTTGGAATTTTTCTGATTATTATGACTAAATTTTTTATTGATGAAATTATTTTTACCATTTTTGTGTATTCTATATTCGAATTTGATTATATCGTCAGATAAATATATCTCTGATTTACATAAAAAATTATCAAGTTCAAAAAGTGATAGATTTAAATCAATTTGTAGTTGCGCTATAGGCACAAGTTTTGACTTTAAAATTTGCACTAATTCTTTATCTATTGAGTTATATGTAAAAATAACTTCATTGTCGTAATCGTATATTTCACTGCAATCACTTTTATATTTATTTAATTTTTAAAAAGATCTTTTAAGTTATGTACCTTAGTTTCCTCTGCCTTGAATAGTAATTGGTGAATTGTTTCCTTGGGTCGAAATTTCAGTTTCAAATATTGCATTACGTTACACCAATTCCTCATATGATCTGGGATTTCCATGATTGTACTTCTCGCCATACCAATTATTTTACTGTTAATGACTCGTTTAAGACAGTAGCACTTAAGTTCAATGTCGCCACATAAATTTTCACAATCACTCACTGCGTTTAAGAATGATTTTAATTTATAATGATCTTCGCCGGAAAATGGCGTAATATCATTAAAGTTTCGAATGATTTGATTTGGTGTTAAATCGAATTTTAAAGATTTCACTTCACTTAATTTTTTTTCTTGTTCACTTATTTTTTGGTTCAATGTGTTTACTTGATCTAGTAATCGTTTTTGGATCTGCTGTTGTGCAGTTAATTCATTTTTTAGGTCTTCCATTGTCTATGATTACCACGTCACAATATAAATTTTATAAGTTTTATTATAAAAATTTTTTGGTTTTATTAACACTTAATTATTGTTATCTACGATTTACTTTTAAACACTTAAATATTACTTATTAACACTAAATTATTACTGTATATAATTTATTGATTTACTTGGTCTAAAAGACGTACGATTTTACACTTTCGCGAATTTTGTTTCTACGAGCTCACTAATTTTTAATGTGTCTCTTCGTTACTGTTCACTCAAGTTCAAAAAAAAAATCTGGTTTGATCACTGGATTTCCTTCTTCAGAGGAAAATCCTACCAACTGCGCCAGTTAAGAATTCGATTATTGGTGAATCGAAAAAAAATTATTTTTATTTATTTATTAAACAAAATTTACATTTATTACTTATGTTTACAAAACTAGATTAGAGTGTTTATAACTGATCTCTTCAGAGTCAGAACCCTAATTAATTATTCATTCGTATTATTTTCTTACATTATTTCTTAGTCACATGTATTCTACATGTGCTCAGGTGTCTTATTCTATTTTACAAAAAATTAACTTTATAAGCACATTTTTCTTTTCCATTTTTATGTGAAAATAATATAATTTGATATTTTCACACTTAATATAAAATTGTTTTGTGTGCATTTTTATTTGTGTTACTTTCAATATCTAGGGGTGTAACTCGCGCGCTATAAATGTTCAACGTAATTTCTGTTTCAGTCGTGGGGAAACCTACCCCTAAGATGTCTCAAAGTCCGGGCAAGAATTTGATCATTAGACTAGGAACCCAAATCATAAAAATTAGGTTGTAAGAATATCACATATGTCGTATATCTTTTATATGATATACACCTAATTTTTTCCAGTCTGGTCTACTATTTCAAACGCCACATTACCAACTGCTTTATGAACAACACCCTTAATTTCTCGAGGAGCAAATTTTACAGAAAATTTCTTGAATGCCTCGCTTTCAACGAAGTTTTTGACCAACACTATATCTCCCTGCTTGATATTTTGTGATCGACTGCGCTAAATACTATTAGCGCTTCGCTTATGCGCGTTTTTTAAATTTTTCAGTACCTACAGTCGTGCTGTGCTCAATCGGTTGCATTTTTCCGTAATAGACAACGAACCCATCTTCGGCAAAACCTAAAGCTTTATGTAATTCGTAGTCGGTCTCATGAGTTATTTATTGCATACCAAAGACAACAAAATGTGGGGTAAAACCTATTGAGCTGTGTTTGGAATTATTCAACTCGGATTCGAAATCACGAATATGAGTATCCCACATCCTCTGGTCCTGTTTAATATAAACTCGAATCGAGGCCAAAATCGTTCTATTTACGCGCTCAGACGCGTTGCTCTGAAGAGAATACTTTGGGGTTAGGATGTAACGTACACCATATTTATTTAGGAATTCTTTGAAAATTACTGAAAGAAACTGCTGTCCATTATCAGTAAGAACTGTTTTAGGAACGGAAAATCGGAGAAAAGTCTTTTCAAGAAAATGTGTAGTGGCTTGAGCGGTAGCTTGATGAAGAGGTTCAATACAAACGAATCTTGAAAATTTATCCAACAACATCAACAAGTATCAGTTTCCACTTTTTGATCTCGGATAAGGTCCTAAAAAGCCTAAATACAAGAATTGAAGAGGTCTGAATACGTCTATCATTTTTCCCATCGGTCGCTTAGTCATGTAATTAACTGGCTTCACCATCTTACATGTAAGACAACTGTTAACGATGGCAAAATGAGCAGATGTAGGATGCTCATGTGCCATGGTCAAGAAATCCTTGATCAAAGGATTAGGAATTACCAATTTCCACTGTGGTTCGTCTTCTTCTAAATAGGTTGCTCCATCCTCCACAATATTTCCCCTCCAAGATATTTCACTCGTCTTAATACAAATCGAATCTTATCGATGTTAATAGTCAATCCAGCTTCGCGCAATCGACGACTTACTATGCTTAATAATGATAAGTGCTCTTCCAGTGTACCAGATGTTATGAGAAGGTCATCGAGGTAAACGAAGACCCAATCATGGAGCTGATATGGAATCTCCCAGTTGACACATTCACTGCGAGGCATTGCATAACCCGAAAGGCATTACCGTAAACTGGTATAGTGGGCGACCGAGCACTGTGAAAGCCCCCTTGACCGTTCATCCAAGGGTATTTGCCAAAACGCGTCTTTTAAATCCAGTGTAGAGATATAACGTGTTTTATCAAGACGGCCTAGCAACCCTTCGATGATTGACAAAGGATAAGCGTCCTTCACAGTGGCCTCGTTTACCTTTCGGGCATCTAAGCACAACCGGATTTCCCTATGCTTGCGAACTAATGTAAAAGTAAAACTCCATGCACTCTCACGAAATTCTTCGATTACCCCGAGACTGAGCATTCGATCTATTTCAGAGTATAAGTCTCTTGCACAGCTGGGGAATCCGGGTAATACCGTTGTTTAATGCCTACGGCGGAACAAACATCAATATGATGACTAGTAAGAGTGGTTTTGCCTAAACCCAATTTTTTTGAATTTAGAAAAGAATCGACTATGGTTGCCAATTTTTGTTTCTGCTCCGAATTGAGTGGGTGATATTCAGAAATCTGAGAATCAATATCAGGAGGGGTAGAATTTAAAATTTCTGAAACTACTGAAGTAATAATTCCGAATTTATTCCAGAAATCTATACTATGATATAGAACATCGGTTAAAGCCGGAACGATATAAAGTCATAACATTTTAGTTTGCTTATTAAATGAAATTTTAGCCATAATATAACCTAAAATCCTGTGCTTTTGACCATTTGCAGTTTTCAAAAATGTTGGTAAATTGTGAAATTTGGTATCCGGTTTATTTAAATACTTCTCCGAGCCATGTCCTAAAACGCTTATATTCGCCCCACTATCAAGAAGGCCAGAATAAGGTTCACCGTTGATTAACACATTTGTTCGAGGTCTCCCATCAGCAGAGTCGAGAATAATGGATGAAGCAATAACTTTAGAGCATTGTTTCCGAGTTTTCCAATATTTAATTGTTCTTATACGATGTCGTGAAGGTTTATTGTTACCTTCTGTTGTTAATGATAATGAGTTTCGGCCTACATCTTGCGGTGAAGTTCGGGACAGGTGTTCGAGGCTGTCTCTTCGGTTACAACTGAGGGAGGAGTTGGAGGTCTCGGAGGATAAACTTTCCCTGGTGGTTTCCCTCCGGACATCAAGTTTCCCGAACGAGAATGGCATCTCTTGCACGAGTCAGTATCCGTATTTGGAAAATCACACCGCTTGCAAAACTTATATATTGCGCTATAAGGACATTTTAAGTAAATATGATCACGCCCTGCACAATTATAGCAAAATATTGTGCTGTATTTTGTATTTTGACCGTTTGGAAAACTATTACTGGCATCATTCGTTTTATATCTCGCCGTTTGGTACAATGCGGCAACGTCATAACCTTCTGAATAGTCAAACGAATGCGATCGGGATGAATCTTCACTTGTTTCTGGTAGGGGTCTCCTTGTTGTAATATTTAAGTGACTGTTAAGTGGTGGTGGTAAATATTTGGGGCAATTAGATGCCGAAAAATGCAGACTAGGGCTGATTTCATGTGTTTGCGTAGGTACGTTTCAATGTTGTTGAATTTCATTAACATCAAAATGAACTCGAGGCGTAGGTTTTTGACAACCAATTTCCGGATTATAACGTACTTCCGCCCACATCTCTTAGAGATCTCTACATCTAATTAATTTGTCGACAGTAACATAAGTATCGCCCTTGGTAGCTATTTTCAAACCTTTTTTCTAGTTCTGTTCTAATACTATATCATCGGTTTTAGAATCATGAAAATATTTTTGCATTTCTTGTTTCAATTGTATCCATATCAACGAAGCCTAATTCTTCAACTAATCTTCGTTGAGATACCCTAAATGTATTCGCCAAATAACATAAATTTTTAGACGGCACGATCTTTACGGCTTCCACAATATTTTATATTCCAGGATTTAATGGTTCTAGCCGTATCTAACTGGTGAAAATGTTTGTTGTTCATACGAACAATTATGAGGAAAAGGTGGAGCATACGAATAAGGATAGTTATCGTATGGAGGCATGGTCAAGATTTGGTTTTGTAATGGTCCTACATGATTAGAACCCATTGGGTTAAATCTGGTACATTGTGAGTCAAATTCTGATTGACTAGCTTGCCGTTTTGCTAATTTCTCTTTCGTCGCGGTTATCCTTTCTTCTAATTTTCAAAGTTCTAATGCAATATTAAAAGAATCCGAAATGCTTTTCATATCGTTCACAACACTATTCAATCCAGGTGTCTGGATTAATGAATTGGCGACGCAAGGGGTATCATGGCTGATCTTCTTTTGAAAATGAACTTTACGCATTTGAGAATTTTGACCTATATTTATATCCGCTTGCAATTTGCTTAGTTGTTGCACATATATTTAAAGGTCTTAGAGAGAGAGAGTTATTAGGTTGGTTAAGAAGTTGTGGCATAACATGAAATCGATTATGTTCAACGTAATTTCTGCTTCAATATGTAACAAGATACGATAAGAAAAATACGCTTAACTAATTTTAAACGAACCAGACCAGTGTATTGCGATTTAGCTTCCTCATGCAAATCGACAGTATAGATATATTTGTAAGCGAAAAAGAATTTAGAGGTTCCACGGTCACTAAATCAATATTGAAATTATCATGGGTGGGACTAGAGTTAATTAGGTAAAGGTTAAAATCATTAGCTTTGAAATCAACAGAAGCAGCCTCTTTATATAACTACCAAGGCCCAAGTTGCGTATAAAAGAGTTAAGAAGATGCGTCCAGATCATATTTTATTAGCGTAATTTTGAAAAGTAATGTATGTTAAAAAAGGGTACTATAGGATGTTGTACTAAACCAAATTAAAAAGAACATTGTTTACACCATTTGTCGTAGGCACTGGACGAAACACACTTACACTTAATAAACACATTTGATTAAGCACTTGCTTTGTGTTATCTTCACAAAATAACTACACGACTCGGTTAAAATACACAAATTTATTTGTTATTAAATACATCAGCGTATATTATTATTATGATCTTCCGTGTTATTTTGCCGACGACTGTACATTGCAGTTCGTAAGAAAAACGCACCTGATAAGAAACAAAATGTATGTCAATTAAAAATGTTATGTAAATTTACTTATGTATAATATGTAATTTAATTATGATACTTATCTTTAAATTCGTAAAAGAATTATTTAATTTAATATTATTGTAATATTTATAAAATTGTCGTGCTTACGTAAACCAAGTTTGACAGAAGGAATAAACTTCAAAAGTCGCCCTTCACCTACGTATGATGTCATCTACCGGAATATTTAAGAACTATTACTTTTGCTAAACAGAAAGGAAACTTGATTTACGTAGTGCTAATAGAAAAAAAATAAAAAAAATTAACAAGCATTGTAAACTCAGTTGTTGAGTAGCCGCTGTAAAAGAACAACATAAAAATATATTGTCTGTAAAAAAATCGGAAGCATAAAGTTTCAATATTAAATATCAAGAATATCATTTGGTCCTTCGAGCCGGATACAGTGGCTACTCAATTTCTCATATGTTTGAGAAAGAAAAAATTATACAGCTAAGTATACGTATAGTACACCATTTTTAATTTATATTTTCGTGCGAGAACGCGTGTATCAAGAAATTATATACGAATTTGTGTGAAAAATGGCGAAGTACTGACCACGCGGTGTAATAGTAATTTGAAGCTGGAAATAATAAATTTATGTGCGATTTAATATACGGCAAATTATAAAATAAAGTGTGATCATCGTTTTTGTGATATTGTTGATTGTTCTTCGGAGATATACAATAATTCAAGTGGAAAATCGAGCAAAATTGAGTACGTGGTTAATGTTGAAGCGTGTATAATATTTATTCATAATACGGCAGACACAAATTTTAAATAAAGTGCGTTTATAATTCAGTGGTGTTGAAGAAATTTATACAGTAATTTTGTGGCGTGACATTCAATATGGCGGAAATAGCGTCATTGTTAAAGACTTTGCAGAGCATACAGTTATCGATTAAGACTATTAAGGAGTTTGCTGAAACAAACATTTCAAATGCGAATGTATCAGCCGAAGATGTTTACCAAAGGATTGAGCGCCTGGAGAATATGCTAAGCAAATATATGGAAGTGGAGAATAAATTATTTCGACATGATCCGTCACAAAATTCAACATACCACTTTGCTTTCGCAAAAAATTAGATTTTTGAATATTTTAATTAAAAAATTTGTTTAAAAAGTTAAAAAAATTGAACTTGAACAAATCCAAATCGATCGAGAGATTTTTTAAACTTTTGAAACGATCAATGTTCCTCGTTTCAAGGCTTAATACCTCTGTTTGGTTCACACATATACATTAATGGAAAAACGGGAAAATATAACACGCAAATTAATTATGTACTTTATCTGGAGTGTGTTCAAAAATTCTAAATTGTAACAATATTGTTAACAATGACAGTTCTACATCGTTCATAAACCTCCATTGTAACAGCGGACATGTGCTTTTACCGTTCAAAAATTATTTATGTACATTGTTAGGAATGTCATTTTCAACTCTACTAACTACTGCCTTTCACGCTGTCAAAAAATCAACAAGATGTACTCGTTTGCATTAAACGAAGAGAATCACCAATTTATTATAAATAATAATGAAATTTTATGTGTTAATAGTGATTCAGGTAATAAAACTAATTAAAATTTATTATTAATTTGATAAATTTTTAGTTTAGAATAAATGTTTATTAAATATCAATTTTTTGTGGTTATGATTTGGTGGGATTCGTGTTATTAAATTGTCAATGAAAATAGTCCAATTAAAAATTTGAACAAAACAATAGATTTATTGTTTACGCGATTTTGAAAATGAGGGAACAATTTATCTAGAAAATATTAAACATAAGTATTTGTTTAATTTGAATGTTGTGTGTGGGTATGGATTTTCCATGTTTGTAAGTCATTGTGAAAAAATTGTATTTCGTCCAAGTCCATTTGAATAGATATTTATAATAATTCGTTATATACACATTGAATAGGTGATTATTTTTATGTAGAAATAGATGATGGAATAAGAGCCCTGATTAGCGAGCACGAAAATTTATCGTTAGCTAATCAGGTGCAAATTTCTGATAATAACGAAACCTCTCAACATATTTCTGAAGAACCATACCAAGTAAATGATCATATCGAGTTAAATAGTTCAGAAGCCGCGGATCAGTATCCTGTAAATCAACCATCCTGCTCAAACTATACTCAAACGAGAGTTATTTGGAGTAAAAAGATTATTTTAGATTTATTAAGTAGTTATACAGAAAAAAAATGTATGTTCGGCACCGGTCAATTCAAAAGCGACGATATATGAATACATTCGTTAATGATGATACATGGGCATACTATGACCAAAACACAATGTAAGGACATGTTTGCTAATTTGAAACGTTTGTACTATAAAAAATGCGATAATGATCGTCATACTGGTGCCGAACCTATGGATTTGAATACTACGACGAGTTTAAAGATTTATTCGGGAGGCAGCATTCCTCAAATCCTATAAACATATCCTCAAGCCTCAGACCAGTTGAGCCAATAACTTTAACAAAAAAATCGTTGCAAATAACACAGGATAATCAAATATCATCAAATGGTGTACAACCCATAATTAAATAATCAATTAATATTCTATTGAAATTATGATATACCTAATAATTATTATATGTAGTAAATATATATTAATTCATTTTTAACAAATTTCTTATTTTAGATTCTGATGATGATCTATCTCCGGGTCCACCTCCAGGAAAAGTTAGACGGAAGTCAAAATCACAAATACTTGTTGACGAACTCAAAGAAATAAAAAAGAACAGAATGGAAAGAGAACGAAAAACTGACGAGTTTCAAGCAAAAATGCTACAATTGTGCGAATCTGCTGACGAAAGCTTGAAAGAAATTGTTCAAATTTTGAAAAATAGAAAGTGAATATGTATAGTATATTGATTCAATGAATTTTTAATTGTACTATGTACAAGTATAAAATAATTATTTTAAATAAAATGTTGAACTGAGTGGGATAATTTTGAGCAAATATCATTTCTTTTAATCGTTGCAATGCTAGCCCGACTATTATTGTCTAACCTACTAGTGGCAGCTTGATTTCCAACTGTTTTGTTTGTGATTTGGACAGACGTTCCTTCGGCGATATAATTATTTAAAATATCTTGGTCGTATTTTAGACAAATGTTGTGAAGCACACAACTGGCGGTAATAGTTGCTGCTACCCAATCCGTTCGATGCATGTCAAGGTGCTTTAAGCGGCGAAACCTTCCAAACAGCAATGCAAAACTTCGTTCGACAACTTGCCTGCAGGAAGAATGTTTTTTATTAAATTCGACTTGAGCTGGCGTCAAATTTCCTCGATCCATAAACGGTGTTATGCACCAATCTAATAATGGGTATGCTTTGTCCCCTAGAATATATTCTCCTGCTGGAAAAAACCTGAATAAAATATCTTGAGATAATTGATAAATATCAGAATTTTTAAAAATTCGCTAACTGATCTGAAATTAATAATAAATTTAAAATGTATATTTTTTTATAAATATTTTTTAAATACCTATATGAATCTGGGGTTGCCAGGAGCCAAATTACAGAAAGTAGTTGATGTTTAATATTTGTTTGTGGCCTCCCTACTGTTTTATTTTCATCAACAACGACTTGTGAAACTTCTTCCAGAAGCTTTTCGAATGCAAGTCGTTTTAGACGAAAATTTTGCTGGAACTCTACTTCATCGTAGAAATTTACAACATCATTAATATACCCCGTAATTATGGGGGGTTTCTGTTTAATAAGGCTAATTTGTAATCTACAAATTTCTTCTTCGTCTTCATCATCCGAGAAGCCTTGATTGTGTGTTTTTGCAACCATCTATAAAATATTTAGACAGCCATATGTACTTTCCTGTTACAAATATATTGTAATTTCAATTATAAAATAATATTACACTTACGTTAAATAAAATATTTCTGTATTTTTCAATAGCCACGACAGCTAATGATTCTTCCATGTCCATTTTGTCCATTTTAAAATTATAGAAAAACACAAGAAATTATGACAAGTGAAATTTGTTGTCTTTTAGTTGACGTTTGTAACAATATTGATGTAGAGGTAAATTGTTACACTAAACAATGACAGCTAGAACAATGTTCGACATTGTAGAATTTTTGAACACACTCTTGGGGAAATGAACTACAAACCGGTAGGCTATGTAATAGTATTGATATTCTACGTTCGTTAATGGTGGGGGAAATTGATCTCGGAAGATATAAAATTTGAAAATTTTTGATGTGCGGAGTTCAGTTGAGTTTTTGATTTCGGTCATAATTTTTAATCGTTGTTTTTGAGTTTTGTCGTGAACTTTTCGATTTATATATCGATGAATTAAGCTTAATTAATTTATAAGAATTAACTTGTGTTTAAATTGAATTAAAGAAATTCATTAATTATAATTACGTATGAAAAAAAACAAACAAAAATGTGTATACAAAAAAATTTACTATGTTCAAATTGATAAAACTAAAAACTAAATTGTGAATAAATGAACATTATTTATTTATTTTTTTTTTAAATATTATTAAATTGTAAATTTGTAAATTACGTGACGAAATAATAAAATATGGACGAAATAATAAAAGTGTAAAATATAAAAAAAAAAAAAATTAATAAAAACCGAACGTAAGTGCAGTCTAATAAACGTTATTAATGAAACCCGCAGAAAATAGTGTTAAGTGACTATAGTGAATTGCTTACACGAGGTGGCATATAAATCTCTATCATAAACTACGAACTAAAACCTCGATACAAACTGGTGCTAGTTAGTGATCACTTTGTATTCCTTTGATTGTGAATGTGTGTGCTATGGACTTTTTAGTAAAAAACGATGATTAGTAATCATGATACAGCACATATAAAGAATTTTTTTTGTGTAAACGAAAAAGCTTACTTTTAAGTGGTGCAGCTAAATTAACTATACAAAAAGCAAATTAGTGCATTTATGTAAAGCAGTCGATGCTAAATTTTGTGTATAAAAAAACGTGTTAGTGTTAACGTTAAATTCACAATGTATAACAAAAAAATTATTTTGAACAAAGAAAAGAAAACGTTATAAAATTTCTACGTTAAACGTATTATTAACAATCTCATGGATTATCGGCCGCAACGTGACGTAACAATTACTGCATACAAACAAGTACCGATTTTTTTTTATTTTATATATTTTCATTTAAATTTTAGCTTTTAATTATAATAGTTTTTTTCATATAAATTTAATTATTTAGTTCTGGTGGTGGATTATGAACTTATTTCGTTATTTTTTTTTTGAGATTTTTCTATTTTCTTTTGTTTTTTTTCTTTATAATATTATTTAAGCTAGTTAGAAAATGACGTCATAATTAGGAGTTTGCAGTTAGGTTTTATTCACAATTTTTTTTTTGTGTAATTTTGCTTGGCTTAAACATTTAACGTAATAAATGATGTTATTAGTTTTAAAAAAACTTAAATTACAATTGTTGAATTTTCTTTTTATTTTTTTTTTACATTTTTTTTCTGAATTGATTGATTTTATTCTCGATCATGGTTTTTGTTTGTTTCGTCGTCGTCATTTCACTTCAGTACTTTATAGTGATAAAAATGAGAACCTAGACATTTTATATTGAGGATGGAGGATGGTAAGTGTGATCACGTGACTCAATGGTAAGTTGGTTTATGCCTTGATCTGTTCCGGTTTAGCTAGTCCTAATCTAATTTTTTTGTACATTTCCCTATAGTGGTCATTTTAGAAATTTTACAACTTCGGAAAATCCCACACCCGATCCCTGAGCATAGCTGGTAACATTGACCACTGTCCGAAGCTCTGTAATATTCACATAAATAATTCAGTAACGAACGGCATTTTTTGGAACTTGTTTTTTATTACTAGTAGCCTACGCATGCCACCCACGTTCGTTACACTTTTTAAACAAATGTTTTAATTAAAATATTCAAAAATCTAATTTAATTATTTTTTCTGCATTTTCCTGCTGCTTCCGTAGTAACTCTTCCATATATTTCTTCAATTTAATTTTTACTACAAAATTCTATTTTATTTTTGGCAATAACATAAACAAAACAAGCTGTGCCTGACTAATCGAAATACTAAATTGGCAACTTTTCGTGGATAAAGGAAATATTAAATTAAATTAAAATAGTGGAAGTTGATATGGAAGTTGCATTATTAGCAAATGTACTACGAAATGCTTAAAAATAAAGAAAAGGAAGAAATGAAATCAGTAAATGTTACAGCATCGTATTAAAATCCTTGGGATAAAAGTTAGGAGAGGTAGTGATATACAAGCTTTTATTGGTAGTGGTGACTTGAACTCTACTTTGCGTACCGTTGAACCGCTACGGTGGATTTTTATTTCTCGATTATGCAAGGACGTTACTGATTATGATGTATATCAAAAACGCAATATAATACAGGTTTCTCGACTTCAAGTATTTGAAGTCGAGAAACCTGTATTATATTGCTTTCGACGTAATGATGATCGCGAATTTGTGTCTTTCAAAATTGGTATTCCTGTAATCAAATTTAACCAAATGCTGGATTCATCGGCATGGCCTTCTGGAGTATTGATTAAAGAATTTTTAAATTCACGTCGGAAATCAATGATTAATAATTTTTTAGTCCCCCGCTCAGCTCTAACGACGTTGTAACAATATCTACTGCAACCTCAACCGATTTTATAAATTTTTCAAATCCGATGCCGCTATCTGCACCTATCGCTCATCTGACACTGCCACTCTTTGACGAAACCAACACATTGTCTCTTAATTTATTATGACAACGCTACCGGAATTCGATAAAAATCGCGTGAAATGTACCTATCGGTGTTAGAAAATGAATATGATGTCATTTGCATCACGGAAACATCGCTGACAAGCTCGCACAATTCTGCAGAGTACTTCCCTCCAGACTACTGTGAGACGTGATCGTTATACGGATCTTGAATCGACAGTGAGCGGTGGCGGAGTTCTGCTAGCTGTTTCGAAAGATATACGTGCGGATATTATTGACCTTAGGAGTAACGAGTTGGAGATTTTGGCTGTTAAACTTGCTTTCAATGGAAAGCTGGTGTTGATAGTTGCTGTTTACATGCCATACGGATCCCCCGTTAATATATATGATCTGTCTTTATTTTTCTCAAACCAACTAGCAGTTGCAGCTCCAGATTTTTATTCTGTGATTATTTTGGGAGATCTTAAATTACCGAAAATAAAATGGCTTACTGTTGATGATGAACTTGTGTCATTCAATGGTGATCTAACTTCAGATCTGGTGAAGGATTCAATCTGCGTTCACTCGGGCTAAGACAGATTAATAACATCGACAACCAGCGCAGCAATATCCTCGATCTGGTGTTCATTCTAGTAGAAGTACACGGCACAAACATTGCTTGTTATGATCTCGGCGGTTCTTCAAGTATTTTTCACATACCACTACATATCCAAATAATATTTGAAAATTGTGTTACTGTTAACGTAAATTTTAATTCTAGTGAGTCTTTCAACTTAATATTTATTATTCAACTTTAAAATTATAACGCTTTAAATGAGGTTCTGGACAATATTAATCGGGATCAATATATAACGGGTAGTTTAGACGCTTATATTGATCAATTTTATAAAATAATGAACTTGGCAATTGAACAATTTATTCCCCGTTCACCTGTAGTTCCGTCGATGCGCGAGCCATGGTTTAATAGTCGCCTATCAGGATTAAAAAATCGGCAATCTAAAGCTCATAAAAAATATAAATTAAACCCATCCGTCGTAAATTATGAAATATTTAGCGCTCTCACATCTCAATTTAAAATTTTAAATCGTTTCTTGTATAATTTATATATTGTCGAGATCGAATAAAATATTAGAAAGAACCCTAAATGTTTCTGGAGTTATGTTGATTCGAAACGGAATTGTAGAGGTATACCCTCGCAAATTTCTTTCAATTCTTTGACTGCTAGTGATCCACAAAGTATCACTGACATGTTGGCAGCATTTTATGAAAATAGTCTTCGTGAGGGAATGACGGACTTGTTTTTAGTAATAATCCAAACATTCTATTTCAGTTTACTACCGATGACGTTCTGCACGCTCTGTTGAATGTAAATGTGAATATGAGTTGTGGCCCGGACAAAATTCACCCGCTTGTGTTGAAAAAGTGTGCTTCGGTATTGGCTCAGCCGCTGACGGACATCTTCAATTTGATTTTGAAGAGTGGAGTTTTTCCTTTAATTACTGGATTTTCAGTTTTATTAAACCGATTTTCAAGAGTGGACGGAGAACCGATATCGATAATTACCGCGGTATTTCTATCTTATCGGCTATCCCTAAATTATTTGAATGGATGGTCAAGGACCGCAATTTTTTCTTAACTAATAATTCCATCTCAGTAAACCAGCATGGGTCTTACTCCGGACGGTCAACTGTGACAAATCTTGCTTTGTTCACCAATTTTTTGACGTTAGCATTAGAAGGCGGTGATGGAGTTGAGGTATAGTGTTTACTGATTTTAGTAAAGCTTTCGATAAAATTGATCATGTTTTATTGGTAAAGAAACTGGGACAGCTCAAAAAGTGTGATGCCCTTCCTTTATAATGGATTTTTTCATGTTTGACGAACAGAACTCAAAAAGTTTTTTTAAATAATATTTTATCTAGAGACATAAATGTTTTGTCTGGCATCCCACAAGGTAGCCACATTGGACCTCTATTGCATTCATAGATGATGTGAAGCGGTGCTTCAAACATTGTAAGTTTCTGATTTACGCTAATGATGTAAAAATCTTTTGTAAGCTTAGAAATGATTGCGATCTGGTAAATCTACGACAGGAATTAAAAGTTTTCTGCGACTGGTGTAGCTTGAGTAAGCTTTGCCTGAAATGTAAAGTTATGAACTTTTCTAGAGGACGTTATGGACCTGATAATAGTTTGTTCTTAAATGGCGTTATGATAGAGCGAGTTTATTCTTTTCTAGATTTAGGGGTTTTGTTTTCACGAGATTTATCGGTTAAGGACCATATTGACAGATGTATTAATAAGGCTACTTCAATGTTATTGTTTTTAATCCGTTTCTCTAAAGATTTTCATGATCCATATACTCTATAAGTCCTCTTCGCCTCATTTGTTCGATCGCACTTGGAGTATGCGTTAATTGTCTGGAGTCCATGCTATAACAATTCCTCTAACCGTATATAGAATCAATCCAGAAGCGATTTATGTTGTTTGCCATAAGGCGACTTTCTCGAGAGATAAATGCTGTTTGTTACTGAATATTGAACCATTGTTCGTCCGAAGACAAATTTCTTGCGCAATTTTCTTGGGGGAGGGGGGGGGCGAATTGTTTGTTCACATCTACTTTGTTCATATCTACTGTCCTTGTTTTCAATACGTGCCCCATGAGATCACTCAGACATCGAGGCTTAGTGATTGATCTGCACTTTCATGGGTCTAATTTTGTTATGTCGGACCCGGTTTGTAATTCTAGCGGTGTATTTAATAAAGTATCTACCGTGTTCGATTTTAATTTGTCCAGAGATGAATTTAAAATAGTTCTAAAAAAATTTTTTATTCAAATTTGATTTATATTAATAACCTAATTTTAAATAGCAGGGGCGGTATGTTGTACCATCACTTCGAATCGAAAAAAGTCGAATACGAAAAAAGTCGAATTGAAAAAGTGAAAGTTGTATCATTTTTACTTTTCGAAAATGATACAACATACCGCCATTCGACTTTTTTCGAATTTCGATTCTAAGTGATGGTACAACATACCACCCCAGATGTAAATTAATACTGTTGGTTAAATAAATAAAACAAAAAAAGTAATATTCTACATTGTCTACAAATTCTCTACATGCTCTACAAATTATCGACATTGGGTCTATTTTTTAATTCAACCAGAGCAAGCAGGCTTACCCCAGGTAGTGTACACCGAGCAAAGGTTGTACTGGGGAAAATTATCCGGTGTGCATAGAGTAATAAATTGTTTTTTATTTTGCATACTCTTCGTACACTGACATTAATTTCATTAAACATGTCGAAAATTACGAAATACGCGTAGATGCACAACACTGCTTCGCATAGTAATCCCAGAATGTATGTATTTATTACCAAAAATTTAAATGAACCATAATCATAAGAAAAGAAAAACTATTTTGCTGCAATTGCTTTTATCCTGTTTTTTATTTAATAATGAAAGTGTCCGATATTTCACCAAACTTTCAACGTTTCCTAATAAAATTTCTACTCCTACGTAATAATCCCCGATAGAGAGGTACAAAGAGAGTAACACAATAACGATTAATTTTCGTTACACTTTCTCCTTCAAACCATGTGCGGAAAATTAAAAGGTCGATAACGTAGGACATACATAACACACGTAATATACAAAAAGAACAATGCACTTTTCAAGCCGCATAAAATAGCGGGGTACCAATTTCGGGTCGTAGGCGTTTCGTACAATAACGAAAATTATTACTTGCTATAAAAACGGCGTTATGATTTGGGTTTATTTTATATCAATTTCGGCAATTTTTTATTTTATTTTCCGTGCCATAAAATTTTTTTTATACTAAGCGAGGAATATTATTACTCGTGTACGGATGATATAAACAGTTATTATTTAACATTGAATTGGATCGGACATATTTTATATTTGGTGGATATTAACCGTATATAAGAAAACTTAAAGTTTACAATATTTGGAATAAGAATTTAATTTGGTGTTTTTATTTTTTGTTTAGTCTAAGAAAACAAAATTTTTTTTATTTTAGAGAGATAAGATAAAATTTTTGTTTGTTCTGTTTTGTTTCGTGAATAATTAAATAATTAAATTAATTTAGTTTTTTTTCGGTGATTAATGTTTGTTAAAGCAACAACAACAAATTATGTGTATTATTAATTATATAATATTGAAATAAAGTGTGGTTAATGTGTGTATGGCCCATTTAAAAATATTTGAGGATGTGAAAAGTGGAAATAAAATATAAAATGTGGAAAATTAATATTTTTGTAATTATTTTAAAACAATTTATTAATTGTGGTTTTTAAAAACGCGTAACTTTATATTATATTTAAAAAAAAAAACCGGTGCTGTACATTATGTAATTGTTCGTGTTGTAAATTATTATTGTATTTAATAATTTAATTCGTCTAATTAAATTATCAAATGGTATGCATTTATAAATTTTTTAATTAAACTTTTTTAATATTTATTGTTGAAAATTAATTTTTGTTGTAACTTATTTTGCTAATCGAATTTTCCTGGTCGTGGTTCTCTTTAATCCTAAAATTTATATTTTATTTTACCGGTTGTTGTTATTGCAATTTGTTATCGGAGTTAACCTAAATACGAGAAATTCGATTCGATTTTGTGTGTTTTTTATCCGCACCCGTACTCATTCTTATTGCTAGCTTATTTATCGTCTGCAATATACAATATTCGTATATAAAAGAGAAAGTTTAAATTAATCAAGTGATTGATGATTTCAGAACTGCTTTAGGAATATATATTAATAAAACAAGGATGAAAGATGAGCAATATCTATTATAAAAAGTGCTTTAATTAAAACCACAAGAGTTCCTGTTGATTATAAGTTGGTGTATTAGGTTAAAATTATTAGAAGATCCCATGTTTTGATTATCTGCGCCGTCATTACATTAATTTGATGTGTAAATAAGTGAACATAAGAAAATGTAAAAGTAAGACAATTTATTAAATGAAAATTCTCCACTCAACAGGTTGTAACTTATAAAGTAAACGCCAAAGCAGTTGAATATTTCGTTTGTATCAAGAGGCTGTAGACAGCTTTTGCGATTATCGTTCAAATATTGTATTAGTTTAAATATCGTTTAATTTTTACAACGAAGAAATTCGAAACAAATTGCCTCAAGATACAAAATTTTTGGAATTGAAAATTACAAAAAAAATAATTTTATGAATTTTTTGGGTTTATTGATTCCGTGTATATTCTTAAAATATTTAGTTTTTAAGTTTATTGCACAAGCACACTTTTGTGGCTCCTGGGTACAACTATATACCCTCAAGTGCTAATTAGAAACCATATTATAAGTTTGAGTTAATTGTGATGATTGAGTTACGCGTTTTGACTTATTAAAATATGTTTACAAGAAAACATACCGGTTCAAATTCTTTAAGCCAGATTCTACTGTTCATAAAATGAAAACCCAATCCTGCTTTGAGCTTCATGATGTCTTTATCCTTCTATATCGGGGCAATGTATTATTGGATTGTATGTGAAATCGTGAAAAGAGTTGACTGTGCATCAAACGTCACTAGGTATCCTTTATTTCAAGTACATCAAACTATCTGTGGATATTCAAAGGGAGATGGAATAAATTTAAAATGTTCCAGTAATTTGCTTAAGAATGTTAACCAAAACTCTTGCTTTTATAAATCTCATAAGGTGGCGCAATAGTGATAGAAAACATTTCTTTTTGTTGAAATTTTCACATTTTTTCAACTTTAAAATTAAAACATCAAATCTTACATCTCGGAATTTGACGCTAATATTCGTCTTTTTCGAGTAAGTCAATAATGTTAAGTTGTACAACTTAACATACGCTTAAGTGAAGAAATTAAACTTAAATCCAATTTTGAAATTGATTTTAGTAAGTTTGTGGCAACACTGCAACAGATTTGAGTTGACATATGAAAAGCTTTCACAAAAGCTCTTCAACCCTTAATTGCATATTATTATCAAATACTCTTCAAATACCGATTTGGATTTCGGAACCTCATAATACCAGTATTTGGCATTGTCTTTTTTATTTGCGAGAAATATGTTGAACTTACTAGGCTTTGGTGTTTGTTTACATTGTTTTGAAAATGTAAGAATTTTTTTCTGGTCAGAAACCATTGTGTTCTAAGATTGTTTTTTTATTTTATAGTTTATAAAATTTATTTTAAAAATATATTATTTTACCCACCAGTTTTAGTTTTTTATTTTAAAACCTTGGTGGAATTGTATAACTTTCAAAACGAAAAATCATCAAATTCATCAAGATTTCAGTGTATTTATCGTTCTTAGAGTTGGGAAGAATTAGGGTTGCAGCTATAATAGTTTTCTACGACGTCAGAGTCTTTAATAATACGGGTCTTTCATAATAATGTTGGCAAATACATAGAACACTGCTCAATTAAAAAAAACTCAAGAAATTGATTTAAAGCTGATTTAATACGGGTACTACCAAACTCAGTAGCTCAAATTCTCCATAACTTATTAATTTTGTCTCTCAGTAATGTCTCTCTTGTTTCCACATACCATAAAGAGATTTTCCCGCCTACTACATTCTTACTGGAGTGGTATGACGTTTAAAAGCAATTTCTATTTCATTTTAAGAACAATAACACGACAATGAGAAGGTTGGACAAAATTTTGCTGTTAAACTTTCATTTATTTATCTTTTCATATTCAAACAAGGCCAAGCCAACTTAGATCATATTTCGATATTTTTGGATTTGTTTATTGAGTTGAGAAATAATTGACTTTTCAGGTTGGAATTCATGATTGTGGATGTAACATTGATCAAAAACGGCTAAAAACAAAAAAAAAATGTAAATTGAATTTCAAACAAAATTACATAGTTCAAATCATTTTTTCGGCATCTCTACAATCCAGGCGGATTGTCTATTCGGGATGAAACTTCATCCTTTTCGTTTTTTTTTTCATAAATTAGGATATCCTTGCGAAATATAGTGGAAATCTGTGTACCCGAATCAAATTGCTATATGCATTTAAAAAAATGATAAAGAATTAAAAGATTCAAATGAATTTAAGTAAAAGAAAGTCATGTGTTGGCCTCAACATACACACTTAAAAATTTTGCAGCGTTTTACGATGTAACCCTTGCATCGAGGCTTATACGAAGGAATCGTGTAACACAATTAGACGCAAAGCATGCTTTGAAAATATTTACGATGTAGTTGCGTCTAAAACTAATGTAATACTTGTATCGGAAGGAAATTTCTATATAACCTGGGGTTAACAACTGTTTAGGGAATTTATAAAAATTCGCTAAAGCATTGTGTATATTCTTTCAATATAAGCTTAAAATATTTTTCAGATATTTGTAGTTTAGTGGGCGCAGTCTGCTGACGTGACATCTGAAATTTTGATAGAGATTTTAAAATCTCATGAAGCATAAAATACGAGTATAATTCAACGGGTTATATTTATAACAAAATTCATATATTTGTTTTAGTAAATTTCTGTAACCTCTTTTTTACAGTAGAAGCAGACAAAATCTAATCCAAAACACATTTGCTTCACATTTCTTTTTTCAATGTAGTTAGTATCAAAATAATTTACGACACATTTTTCCTGCATTGAATTCCACCCACATTACGATGCAACTGTATCGATAGTTTTAATGTACACCACCAGCTTCACAATTAGTCATAAGTTGCATCAATTCATTTTAAATGTAAATTATTACATATTTTAATCCAAACTGTAACGCTTCTGTTATGATGCAAAGCTTAGTTCTAAAAACGATATACTTTAGCGCTGGATTCATATACGTAATTATTTGCATCGCATATCAAACTTTTTATCGAGTGTGACCAGTCCATTTTAGTTTCTTTTAGGTTCAATACATAATATATGTATATTGTATAATTTTCAAATATTTTCACCTCGTGTTTTTTGCTAATTTACCTTTCGCTATATCGCCAAGGTCAAAAAAAGTAGTTTTTAAAAAATCACTCGGAAAGAACTTTTAATTTAGCTTCTTCACAAATTTGGCGATCCCAGTGATTTTTGGCCAAAATCAGTTCGACGGAGGAGGCAGCTTCCATTTGACTTATTACTTCCAAATATTATCTGCGGTATAAGCTTATTTACAATGCCAAAAGCTATAAACTCATATAACATTTTTTTCTCTTTTTTTATTTAATGCTACTGTTATTTCAAATAATGAATTAAATCCTTTAGTTTTAGGGAAATGGTTTATATTTTTGCTTCAGGTGTGTTCCATTTTCGTTAAATTCATACGAGCTTATAATTATATTGTCCGAAAACTCCTCGCATATCACCGATGTTAGCTAGCAGCCAATGCCTAATGGAAACTTTCTTAGTTTGCGGTTTCAATATTTGGGCCAAATATATAAATTTCATTATATGTATTAGCGTCTCATCAAATTTCGAATTCGATTCGTTCACCTTCTTACGGTTTCACCAGTTTTAAACGCCTATTCCAGTGACACTATTCTGGTAATCCTATTCCCGCGGGAATAGAGAAGTGGGGAAAGAATTTGTATGTTATTTCTGTTCAAATATTTTATTCCGGCCTTCCTTAACTTTTCTCGTTTGATGTACATTTTTATAAATTGGGAAAATTATTCCTAATTAAATTTCGTTTTCAAAAAAATTAACACTAGCTTTTTACTTTAGTATGCCAGCAAAAAATGTTTAAAGAGAAATTACATATAAAGTCTTTCCCAAGTTTCCTGTTCCCGAGGAAATACCAGAATAGTGCCACAGGGAGATGTGTAAGAGGTATGATCAAGCTTTTTGATATCAAAGATGAAGCATGCGTATTCGACTATATCATTGGAGAATGCGCAGATCCTACTAAAGCATGCCGAGATAAAAATACTACAAGCGAACACAGAACATTTTAAATTTTATTAACTTTATTAAAAAAATGATGGCGTTAATATGTTGTTTTCAACACCTGACTTTCTTTTAAAGCAAATGAAAGCAAAAATTTTAAATACCCTACACTTGATTTCTAGAGTGAAAAATTAAACGTACACCGGACTTTTGGTAGAAACTGTCTTGTCTAAATAAAAATCAATATTCCTGCTTAAATTTAACTAGAACCCCAAAGGTCAATCCTTTAACTAATATAAAATTTTGCACTTCCGGTACACAAATTTCTACCAAATATCATAAGGATATCTCATTTGACGGAGAAAGGTTAAGTATGAAATTTTATTTCGAATGGTTGACTATTGGCATGGACGGTAGAGATCCCGAATTTTGGAGAAATAAAGGTTTTTTACATTTGGTTTTTATTTCGAATATTTTAATTAAAAAAGTTTAAAAAATCGACTCCTGATGATAGAGACTCCTGATGGTAGATATTCCTGATGATGACCTAACAATTCAAAATCGATCAAGTGATTTTTTAAACTTTTGAACAAACTTTTTTATTAAAATTTTCAAAAATCTAATTTTTGCGAAATAAAAAACAAGTGTTTAATAAAATGTGTTTATTGAGTGTAAGTGTGTGTGCGAAACGAAAAAAAACGCATAAAAAATTAAAAAGTTAAAACTTGGTCGAGGACCACTTAAAATTTTTTATCGTACAGATTTGCTTGTTGTGTACATTCGTACAAGTGTCACAGTTGTATTTGTAAAAATGAAGATGAAAATACAAGTTAAAAATAACGGAAACGCCAGGTTAGGTCTGTATACAATAAATGTAAGAAAATGAAAATTATGTAAAAAAATGTTTGTTTGTGTTTATTTTATAGGGAGTGAATCAGAAATATTTGGCCAAATTGTTCAAAAACAATTTCCCGATATTAACATAACAAATCTTCTCATCTCCGAGTCTGCGAAGACTCCTCGTAAATAAAATAATAATAAATAAAACAATTTTTATACGATATTTTCATTAACTGACTTTATTCATTCTCCATTTAAAAGCAATTCTAATAATGATTCCCTAAATCTGATTCCTTCGCTACTATCATTTACTGTTTGGTTTATTAGTTCGATATTTTTCGAATCTTGTTGCACTTCTAATAAATTTATATTAACATTATCCCCGAGAATGCATATGTTATGTAATATAAAAGTTACCGTAGTGTTTTGACGCTGTTTTTAATATTTTGTTCCAAGGCTTTATAAAATATATTACGCCAACGACTCTTCATTATTCCAAAAGCATATTCCAATATATTTCTGGCTTTACTGTGAATTGTAATAAACTTCTTTTGGTTTTCAGTTGTATTTTTATATTGTGTGACTATGGTACGACGGTCCAATTTACAGGCGTGTCCTCTATCTCCTAATAAATAATAATTTTTGAGAGGAAACGTGTGTCGTCGATATATAAGACTATTTTGCAAAATGCGAGTATCATGCACTGATCTAGGATAACCAGTAAAATAATTGCGGAACATTCCGTTACTATCAACGACAGCTTGAAGCACAATAGAATAACAACCTTTATAATTTATATATTCATCGTGCTTTTGTATGGGACACTTTATTTTAATGTGACAACCATCAATTGCGCCAACTGCATTTCTAAATATTGAATACGTTGCCCGAGAACAGAATTTCGTGCCAATAACTTCAAATTCATCATCATTTGGTAGATTTACAACGTGTTTGATTTTTTCACAAAAAAAAAAACATTTTACAACAACAGCCCTGAAAAGTTTCCGACAACTCTGTAGCTGCAACCTGAAGCCATCCAGTACAGAAATATTAACAATTCGTATTCTATAGACCAAGCGTGATGGTCTGGCATAATGTCTAAAATCAATTTAAAGGTTTTATGGGTCATCCGTAACGGTCTCTTCGTTTCTGTTTCGCAACCATTTAAAATAGCCTCAATTGTAGCTGACACTACCGACATTTGCAAATATTTTGTACGCTGAAATTTTTTTAATGATTTAATGATTAATAAATAAACATAATGACATGAAACATAATGAATCCTAATATTTTGTAATCAGGTTCAGATGTTTTTGGTATAAGACAAATAATCGAGCTAAAATTGTCAAGCAATATAATTAGAAAAATACATCCATTTTACATTTTTTAGAACTTATTTAAAAAAAAGTTTTATGATTTTTTTTTAATATTATATTCACTTGACACGATTGTAAAAAAATAAAATTTAAAGTTAAACATAGAATTAACTTTAAATTTTGTTTTATCACAATCGTGTCAAGTCAAAAACGTCAAAATTTTAACTATGTAATTGCAAATCGCACAGCAAAACAGTTAAAAAGTCCTAATTTAATTTTTACTTTTACCACACTTAAAAATTTTAACTTTTTATCCAACTCGTACAGACACTAAGTGTGTTTCGCCAAGTGCCTACGGCAAATAGTGTAAAAAATACTTTTAATGTTTGCAAGAAACAAAAAATGTCACCTCAAGCTTCGGTATTTGGATCAGGAGGTACTGGCGCTCGTATTCCACTTGAGTGGAACGGTGATATTAATAATCACAACTAGGATCATTTGTTGAAGTGCCAAATTGAGCACGGACTCGTCCTCCATCATGTCAGTACAGGTTGATATGGGGTTGCAATGTGCAGGTGATATACTGTAATTGTATGAGTAGGTGAATGGTGTCGTGTGTGCATGAATGAAAAGGTGAATATTAATTGAAAGGACATTAAATTTGTTTTAAACTACTAAAAAAAGTACTGGGTACTAAACTTGATCGAAATGTTATCCTTAAAAACAAAAAATTCGAGGGGTGAATGTGGCCACACTACATAAATCTCGAATACATCACCATACTTAATTTCTAAGGCAAAAAATACAATTTACCAGAGTTTTATTAAAACTGTCTTGTGTAATCAAAAACCATTATACCTGCTTAAATTCCAGGAAACTAACAAGTTCAACCCTTCTTGGTTGAAATTTAATTTTGTTTATATCTTTTAATTCTTCATCATTTTTGTAAATGCCAAACTTTTCAATATCATTGCAAAAGTTTAAAAAGCTTCCATTAAATCTGCCACCTCCACTACACAGATTTTCATCAAATTTCGCAAGAAGCCCCCAAATATTGAAAAAAGTTTTAATATTGAAAGAAGCGCATGTGCAACAAATTAGTGCAAGCAGTGTTTGTTGAGATTCCATAACGTCGAATGTCTATGTGTCGATTTTACTAGTAAAGCCTTTATTCGACAATGAAACATATTTTTTCAGTAAAAAATACTGTGAAACCGAAAAGAGGAGAGTATACATATTAAAATTACGTTAGTGACAAAGACAACAAATGTTGCCATAAAAAGTATTGAGTTTCATAATTTTTAGGGCAACATTTTCCGCAGTAAATTTTACTGAAATTTTTTTTGTTTCGTTTTGGTACGTGGGGAAATTATATTTTTGTCTCGCTCTTTTTTTACTGAAAAAATATGTTTCATTGTGGAATAAAGGCTTAAGTTGCTGGTATTACCGGATGAAATATTTAAACGTAAAAAAAAATACAAAACTGCAAGCAACATTTGTTGTCAAATGCAAGTGCATTACTGATATCTATTTGAAGAATTTTTAAGCGTAACTACTCTTCTTAAATAATTAGAACATTTTTAAAATTTACTCAATTTACTTATTTTCTTTCAGATTTCGTTAGAAGTAGGTTTACATTTTGTCGAATGCTAGAGCTTGTACAGAATAAGGAAGTGGTTGTAGTTTATGGATAATTAAAATTTTAAAAGAAAATACAAATGCTGAGTTTGAGACATGTACCGCGAAATAAAATAACTATAATTTTTTTTTTGATTTAGTGCAAAATTGAAAATTTGTTAAAATAGGTATTTTCTATTTAAAAATTTTAAATTTTGTTTAATCACTCAACATTACAAACAAATTCGTTAAACTTTTCACAAGAGAATTAAAATATTTTTAGCTAGGTCACACCGCTCTATTCGTCAATATGTTTAACCATTAATGAACTATTATTTTGTTTTTCGTAATAAAATGGCCTCGAAATTTTTACTGATTAACCTATCGTTATATCGCCGAAGTCTAAAATAGTTGTTTCTAAAAAATATGTGTGATTTCGTGCACACTAAATGCTTCTATCTGTATGGAGGACTGTCAGTCCGATCGAGAGGAAACTTCATACTTAATATTTATTCGGAGATCCCAGTGGTTTTTGGCCGAAATCAGTTCACCGGATTTGAAAGCTTCCAAACGAGCTTTTCAGTTTTTTGCAAATATTTAGAAAATATAACATTTACGAGAAAAACGATTATAAACTAAGAGGTTCTTAATTAAATTTGCAACAATAACGATTCACATCAGTTTTCGAAAATCATGGCTGAAATATCTTTTTATGAAAACAAAAACTGGTCTTCAACAAAAATGCGGTCTGCACAGCCCAGGCGGATTGATTGACATAAAACTTCATACTTAACCTTTTCCACAAATTGGGAGATCCCAGTAAATTTAGGCCGAAATCGGGTCCACTGGTAGTGACAGCTTCCATAGAAGGCTTTTTGTTTGTTTCAAATATTTTGAAAAGTATCTCGATATGAGAAAATTGATTAGGCACTTAAAGATTGGAAATTAAATTTACAACAAAATTGGTTCAGATCAATTTTCTAAATCTTAAGCGGAAAGGTCGGTTTGTCCTGTCTACAGCTCACACGAATTGTCTGATAGGAGTAAAACTTAATACCTAAGCTTTTTCCATAAATCATAAAATCCCAGTGATTTTGGTAGCTTCCACAAACGCTAGATCTATTTGCGACTGGATGGTATGTTAGACTAAACTGTCACCACATCAGATCAATAGGCTTACCGAACAGTTTCTAAAGATGTATATAGTTGTGGTTCTAGCTGGCATACTCTCAGTGGATATTCTAATCCAAAAGAAAACACACTTGTACTACCTAAGAAAAAGTGAGCCAAACGAACTATGTCTGTGATTCTGTGCATGTTGCAAATAGAGCACGTAATTAATATACCTATGTCAAAGAAGCCTAAAGGCTGGCAACACCAATGCAAGTGTCTTGAAAAAATGAAACTATCGTGATAGAAAATATTAAGATACAAAAATCATAAATTTTTAAAAAAGTTGTTGTGGTTCTTTATGTATTTGAAGTTGGGCCAAAAATGTTAACCCCAAACCCATTAAGATACTGTAATATATACGAACATTTACTGCATTAATTATCTGCCAAATATTTTGTACTTTCGATATGTTAAATCACAACTTATTCTGTTACCACATCAAAACAGCCATATTTTAATGTCAGCCCAAAAATAAATATGTAGTAAAACTATCAAACCCGCCTGATAGATAAATCAATTCTATCAAATCAAAAATTAACGAAATAAATAATACATTTTAGTTTCGTAGCAGTTTATTTTCAGACTTAACTTTTGACTATAATTAGAATTTATGCTGAAGTATACATCAGAGCATTAAACGACATATTCATTTGTCGGGGAATCGGACGTTTAAGGGGCTCCCACTCCGATGATAGTACCATTCACCGAAATATGTAATTGACTTTAGTTCTGTACCGGATTAGTTTGAGTATGGCCCCTAAATATGAATAGCTGTTAAGTCAAAGGGTATATCAGAGCATTAAACGACATAAATACTTGTTGGGGAATCAGAGGTTTAAGAGCGCATACTCAAATTAATCCAATACAGAATTAAAATCAATTACATATTTCGATCAATGATGCTATTATCAAGATAAAGACTGCGGTGAGTCCTTAAGCCTCTGATTCTGCAACAAATATTTATGTCATATAATACTCTGCTGTATGTATGTCCTTAAATTTAAAAGCCATTCTTATTCAAGGGTCATACACAAATTAATCAGATACTGAATTAAAATTAAATTGCATATTTCGTTTTATTTTAGTTTTTTGGGTTGACAGTAATATTTTTGTTTAATGATAGTATCACGACAGATTTATTCTGGGCTGACATTAAAACATGGCGGTTTTTCTTTCGTTGACAGAATAATTTTTGGGTTGGTACTTGGTATATAGAAAATATTATCTTTTTTAAACATTTTTTGGCTGGCACTTGAATATAGTCAAAGTTTGTGTATTTTAGTATTTTCATCGATTTTTTTGGGGTTAGAATTTGGGCGAACTTCATATACATTACATTTGATTCCACTTCTGGCACCAAAAAAAGACTCAAAATGAAATTTCCACTAACGATCAGCCAAGTAAGTAATCTCTGAACATGGTTTGTTTAAAGCCTACCAATACATATGCCGATTTGGAATAGAAGACGTTAAGCAGGGTAATACCAGCATTTCATGTGAATTTAATTCAATCTTTTACTGAAGTATGCGGGAAGCTTTAATAACTTACAGAAAATTGAGAAGGAAGTTAATTTTTGGGATCGTAGCACCTACGTAGAACATACAACATTTAACAAGAACATATTTGTTAGTTTATTGATTTTCATATTTTAATATTGTGTTTGTTTTGAGAGTTTGCACATAAAACCTCTAAGATTTCTAAGCATATTAATTTTACGCTATAAAACAGCAATAAATTAAATACAAAGCGATCAAGTTCCACCAAATACATAACGTATACTTGAAATAAATTTTAAGAATTTATCTTTCAATCGGAAAATGTTTATTTGTATATAATTTTATTTTATTAGTACGATTTGTATATAAACCATGTACTGAAATAATAAATTTTATATACATTCCGCATCTTTGTGGTACTCGTAGTTTACTTGCGAGCAGCACGAAATGCATTAAAATTTTGTTTATTTGTTTATCGTATTCCAATATTTTCCATGTGCCACGAGAGATACTGTTTGAACGCGTGTAAAAGTGCAACACGATGAGTTAACAAATCAAATTGAACGTAAAAGGTCGAATATTGAACTCAATTGCACAGCGATTAAAAGTTGTGTTTGTTCATGCCACACGATATAATATGCTTTCCATCAATCGCGTTGGGAAATTAATTACTATATACCAAAGTATTTACGTCATCGCCGTTTATTCTTTATAATCATCAGCAGGAACAATTATATCGAACAATCGAATTTGATTAAAATACGTTCGTTTAAATTCGAATGAGTTATCTACATAATAATATCTAAAAATAGAGGTTTAAGTGTACACAAACTGCCTGCGCCACTATTTAGTGTTATCTGAACTGATTGTGTATTATGCATCTCGTAAATTATTTTTATTTTTATGTCGCGAAAAATCCGGTTTTACGTGAGTGTCACTTTAATTATAGCGCGATACTTGCTATAATATTTTTATAAGGCTGCACACTGCGCACCATATGCGGCCTATACCAACAAAACATTGCTCTGATTATAAATATTTGATAATACACATTTTGATTTAATTAAAATTAATATTTATTTTTATTTTGGTTTGTTTACCGTGTAATATAATATGAATATAATGTTATAAATAAATATAAAATTATGAAATATGTGTCATATGTTTATACGTGGTGCGTGGTGCGATGTTAAGCAAACAAATTAAATTTAATCAAATTATATGTTCTATTTTTCGTAAATTTGATTCCCCTAGCAATTAATTCATATTGGAGAAAATTTTAAAAGCAGTGATCAATCTCAGATTTCGCCGCATTCATAATGACCCAATCGCTGTTGTGGTTACATCCCTCTGCTTTTAACACTCGTTGTCTTGTTTTTTGTTCTCAAAATCCCAATTTCAAAATCACGTACATAAATCATAATCCCGGAACCTTAATTTCGCATCTTTACTAAAACAACATTATCACCAATGTCAAGTAACCGTTGTTCGGGTTACGACAAAATTGGGTGATCGCTTGGGAACACAAAAGAATTGTAACAAATAAGCAGATGAATCTTACCCCTCAGATTAACCCCAGAACTGGATGCTGACCAGGACCAAAAAAAATGTTTCATTTTTGGAGTCAAAGGATACATTCGAATTTGTCACCGCCTACTTTAATCATTTTTTTAAATTTCTTTTCTTTTTTTAAATTAAGAAACATATTTGTTCCCCACTACTAAGGGTAAAATCCCGACTGGGCAAATCGATTCGAAATTATTCGCTTAGTAGAGGGAGACAGATATTAGTAAACTTGAAAACAAATTTGAAAAAATGATTAAAGAGAATTTCAAAGCAAATTGTATTCCGATTGGGGAAATTTCCACCGATTTCAAGAATACGTCCCCTGGAATATTTAATACATATAAATATGCCCAAATCCCATAGTTTTGCAAATTTGTATAAACTGGTACATATTTTTTTCAAAAGATGCAACTGTTTCTCTACCCTAATCTTTTCATTCCCTTATTTCCGAGCGTAAAGAACCCTCAGAGATTATCCTTGATATGCCA
Organism: Nephrotoma flavescens; assembly: GCA_932526605.1. Taxonomy (NCBI): domain Eukaryota; kingdom Metazoa; phylum Arthropoda; class Insecta; order Diptera; family Tipulidae; genus Nephrotoma; species Nephrotoma flavescens. Next base: position 282,516,449 of record OW052221.1, on the reverse strand, counting down.
CTGTGTGAATTTCGCTTTGAATGAGAATTTAAGGCAGAGTAGTAGGCAGAGAAATTTAACAACAGGTTCAATACCAACATCAAGCAACCGTTATCATTACTTCTGTCACGAAAAACTCAAACCACCTATACCACCCAGACATGCTGAGCAGTCTCCTCGTCATGTCTAACATTTTCGGGTAGTGGTAAATTGAAAATTGCTTCTACTTTACTAGGATCGGTTCTTTGCCCCTTCTCACTACCTTAAGCAGCCAGCAGATACTGGATTATAGCAAAATCACTTTTTTCAATGTTGAAGGTGCACCACACAGCCCAAATACTGTAAATGTTGTCTTGTCACGTGAAGATTCCGCATGCGGAATCTACCAAAAGGCGTCTATTAAATTTAGTCCAGTTATTTCGTCTCGGAGTGTCTAACAAGCAGCCCGTCAATTAGAGGAAGAGGACATGCATCCTTTCTGTCAGCGCGTTGTGTTTACGTGTGTCTAAACAAAGTCTGGTCTTATGTACGGCTGGAGATTCAGGAATATATATCTGTTTAAGTGGTTTTACACCTTTTTCATTCTCAATTTCATGCCTTATACTTTTCAAAATATTTGCAAAAAACGAAAAAGCTCCCTAAATAGGGGTGGTATCCTCGCTAAGCAGTATATGCTCAAAATTCAACCTAAACGTATTTTGCGACCTCATAAATCGGTACATATCATATTCAACATTGAAATATTTAATTTTTGCAGTTCTAAAATAATTTGTCTTTTGTGCTCGAATTGGGGTTGGTACTCGTGCTAAGGGGTGGCAGCTCAAAACTTAAATTGAACGTATTTCGTGAGCTCATAAATCGGTACATCATTGAAGGGATCTGTTCGAAACACGACATTTCAAAACGCGATATTTCGAAACGAGTCATGACAAAACGGGATATGGTATAAAACGCGATATTTCAAAACGCAATTTTTCAAAACACGTTATAGTACAAAACGCGATATGGTACCGAATGTGCATTGCGAAGCGTTGGGAACGCAGCGGCCCGCCTGATATATCCTATAGATTTTTAAATTCCTATAAACTGAAATAATTTTTGTATTAACTAGAGAGCGAAGCGACGGGAGCGAAGCGACCCGCCTGATATAACCCGGTCCTATTCTCTCGCTCTTATCGAATTTTATAGAGTCCCACTTGAAATGCGATATTTTAAAACGCGAGTTAACGAACCGTGATATTCCAAATACACTAAAGCCTCGAGTTGCGTCATTAATGCGTTCCATGAGAACGCGACGCGTTTTGTTATACTCGTCTACGTTTGTTTGTTTGTTTCTACGTTTTAGAAACGGGGAATTCCTTGAAGGTTGGATTACTCCGTCGCAGATAACAACATTTCCCCAGAGAGAACTCGAACTTTAAATTAGCCTTTCTTAATTTGTTGAACGATATCGTCAAATACCAACCTTCAATAGTCTTCTCGTTTGACTTGCGATAGTCAATTACTAATCGCCGCTTGGTTTTGCCGCTGGCATCGACCATGTTGGGTACTGTCCAAATCGAACATGCCCAGAGTGAGAAGCTTGGACGTATGATTCCATCCTTTAACAACTTAGCGATTTGCCCTTCTCTTTATGAACATGAGGGTATCGATAACTTTTGGTAAAGACGGATTTATCATCTTTCAGATTTATTTCACGTTTTAAAGTATTTGTAAAAGACAAACATTGTTCTGTTCCGAGAAATAATTCTTCTTGAGGGCATAACTTTAATATTACCGACTTTTCCTCTGCCGCGTTAAGGTGTTCTGTTAATTAAACTAGATACCGTTTCACCTTGAATCAACGTATCGCAGTTTTGAATATTACAGTGATTGGATTCTGTTCGAAATATTTTCTTGAATAATTCGGCTTTGATCGGTTGTTCGATCACAAAAGTTTAATTTGTTACCGTAATTCATAACTTCTCAAACTACATACCAATTCTTGCAGTTATAGATTCCCTTCGAAATGATTAAGTTGCCGTTAATGATTGCCGAGGTGTTATATACATCCCCATTTTCTACAGCAACCGGAAGTTCAGTGGTAAGATTGCTTCTGGGTAATATTGTATAAGCCTTTGAGGAATAATTTAGTTTAAATGATAACGGGAACTCGACATTGTCGGTTTTAAGAATAGGTTTAGGAAGGTCTATGGTTCACATAGTTGTTGTATCTATCCAACCCTTTTAAACCATTAAAGTATTTTTGTAATTTAAACAGAGGAAATTCTATAAATTCTCGTGTTTAAAATTCCATGTCATGAGACAACGGTATTTTGGCTTATCTTTTGGAGACATGGAACGTATCCGTGAAGAATGAACGAATTCTACGAATTGGATCTATGGGGGATCCCATTGTCAAATCTGTTGTTGGTTTGACCATCTCCGTTGATGTTTGGGTTTTGTTTTGAGAATGGCCTATATGGTTATAGTAGGGTGGATCGCTATGCTGAATGTTAGTCCCTTTTTCATGTAGGCCCCGTTTTGTTTTTTGAAGCCGCCATGAATGTGTTAAGACACATTTCCTGGTATAAATCAATTTTCGCTCTTTTCACAATTTCGTTGGTTCATTGAGCTTAATATGATTTATTATCGTGCTCTGGATATCAATTATTCGAGCAAACTATTTCTCTATCGTGTCGTTTTGTGGAGTGAGTCCCTTACCAAAATTGTTTTGTTACGCTTATTAGCGTAGTCTGTGTTTAGATTGATGGACTCACATTCTAATGGTGTGCATACATTATGCGTGAACTTCACCATGAAAAAAAAATTCAGTAAATTAACATGAGAAAAAAATATAAATCCTTTACTTGTTATAAAGAAACAAAAAATAATTTCAGTAAAATTTACTGGCAGTAAGCGGGGAAAATGTTACCATGAAAAGTATGAAACTCAATACTTTTTATGGCAACATTTGTTTTTCTTTATCACTCTAAAGTAATTTTATTATGTATACTCTCAAAGTTTCCCAGTATTTTTTACTGAAAAAAATTGTTTCACTGTGGAATCCACACATAATAGAGTAAGCGGGGACGTAGTAGTGCGTGGTAGTGCAACATTTGATAAAAAAAAATTACAAACTTTTAATTGAAATGATGTGTATTGTCAAAAATTGTAAAAATACGCCTAAAAATTTCAAAAAGGCGTATATTACCATCAGCAAGTTTACTAAGTATTTATATAAAATAAAATGTAAATTATGTTAAGAAGAAAGTGATTTGTGATAATTTTATCCTTAATTTAAGTTATAAATCAGAGAAAATTAAGTAAACAATTTTGATTGCCGGCGTGGGGTTCTCATTTTGTGTTTGTAAACATATGTTATATTACCAGTGTCGCGTTTTTCTTATTACTACGTACATATTCTACGTGCTTTTTTTCATAATTACTTTTTATTTTGGAATACTATAAGTACAACTTTTTATCGAAAATAAAAACAATTAATTCGTACTATATTGGAATAAAAATAATTGTGAATTTGTGAAGTTTTTAATTTCGATCAAACAAATTTTAAATACGACCCATTGATTTATATGCTTTCTCTTTTACCCTCCGAATTTGACTCACTTGTCAGCTGCTAAAATCGCACACGTAAATCGCACATTTTACTACCGAATTATATTCCCATTTCACATGAATTCCACATTATACCAATTAGTTTTCCAATTTCCTGTTCTGGTATAATTGGAAACGATTTTCTTGAAAGGTATCAATGTAACATAGATTCTTCCAAGAAAATTTAAATTGCTAATTCCGTTTCTATCTCAATTCCAATTTGTAGGTTGCCTTTAGATGAGAACTTTGACAAAGATTTTTTTTCCGACTAAGTAAGTTTCATAGCCAATTCTGTTGTAAATTTCAAAATGATACTATACCTGTCTGTTTCCTAAATTCTAATGAAGCACCAATTGTTTTAGATGATCTTATCATTTCGTTGTTTCCTATTTCGGATTACAATATTTTTAGCATGCAAAGTTGGAATAATGATTTCAAAAACCGATTAAATCTTTTACGAAACGAAATAAATATGTCACATCTTAACGATCAGGAAGAAAGGTCAATAATAAAAATTTGTGAAGATTTTAATGACGTATTCTTTTTGCCTAATGATAAACTTTCGATTACTACCGCGTGTTTACATGAAATACCATTAAATTCTAATTCACAACCTGTAAACATAAAACCTTACCGTTTACCAGAGTCTACAAAAATCATGATCAATAAACAGGTTGATCAAATGCTTCATGATAGTATAATTGAACATAGTATTAGTCCGTGGAATGCACCTCTACTGAGAGTACCAAAAAAATCCAATAAAGACGAGAAAAAATGGCGAATCGTTGTCGATTTTAGAAAACTAAATTCTATTACAATCGATAATGTCTTCCCTCTTCCGAATATCACAGAAATTTTTGATCAACTGGGAAAATCAACGAATTTTTCTATTCTAGATCTTGCCAACGGGTACCACCAAGTTCCACTTCATCCAGACGATAAAATCAAAACAGCATTCATTATCAGTTTTGTAGAATGCCATTTGGTCTTAAAAACGCTTCAGCAACATTCCAGCGTCTTATGAATCGCGTTTTATCTGGTTTTCAACCTTCTAAATGTAATTTTTTAAGAAAAGAAGTTTATTATCTTGGGCATGTAGTTACGAGTTCTGGGGTCAAGCCAGACCCTTCCAAAAATGATTCGGTAAAAAATCTTCCAATTCCCAAAAATCAGAAAGACATAAAATCATTTTTAGGATTAGCTAGTTACTATAGGAGATTTATAGAAAAACCTTCTCCGAGAAAATTCAATCATTAAGTGGGACGTTAAATGTGACGATTCTTTCAATACATTAAAGAAAAGCTAATTTCTCCACCAATACTAATTTACCGGGATTTTTCTCAGCCTTTCAACGTGCCTACGAATACCAGTGATTATGCAATTGGAGCTATTTTTTCACAGAATACCGAAACAGGCGATCTACCTATCGCGTACGCGAGTCGATTACTTAATTCTACTGAAAGAAATTATCCAATTATAGAAAAGGAATTGTTGGCCGTTAGGGGTTAATAGATTTCGTCCAAACCTCTATGGACATAAATTTCGTATTATTACTGATCGTTGACCTCTAGTGTAGTTAGCCAAACACCCGAAACCTTCTTCACGATTGTTAAGGTGGCAAATCGAACTGGATGAAATACGATGTACGACTTCACCTCATTTAAACGCAATTCTTGCCATTACCAGATCTCAGAAAAAAGAATTCGTGCGAGAAAATCAAACTACTAATTAAGATAACATTTCGACTACCCGCGATGAATCATCAGTTAATAATTCTTCGACACTCGACCTAGCACCAAACAGTTCGTCTGATGTTTTAAGACAAGTATAAATGTAAATTCGGCACCAAGTAACCTCACCATGGGTGCTAATCAGAATATTATACATTTAAATTCGGTGGCAGATATCGAGCGGGTGATTAATTAATTCCATTGTACTCCACTTGGCGGGCACCAAGGCGTGTCTAGAACTATTAAACGAATTAAATGTTACTATTCATATCCCAAATTACTATCCAAAGTTCGAAATTTTATTAGCAAATGTACATTGTGACAATTTAGTGCTACGTTTCGAGATTCGATGTTGTAATAAATTAGTGGTAGTGGTTGATCATATGGCGCGACAGTAGCAGCTCAAAAATCAAACTACACATTTTTCGTGAGCTCGTGGGGTAGATCAGAATCAACATTGAAATATGCAATTGTTTCAATTTTAAAAGATTTAGTCGTTTATACGTTCAAATATACAATACACGATTGATGAAATTAAGGGAGGTTTATGATTTTAGGGATAAGCTCAAAAATCGAAGAAGAAAATCTACAATCTATTTCTACAATAAAAATGTATTAAAAATACCCCGTTTTTAGTTGTGGGAGTCTGAATCAACGCTGACTCCACCTCAACTATACAGTTATTTAAATTCCTGTTAAACTGAGTGAGCTCAAAATTTTTTGTTTGTTGATTTCAAGAACTCATATATAGCTCATAATTCTGCACTGATTGTTTTTCCAATTTTACACGGTAAACAGACATTTACTTGAAGCTGATAAACAAGATCATCAGCCTAACTTTGGGTAGAAAAATCAGATATCTGATAAAATAAAAACTTAGGCTGATCTTAAAAGTGATCATCCCGAAATCATTTTCTAAAACGATACCTGTTGTTGAACGGAAATGTTTCTGACTAAAAGTCGTCTTAAATTAATTGGAATATGAAATTTTAAAAAATTCTGTTTCTAAAATTCCTGAATTTACCGTACTTGCTTCAGATTTTTGTTTAGTAGTATTTCGTCTGTCAATTTTAATAATTTCTTCACAAAAATTCCTATAATCAAATTTTTTGGTTTCTGATGAGAAATTCTTCTATTTTGCATGATCATAACAATACATACTAATTTACGTTCCATTATTCATCTTTAATTTATTACCAAAATAACAATTGAAATAATTGTTTATAAGGCACTGCGTGTGTTGCACAGACACAGCATGTGTTCTCGGAGAAATTATATATATTTTAAATATTTGCTGAAGTTTAAATTAATTATTTAATAAATCATTATCTCCGTAAGCGCAAATTGCAATTATATAATGTTTATATTGTATAACAATGTGTTCAATTAACATGTCAAATTGTATTACAATTTACAAATATAAATAAGTAATAAAATATTTTTTTTAAATTAAATTTAACCTCATTTTATTGTGTGACTATCTTCATTTTGGTTTTTTTTTTGTGTAAACGACATCTAATATTTTGACATGTGCACATTTGGAATATGGGAAAACCCGAAAAAGTTTTTTGTTTATATTCCAAAAATGTCATCAATTAAGAATTTTTATAAAAAATGTTCTTAATTTATTTTTCCAACATCAAAAATAATAAAACTCTTTGAAATGGAAATTCCTTTGTTGTTTGTTTATTTTTTTTATTTTTTCAATGTACCTTCTTCGAGTGAACATTCAAAAAAAAAACAATCATAATAAAACAAAAGAAAAATTATTTTTCTTTTTAGAACAAGAGCAATAACATGCTGTTGGTTTTCTTCTTGTATTTTCACTTTATACTTGTTAACTCGTATTTAGCGTATTGGAAACCGGTGAAAGTGACAAGCATTTTTTCCAAAATCAAGCGTTATGTACGTTATTTATAGGTATATGTGTATACAAACCAATCTACAAAATTTTCACTTATTTTATGACTTGTACATTAAATAAAATATTTTGATCTGCCAAGAAAAGAAATAAACGTAAGAGATATAAATATTTATTTATTACCAGTTTGCTTGACATTTACAATACTACGAGTATATTCACCAGGAAGAATTTAATAATGTGTAATACTACATGAAAAATGTTAAAGTCACAACAAAGTATTTTATTGTATTTTTATTGGACGACATGGCAGACAGTTTGAACCCGTTGTTTACTTATACGATTAATTTATAAAAATGTTTGTAGCCAAAGCGCTTTCCCGAATTAATAAATAACGCCTTTTAATTCAATTTCAAGGAATTTGAGTGAATGTCGTTTTGTTTAGCGCTCACAGTGAATTTATTATGACTTCTGAAAATTACATTTTTACTTTTGTAGGTAAAAGGTAAAAATTATATGTACTCTGGGGAATTTATTTAGCTGATTCAAATTTAAAAAGCAATAATTATGTAAAAAGCTTACTTAGAGCTTAATTAATATTTTTATACAAAACTCGTTAAAATATTAAATTGAAATTAAAAATGTGATTTGGAAAATGAGATGAATCAAATTAAATTTATTCCGTGGAAATCAGTAATAAATTGAGAGCGTACGCGTGTGGTAGTACAAAGAAAAAGAGAATTTAATGCATCTGATTCTCATTTAAATTTTCCTGTCAACATCCTTTTCTAGATATTGCATTTCATGATTTTTTTTTGTGCTCCAACCATGTTTTGGTAAATCTTTCTAATGGTTTTTTTTATCACACCATCCCATTTATTACAATTTCACAAAGTATTTCTAATACCGGTTCAGCAGTACTCGTGTCAGGTACACTGATGCTTATAAATATTAAGTTTTGACTAAGATTTTAAAGCATAAAGAAAAGAAGAAGAGCGTTTTAGAGAAAACCGACCAACTGTTGCAAATCCGAATATCCAGCGGAAGATTATTATAAATAATAGGCTCGGTTACATAGAACGAGTTCTTACAGAATAGTCTATCGCTTCGAACTTAATTTTTGAATTGAAAGTTTGAACGGAGACTGTCGCCTTGATAGTTTAAAAATCGGTTTGATGTAAAATATTCTTATACCTTGAAAACAAATATGTCGTCACCGGCATAATATTTTATTTTATTTTCATTTGTACTGGATTTAAGTAGTACAAATTCTAGAATGCCCAACCAACGGATGAATAATCGTCTACACAACTCAAAATCGAATTCGAACCATTCGGTTAATCGGTTTACACCAAGGAAATTTATTTTTCAATTGTCTCTTCAATGCCTCCTGTATACCACAATGATTTTTTTTTTTTGGTTTTTTTCTGGAAAATACTGGAAAATCGAAGATAGAAAGTTAATCTTAAAATTTTATTGAATCGCAGTGACAACCGTTTTCTTTTGATTTGTTGGGAAATATGTATTATTGTTAAAAATTTAACATTTTAATTCAAGATATAACCAACACAAATTTACATACAAATATGGTAGAGGTGGACCTCGGGCGGGTTTTTGTGTAATATGTTAGTTCATTTCATATAGGGAACGATAACTTACGATACTCCTAATCGACCACTGACTTGTGGCAAATTCACCCGAACGTTTTACCAGTGTCAATGAAAAATACGTGCACTCTAAGCTAGAATCCAGTGCAATTGACGGTGTCTAATGTCAATTGTTATTGTCGAAAGAACGTGTTTTTTAAGATCGAATTGAAGTTTGATGTAAATATTTATAAATTGGGAATAATTTCTCCATATCTAAATTGGCAGGGAAAATTATTCCCTAAAAATTTTTTAAAAATAGAAATTACATATAAAATCTTGCCCCAATTCCCTATTCCCAGGGAATTACTAGAATAGTGCCATTGGTGAAAGTAAAAAAACCAGCAAAAAAAGTTGCGACTGGGCTTTTTTAACGTGTCATATGCCATGATACATGATTTGAAATTTTCAGCCATAGTAGTGAAGGCCTTTGCTCTTAATACTTTTCCTCAATTAATCGTACACAAAAAACAAGAATAGAAAAAAGAAGAACATAATATATAACCTCAAGTGAAGTGGTCAGTTTTATTATTTCAATGTTGATTTAAAACCCTTTCCGACCCAAATTAACAAAAAGTAATTTGTTAAATATTTATATTTCGTAATGACTTAAAATTAATTTAATCCTAAATAAAAAATAATAAAAATTAAATAAAAATTACCATAAAGTGTACTTTTGGGGTGGTTTCTCCAATTGACCACTGAACACGAAATGAGTAAAAAAAAATTTGTAATAATTTATTTTGTATGATATAGTACAAAACAGTTTTTTGTATCATTTAGGCACAAAGCTACCTCACATGTCATAACTATTTTGACCGATGGGGATCCTTTGACGTACTACATTGAGCACAGTGTCTGGAAGTTGTTCTAATTGGCATATGATTAACTTAATCATATCTTTTTTCAATTGGTACTTGAACTTTAAAATTATTTGTTTGTGCTTCATTAGACTTCCTTCCTCTAATGTTATCACTCTTATGTGCTCCAAACAGACCAGCACATCTAAATGATTTTAAATCTAATCATGCTGTTGCACAATTATTGGAATATATAATAAAAGCATTAACAGCAACATCTAGAAAATGCCAAAAGATTCTGTGCCACCACTTTTGACTTTTTCTGTCAATTTCATTTCAGCATATCAGCCTTGTCGACGTTTCCCATTTGGCCAGTATAATCTTTTACAATATTTAGGCAAGGAATATTTTCATGGTTTCCATCTTTCTGAGAACGTTTTATAGTGCTAACTTCACTTGGGTTGTGGCAGTTACTTGCAAACATAACACCTTTTCGATCTTTTCATTGCACGCAACATAAACCTGTATTGGATACTTGCCAATCAAAATTTCCTCTCTCCATCGCGTTATCAACAGAAAAATTAAGTGGTATATATCTCCTTCCTTTTCGAACAGTTCTACATTTGTTTTTTTTTCTCAATTTTTCTAGCAACGGAATCGATGTAAAGAAATTGTCGAAATAAACGTGATGCCAAATCCCTCAATATTTTTTGTGAGATCTAAGACCACCCTTTCACCAAGATATTTTTCAATAGCTAAACCTATTTTACCTGTATACAATGGAAACTCACAAACATATCCTGAGGAATCGGCTCTTACCCATACTTTATTCGGCATGTATTGTTTTATTGGTGATCTGCCTTTGAATCGGATCATTGATTGGTACTTTCCGGATTTGTAATAATTTAAAAAAGTTTTAGAAAGATTATTTAAATAAGGTGGTACTTTATACAACTTATCAAAATCTTTATCCCGCGTTTTGGTTGAACATTATTGTCATTTATGTGAAAATTTCCCAACAACCATAGTCAAATTGGTTCCTAGACATTTTGGTTGCTACATAATCGAATCTCAACTGCTCGTTAGAGCTCCAATAATCATGGTAGCTTGGTAGTTGAATAATGCCCATCATAATATTTATGCCCAAAAATATTTTCATTTCATAGAGATTTTCCAGCACTAACAAATTTTGATGTTGCATACAAATTAGTTTGATAGACTAATTTCTGTAGTAGATCATTTGAAAAAAGCAGGAGAAAGGCATCAACTGGAGCCTCTACTTCTTCTGGTGTATTTGGACCACTACTACCAGAAAAGTCATTAATTGCTTGTAAACTTGCTAGATCTTTACTCCATAAAACATTATAAATACGGTTTTGAGTTATAATTGTATTCCTAATCTTTGCAAGAGCTATATTAGCGTGTTCACTATCTACGCTTTTTTGATAGTCTGGCTCATCAACATCTGGCTCAACTAAAATTCCTGGTAATGCTATTTCCGCAGGTATTTCGCCGTTATCCTCAGATTCCGATATATTGGATTCGTTATCAGATGGGATATTATCAAAAAATTCCATAAATTCATTAGTAGTAAGATCTTCTAATCTAAACAATTTCCCTAATCCAAAAAATTTAAAATGCATACAAAATAAATTAAAATTATACTACAAAAATAATTTAAAATACATGCAAAACAAACTAAAATAACAATAACATTTATTAGAATTTTTTATACACTAGCTTAGTGGTTACATGTTGAAACCGTTACTATTTCATTTACAAAACTATTATCATAATATAAAAAAATCAATTTATGTTAAAAACATGTAACATAATAATAAACAAAAATAATTTTACTTACTTGGCATATTTATGGATTTAGGATTAATGTTTTTTACTACACATGACAATGTAGTATGCAAGATATTCCCGTTACAAAACCGAAATTCAACGAATTTTGTTTTTATTTTATAATTTACAACGTGTTTGAACTCGAATTTGTATTATGGTTTGCCAGTAAAACCACTAAGCCGACCGGAAAATATTATTTGAGCTGTGGTTTCACTGTGAAACCAGTAAATAAAAATAAAGAAAATTAATTATCACGTACATTTTAGAAAATATAAGTGAACAAAAGTTTCTTTAAATTATTTATAATAAGATTAATTTATGTATTTATGGCTTACGCCTCAACCAAATTGAACAGTTGTAATTTTTTTTAAAAATAAAATAAAAACTAGAAATAAAGTAAATAAAATAAAAACAACTCGCTTTGCTTAGACTTAGCGTTTCAGAAACACACTGAGTGTTGCATTTCTAAAACCAATTCGAAGTGGGTTTTATTGATTTATTAAGAGACTCTGCATAGATTTTTACGATCCATATGTTGGAAACGAAAAACGTAAAAATGTAAGATTGCAGTAACATTCTTCCTTTGTACTGTCCCAACTCGAGTACGGTGAAATTATTTGGGACCCAATATATGCTAACTACTCGGGTCGCACTGAAAGTGTTCAAATCCATTTCCAAGAATACGCGATAACAAAGAAAATGGTATAAATTATTTCTGTCTGTTTATTTGTTGGATTTCGAATTGAAATGATTGCCCCGATCAGTGCAGCTTTTCAATATCAATACTTCTTCTGCAATATAACCTAAACCCTACAGAAGTATCCCCTAAACCAATTTACCCAAAATTTCTACTATTCGAAAAAAAAAACTCAAAAGAAATTATTTTATTAAAAGATACCCTAGCCCAGCCGAGAGACGTTAACCGAATTCTGATGAAATCAGTACTCAGCACATTCGATTCTCTACACTTGATCATCAGTTTCCATCAAATACTTTAATTTACATACATACTTTATTTATAATCCAACATCATTTTTTATTTGGTTTTACATTAAGTAACCAAAATTAAAAATCACACTTTAAAACTTTAATTACTCCTATTATATATATTTAAGCATTCATGAATTAGTCCAATTTCGCGTGTTATTAAAATTAATCGTTAATTAATTATTTTTGTTGCTTGCGGATGAGATCTAACTGATTTTTTTTTGGATGAAGCGATAGTCTGTGTCCTTCCCTTTCTCCTTTCTGTACTTCTTATTTTTTTTACGGTCTAGCAAGATCTATATACAAGCTCTACCTACACGCACTCCAATCCCACGAACCAAAGCTGGAGCAATAGACCGTGGTATAGTTAGCTTGATAGAGAAACAATTTTCTATAACGTTTAAACCTGGATCAAGAATTCGTTCCTGGTCTCATTCTTCAAACCAAGTGGTTGGGATATCGTATCATCGAAACTGTACCGTTACAAGTTACTTACAGTAATAATAACCGTACCCAAACCGTGTTCTCGTTACAGGTGTTACTGAGCTTTGTTAGAACGTTTTGTTTAACCCTTTCGGTACAAAACACAATTGTGTTAAATTAATGTTAAATTATACCATTCTAAATTCCTTTTTTTGTAGAAAGGACGTATCTTAACAAAAAAACTTAATTAGTGCCCACAAAATGTACGGGTCGATCACAAAATTTATCAACACTCCCTACATAACCTTATCATCAACACAGTTGTGTTTTTTTAACTTTAAATACAGGGTTTTCCAATAGGAATGATACATTTTAAAATGGTTATAATGGCAACACTGCTTATTATTTTTTGACATTTCTTATGTCATTTGTGTTTAGTAGGTTATGCCATTCAATCATGGAAAGATAGACGCTTGAACAACGTTTAGAAACTATTAAATTGTTTTATCAAAATCAATCATGTTTTATCAATCAGAAATTTAAGAATAATTCATGGACGACATTATTCAGTTAATCGACTCACTATTCGTCGTATTTTAAAATACGAGAAAGAGAATATTGATTTGATAGCAGCAAGTGTAAAAAAACCATATTTATCGGTTCCACGTCGTTTTTAACAATTAAATCTTTCTCAAACAACAACATGAAGAATGTTAAGAGAAGATTTGGGTTTACATGCTTACAAAATTCAACTGGTTCAAGAACTGAAGCCATTAGACCACCATAAACGTCGTTTATTTTCTGATTTTGCTCTTGAACAACTTGAAAATGATGACCATTTTTATCGAAAAATTTTATTCAGTGATGAAGCTCATTTTTGGTTAAATGGTTATATAAACAAACAGAATTGCAGAATTTGGAATGATGAAAATCCACACGAAACTCTTCAGACACGATTACATCCAGATAACGTTACTGTGTGGTGTGCAATTCATGCTGGTGAAGTGATTGGTCCATATATTTCTTTGCAAAAAATGGTGGAAGAGTAACAGTCAACGGAGATCGATACAGAACAATGTTAAATTATTTTTTTTCCTGCTGTTGTTGAGAATAATCTGGAAGATATGTGGTTTCAACAAGATGGTGCTACCTGCCACACATCCACCTTAATAATCGATTTATTGAAAACAAAATTTGGTGATGAAATTATCTCAAAATTTGGCTCAGTTAATTATCCTCCCAGGTCGTGTGATTTAACACCTTGTGATTTCTTGATTGAACGTGCTATTGATAAAATACAGCCAAATTTATGTGAAAAAGTGATGATAGATTGGGCGGACAGAATGCAGTACGTACGGAGAAGTCGTGGTGGTAATTTGAATGATGTTATTGTCCATACATAATAATGGCATAACCTTTCAAATAAAAAAAAAATTAGGTCTCACTGAATAATTTATGTATTTTTTTTAACTTTCAAATTGTATCATTCCTATTGGAAAACTAAATTTCAACACTTTTAAGTAATAACCCAGAATAAAAAGGAGATATCACCAGTTTCAAGTAGCCATTGTTTAACTTTAGATAAAAATGAATTCAAATGAATTTCCTGCCTAATGTAAAATGGTAGTGCATTAAAAAATGTAGGTGCAGCAACAAGATTAGCGCGACGGAAGTGGTCGTTGCAAAATCTTGGAATCTACAGAGAAATTGATGGTTGCCGCGAAAATTGTATCGAAAATCGCTTTTCTTTATTATAATACTAGAAAATTTCGATCAAATGGCAATTGAGGACACGCAATAATATTTAGATGCTATCTGTATGCTATGAATACATGTTATGTCGGCAGAACTAGATACCAAGAAAAAAAATGATATATTAACGTCAAATTATAACAAGTTTACCACACAAGACTAAATCTTGGCAATTTTTGATAGAAAATAGATTGCAATAGTATTAGGTAGCAGATGGAGAAGCCGTGTATATGTCGCTCACTTCGATTAAAAAGACTCTCAACACCTTATAGACATACAAATGTTTTGACGGCAAGATGTTGGTTGTAATGACTAAATTCCAAGATGGTTCAGTTCGTGGTTTGTTTAAAAATGCATAACAACCATCCCAGCAGACCAATCCATATTCCAATTTAGCCATAACTATAGTGCAATATAAGCTATTTTTAGCACCGGAGTAGGGCAATAGTCACAAAGGAGGTAGAAAATTCTAGCAGTTGATGGCAGATACTGGTTGATTGAATTAACATGCACTTTCCAATTTAGACAAGTGTCCCAGTGGAAAACAAAATATTTAAACGAGTCAACTGGTTCGACTTCAAAACACTCAGAGTGGCAACCAATAGATGCACATTCAGGCCTGCTGTGATTATACACCCGCGGCAAAATGGTCAAATTAATGTTACCAGACAATTTAAACAACACGAATTTCGTTTTCGGGCTTAAAATTAGGCGTTGCTTGTCAAATCATGAGAGTAAAACCTTTAGATCAGAATTCATCATCGCTTTGGCTTATTGTGGGAATTCTCGCAGTAACGTTATTTACACATTCCCAAAATAAGCCAAAGCTATGTTATCGACAAACCCGGTAGAATAACCATGAAGATTCAGTTTAAACACAGAGTTAGTATAAATATAAGAAGCAGCAGTGGGCCTCTAATACTGAGCCCTGGGGAACACCAACGCCAATAAATTTCGAATTGCTTAACTTATCATTTATCTTAACTCTCTCCAATCTACCATCTAAATACGATGCTAACCACTTATTTGAAACTCCTCTAAACCCTATATCATACAAAATAGAGAGCAAAAGCTTGTGATCACCCATGTCGAAGGCTTTAGCAGTATCAATAAACCGCAACTATTACCTTTATTTAAACCAATATTTATATTGTATTTCAGAATTCTAATAAGGCCGATCGCTTTTAGTATATAATTACTCAGGCCAATGTTATCAATTGAGTATTTAAGCACAAATAATTGAAAACCCTCATAGCTAGATACTGGGGTCATAAATAACGTTGTCGGACCGAAATCAAAAGTCAAATCGAAACTAGATGACAAGTTGCTAGAGTCAAATTTAGCACCTAAGTGCTTAGCAATACTAGTAAAATAACAATTAAACTCATTAGAAATTTCTAATTTACTCGTAAGAAGTTCTCCGTTCTGTGCTAAAATAGATTTGACTACTTAAGTGACGCTTTAGATTTACGAAATAGACTTCGTTCACTAAAATCCAGTTTTTTTTTATATCACCGCGGTTAACTGAAAAACGCTTAGAATAATAAATTTCCTTTATTGTTTGCATATCCACATTAATTAAGGTGTACATTCTATTATAGCTTTCACGTAGTACTGCATTATCAGGACGCTTATTTAGTTTTCGTCGTGCCTGGTCGAAGGAAATCCAAGGCTGCAGGTGTTTGATTCTAGATGAGTAATATGTGTAGCAGCGATCTAAAATAATCGAAATAGTATCGAAAAATATCTCAAGAGCTAGCGATGGATTGTCGATGCTAAAAATGAAACCGCAGTCCATATGATCCAACGTATCATATAAAAATGACAGATTGGGCTTCTTTCTTCATCTCGTGGAGTTTCGGTTCTAGAGCGTGATAACAGTATCCGAGGAACCTTAAACCATTGAACTGTTTATAATATTGTGAAAAAGAAAATGAAATTTAACAGTAGTTAAAATAAAATAATAATATAAGTGTGGTGAATAAAAGCCATGGACTGCATTTTACCAGGACAAATTGTGGGCTTAAAATAGAATAAAGATAAATATAATTTCAGTTAAAGTGAACTTTACGATACAGGGTAATTGTAGATGTGTGATATAATTGTGATGACGCTTGTTTAATTGTACATGTGAATTAAAGCAATTCCTGTATTCCGGAAGCAGCAGCCAGTGGTGATTTTGGTGTCCTAATACCTGATGAATCGGATGGATGATGCAATTTATTAGATCAATTTGATTAAACGAGTCAATTTGATAAATTCGTGAATCAGCTGTTGCACGTAGGTATATATGATTGTTTTTACCGCATAGATATTTGAAAAAGAGTTTATTTTTAACAATTTTAGCTGCGTTATATAATCGTGACAGGAATTTCGAAAGATGGTGCAAAATAAAAATCCTCTGATTTTGAAGTGCAGTGGAAAAGACAGTTAGCCAGCTCGTGAAAGAATATTGTTTTTATTTTCCGAAAAGAATTCAGTGTTTAACTTCAACTGATTTAAGTGTAACAATAAATGCATTTTTTAATAAAGAAGTTGTTTTTTTAATATGTGACATCTGCTTGGTAAATATTAAGTCCTCCTTTGTGATTATAACACCGACTAAGTTGCCAATGTTCATTATTATACTCAGAATGTCTTCACAACACTTCGTTACAACATATTGTTGATTCAAGAAGCTCAAGTCTGTGTTTAGAATGTTGGGCATCCTTAGTCAGATCAGCACAGGAAATTTACAGAATTCTTTAATGAGCCCAGTTGACTTTGTGTGCCTTTCAGTATAGTTACTACGTCCGCCAATTTAGTTATCGAAATATCACGAAGAACATCATTTGTGTTAACTAGTACCATATCATCAATAATGGATGTGTTCAAGGTTGAACGACAATCGGGGCAAAGCCATGTTGTTGATCTAGCTTTGAAGTTCTAAGAACCTCGTCCGTGATACCAGCACACTTTACATGGAAAACACCAGCACAAATTCCACATTTAACTCCAGGGCAACTTTTGGTAATGCCCTTGTGACACTTTGCACAATTTCCAGCCATTTTGGCGCAAAAAAAAAATAATAATAAAAATATATCAGCTCGGCACAATAATGAATATTTATAATAATTTATTATTAAATTTGAATGTTATGCTTAGTATTTTAGTATATTAAAATTTTATTTTTATTTTTATTTTTATTTTATATTTTTCTCGATGTAATCGTACAAATTTTATGAAGTAGATGTGAACCTTTGACAACTCCCGATTTAATGAAATCACTTCAAATAATTTTAGAATAAAACATTTTTGTTGAATTTGCATAAAAATAATCGTTTTGAAGGCTGGACCCTTTTATAAAAACAATTTCGAGTCTAATAATTTTGATAAAAAGTGATGAGATTTTTTTCGATTGATAGGAATAAGTAAGTAAGAATTAATAGTAAAAATTTCGGGAAATTGGTTTAGCGATCTTTTGGTAGGGTTCAGTCTTTTATAAATAGAGTTGAAAGATTTTATGAAACAACTTGCAAGGGTCCTCCGTTGGAGCCGTCATGTAGCATCGTTTTATGTTTCGTGATATTGCACTTTTCGGTTAGTTTATGGAACATAATGAAAATGGCTTTCTAATTTCCGTTCCGGTTGTGGTTCTGGCTATGGCATTTTCCAGAATAATGTGCATATGTTGAAAATTTGCTTTTTTCATAAGGGTATTTTCGTTAATTCATCCTAAGACAAGACTAGAGTTTTAAACCCCTAGAAAGCTGAACAGTCAGCTCAGAATATTTTATCATTGTATTGAAATAAAAGAACACTTTAGAACAAACAGTACACATTTTTGACAGCTTCATATGTCTACAGAAAATAAATTTTCTTTACACACAATTTTTATATCTCCCACACATAAACTTAACTTTAATTTTCCGAATACATAAAAGAAGTCTCTAAAAAATAGAATGAGGAAATAGTAAGCTATTTTTGTATTTATTTATTCCCTAAAATGCTTATTTTATGATATGACCCTAATGCTGCACCAGCACTTGTAGCACAATCCAATGAAAATGGTACTGGATTTTTTTACAAATTTATTACAAACTTGTTACACAGCAGAAAATTTTTTACAGGTCCCGTTATCCTATAATTCGAGTATCGGCTGGCATTAGACAAAGCCACACCAAACTTTTCGTAATCTTATTAATATTTATTGTATCGTACTGGAGGGTGGTACTGAAATTTTTTGCAAATTAATTACACCATATTGGCATAGTTCAACCCCCAAGAAACTTCCGCTAAGGGTTGTCATTTTTTGCTTTATAAATTAATTGTAATAAAATGGCATAACTAAACCCCTTAGAAAACTACTCCAAATGGGAGCAACCGATTTAAATCATGGCATCGTACTGGGGATAATACTAAAAGTTTTTACAAAATAAATTACAACATATTGCTAAAATCTGCCCCTAAAAAGTGAAGCTCTTTAAAACAATATTTCTCTGTATAGGTCATACCCCTCAAATAGGTACCCCTAAATTTATTACAACAGCCCACATTAACTAAAACGATCATATAGGAACGAACTCCTTTCCTGTGCAAGAATTAGGAATCCCTGAATTTATTACAATAGCCCACACCCGCCCAAAAAATAGGTACCCATGATTTACGAGTATTACAACAGCCCATGGCCCCCTGGGTGTAGGGTGTTGTAATAAATTCAAGGATACCTATTTCTTACACAAGAAGGAAGTCAATTCATTTTGATCGATTTTAGTGGGTGTAGGCTGTAATAAATTGAGGGGTACCTATTTGAGGGGTGTGACCTATACAGAGGAAAATGTATTTTGTAAAAACTTCTAGTATCATCCCCAGTACGATACAATGATTTTAAACGGTTGCTCCAATTTGGGGAAGTTTTCTAGCGGTTTAATTATTCCATTTTGTTGTAATTAATTTGTAAAAAATTCCAGTACCATTTTTATTGGATTGTGGTACAAGTGCTGCAGCATTAGGGTCATTATTTTTTGAATTTTTTTTGAATGAAGGTTTGAGAAAACATTATAGGCACCAAATGTGAACAAGCTTTTTCAACTAGCTGATTTTCCATTCTATTTTTATTTTGCTGGTGATACATTCCATTACGGTATTTGGCCACCTTATTTCAAACATTACATAATCAATTTAATTTCAGATAATGAATGATATTGAATTGGGGAAAATGAGGGGGGGGGGGTGGTTTGATCTCCCAAATTTTCCCAAATTTGCGGATTAGGCAGTAGGCATGGTGGGATAGGGAGTTTCGGAATTCGGAAGAACAGTGAAAAAAGCACTGGGTTCTGCTCTTGACATTATTGGTAAAGCTATTACGGGTAGGGAGATTATGAGAGGTTTTTGTATTGTTGGCTCAGAATTAAAAACAGGAATACTAGGATTTGATGGATACCTATGTCCTTTTCTTTTTCTTCTTCTTTGTGTGATTGTTATAGTTATAACGTATACGTTTTGAAACGAGGTTGAGGTTGTATTAGGAGTAAGTGGAGTATCGCAAATAATGTCATTGCTGAGGTTCATTTGTCATTCTAGTATAAAGATGGCGAGCATTGCAAGCCACGTGCGATTACTGAATCGTTAGGTTAAGGGTCAGAAATTGTATTAGATATTTCATTAAGTAACTTAATAGTGGAAACAGTGCAATGATTTAAGCTCGAAAAGAGCTTCGTCAAAAAATACAATGGTTTGTTGTTGAGATGGTAGGTAACGAACGGAGTCTTTAGAAACGATTTAACAAATGGAATATTAAAGTTTTGTAACAATTAATTTTGCTCGACTGGATTCCATCCTCTGAGGAGAAAAATAAAATTTTGCGTCATATCAAATTTCTGTCATTTTAACTTCAATTTATGTGAACATATGTAAACAAATTACATTTATGTACTTCAAAAATCCTTATTACTCATTTCAAGTTCATGTTATATTTTTCAAAAATATCTCATAAATTTTATCCGGTTTATTTTTCTTCGATAACAACGAACACACATAATTTCCATTATTTTCCAAAGTGAAATCAAACATGCGTTTAACACAAATTTTCGAAAACAATTTGGGATTTATTTCAAGCCCATAAATTAACAATAACAATTAATTATTTAATTATCATAAGTCATTAGCAAAATTAGAATAAGTTCAAGTGTAAGTGTGTATAGCGTGTACAGTGAAAAGTAACAGATTTTTTGTTATTTTCAAAAATAAATTTTAAAATTATTTTTGATTTTTGTGTTTATTTTGAATTTTTCCGAAATTGTAAACTTTTCATGATGAGTTACATATTAAGTGTTAAATTTAAGATTTATTTATGGAAATCGATTTGAAACAGCAAATAAGTATTTAAGCAATTTACGTATTCGGTTCAATCTTAAAGAATAGTTTTTTTTTTTGAAAATTTGAATTTTTCACAAGGCGATTTATTGTTAAAGTTCGTTGATGCCTATAAAGTAAAATGTAAAATGTTATGCCGCTGTATACGAGATATGATTCAAGCGGAACCAAAAAGTTTTTGCATGATAAAAGACTTGCGTCTGTTATCTAAACAAAAAGTTGTTGTTTTTTTGCGTTTTTCATATTTTTTAGGCCGGAAAATCTTCTACATGTATCTATTTTCTATACAGATTTATGCGGGAGAACGTTTTTTCGCATATTTTATATTTGATGTGTTTCGAAAATAGATCGGATATAATAAAAAATGAACCTAAACGTTCTTCTTTAAAATAACGTATCTGTAAATAATCACATTCGACACTTTATCATTTCATATCATGTGTTCGTTTGTATACAAAGTCATAATAATTCTGACATGAATATGCCATGCCAATATTCTATCATAAACACAATTTTGTTTACTTACCAAAAATGCCATCGACAAATTTTTTTTACCACCGGCATATTTTTGAGAAATTTGAGTTTTATAAAATTACTGCGTTCGTATGGGACCGTGATGTGTAAACATTTTTATTCTTTGGAAAAATGCTGCTACCAACGTCGACAGTTTTAATTCACTATACAGTTAAATATTTTTATATAGGTAACATTCTCATGAATATTGAATTCGCAGGAAATTTTCTTTATAATCACGTTCTCGGTTACGTGACCCAAATGTATACAGCACAAAAACGTTTTTATTAAAGAAAAACGATTTTCTCCACCTTCCATATTTCTTTATAACATACACCTTCGGTGGCGTGCAGTAAACATTTTTTCCTATATTATTCAACGAACTCTCTATATAGTTATGAGTATATTCTATACTAACGGCACGGAAATACACGTTTCCAACCAATTTATCTTCTAATGATATGCAAAAAATTATAATTTGCCCACTTCGTCTACGTATAAATAAGTATCTGCTTATATTTAATTTAAATTCTTAAAAAAATGATTTTAATTCGAGGAAATATAATTTTTTTTATCATTGTAGTAACTACAGGTAGTTAATTTTATTGCTAATCTACGTTTATTTACGAGAAAATATACCTGGAAAATTTCGTGCTTTCCACCTTATAAACGAGTTAACCATATTGATGAATATTTTAATATCAATTGAAAACGAACAATAGCTCAGGTTGATTTAGACCAAGGTCACTATTATACGAATCCCAGATATAGTTAAAAGCTCACCAGTGTTTGATAATAAGCCTATCTAAAGCCATCGCGCGGTACATTTGTCTACGATCAAAATATTAATATACATCTCTTATACAGAAAGGATAACATTGAAGAACGACTAAATAAATAGTCACTGCATTTGCAACTACACGGACAAAAAAATTGCCACAAAACTCATCAGCCCTACATAGAGAGTAATCGCAAAATTTCAAGGGAGCGAACCTCGCGCTGAAGGGGCTCGGCCCCTCTGGAGACTCCTAAGAGCAACATCTCTGGCTCGAACCCTTCTTTTCAACTCGTCCCATAAATGTCCAATGGGATTGAGGTCCAGGCTTCGAGCTGGCCACTCCATAACAGGCACATCCACCTCTTGAAGGTACTTGTATACTACACCAGCCGTATTCGGTCTCGCATTATCCTGCATAAACAGAACATTTTCACCAATAAACCCGGCAAAGGGTACGACGTACTCCTCGAGTACTTCCTCAATTTACCGTTGAGAATTCATTCCTCTTGATCGACAGCGAGTATTGGCTCGTGTGATGAATACAAAATCTGTCTTCGCCTCTAATGATATGCCTTTCCAGAACATGCACGATCCACCGCCATACGAGACACGTTCTTCAATGCAACATTGTACATATTGCTCTCCTTGTCTTTTGTATACTCTTCTGCATCCATCGGTACCATATAAACACATCCTGCACTCGTCAGAGAACAGGACTGTTCTCCATTCTTCTTCTGTCCAATTCAAATGCTCTCGAGCAAACTCACGATGGGCTCGTCGGTAGGCTCCAGTAATTTCGGCCCGTTTGCTGGTCTGTGTGCAGTCAGATTAACTTCTCGAAGTCGTCTTCTAACTGTCCACCGACTGACTTCGACTTCACGAACTTCTTGGAGCCGCCGTCCCAGTTGAATCGCATTCATACGGCGATTTCGCAACGAAGTTGTTACAAGAAAGCGATCGTCACGCTGTGCTGTAGCACAAGGTCGGCCAGTTCTTTGTCGCCGTCTGAAGCCACCAGTTTCCTGATATCTCTGCCACACTCGACGAACGGAGAATCGGTTCAAATTTAGTTGTAGAGCCACTTCACTTTGGTGTCGCCCCGCATAAATTAGTGCAACCACTTGTGCGGCTACCTCTGGTGTGGTATTCATTTCTTTGCTCCGGTTGAAGACGTAATCAATAGAGGATCGCTCAAGTTAAGCGTCGATATGCGAATGATCACAATTCCGAGCGAGATATTTCATGGCATGCTATTGTATTGATCTTGTTGAATTATTTTTAGAATTTAATTCGAAAGCCTGCTATATGCATTTGATAAAAAATCACTTTGTTTGCATGGTACAAGTACAAAAACCGGTACTACCTGGATAGGTATTGAAATAGACTTTGAATTTGTATTAAAAAAAAATTAAACAAATATAGGATTTTTTTTGATATTTTTTAACTTTTGTGGAAAATTGAGCAATGTGCAATTTTTTTGCACCTAAGTGTACAGTAAAAAATTCACTGTTTCTGCTCGAAGAAATGGTTTATTTATTTATTTTAGAAAAAATATATTCTGTGAGTGACAACATGACAACATGTATCATTTCAGGTTTAAAACAGAACATTTAGTTTTGAACAAAAAATGAATATTTTGATCAAACATTTAAAAATTATTTTTCAGGCTATTTTGGAAATTGACATCTTTTGCTCCAGCTGCAACGGAGATAATAATGATAGATGAATAATCTTGTGTTTCGCACCTGTAAATACGTTCACTAGTCCTATTTGAGTATCTTCAAGGAGTTTGATCACTAAGCCTAATTCAGGGATGAAACAATGACAGCTATTGCTTTATCTTGGCGGGTTCGGTATTCATTGAGGAGTGCTAACTTGACGTCGAACTGTTATTGTAACTCTTAGTTGCTTCAGTTGTTGGGATGTGAAATTGGTACTGTGTTTGAACAGTTTCAAAGTTTTGTCAAGAATCGAGATTACTGATCGTGTTCCGCCTCTCGATGTGACAATGTCCCGAACATGCTACCCATTATGTGCCCCATTGTATCGCCTACTCCACGTCTAGGCTCTACCAAGCAAGCTCAAGCTCCCTTCTCCACATTAAATATTTTTTGTCAATAACTAGACAAGTTGTGGCGAATCACCAGATCCAATTTAGTCGAAAGAGAAGTTCTGCTTTGCCAATATTGTAAAAGTACATAACCGAGTTGTTCCATGTAGTGGCTGACGGTGATTCTTCATACCATCGGTTGCCGGATACCAAACTTATTATACTCAGTTATATGCAGGTGTGTTGTAATTGAGGCTAGTTTCGCCTTTCAACTGGTTTGTTGTCTTCTCTTTTGAGTCGTGAATGCTTGGTTTTTTGCTAGACATTCTTGTTCTTCTTGAGTTTCTCCTTCTTTCAATAGCTCTAAGATCGTCGTCGTTTGTTCCGCAACAGGACTATATTGTCTGCGAAAAATAACTTTGGCATGTAACGTCGACAAAATTGTCTGCGGTTGTAACCTTGAATTGATCGCAGCGGATACATTGATGGTTATTATGTATGTCTGCTCATACTCCTCTGATGATCCAGATGTTTTTCCGGACAAAGGCCAAAGTTAACACGTTGCACGAACCTTCCACCAATCCGAATTATGTAGCGAACTGAGGAATGATTGCTTATTGATTAAGGGTTTCCACTTGCAGATGAGTGGTAACCATAATTTTTTTTCCTCAGATGTTTCGTATTCCGTGTCTTCGCGTGCCCTGAGTGCGTGCTTCAAAACGTCGGACCGTTCCACCAGCTCTGAAGTGCCACTAATTGCTTTGAGCTTATACCCCGAGAGTCTTCTGAACGGATATAATGATATGACTGCATGTTGGTATTTCGTTGAATCCCTGCAACTCGTTGTGCGACAAATGACTTCCGAGATGATGATGGTTTTCGAATCCAAGCCTACAGAGGCTCCTGTATTAGTGGTACCGGCTGACAGGAGAGGAATAAACTGTTCAACCTGTTCCATCTCCATTTTTTACTATACTGCTAGCTAATAAAAGTGTAAGAAATGGAGGAAGTATCCAAAAAATTATAATCATGAAATCGGACCATATGGTTGCTGGACTTATGTTACCTCCAGGCTCTTTTTTGCTTGTTGAACTAACCCACATAACAGTACCGCGCCCTATAATTCGAGTCGAGGTTTCGTCAGTTTTGATTTTACCGGTGCTAATCTGGTTTTCGCAGTCAAAATATGGATTGTGCTTTGCCCATTGTATGTACTTTTACTGAACAGTATAGTCGCGTAAGCGTGCTCGGGCGCATCACAGAATCCTTGAACTTCAATCGTACAGTTATCTATCGTAGTTAATGTAGCGAGGTATTTTAGTTTAACTGTTTCTGTATCATTTTAATGCTTGCAAATCTTCGTATGTTCATTTAGGTGAAAAATGCTTAAAAAAATTTCGAGCAAAATTGCCATCAAATGTTTGCCTATCCCCGCTTATATTTTCGGTGCTCTTTAAAGGAGAGAGATAAATTGATTGTACAGGGTTTTCCAATAAGATGTTTCATTTTGAACAGCCTGCTATTTAGGCAGCTGTCAATTTTGAAGCTGTCATCTTTGACATTTGACAGGTAAAAACTACGCCATTACTAAAAATGGTATACGAAGCACTTTTCGGTCGTCGTGAAGCTTCTTCTCGGTGGAACAATTTGAGCTGTTGGGACAAGTTAGTGGTGTGAAGAATCGCAACCGTGTGCGTCGCTCAAGAACAACTGATAATATTGCTGCTTTAACCCGTATTGTTGACGAAAACACAGGTTTGCCAATCTTTGGTATTAGACATTCCACAAACGACATTACACCGTATTTTGAATAAAAACTTAGGTCTTAAGGCTTTTAAAGTTTAGTTAACACAAGAACTCAAGCCGGTCGATCACCATAAACGTCGTATCTTCGCTGATTGTGTCCTTCAAATGCATCAAAATGATCCGGATTTTCATCGAAAAATCATCTTCAGTAATGAGGCCCATTTTCACCTCGCGGAGACTATGTTAATAAGCAGAATTGTTGCATTTGGGGCTCAGAAAATCCAAGAATGATTGTTGTAAAGCCTCTCCATCTTCAACGTGTCACTGTTTGGTGTGGTTTTTGGACTGGCGGTGTGAGCGGCCTTACTTATTCGAAACTGAGACTGGTGCAATTGTTACGGTGAATGGATTGCGCTACCGAGCTATGATTAATGATTTTTTATGGCTGGAAGATTTGGAAGATATTGATGTGGTCCACGTTTATTTTCAGCTAGACAAGCAACGAAACAATCGCAATTTTGAAAGAAAAGTTTCTATGCCTTGTTATTTCTCGAAGAGGTGATCAAAATTGGCCACCGAGATCTTGTGATTTATCGCCTTTAGACTTTTTTCTTTGGGGCCACGGGAAAGATAAGGTCTATGCCAATGCTTCACAATCGATTCAACACCTAAAAGATGGAAATCGTGAAGTTATCGAGGACATACAGGCGCAAATGTGTGAATTGGTCATGGAAATTTACATAAATCAGGGCATACGAGCAGTTTGAGCTAAGCTCCATGAATTCGGTTTCTTTGATTTCGGCTTTGTAAAATAACCCGAAAAGCTGTAATCTCAAATCATAACTCACTACGCTAAAAAACATAGCTCAAGTGTGCAACGAGCCTAGCACTATTGTAAAAAGAAAGGTGGTTATAGTACTCCAACTTTGATGTAGACTGAGAATTTTCCATTAAATTATGGGATCAAATACAAGGGCAGTAGATTTCGAAATCCAGAATATTGTTTTTTGTAGCTGTTCTCATATTTTTTTCAGTACAGGCCCTTATAGTTTTTTAGTTCAAACTAGTCTATTCGAAAGTTTTGAAAGTTAACATTAAATTTTTACAAAACAAATGTAATATTTGTACGTTTAAAATATTTTAAGATATTTCAAATATTAAAACAAAAATTATTCGCAAGGCCGTCTCAAGTTAAATAAGAAATTTGGTCATTAATAATCTATTTATCGTTTACTATGGTAAAAATCGGGTTGAGAATAGATTTTTCAATCAGTTTACCATAGAGTTTTTGAAAAATAAATGTTTTTTACTGAAAAATTTACTTAAAATTGACTTTTACCCGACTATTGGCCCTCAGCCATAGCATTAAAGAACAAATGAGTAACTTTTTCGTTCCGGAGAGAAGAAATTACAGCTTCTGTCACAAATGTCACCATACGGTAGTGAAACGGATGGAATTTTGAATTTCATGCTCTTCAAAGCGGGATTTTGACCATCCCTTTAGAATCCAGCTTTTAAAAATCCCGATTTTAATAAAGGAAAGCTGGGTTTTAATAGTTTTTTTAAGGCAGTACAATGTAGAAAGTGCATAAAACGGATCCGGTTCAATGTGAATTGGAATTCTAACATGAACGTTTGAAAAATTTTGAATTTTGGTCAAATTAAGCAATTTCCTAACAAATTAATGTGAAAATTGTTTTTAAAGCAGTCAGCTATAGGAATTGAAACTTAGCCATTTCCCAACCGATAATTTTCAAATTTCAAAAGGTTTGTGGGGCTGCAGTGAATTTTGATCAAGAATTTTAGATCAAAATTTAAGACGACTATTTTTTTAATGAAATTTGATATATTTACATCATTAATTAGTATTAACATGGCTAAACTTCAGAATTTCTATTCATACAAATTAAATTTAACTATAATTAGTTAAGAAAGCCATCGTGCCTAGTTCTATTCCAAATTTGCAAATATTGGTTGCCAAAATTTCATATAGAATGGTCGAATTCCAGAACTTCATTCAAAATTCACGTTTAAATCTCGATCTAGTTCTATATACCAAATTTAACCATAACTTGTGAAGAAATGGCCTAGTTAAATAAGAACGAGTTGAATACGATTTGCCAAATCCAGAATTCCAAAAGCTAAATTCTAAAAAACAATATTAATAAAAATAATTTAAAAAAAATATCCAAAACCACAAAATTTCTATACAAAATACCAAATTTCAAAATTTCAATATTCAAGAATCTAAAATAAATTTCATACTATGTCCATGGAAATAGGAAAGGTGCGAAACCGGAATTTATTTTAGATCGTTCCGTTCCAAAAATTAATTTAAACGTTCCCAATCCAATTCTGAATATCAAATTGGCAATTATTTGTTTAGGAATCGCTTAGTTTGATGGTCTAATTCCAAAAATTCACGTTAAAGTGCAAATTACATCCCGTAATTCAAATTTGATAATAGTTAGCCAAGAAATGGCCGAGTTCTTAATAAAATTGTAAATAAAGCCCAACTTTAATATGTTTTTAAAAATGCCGCTTTTTGGCATTTGATTTAAAATTTGGTATTGTGTGATAGCGTAGTACAAGGAGGGTGACATTTAATGTCATTGATATTTTGTTTTCTTCTGACCAAGAAGTCAGGTCTTCTATAAGGATTTGTGGAGTCATCATATACACTTGTCATCATATCAACCTGCACCGTTTAAGTATGGTCAACGTTTTATAAATTGTTAATCTCGTAATTATTACTGTCTTGTTACAATGAAGGTTGATTTGATTGAAGCGGTGGTATTCCTTCTTCTTCCAAGAATGGTGTAAAATATTATTGTTAAAAAGAAATAAAAATACGTTGTTTGAAAATGAATGGTTTTATTTAAAATAATACAAAATCCCTATAGACTGTTAACCAATGAGCCTGTATGATCATTTAAAGTTTATTTTTTTAACTTTGTTGTTCATTGTAGAACATTAACAGTTTGACCGCTTATTGTTCTAAACAACTAAAGGTTTATCAAAAGTGGAGTAAGAATAAAGCACACCACCTTGAAATGCCTGATACAGAAGAATCAACAATGTTAACAAAACTGTGGTGAAATATGGGTTTGGGCCACAATGTATTCATCCCCTTAATTTTTTACCGACACTCGTCCCCTTTTTTCTCAATTCCTTTAATCGATGATAATTCAAAATTATTTTAGGTTGCTTCTGATTATTTTGAACCTAGTAATAATACACGTCCCTTAAGCTAGCAGAACTCATACGGCAGAACATTACAATAGTATGGATAATTATAGGCTAATTATAGGCTAATTAAATGCTCTATAAAAAATTTTGGGCTCCATCCCTTCCAACTAAAACGCGGGTTCTGCTAGCTTTAGAAAAGTTAGCAGAACCCATATCAAAAAACGATTTCAAAACAATTGGAAAATAAAAGAATTTTAAGCTAATTAAATGGCCTATTAGTTTTTTTAATACGCTCGCTCTAGGAGAAAAGTAAGGCTTAATCACATAAAAGCTAACTGAATCCAAATCGAAAACCGGACCAAAAATCAATTTCGAATGCAAAACAAATAATTTTAGGCTCACTATGGCCTAATCAAATGCCACATTAAAAAATTTTGGGCTCCACTTTTCTTGACCAAACTTCAGCTCATTTATCTAAAGCTAGCAGAACCCAAATGGAAAATCGGGCCAAAACCGAAATTAGAACGGAAAACAAGAACAATGGACAAACAAATAATTTTAGGATCCTAATCAAATATCAAATTAAATTTTTTTTAGTTTGGCCAAGAAAAATTGGAGCCCAAAATTTTTAATTCGATATTTGATTAGTTCATGATGATCCTAAAATTATTTGTTTGTCCATTGTTCTTGTTTTGCGTTCTAATTTCGGGTTTAGTCCGATTTTCGATTTGGGTTCTGCTAGCTTTAGATTAAATGGCCTGAAACTTGGTCAAAAACGAGTGGAGCCCACAAATTTTTAATTTGGTGTTTGATTAGGTCATGATGATCCTAAAATTATTTGAATGTCAATTCTTCTTGTTTTGCGTTCTAATTTTGGTTTTGGTCCGATTTTCGATTTGGGTTCTGTTAGCTTTTAAGTGATAACGCCTTACTTTTCTGCTAGAGCGAGCGTATTAAAAAAAATCAATACGGCATTTAATTAGCCTAAAGTTAACCTTTAATTTTCCAATTGTTTTTAAATCGTTTTTTGATATGGGTTCTGCTAACTATTTCTAATGCTACCAGAACCCGCGTTTTAACTGGAAGGGAGCGCGGCCAAAATTTTTTAATAAAGCATTTAATTAGCCTATAATTATCCTATAATTAGCCATACTATTGTAATTTTCTGCCGTATGGGTTCTGCTAGCTTAAGGGACGTAATAATACACACGTTAAATCTCAAAATATATTTGTAGGAAGAGCCAAATTCGGCTATACTCGTGGTAATTATAAGTTTTTATTATAATTTTTTTCGTCTTCGACTTCTTTAGAAACGACGTCCCGTATATTTGGAATGTAAGAATTTTTTTTTATAATTTCCTAAGATGTGCAGATGAAATTTTAGTCAATAAGTCATAAATCCAATTATTATTAAATCTAAAACAATAAACCGTAAATTGTAATTTAAAGATCGATATACTTTAATTCCATTAGATAATTCGAATTCTGGTTTCATGTCAAATGAGATAAAATTAGCCATAGTTTTTTTTTATAAATCGCGAGAGCAAGGTTATTAAAAATAATAATGACAAATTTCTTTTTCTCTTTAATTCCAGAGCTTTATCTACACCATGCAAGTGGAAATTAATTAAGAGCCGATTATTCGGAAGCAAGGCCTGTATTAATAGATTTAGACACATGTGTAAAGACTATTAGATAAATTAAAAATTAACTGGTGGGTGGAGTAAATTCAAATTTACTCAGGTAAGATATAATAATTTTTCCCACAGTCTAAATTACGTCATTATATTAAAGTTATAATTTTATTTGTATTTTAGCGTCAATTTTATTCCGGGATACGGAGGTCGAGAAACTGCCAAAACTATGAACGAGATAAATGTAACGCATTTCTTCGAAACAGACGACTACCGTGATGTCCTGGTCAACTACAATGAATTCAATAATGATTTTTTGGGATATAATGCCTCCTCTTATAATATCACGTGTCCGGCTACCGAAATGGTGCGGACGAAAATATTTTTTATGATACTCTATACGGTCGTATGTATAGTCGGAGTGATGGGTAATACCTTGGTTATTTATGTTGTGTTACGATTTTCGAATATGCAAACCGTAACAAATATGTACATTTTAAATTTGGCGATAGCTGATGAATGCTACCTAATTGGAATACCATTTTTAATCACGACAATGCATTTGGGCCATTGGACATTTGGCCGCATGATGTGCAAAGCGTTTATGGTTAGTACGTCAATAACGCAATTTACATCGTCACTATTTCTACTTATTATGTCGGCAGATCGATACATCGCAATATGTCGACACGTGTCCGCCGGTAAATATCGTACATCGTTTGTATCGCGTATTGTATCGGGAATTGCTTGGGGCAAATCGGTGCTGTTTATGCTGCCGATTATGTTGTATTCGGATACGGTGAAATCACCAAAAGGATACTCATGCAGTATCATTTGGCCCGAATCAATGGGACATTTACCCGGTTCGTTCACCTTGTATTCATTATTCTTAGGTTTTGTGATACCTCTATGCTTTATAATGACGTTCTATTTATTGGTCATCCGAAAATTGCGGTCGGTTGGCCGAAAAACGAATAAATCAAAATCGAAGCGGCGTTCACATCGTAAAGCAACGAAATTAGTACTTACCGTAATTACTGTTTATATTCTATGCTGGCTACCATACTGGATATCACAGGTCGCCCTAATTACATCAACACCAGAACCATGCGGGTCACGATTAACAATCACAATATTTTTATTAACCGGGTGTCTCGGCTACTGTAATTCTGCGATAAATCCAATTTTGTATGCGTACTTAAGCGATAATTTCAAAAAATGTTTTCTAAAGGCGTGCACATGTGCTGGGGCTAAGGAAGTGAATGCCCAGCTAAAATTAGAAAACAGTGTGCTGCCCAAAAAGTCCAAAAATCGGGGTGGGGGGCAACGTGGTTGCGCAAACGAATTAAATCAATCGACCTTATTAAATACAAACGATCATAATAAAATGTTATCGGAACCGATGACAACAACAACGGGGGCATCCGCGGTGTCGTCACGAAATCCTAGTCCGCCTAATTTAAGAAATTTATCAATAACTAATAGTAATGTTAATAATAACAATAATAATAGTTTAAGTAACAATAATCATAATCATATTGACAATGAATTAATTCATTTAACATAAACTTTTGTGTAGTTATGTACAAGTTTCGAAAACAAAAAATAAATAAAATTTAGTTTATAATTTATAAAACATTTTTTTTAAGTACCTTATTAATGATATTTCATTCAACAACAAAAATTTAATTAAATAAAGCTGGAGAACTTTTAGAACACTAAATGAATATATTTTTTCTACTTTTGTAAACGAATTTAGTTTTATTTAAAAACAAAGCAGAAATTATAATGTGCTAATTTCTAATAATTATTTTTATTTATTAACGACGAATACATTTACTGAAATATTTAATTAAATTGATTCGAAATAAGGCAATAATCAAGATCAATTAGATACGACAAGGAGCCCGAACTCATCTTTGAGATCTTGATTTTCAGTCAACCATCCATTTTCCATTATCAAAAATATTTCAGCACGTGTATTCCAATATAAGAAAGTATGTGATAAATAATTTGTTAAAAACAAAAACAAAAATAATTAAATTATTTGTATTTCATTTAAATAATTTGTATAATATTAATTGAATATCTTAATATGAATATATAAAATAAATTTTGTATTTAAATCTAAACAAAAACATATTACTGATATGTCTGTATAATTATTAATTTGTTAAATGTATAAAATATTAAATAATAAATAAATTAAAAATTAATATTTAAATTATTTCATTGAAAATATGTTTGTGGTTTAAATCTACGCTAGACTTGCAACTGCTTGCACGCTTTCCAGCGATAGGTGTGAAACATGGGTTAATAAAATAATATTTCGAGACACTTCTAATAGATGGCGCATTAATAAAGTTTTAGTACTAAATCTCAGTGATTGTTAACGTATCTCATGCGTTCTGCTTCAAAATTAATCAGCGTACATTAACAATAAATGTATTGTTTTTATGTACATATTTAGAAATGATCCCTAACACCGGATGCAAATTTAATGGAAAATTTGTTTTTGACAAAGACATAGCTCCATCATCGCTACAGCTAAATAGAGGAAGTTTTTATGTGCAGATTAATATTTAGTAGGGATAATAATTACCAACTGACGTCAGGATGTCTAGTGGAAAATCCTTAAACCAAAAAGTAAGGTACTTGCAAAGTTGCAACTACACGATGCCATGTAGAAAATATGTTAGAGCCCTGTGGTCATCTTTAACATACGCTCGTATGGCTAATACATATAATAGTTCCTTTATGATCTCCCAGAGTCATTCGACAGCGGTGCATATTTTGCGTGAACTGAGTCATAAACTAAAAAAAAAATTATAGGTCAACAAGCAACTGGTATTGATATTGGCACCCATTATCGGACACTAAGAATTCCGACACACCAAAAACATTTAACACGTTGGCTCAATAAAACAATAATATTGCCGCTGCAACAGACTGTTTTCTCAAAACCACGATGTGCAATCATAGGAGAATTATGTGGTTGTTTTAATAACTCAGGTACAAATTTTTCTGGAATGACGAGTTTCCATTTCGAAATATCCCTGTAGCCATCAACAGAGAGGCAGAATAAAATGCTTGTTATTAATGATTTTCAAATACGATTGTAGCTGATGCGTTTTGCTGTAAAGCTTAAACTATGTCGAGTATCATCGCTGTTTTTTGGAACTTTCGGGACAACTTAGTGCCTAGACGTTGAGCCTAATATTCCCCTATAGGTCATGTTGGTACATTAACCAGCGGAGACTAGCGTAATCCGTATTTTTTGTAACGATGTATCCCTCCGCATATCACCACAATTTTTCCACGCTCAATACGGAGACTAAGGATTCTAACTCCGCTATACCGATGCGAAGTTTTTGGACATGTACAAATTCTTTGAGCAGAAATTTATACGAGTGTTCAAGTACACACAAATATTAAACTGTAACTTCAAAAATATGTATCGGAGGACAACCAACTTATCGTTTTTTTCACTGTATAGGCTTATTGAAGGTAAATAAAATATTTTTTTTTATAAAATCCAGTTTTTCGTTAAAACAGTTATAAATTTCATTGTTTTACTTAATTTTAATTCGTCATGATCGTTCCTTATACATAAACATCTAATACTAAATCATAGATCGTGGGATTTTGCAGGCCAATTCAATATTTGAATAATTTTCGTTTAACCAATTCTTCACATTTCTGCCATTATGACTATATAAGCGAACCATACCAACCATGTGCAAGAATGTACTTAAAATAGGAACATCATCAAGGAGGATTGACAAATTGTTTTGCAAAAACTGTAAGTAACGTTCACTGTCTAATGTCGATGGTAACATGAATGGAATACAATGATATTATTAAACCAGCCAATTAAACCAGCCCAGTTGTGAAAGTTTATTATTCCATTTCTTGTGGATTGAGTTTCATCCGTCTGTAAAATACGTTTCACAAAACTATCATTTTCAAAATTACTTTCAATCAACAAGCGAGCGTCCATTAATTACGCTATTATATGTAATTGCTGTTACATTACTAATTATTGCGTCAACGACACCCAATGCTTTGGTGAGACTAAAAGGGGCTTCGCCCGCGTATTTGATGTTGTTATACGATATCTAATGGTATTTTATGAATATTTGCTAATACTCTTGCGAAAGGAACGCGACGCATTGAAAATCTGCGTGGGTATTCATTGCGAGGCGAGCTCATGATGCATTACAATCGCAAAATATAAACAAAATAAACATCAATGTATTCCTCACCCATCTGAACACCCATATAAACAAAATAAACATCAATGTATTCCTCACCCAACTGTGCCATCATAATATTAATTTTCTTAAATTATTTGGAATGTTTGATTCACAACACTGGCACAAACACAACACTAAACAATTTCTCAAAACTAATGAAAATATTTAATTTTTGTTTTTTCAATATGTGAGTTGATAATCGTCGCCTATTATTTTACTGAACAAAAAAAATTGTTCCAATTTAACACTACACATAAACAAACTAGGTATACTTAATAAAAAATGACACGTGGGAATAAATAATGTATTAAGGGATTGTAGGGGAGATCATGGCGAATTAAAATTAAGTAAAAAAAAATGTATAACTGTTGTTTTTGAGAAAAACTGAATTTCATAAAACAAAAATTTTTTTTTTACTTTAAAGCATTCAAACGGATGCAAGATAACCACTTACCAGGTGTTTAAATATGAAACCGGCACGGGCCGCCTCTCGACAAACCACACCATTGTTTTCTTTTGATATCTGTCAAAAACATCTAATTCATAACCATACAAGTTTCATACTATAACGCATATTGTTTTACATGTTAAAAATGTCTTTTGTGCCTACATATTACGATTTGCCGACATCATTGATTTTTTGTTATCATTTGAACAAAACTGCTGCAGAATCATATCGAATGCTTGTCAAAGCTTACGGCGAGTATGCTCTTGGCAAATCTCAATGCCATGAGTGGTTTAATAAATTCAAAAGTGATAATTTTGACGTGAAAAAGAAGCAGTCAAAAACGTTTGAAGACAGTGAATTGCAAGCATTGTTGGATGATGATGACGCTCAAATGCAAAAACAACTCGAGGATCAATTGAATGCTGCATTTTTTTGAAAACAATCATCGAGTAGAGTTCGCGATAGCTATTTTCAAATTTTTGTCCAATTTAAAATTAAAAATTTAATTTTTTTTAAATTAAATAATTTAGATTTAATAGAAATCGATGTATAACCGAAAAAATCCATCATAAAAGTTTTATGGGTTTCTTGTAATATCGTTATTCTGTATAGTTCTGTATAATAACGGAGTACTTCACGATATTACAAGAAAACCATACAACTTTTATGTTGAATTTTTTTGGTTAAATATCGATTTCTATTAAATCTAAATTATTTAATTTAAAAAAAATTAAATTTTTAAACTTAAATTGGACAAATTGGACAATTCGCTATCGCGAACTCTACTCGATTGTTTTCAAAAAACGCAACTAATGGCATCGTCGCGAAATATACATTTACGTTGCAACTCAATATGCTGAAGAATAATAATTAGGTAGCACGTGGCGGATGCAATACAAAGCAATTTATGAAATTTAAATATGTAAATAAATTTTCTATGTTATTTAATTAAATAAAAAATAATAATTAACTTGACAAAATTACAATAAAATCTTTTATTTCGACAATAAATTGCATGTAAAAAATACTAACGAAATCTGCTCTTTTTCACGCAGAAACGTATTGGGAATTAGTATAGAAAAGTGTATGGAAAAAATCCGAGTTTCCGACGAAATTCCACCTTCTTCCCAATTTGATTATTTTTCTTTTTAGTCGGGATTCCCATCAATACTGGAATTTTTGTGACACTTTTCTTTGGCGAGTAGTACGGATTTCCGTGTACATAATATGTTTCTTTCCATAGAAGAGTGTGGTTTTGGAACGCGAATGTAAACGGAATTCCGTCGGAAAATGAAGTAAAATAATTTTTAAATTACTCATAAATTTATCAGATTGCGATAATATGGTTATAAGATGGAAAACACATATCTCACATTTAGGAAAACACGAAAAATTCGTACCGTCGCAATGTTTTTGGTGATTTTTTCGATCACATCAATTTCTCAGTTTTTTCATTTTTTTTGTTATGAAAAAAGAGTCACTGGTAAAAATTCTCTTAGCAATGATAATAATATGATGTATTTATATTTCGTCGGCTCAGTATTATCTTGTCGTAAGTACCAAAATGTCGTTTTTCAGTTTTTTATACTAGTATTTGTAGTTTTTCTTCCTCTTTCTAAATCTACAATCCATTTTATCCTAGGTTATATGGTTTCTGAGTTACAGAGAATTTATTTATCGTAAATCCACACAACATCATAAACTTTATATTTGTATCGTATGTCATAAATTCTGGAGATACGACAAAGTCGCTAACACACATTTATAATACAAATGTCGTATGTCCAGCATAAACAAATATTTTGATATACGCCCAATTTTTTTCTGTCACAAAATAAACCAATAAGATCACAGTACTCCACCACGTGAGCGGAATATATATAAAGGTTAATCGCAATTTTAATTCAGTATCCTGGTTATTATTGAATGGTGCAAATCGCGGTTATTTTTTATTTCCTATTGTTTATTTTGAATTTTTTTTAATATGTTATTTTATTTTGAAACTACTGAATATTTGTTTTTGAAAATAAAAGATACATTCAGACGATGTTTACGAATGTTTTAGTTGCTTTCTAATTTGTACCATTAACAGTCAAACGTTCATTATTATAAAATAATCTTACGTCTCCTAAGATTTTTACAAATTTTGTCGTAAGTCCATAAATTTTAATGTGATTTATGTATTTGTTAGTCAGAAGGTGTTTGTCGTATGAGCAAATTTTTTATCGTAAGTCCATTGTTTGGTGCAACTTCGAAAATTATACGACAAATTGGAAAACTGTTCGTGATTTTCCGGAAAAACTAGTGGATTTATCTCAAGTGTAGGAAGTGGTAATCAATATATGGTATGATATGTTTGGAATTATTCTATTAAATTAAACACTTCTCGATGTTATACTATCTAAATAAGCTTTCAAACTTAAAACTCAGTTTCCCAAAAATGACATATTTGGACTTACGACAAGATAATACTGAGGCGACGATTTGTTTCGTTGTAATACGTTGATTCACTATCATTATGAACCGCAACGGACCGATATTGCATTTGAGCCAAAAAATGAAATTTTGCAAAAAATTAAGGTGGCTTTTAAGTTATGGAGGTCAATATCTAAAATATACGAGTTTTATGGGACAAACGGTTGATGTCATATTGTAGGTGAGATTTGTGGCTAATAATCCTGAAAATATGAACCAAAAGTCTTGGGCTCATTTTTTAGTAATTCGGCCTAATGTGGCCGGCCGATTTCGCATTTTTCAGTTTTTTGGCCAAAATGACCCTCCAACCTAATTTTTTGAATTCTTTTTTTTGCTATTTGATAGCTGGCGTCAATACCTTTCCAACGATATGCATATGTCCAGGGTATGCCGAATAGATTCAGCACTGTGGACGTGGCAAAATGGCCAAAAATGGCCGTTCAGAGGCCGGCCGCGGCCAACATAGCGGCCAAATCAAAAAGTTGTAGAACAAAAGTTGCTTAGTTTTTTAAGTACTACAACCCCTGAAAATATGAGATCAAATAAAAGAGGTACGGACAAACAAACATATATACCAAAGCAAGATTATATGGTGACGTCATAGAAAAATTTAAAATTGTCATAACTTTGGTCAAAATCATCCGTTTTGGACGTTTGAGGTCGCTGAATTGGTATTGACGTCTAAAATCATAATTTGCCAGTTAGAAAATAATTGGGGCATTTTTTGGGGCAGTTATACGCGAAAAACTGATTTTTTGGGGCAATTTTCGGAAAGTCATATCTCCACTCAATGTTGGTAGAAATTCATGCTTTTATACATTATTTAGGTTTATTTTTCAAGACCTTTCCAATGGTATATCCAATCCAATATATACATGATCCTGGCGGCCTCAAAGTGAAAAAGTTCGAAACTTGCTGTATAATATACTTCGTTCGACTTCCAGCACAGTAGGTGCTTTCGTCACACGTTTGGACTGCCGTCCAAAGTGATTTTAGTTATTTGGATAGAACCTTTTTCATAATTATTATGATTATCAATTTAGTTTAAAGGTTCTATTTGCATGATAGAACCTTTTTGCTTTAATTATGAGAAATTATGAAAACAGCAAAGTTCTTATTGTTCAAATAGTTTTAGCTATTGTTTAAATAAAAATTTTATTGAATTTTTAAATAAAACTAAATTTAGTGAATACATACATACTTCGTGTATTTACTATGTTTATACCATTTAAAACAAAAAATATAGTTTATAAAAATATAATAAACATTAAACAAAATAAAAATTATCATAACATTTAGTTTTGTGTAATCCAGCTTGAATTTAACGGCGCACAGTTCTTGGCTGAATTGAAGTATTTTAACTTTGTTGAACGGCACTTCTTTAAAGTTATAGAATATTTTTGAATACTCCTCGAAGTCTTTAAAATCCGATGGCTTCATTTGGATAATACAGAATCGTTTTCTTATATTAATGGTTTTTAAAATTCTTATGAGGCCTAAAGGCGACATAAACTCGTTTTTCCTAAACACTTTTTCTATTTGAGAATGTGCATTATCTACTTGCTGTATAGCGGAATGACCAGCGATGGAATATTTCATCGTGATTTCGACGATGTCAGGATGAATATGTATAAAGTTTAAAATTGCCGTTACCATAGAGGAGCTTTTATTTTGGGGTACGCACGAATCGCTCCAGATGACAAGTTTGGTAAACCCTGTGTCTTGGTAAATTTGCTCTAAAATTTTGACTAGCGCTGATGCAAGGTTGCCATTGCGCCTAGCTGTGTATTCGGTCCATAAACAACAGTAAATTTTTTGTTTAAGAATTTTTTTCGTCTTTTCGGACAAAATATTATTTTAATGGACACCCATACGATGTTTACGACTATTTTAGTCGCAGAAACAAAAAGGCCATTTATTAACAATATTTCTACCACAAAAGTAGAAAAAATGCGCTCCCCTCCCCCAAACCTTTAACCCCAGGGCAATAGTGTACAGAAAGATACACAAACCCTTACAAAAATAAGAAATCCCTTAGGTAACTTCTTGGCAGCTTGGTTTCGTACTGATAAAAAAGTTGGTCTACTCATCAGGTTGCAACGACCAAACTGCAAAAATACAACTCTTGCTTTGTACCGATAATACAAAACAAGAACACATCGATTTAGCGAATTATATATCACCAAATCAGAAACCACAGGTAATTCTCACTATGTATGTGTGTGTAACAGCCAGCACATATAATTAAGAAGAATTTTTTAATCGTCCGTGAATTTAATTTGTTTAAGAATTTTTTCGGCTTTTCGGACAAAATATTATTTTAATGGACACCCATACGATGTTTACGACTATTTTAATCGCAGAAACAAAAAGGCCATTTATTAACAATATTTCTACCACAAAAGTAGAAAAAATGCGCTCCCCTCCCCCAAACCTTTAACCCCAGGGCAATAGTGTACACAAAGTGTACATAAATTTTTTAGTTGTAGAATAGTGCGCCGTAAGATTGTAGACGTTTAGCACTATAAAATAAGGAACCAATATTGAATCTAGGACTTATTACGTTTTGTAAATCAAAGCATAATACTGGAATGGTTTCGATGTCCTGACCCATTTTTCTTTCAGCACGCATATCTTCTTTAAGCCGTTGGTGATCTTCAAAATTAGCGGTAGATTTCGGTGTGCATTCATTTTTTTTCTTTTCTGAGCGACTAGTTAGGCTTCACATTCACATTCTCCACAGAGATCGGATTTTGGCTTGTGAAAATCCAGTTTAAACTCTCTGCAGAAGACATCACGATAATAAATATGTTTAACTGGATTTTCTCGATTTTGGCTACATTGAATTTTATATATAATTTGTACATGCGCATAACATTTAAACCAGCCTCGAGATATTTTTTAGATGTTTTGGCCCGACAATAATGGCTTTCCATTGTTGGTAAGGATTTAATCTGTTGTTTTATTCTGTTGGTTACTTCCTCCTTAGTTTTACGGTTGCCAATTCTGGTTGCGTTTTCTTTGCAATGGATGACTCCAGTAGAAGCCTTTTTATTGTGCACGTCATAAACCAGTTTTTGTGAAACATCCAATGTTCCTAAAAAATAGGGTTTGCATACGCGAATCACTTCTCCCTTAATTTCGAAATAGTAACTGAACGCTTGTTTTCTTCGACTTGGGGTTAGTTGCGTAAAATTTCACTTTCGCCTGTGTATTTTAAAATAAAGTCATATTTGCAGTAACGTTCTAACGTATAAAATAATGCTCGAAAATTATTTCCCGCTGAACTTCACTAAATTGTTCAGAGCACTTAAATTTTTTTACATTTTTTTTTGGTTTTAATATTTTTTTTTTTTGTATAAATTTTCCCTTTGAATTAATATACTCCTCTCCTCTTTGCCTTTTCGATTGCTGCTGACGTACTTTCCAATTTTCATAATTCCGTTTTCTTCTGCGTCTTCATCTTCATAGATTTGACTATCAGGCACTATAATTTGATTTTCGTCTAAAAATACAGGAACAATTATTTCTGTCGCTTCTGTTATTGGTATAATATTCTGTAGCATTTCTTCATTAATTATTTCGATCATTGCGTCGTTAGCACATTGACCCAAAACAACATAGTCTGAATCCATTATGCTAGAAGCAATTATTAATTAGGATATAACTAATTAGGATATTTTGTAGGAGTATATTATAGTAGTTTTTTATTTTCCTACTTACACAAAACACAACCTTAGTCCACAAGTTTTAAACAATAACTTATTCATTACACATTAAAAATAAAGGGGAAACCCTATTTCAAAACGATATTTTGTTAAAAAAAAGTTCTATTTGCAAAGACAGAAAATACTTCTCAACAGGTGTTCAAATAAAATTCCATTTTTTTGAAAAAGGTTCTATTTGTGCTGTTAGAACTTTCTTGAATTATTTTTTTTTTTATTTTTTTTTTTTTATTTTTTTAAAAAAGAAAGTATTAATTATCCAATGGATTTAATGTCCTTTTAAGGTCAATTAATACCCCCCTTTTCATTCGCACACACACCCACCCATTCACCTACTCACACAACTACAGTATACCAACTGCACATTGCAAGCTCCATGTCAACCTGTACATTGACATGGACGGTGGGTCGGCGCTGAGTTCTGCACTCCAACAGAGGGTCTAAGTTGTGTTTATTAACTTTACCGATCGTAATCGATGAAGAAAATTCGCTTTTGCATCCTGCATCTGCTGGGATTCGAACCCAGTACCTCCCGCTAAAAGTGCCGAAGCTTTAACCACTGCACCACTTGTCCGGTAAACGATATTTTGTTAAAAATTAATGTTCATAATGAATTTAAATAGAACTTATCTATCCTGTTATCTCTGAAACTGTAGGAAAAATCAACATTTGAGTAAATGTTTTGAATTCTACTACTATGAAAAAGTCAAAAATTATAACAACCTCAAAAATGATGCTCGAAATTAGGCTCCAAACAAAATATTTCCATTTAATACGTTTTGGTTTTGGGTCCAAAACGTGTAAAATAAAACAGTCCAAAATAAAAATAAAATAATAATAGTCCAAAATTTATCAGATGGAAATATTTTGTTTGGAGCCTAATTTCATTATGTTGCAACAGTACGATTTTTTCGTGTTTTCTTAACTGTGAGATATGTGTTTTCCATCTTATAACCATATTATCACAATCTGACAAATTTATGATCCAATTTAAAAATTATTTTTCTTAATTTTATTAAACCACTTTTAGAATTATCTTCTGACCACTCTCCGGTCTTACTACATTACTGGGTCGACCAAAAGCCATGTTCTACAAATAACTATCTAACGAACACCTTCACTAACTGGTTGAAATTCAAGATGTACATCAGTTCACATATCGACATAACTTCTACACTGCAGACGGCTAACGATATAAACATTGCTATGGAAAACTTTAATGATCAACGCAGCTATTTCAGCCTCGCCTAAACCAGAGAACAAACATCACACAATATAACATCCGCTGAAATAAAAAAAATGTTAACAAAGAAACTTTGCTTAAGACACATCTAGCAAATTAATCGATCGCCAGATGCTAAACATAACTCTAATCAAGCAAAAAGAACACTATAAAGCCTACTACAAAAAAAACAAGATGGGTTATATGCAAAATTATCTTAAAGAATTATCTCCTCATTCGGACAAAAACTATGTATTATGTATATGGAAGGCTACTAAATACCTTAAACGGCCTCAGCAACCAAATCCGCAAATTCGTCTTTCTAACGGTGAATTGGCTAGAAGTGATAAGGAAAAAGCTAAAGGCTTTCCTGATCACCTTGGAAGTGTATTCACTCCAAACCTTGCATTATCGGTGATGCAAACAGAAAATATAGCAATCAGGCTTGAGAGGTAATTTAAGATAAAGAAACCACTGGTAAAGTTTATTATAATTATTACAGGTGAAATGCTTAAAGTGTGTCTTTGGACGACTGGCTCAAATATTCAATTCCCTAAGAACTAAGAAATATCATCTCTAGTCATCAATTTGGTTTCAGAGCCGAGCACTGAATCATTGAGCAAGTGCAGAAAAAATACTGCTTCGCCGCTAATTTTCACTTCAGATCTACCAACGTCTTCGCAAATTCTGACGTTTACTTTCGCAGATGATACGGCAATCGTATATAGCCATAAATTTCCACGAACGGCATCCGATACTCTGCAACAACATATTTATGACATCGAAATATGGTTAAAGAAATAGAAGATAAAGGTCAATGAAGAGAAATCGGCCCACGTAACATTCACTTTAAATAAGCTTACTTGTCCGCCTGTCACAATGAACGGAATACAAATTTCTCAATCAAATGGAGCAAAATATTTAGGCGTCCATCTAGATCGATGGTTAATTTGGCGAAAACATATTGAAAAGAAATGAGACCATATCAAATTAAAAATTGATAAAATGCACTGTTTGATGGGCAAAAAATTCAACTATTGATCTAGAATAAAAACTTCTCCTGTATAATACGAGGATTAAACCAATTTGGTCGTATGGGTGTCAATTATGGCAATCAACCTCAAATTCGAATATCGACATTGTCCAACAAACACAGTCAAAAACTCTCAAAATGATTACAGGAGCACCCTGGACCATAGTATAAATATTTTTATTTCTCAAATAATAAAATTCGGGGCTAACTTCACATATGAAGTGTATTTGGAATATAAAACGGGTCAGTGCTAACTTCACACAAGAGTTAGAGGAATATAATTATGTTAGTGTTGCCTGATTACTTTTTTTTATTTTCGGGGATAGAATCCGGGAGTAACTTCATATACGTTGGTTTCACGGGTTTACAAAATAAAGACCTTTTCAAATTTCCCATTGAAATGGATAGTGCTCCTGATAGCGGCTCTCGATAAATAGGTAGAGCAAAATATTTTTATGTCGATTTTTAGCTAAAAAGTTGAATGAAAAATATTAGTTTGGAGTTAAATAAATTAATTATATGCAAATATAGCGCGCTAAATATGAGTTTTGACATAGAAAATTGGGTGCTCCGGATACA
Source organism: Nephrotoma flavescens (assembly GCA_932526605.1). Taxonomy (NCBI): domain Eukaryota; kingdom Metazoa; phylum Arthropoda; class Insecta; order Diptera; family Tipulidae; genus Nephrotoma; species Nephrotoma flavescens. The sequence continues at coordinate 282,471,824 of OW052221.1, read as the reverse complement.
TCTATCGGGCGCTAATAAAAAAACACAGCTAATTAACCCAAGTGACAAACATTTAACTACTTTACGCTAGATGTCTCCATGAAATAATAACTAATTGGGAGAATTTCAAAGATTTTCTCACACTTTTGAAAAATGACACATTTAGATATTCAGATCAGTAAGCCTATGGTAACCCACACGGCCTCTTTCATGAATTTTTGAACTTTAACCAATTTATCGTGCGTTAGATTTGAATGAGAGATATTGGCTTACATAGTGACTATATACGTTTGAAAGAGGACACATTAATAGATACAAATTTGTAGGCCAAATTTTTGTAGTTATAATTTTATGGCTGCACTAAATAAATGTTTTGGTAAAAGGAGACTTCCCTAACAAGGAAAGAGGGTACTTATCATTCAGCCCTCTTATAAATATTCAATAGTCACATCTGTTATAACTCAAATTGGCGCTAAAATCGAGTTATTAACTACGATTATACATTTTATCGGTTGTATTGAAACATACTAATATACAGAACAATCAGCAATCGCATTGTTGAAAGCAAAAATAGAATTATTAATTTTAACGATTACCGAGTTTAATTACTATACGTAAGCAGTATGCCTTATTTATATCAAAAAAGAAAAATTAAATGGGCGCTCAGTACGCACATCGTCGTTGATGATGCATCTAAATTTTTATTTACAACAATGTTTGTAATTTTTTTTAGTTAATATTTGATATTCGAAGCGTGTGTTATAAACGAAATCAAATTTTTATATTTTGTTGCTTTTCTGTTTGTTTGTCTATTAGAATTTAGTTTATTTTTGTAATACAGTTCGGTAAACAATTGCTTGCTATTGGTAAGTAGTGGGAGGATTTTTTATAAACTTTATTTAATTAACTAAAACTACAAAATTCTAATTTACTACAACCTTGATTGAATCCGGGTTACAGTGGCTTGCAAATTTATAATATATTCAATCACAACCGGAATTATTATTGTTTTTAAATCTATATTTTAAAAATAATTTAAAATACCTGGAAATAAATTTGTGTGTGGGCTTTAGGGCAATCACTTAAGAAATTACTCAATTACTTAAATTATACTCATTGAGGATGCCGATTCGGGAACCTGATGACATGTAAAGCGTAATATTTGCCAGAAGAGCCGGTTTGCCCAACAACTGCATTGATGTTCGACGTATTCCGGCTTGTATCAGACATTCCAATTCATTTCCTGCTCTTTATTATTATTTTTCGGGGTCCCCGCCGGTCGAAGTAAAAAAAAATGTTTGTGTCCTCTAAATGTAATTTTACGTTTTCTATAAATTCAGTTGTTGCGATACCTACAATTGTTGTGTCAAAAACAATGCAATGTTCGGCTGTACATAGTTGGGTTGGTTCCGGCTGTTATAATTACTGTAGTTGTGACTGACACGGTTTTTCACTCTATTATTGATCTTATTTAAAAAACGCAACGTTTTACTAAATTGCACTGCAGATAGTCATGAAATTAACTTAACTAATTCACTTTTCTTGTTTATGTTCTAGAATTTCGAGATACTGGTGCAACCATGTTTCGTGTTAATAAAAATATTAAGCCAAAAATTTTTGCCAGTTCAAATCCATCCATTTTAAATTTAAACGATGATTGCCTATATACAATTCTGGCCTATTTACCATTACCAGATTTATGCAGCATTGGCGCTACATGCCCCCGACTAAATGAAATTGCTTCTCAATTTTATGGCCGTTTCGCTCATTTATCAGCTTCACACTTTGTAAACGCACCAAATTACATTTTACCAACGAAACAGAAAATGGAAATGATAATAAAACAAGTCGCACTATATGTAACATCATTTCAATTACCGGACGCATTCAAAATGGCAAATAATTCGGAGATATGTGAAACACTTATTAGACTTATTTTGGTGCATTGTCAAAATATCACCGCCTTAAAATTTAAATTCGATTTTGATGATCGATTTGGTCGAGAAATATCAAAATTAAAAAATTTTCATAAATTAGAAAGCCTTGATGTGAATGGTGGTAATATAGAAATGAAAAACCTAACTAAGTTGAAAAATTTACATTTAACCGGATTAGCCAACGGAGGAAAATCTAACCTTTTGAAGTTAAAAACTTTAGAAAGTCTTTGTCTGAATATTGGAATGAACATGGATAGTGTTTTCTTCTCGCAAATATGTAATAACAATCCCGGTATCAAACAGATAAAACTATATTGGGTAAAAACATTAATCCTTGATATAGTCGTCGATAAGCTTGGTCAGCTAGAAGATTGTACGCTTCATTGGCGTATCACCGATGTTACGAATATACACCGAATATCTGAAATAAAAAATTTAAAAAAATTTTCATCCACTAACAATGTACCAAACTTATTAGCCAAGCTCGTCAAATTAGATCAGCTCGAATCGCTGACATATTATCCGACGCCAAGTGAAACGGATTTAATTACCGAGTTTTCTAAACTAAAATTTTTATGTACATCAAATTTAAACGAGGTTCAATTGGCTTCGTTAAAATCACTACATACCCTGGAACACTTAAGTTTGGAGTTATCGCATTCTGATGACGTGACCAATAACGGTGTCATACACTTTGTAAGTGGTGCAATTAATTTGACATACTTGAAATTGAAGAAATATTCTAAATGTGATAAATTGTTGTTGGAGATGCTTTCTGATTTATATAAAACAAGGAAGAGAAGCTCGAAATTAACAGTGGAGCTGGATTTTTTCTCAAACGAGGAGTTGATAAATTACCCACAACTGAAAATCATTGTTAAATCGCCGACCATAATTCGACAGAAAGATGTGCCACAAAAGACACGCATCCCAAATACACCGTGTGATTTGCAGAGGAGGTCAACACATTGGTATTTCAGGTGGAATCAACACCTCAATAGATAGTCATCATTTACTACAGGTAGGTTCGCAAAATTATGAAATGGTTTCATAAATGCTGATTTGAATAAAATTCTTATTTTTAATAAAATCTATTTATTCCAGATAAGTGCACCGACCAAGTCTTTAAAATCAATCAATAAACGAAAACCTTTAATGTATAAAATACAAATAAATTATTAACGTCAAATTAATGCCATCATCTTTTGAAACGACAGAATAATTAAATTCCTAAACCAAGAATTTCCGTGCGGCGATTGTTGAATCAACTGAAAATCTCGTAAACTACTCTCCCTAATTTCTCATAATTTGCAGTAAAAAAAAAATGGCATCACATTTCTGCAATTAATTACGGGAACTAAACGATATTCTTTTGTGAAGCTGTATTGTGTTATGTTTAAGCGTAGATTCTTTTACTACTTAGACATGAACAATCTACTCGAAATTCCCACTCAAATTTAGAAGACAATAAATAATGTGGTCGACCGTAGACACACTAACAAAGATCAGACCTTCGCAGCGCTTGTTTAATTAAAATCTGGGCGTTTGGTTTGAGATACATGAACAGAGTCATCAATTAAGTAGTAATGGCTATAAATATTGCCACAACATTGTTCGACGCCCCTCAAAAACGATGTTTCTTTGGAGATCATATTTTAATTATAAATCTCTTCAATTTCGACCTAATCATTAACGTTGGATGCAGCTGGTGTTTTCATTGTATTAAGTCAAACCAAAAAATGTCATGGACACTGAAAATCAGAAATTTTCGACGATCATCATGGCATTCCTGATGAAATAACGAACACTTCAAATCATGCAAAAAATAGTTACCGGTGTGAGAAATTTCAGTGATCCTAAGATTTATGAATGAACACAACCGCAGACAAAATGTGTTAATCGGTACAGAAGACGACAACTCGATCATTACCGCCGGTTAAAAAACTAATGATATTCAACACGAGAGAGAATGTATGTACAACGTCGAAAATTATTGTTTCGGTTAGAAATCAGCATGTTCTATGATTTCTTTGTTAATTTAACCGTTTCGGCGCTTCATTTCTAACTCACATTTAGTAAATTCAAATCAAGTTATGTATTGTAATGACATATTCCTATGTTTATAATGATAAGAAAAAATGTATGATAAGAAAAAATTAATATTTCTTGGATATGATGCTGGCTTAGTACAATTTTAGAAATATTCCAAAAAGGGTAAAAATGTATGTTAAAATGTCGCAGTATATACACGTTAAACTTTTCAACCAAATATAGAGCTGTCAAAATAAACTGCTTTAAATACTAATAAAAAAAAATTGTTTTGAGCATATTCTGATTTTCCGGCTTCCTTGACTAATTACTCGAAGTGGATTACACCGACAACTTTGCTGAATTTGTATTAAACCAGGGGGTACACTCCTGGGATTAAAGTTAAGCAAACTACCAGTTTATACGCAAAACGAGCTACTGATTCTACGGCGTTTGCCAAGTGTTATATGTGATACAATTTTTTAACCAAATTCAGCAAATACACGAGAACTTTTTTTTTATCCAAACATTTAATAATTGTATAATTAATCTAAAACCAACAAATAAGCCAACAAATTTTCAATTTACGAGGTATTTTACGTATTTGTGCGTCAACCAACCCGGAAAATGGACATAAAAAGAAAAACGAAAATTTCTTCTAGAAAACTCTTCACAAAATGAGCCAAGAATAGTTTCCTGATTTTTCATTGATTTTGTAAAATTTTGTTATATATATTAATATATATTTTATACCAAAGTATTAGCTTGTCACCAGCGCCAAATCGGTGGATTTGTGAACTAAAGTAGTAGTAATAAATTTGTTGTTTTTCCAAAACCTTCAACCATGATTGTTTTATGCGACGCATGATTTTATTGGAACGAACTAAATGTAACTGCTTCTAGCTCTACAAATGTAGTTTTAATACTAAGGTGCTTCAGAGAGGTGCTTTCAGGGAATTATAAAAGTTGTATCTGTTTTCAGCGCCAAAACGGTGGATTTATGAACAAAATTTTATAACCAAAATTGTTGTCTTATCCAAGACTTTTCGACATACTACACGAGTAGGTTATAGTTCCTATATAGGAAAATGTAAAGCAATGTCGTGGTATTGGGTGATTTTATATGGCAAGTACCCAACCCCCTTCAGGTAGAGATCCCAAATTTTTTCAATGTACGAATTAAAAACAAAAGAAGATTTACGAAAAAAAATCGCATCCCATAAGCCGTTCTTAAGATATCATCGGTATCATCATCGGTACAGACATTCGTCAGACTTTGATCAGGGACCTCTTCGGACGTCGAGAAAAATGGTTTTGGGCCAGTGTCATTTTTTATCCGGATTTAAATTGACCTTGACATACCGAAATTAAAACAACAAAAAAGTGATAATCTTCATTTTCTACATTATACTCTACAAAATGTCGACAATTGCGAATTACGCGTATACGCACAACACTGTCCAGTTCACTCAATTCGTTGCTAAAGATATCCGAAAACCAATACCAAATTCAACTTATTTACTATACAATCGATTTATCTTGCTTGAATTGAAATTTTGTTTCGTTTATTCAGACGACATTTTGATGAAATTTGTTCATTTATGGACCGCAAAGAGCATTTGGTCACTCAAAACCATTAGCCAGTATCGGGATGACGAGTTGATACATACAGCTTAAGCATACGCATATGATTAAATCACAATACGGCACCCGATAAAATTATGTTGAATGATTTTGAAATCTATTGCGGCTTTTGAGAACTGCAAGCTCGATCCACATACATATCATGCAACAATTTTGACTACCAGAGAGTAGACGCTTCTGACAGTGTAATTGGACCAGTGTTTCAACCGTGGGTAATATCAGGCAACCGTTCAGTTTATGAACGATTATGATAAATGTACCAACACAGGCCTTCGCCTCCAAGTGTGGGTAACTGCAGCAGGGAAACTTTCGAATTTTAAAATGAAACTTTCAAATTAGAGATGAGACGAATAAAACCTGATTTCTAGAAAAAAAAACCAGAAACTATTTAAGCCTAATTTTAACACTTCCCAAAAGCGGCTAACCTGACAAAATTTGTGCTTATCATAGAAATATAATTTTCATAAATTTTCATTCGTAATTTAGTAAAACAAACTTGCTCCTAAAAGATACTATATAAAACAAACAAAACACAAAGGGTGAAAAATTCGTGAAATCAAAACTTTTTCAAAATCATGTTTTAATTTTGTGATTTTTTTGTTTTGAATGTGTAGTACTGGGTAAAAAAAAATATTGTAGATTTTGATTTTTTTTTTGTTGTTGTTCTTGCATAAGATACAGTCGGTCAAAAATTTAAAAATTTGTTGAAAATGGTAATGCATTTATACAATTTTAAAAAAAGTATTTATCCGAAAAATATAAAATAGGGCTCATTTTAAAGATAACAGAAGCAAGATTAAGAAAATAAATATTACCAAAATAGTATCATTTTTAAGTTTTTCATTTTAAAAATGGCCACCAAGCTAGATATTCTCAATTCTCTGAAAAACTTATTTTTTTATTTTATTTTTAATTTTTTTATTGTTTGCCATTTAATTCTATAAAAACATACCAAAAAAAAATTGGGTGATATTTTTTGTTTTCTTGCAAAACACGTTTTAATATCATGAGCTACTCTATTTCTCCATATAAAATTTTTAACTTTTTTAAATTTTATTTTATTTTCACTCCAACATACCATTTTCTTGCAAAATACAACTAAATCAGACCACCAACTCTTTATATATAGATACATTAAAATTTAAAACAAAGTTAATTGGTAAATTTTTTTTTATTAAAAATTAATTTACTTAGTAATTAATTACATTTTAAATCTAATATAATCTTCACTATTTGAAGATTTCTTAAAATTAATGTAACCTTCTCCTGAAGGAATAACTACACGGAAATTGCGAGTTCCTTTTAGAGTTTCCAATTTTTCGAACCTGCTGGCAAATTGATTTTTTTCGAGTTATATTCAATGTCAGAACAAAACTCAAAAACCATATCAGTCTTGAAAGTATTAGCCCATTTGAATAATTCTGATGCATTCGTAATAATACCGTCAAATTTATCATTGAGACTGGCTCTGGACGCCATTCTCTTGATAGTACATCCTACTCCATCGCATGGTCCCTTTCCATATGATGTGGCATGAAAATGCCATTCCCAATCGACTCCGAAATCATCTTTGTGTTTCATTATATTCATAAAATTATTTTTATTATTATAAATTTTGGAAATGACGAGTTTATCATTTCTTTTTCAAGAACCGGATCATTTTTTCGATGAACAGATGAACTGCCGCAGTGACATGACTAAGACAATGCGATATAACAATGAAGCTGTAGTGCTGCAATTTCCCATCTACGGCTTTTTTTGACTCTTCGTTCTGATGGAGAATTTTGTAGCCCTCGTAGCATTCTTTTAATGTACTCATCATTAGACGTTTCTGAACTATAACTTTTTCAATAGTTAAGCAATCGGGCTTTCCAGGCATTATCCGACTATTATTCGTTTCCCAGTTTTAGGTACAGGAGGACCATGTGGGCCGTTCGTTTTCTGAATATGTTTAGCTTTATGCACCAAGTATTGTGTTGTGTTGAACTCCTGTTGAATTTGTTGTATGGTTAGTGACTTCGGCAGTGTAGTCAGCAGTTGTATGTCTTATCACAATTTTTCTCCAATTGTTTGAATTTACTTTTCAGTTGATCCATGAATTCGTCATATAAATTAGCCTTCATTGCGTTATCCATTGATTGATTCACAAGAGGCTCGATTCCAGGGATGAAAGATGATGATGTTGATGGTACTATTGCAGCTAAATTGGTTAATTTTTATTATTGATGCTATTGCCTAGCTCCTAGTTTACTGGCATATATGGGCGACATTCCAATATCTGGTAAAATCTCATTGATTTACTTAAAGAACGCTCGCTTTTTGTATTGGACGTTCTTCACTATCACTCCTAATAGAATTTGTTTCAGATTCTACTGCAGTTGATGACGATTTCGGCGTAACTACGGAACTTGATGGTGAAGAGGGTAAAAGACATGTTCATATAACAAGTTCTACAAATGAATAAATTTTCATTTTCATAATCACTCAACCGTAAATAAGAGTGATTTGCCGTGTCGGTTGTTCTGCGTGCAATAATGTATTGTGTTTTTTATTACATAGACTGCATCTTCGTTTTGATCTGCATCGGAAAACTCCATGATCACCACTTAAGCAATTGAAACAGCGATTGCAATCCTTTGCCCATTTTCTTCTCTCTTCTAGCTCCATAGCATTAAATTTTGGACACTGGTAAGTCATGTGTTCTGCTTCGTTACATACACCACAGCTCAGGCTATTTGCTACTACATAGCTTTTGACGTGTTGTTCTTTAGTAAAAGATGTTCGTCTAGATGAACCTTTCAACGATTCCAAAGCGTCCCCTCGGCGCAATAAGAAGGCAAATAATTCCTCGACCATTGGAAAATCCTTTTCTGCTGTTTCTTGTGCCCATAGCGCTTTACTTTCGTCATCTAATTTGTTTACTAGTATGTATATTAGCCATGGATCCTTTGAATCACCATTCGGTCCCACTGCCGTCAATCCTCGTAACACCTCGTCCGATGTATCAAGTAGTCTTTTGATATTGACGCTGGTTGCTGTGTTGATTGTCGGTTGCTCTATAAATGTTCGAATGAAGGAGGTGATCGTATGCTTCTTTCTATCATAGCGCTGTCTAAGCTTCTTCAGTGCTTCAATGTAGTTCGCCTCGGTAATGGACAGATGTCTCAATAAACTAGCAGCTTCTCCTCTAAGTAACCCTTTCAAGTATTGGAATTTTTGAACTGGCGATAATGAAGTTGAATCGTGTATCGTAGCAGAGAACAAATCGTAGAATGATTGCCACTCCTTATAATCTCCAGCAAATGGTGGAATGTTTAATTTTGGTAGACGGACTTCCACGTTTGTGGACTGTGTGAGATTCGCAGAATAATCAAAGCTTCCACTAACCTTTCCAGCATTTAAGCCTAATTTTCGCATTAACACTGACAATTCCGATACCGCTTTATAGTAGTTCTCTTCGTATTCCATATCGGGTTCTTGATTTTGATCCAGTTCAAAAATTTTGTTTTCGATCGAAGTGAACTCATCCATCAACTTTTCTGCACGTGCCATCTTTGCTCTACATTCTTCTAGAGTAATTTCGCCAGGAGTCTTCTTGTTGAGGCTGTTTATGATGAATGTTAGCTTTCCTTTATTCACTGATCTTTGTTTTTTAAGCGCATTTAGTTCAGCCATTTTGGCGAATAACACTCAGCAATATTTGAACTGGCAATATAATCACTTATCACTGTGTCTATTTTCAAAATATTTCAAAGTTTGTATAAAAGATTATATAAAATGGCGTGAATGGAAAATTTGTACTTGCACGTGGTTCAACAATCTATTTACAATAATTTTAAATATAATTTTGTAACAGCCAACCAATTATGAAATTCACTAATCGTTCTATAACTTTTGTTACACTTAATTCACAGTTATTGATAATTGTCTTTTAAGATGTGCTATCTTACATACGTAAATGGCGCACAATAAAATTTTATTTTAATTCTTATAATAATTTAATTTTGGTATACTAATATTTTGTAATTTGTAAAAATAATAAAGTATACTTAGCCGATCCGGCTCGAAGGACCATTTGTTGGGGCAAAGGCTGCTCGTCACAAATTCCGCTTGCTTTACTTCTGCGGTGCCGCTTTCGCTGGTTTTCCCAAGATGTCTGTCGTTTCGCTGGTTCAATACTTTTAACACAAGTTGTTGATTGAATTTTAATGAAACACGCAATTAAATTCAATCTTTAACAAATCTTGATTTTATTTTATTTTATAATATTTTATGTTAACTCTATCACACTTGTTTTCAATTTGATTTTTTAATCTTAAAATTAAATCTAATAAAAGTCAACTAGTTTTTGCCCGGGAAAACCACTTTCCCCAACCACTCCTGCGTTCATCTCCAAACATAAATGCATCACCATTTTCAACAAATCCTTAAATTTTTGGCCGACTGTATCTTACGTAACAACAACAACAACAAATCGAGTTCTACAATATTTTTTTACTCAGTACCACACATTCAAAACATAAAAATTACCAAATTAAAACATGACTTCCGGTCCCATATGTTGACTTTTTGATTTCACGCATTTTTCACCAGAGGTATATCACCGTTCAATAATAATTGTGTTGAACAACAAATTCAACAAAAGAAGTAAAATGTTCTAAAATCAAATAATAAACGATTCAGATAGCATATTCCTGTGGCATGTTCATTGCCATCCGAGAAATATAGTAACTGAATTTGTGCTATTCCAGAATTGGGCCTACACTTTCTAGAACACTTTTTGTCAGAAAATTGTTCATTCAACGGTTTTTGTTGTTCAATGGAATAGGGCCAATTCTGGATTAGCACAAATTCAGCCACTATATTTTTCGGATCAACGAACTTGCGTAGCAGGAATATTCTATCTGAATTCCTTATTCTTGGATTTTTTAATATTTAATTTCTATTTTTTAATTTGTTGCTCAACAAAAATATTATTGAAAACATTAATAATATTATTATAGTATCTTTTAGGGGCTAGTTTGTTTTTCCTCAATTTATGAATGAAAATTTATGAAAATCATATTTCTATGATAAGCACAAATTTTGTCAGACTAGCCGCCTTTTGGAAGTGTTAAAATTAGGATTAAATAGTTTTTGGTTTTTCTAGAAATCTGGTTTTATTTGTTTCGTCTTTCAGGCGAAATTTGAAAATTTTTTTCCCGTTTTCTCGGGTCCTGGACTAGCACTTATTTTTTCCCGTGATCGCTAATTAGCACGAATTCATAAAGCTCAGATCATTAAGCTACCTAGAAACCAGAATTTTTTCAGCAGGAACCATTAGGAGATTGCACAATGAACATAATGTGCATTAGATGGTCATATAAGCGAAACGTAACTGGAACCATTTTAAGCTTCCACAATGAACACTTTGCACTTTAGGGGGTTGTAACCTTTTAGTAGAAACCAATAAAACTGTTAGCTTGAACCATAACTATGTTAGCCTGAACCATATGAAGCTAGGCAGAACCTATATTTAGCATAAGTAGCCCAATACATTGTGTACTATTTGATTTTTCAGCCGAAAGAAATATTAACCCGAAACCAGAGTTTTATCATCCGGAATCATTAAATGCTTGCACAATGAAATTTAATTGGTTGTACAACATATATATTTTCATCTGAAACAATATCAATATCAGCCAAGCCAGCTGGAACCAAAAAAAGCTAGCCATGCCACCCGAAACCAAGGTAACTATTGTAGAAGTAGCACAATTCACTGTACCTATTTGTTCATTTTTTATTTGTCCGCATGGTCTCCGAACCAGGTTTTTATTAGCTAGAACCATTAAGAGCTTGAATAATGAGCCATTTGCGCTTTAGATGGCTGTGCAACATATATAAGCTTTCAGCCAAAACCGCATAAAAATATCATCAGGAACCATATAAAGCCAAACCAACTAAATAACACAAGTAGCAAAATGATGTCTGATTTCTCAACCAGAACCAATATTCAGTCAACTGAAAAATTATGCACAATGATGTACGCAATGCATTTTAATATTGTGTCATACTGGCTGGCTTCATATATTTTCGGCCGAAAATTTATATATTGTACAAAATTCTAAATTACATTGAGACTATTGCGCTGTGCAAGCTTCTAAATTAAATGATTACTACTAGTAAAACTCTTGTTCCGGCCGGCTTCATCTAGATCGAACTGACATTGTAGTGGTTCCGGCTGATATTTCTATGGTTTCGGCCGAAAGCTTATATGGTACACAATCATCTAAAGCGCAAAATGTTCATTGTGCAAGCTCAAAAAGGTCTGACTGATAAAACTATGGTTCGGGCTGATATAGTTCAAAACAGATCAAAATATATACTGCGCCCTACAAAGACTTAATTATAAAATCACTCAAAAATTGAAATTCTCTTAATAATATTTTCAACCCTCTCTAATAAAATTAAATTTCGGTATATTTAGCAAAATTTTTGAATGAAACTTATAATTGATATTAATTTTGAGTCGGTCGCCCTAATTTATGTAGAAACTCGATACATCCGTCATTATCGTAAATCTCTGAGAATTTGACTTTTCGGGATACATATATTACAATTGAGAGTATTACAAAATTCTAAAAAAAAAATGGTGAGATTCTTTAACTCGGCCCCTAGGTAGCCGAGTTAACGAACTTAAAAAAATTTAAGAATTTCGACTTACGCTCAATGAGATTCATTCTCGAATAAGACTATTGTCAGAGATTTCTCTTCTCGGGGTTAGTATAATCGGGTTTTCATTTCAAATGGCACCTCAAAACTAATTCGATATGTGCAAATTTTACTCAATGATATTTTCGCGGATCGATGTGTTCTGAGTGATTGGTTGGATACAAGTCAAAGAATTTCAAAATATTAAGAATTTTAAAATACTCTCAAATTCTCTCAATTTGATTCAATTTATTATTTTCACACGCTCAATGATATGGGAGATATAACTATGATAATATCATTAGGTTTTTTTGAAATTAACTTCCAAATGTTTCAAATAATGTTAATAAATTAAAAGTTAGATTTGTTTCCGTTTTATACAGGTATCATTTTGATATACACCAACGCATATACATGTTTACCATAGCTTACTTAATAAATACATTTTATTAACATTTGTTTTTTGTTTCGCAAAAATTAGATTTTTTGAATATTTTAAATAAAAAATTTGTTCAAAAAGTTTAAAAAATCAGTCGATCGATTTCGACTTGTTAGGTCGGAGTATCTATACCTACTGATTTGTAAAAATAAAAATTTTGTTATATATAGTAGAAAAAAAAACAAAAAAATAAATAAAAGAATTTACAATCAATAGATTAATCGGACGATCAATGGCTGATGCCACACTAGGGTAACTGGTATCCGGTAACTTCTTCGTTTGTTTCCCCTTTACCAATAAAATGAAAAAATTGCAGTGCAAATAAACCCGATTTTATTGGTAAAGGGGAAAGAAACGAAAAAGTTACCCTAGTGTGGATATGCGCAATAGATTGATTTTTATTGCCTAGTTTTTGTCCCTCCTTCTTTTATTTATTTTTTTTGTGTTTTTCTACTATATATAACAAATTTTTTTTTTTATAAACAGCAGGTCGATTCTGGTTTTTCCTATAGGAAAAGGAATTAGGAAAAATATTTTCATAATATTTTGGTCACAAAATTTTTTTTCTGACATACTAAATAGTTAGTGTACATTTTTTCAAAAACAAAATTAAATTGGGAATATTTTTCCTATCCAATTTCGATACGGAAAAAATAATTCCTAAATTATAAAATTTTAGATCAAACATGATTTCTCAGTAGGTCAGAAAATGATATTTTTTGACAAAAATACTATGAAAATATTTTTCCTAATTCCTTTTCCTATAGGAAAAACCAGAATCGACCTGAGTAGGTATAGATACTCCGGTATAGATGACCTAACAAGTCAAAATCGATCGAGTGACTTTTTAAACTTTTTGAACAAATTTTTTATTTAAAATATTCAAAAAATCTAATTTTTGCGAAATAAAAAACAAATGTTAATAAAATGTATTTATTAAGTGTATATAAAGCAGTGTGAAGTTTTTAGAAAACTAAGGTAAACATGTATATGCGTTGGTGCGTATCAAAGTGATATATGTATAAAGCGGAAACAAATCTAACTTTTAATTTATTAACATTATTTGAAATATTTGGCAATTAACTTCAAAAAAACGAATGAAATTATAATAATTATATTTACCATATCATTAATGAATATTCACTAACTCGAATATTGGGGTTAACAAAAATTCTAAAATAAATAACTAGAAAATTGGTATTCGAAGCAGAATAGTAATACATGTGATAACCGGATAATTCAAAATTCAACCTCGTGTAAAATGAGTGGGGTAATAGACAAATTAGAAAAAATAATACCAAGCTCCAAAGGGAGGGAAGTCCCTCTTATTTTCAATTAGAAATAAATTTTATGAAAATTCTTAGGGCTACAATATATGTCCATAGAGGCCTAAACACAACGTGAGGTATATGAATTATTAATTAGGATTCATGTTAGCTAGAAAAATTATTGAGAACATCCTCATCTAGGGATGATGACAATTTAGAGAATATTGAATGATATCAAATATATTACGAATTCTTTTATCAGTTAGATATCCGTAAAAATCTAAATACAACCATGTGAGCTAATAGGGATTGGGGCTATTTATAGAATTTTCTATTCAAAAGCTCCCAATCCAGGGGTGGAAACAATTTAAAGAATTTTGTATTATGACCAAATATAATAAAAAGTATTAGGCTAACTGAGATATCCCTATCCCTGAGATATCTTAAAACAATCTCAGGTGCATGGGGTATTAGTTGGGGACCATTTAAGTTAGAAAAAATATTCATGTGCTCCCCATCCAAGGGAGGGGGCAATTAATAAAATATTGTATTATGACCAAATATAATAAAAATTCTCAGGCTAACTGAGATATCCCTAGAGATCTTAATAAACCCTCAGGTATACCGGTTGGTAGTTGGGAACCACGTCAGTTAGAGAAAATTACGAGGAGCCCCATTCAAGGGTGAAAACAAAAATGAAATATTATTACCTGAAATATTATTGAACAGTACCTCTGTATTTTGTTTGTTTAATGTAGTATGTTTTAGGGACAAGTTCGTTTATCCGCAATTTATTAATGGAAATTTATGAAAATCATATTTCCATGATAAGCACAAATTTGGTTAGTGTAGCCGCCTTTTGAAAGTTTCAAAATTAGGCTTAAATAGTTTCTGGTTTTTCTAGAAATTGGGTTTTATTTTTTTCGTCTTTCAGGAGAAATTTGAAATTTTCTTTTCACGTTTTTTCGGTTCCTGGACTAGTACTAATTTTTTCCCGTGAACATTATATGCAAAGTATGCAAAGTTTCATTTTGAAATTTGAAAGTTTCCCTGCTGCAGTTACCCACGCACCTGGTGCTCATCCTAACATATAATTGCTTTTGGGATTTTTCATGGGTATATATAGTGGACGTTCACGACAATTTGGCTTTTGTTAGGATTCAACCTCAGCAACATTCTTGAACCACAATTCAATAATCCTTCATAAATGAATACTATATTTAATTCCGTTTATTAAAACATCCACATAAAGTCTTTCATCGTAGTTTTTAGGATACTATGGAATTTTGTAGGATGTTTCGAATTACTGTTATAAAAACTGCAGCACAGATGCAACATTCATGATAACACATCCAGCCGTGATCGACCAATGTTCGTCGTGTAAGAGGTCTCATCTTACAAGATTTCTGGAGTGTATTGAAAAATTCGGCTCCCATCCTGAAAACCCGTTATCAAATACGGGAAAAGTCGGACCCGTCAACCGAAGCGAATAATTGGACAGAAAGAGTTACGTTTCATTCATTGCTACAAGGTCTTGGAAATAAGGGATTAAGCATTTTGTAACCTATCCTGTACATTGGCACTTAAGTAAGGCTTAGTATTAGTTCTGTGAGTGCATATGCAAATGGTCGAAAATGAGTCATGGTCGAGCCATGGTCGAGCAACCATAAACGGTTAATAAGGAAGTCCTCAACAATATGAATAACAATGCTATCGGGGCATCAACCCTTATACAACAAAATTTAAATAACCGCCGCCATTTTTTCGTGGAAACAGCCCGTACAACCGTAAAGTGTGCATACATTTTGCAATGCTGGCCACCACAAAACGAGATGAGTTTCTCCAAAAACTTACTTATTTGGAGATGAATTCAACTTCGAAAATTACCCTGTATAGTCGAAGTGACTCAATCAGCACCTGTTAACAAAGTCAAAAACAATTTATTACTGGAAGTGTTGATGGAATTATTCATAAACTATAAAGATGCGATATCGCTCATTTGCTGCAAGAGTGACACAATCCAAAATTTTTAATTAAGCAGTAGAGCGATTTGAAAATATCCCAAGAATATATTAGAAATGGGTGAATTTTGTTGCAGCAAATGAGCGATATTTCATATTGGTATGAATGTTTTCTGTTAAATTAGGTGCATTGACAAGGTAAAGCTTGCCAAATGTGTCTTATTAATAAGTAAATTAACCATATCATATTATGATATTGGTCTCTGTAATGGAAGTGATAATGCCAATATATCCTTATTAAACTCGAGGAAGTTTATTTAAGTTTTAGTTTAATTTTATTTAAAAAATTTTAATGCCAGCACTATGCAGCTCTATTCCGAACTTCAAGCATAGGGAGCCCTAAGTAGTTGACATCGTTAAAATCTACAACTACACCAACGGTTATTTAAAACCAAACCGCCAAGTAATCAGCATAACCATCAATCAGTTGGTAAATTATTTAATAATCAATCGAGATACTCTCTCTTATCGTGCAATCCAATATGTAAAACAATCAAATAAATTGAATCATATGGTAAATGCAAGGTTACCATTAAATATGAGTGATAAGACAGGTATTGAACGCGTTTGATACAAAAAAAACTAATCATAAGTCATAAATTTCAATAACAAAAATTTATATAGCAATCTTATCTACATATAGATAAGATATATGTATGTTCTGCAAGTTAAACCGCATCACATGGGCCATCGAATTAAAACAGCATTGTCTTACTAAGAATGGTTTGTGATAACCTTGAAGTTGTTTGTTGATAATTTTTTTCTTTTTAAATGACGACTCTTTATTAGGCAACACGTAAGAAGAAACCTAGCCATTATTAAATGGTCTCAAATGGCTAATATATTCACAATGTTGTGGTGCTGTGAATATTTCATTTTTAAAAACATGTATTTAAAAAAAATAAAGATTTGAAAGTTTCAAAATTAGGACGGGCTCTTTTTTTGCTTTTATGGCACCTGGCGTAATCATTGGCGTAATCGTTATTGGCGCGTGGAATAACAGATCCAATATATTTGATCGTTTTTAAAGGAATCTAGTTTACGAAACTGTATTTTAAGGTCGCTGTAGTATATCGATCTGTTTATTTTATGTTGAGTTATTGCGGTAATGGTATTCTGGTGTTCTTTCTACAGTTCATTCATTGCCGTTACTGGTATTTTATTTTGTTCTACCAAAATATCTGAATCTGAATCTCCCGATTTGCTCAAAATCTTGGTGTTTTGCCGTCATTACACGATGGTGGATAGATTGTTTCCATTTTTTTTGTGCTCAGGAAATTGCGGCACATTTTGTAGATATTTAAAATATTGATTTGAGCGTGAATATTTAGTGTTTCAAGGTAAGTAATAAGTGTCATTCATATTTCTGATTCCATTTCAGAAAGTTTATTGAACACAAATTTATAAACGCCTTCTGATGTGATGAGAGTTGCTCTATTTTGTTGAGTTCCATAACGGTATGTCTAAGACCAATATTTCACTTTCAGAAACTCTTCCATATTTAAATCGTTTTAGGACTTGTTTAGACTATCGGTTAACTACAAAAATCGCCTAGGCATAATATTCAACGAATCCCAGCGTGTTTTCATGTCCAATTAAGCCTAATTTTCCCCACATTGTCGTGAAACGTTTCGTTGCAAAATTGAGTGTGTTGCAGGAGATACCTTAACCACTCTTATAATTTAATCAAAATTACCGTCTGCATTCACAGGCAAAAACAGTTTACTTTCATTGTCTTCGTCGAAATCTAAATAAATATTAGAAAATCCATTGCGTTCCGTAGTTTCTTCGTCAGGTTCGTCTTCATCGATATCTTCACCGAAGAAACTAATATTATTATCATTGGCTTCAGCGGATTCACATTGATTTCTGTCGTGATGTTTTCTATAAAAATAAAATATATTTAAAAAAACTTTTTAAAAAACCACGCTTATATTTAAAGGCTCTAGAAATTAGTTAATATAATAAAAGGCTTTGAAAAGTAGAAAATAAAATTTTTCTTCTTTGCTCCTATCATCCTATCAAAGTATATTTATAACAAGTAGAAATTTAAAATTAATATGACTAAAAATATAAGCGTGGGCGCTCCTTTACGGCATTAGTAATTTAAGACTACTAGACACAGTCTATTCTGATATATCATAAGAATAGATTTTTTACTGAAGCATTTCAGTATTACCGTAAAAATGATATATTGAGAGATAGTATATACATTCAGAAGGAGCGCCCCACGCTTATATTTTTAGTCATATTAATTTTAAATTTCTACTTGTTATAAATATACCTTTATAGGATGATAGGAGCAAGGAAGAAAAATTTTATTTTCTACTTTTCAAAGTCTTTTATTATATTAACTAATTTTTAGAGCCTTTAAATATAAGCGTGGTTTTTAAAAAGTTTTTTAAAATATATTGTTACGATTTTGCCTTGTCACTCAAGGTTCGAATCACTGGATTGTGAATAAATACAACTGCTTCAAATTTGAACTCACACAATTTATTTACACAACACAATTTATTATACAACACAAAATTAACAATTAATTATTACAATTATAACACACTTTTTAATTATCACTTTAATAATCGCTTTTATAATCACTTTAATAATCTTTCTATTTAACCTTCACTGTATCACGTTTAAAATAAAACTCAGCATTCCACGTCAACGCGCGTTTATATACCAAAATATTTGTTTCTAGAATAATCCTAAATGCGCATCGAGCAAATATGTTAGTATAGAAATGACGCGTAAATATTGAGTATAAATCATAAATGCATTGAACAATTAATGAAATTAAGTTATTCTATTCCAATCCAGGTGTCACCGTAACAATATTTTATTTTTTACTTTTTAGTCATCGAAATTTTTTAATATCCAAAAATGTTAGAATCTTTTATTGTCATCGGAATTAAACCTGCATGCAAAATTTCAGCTCAATTGGACTATCGCAAGTGGTTGAAAAATTGATTACAAAATTTGACGATACAAACAGACACACAGAGTGAGCTAATATAAGCGTGGTAACAACTAATTACAGCCAAATGTAATGCGTAATTATGGTGAAACTGATTAATCGCCTCTAAGTTATCTCCATATTTTTTGATGATCAACCCATTTTCATGGGTTGATGCAATATTGTAACTTTTCCGTTTTGTCACTTGCGTCATTTCCGATAATCCCAATACATGGAATAATCAAACGTTTTTGAATCTAGTTTAAATATTGCTTTCAACCGTAAACCATAAACTGTGATGGCAAATTTTTGATTTATTTGTTTTAAATTAGCAAAAAAAGCGCGACGTTCGCTACGTTTGGCCTCGAAGAAGCAGTTGATAAGTTTTGACACCGTCGAAGGACTTTTGGGCATTTTAAAACCTTTCCAGGTTTATTTATATATGTTATGGGTCTTCAAATGATTAATTATTGCGGAAGTTTTTGATTCCTTACACCCTAAGATTTTTGGACAACTTTTGCAGTCAGCTTCATTAGTTTGCTAACTCTTTTGAAAATATTTCTAAACCTCCGAGTTTTCGGACATGAGTCAAACTGAATAAACTATACGTTCAAACGGTACCGACTATTCGTTTTTAATCCACGAATGCGTTTTTAATTCTCGAATATGTTTTTCGAATATTCGTTCAAAATATTCCATTATATAATAAAGCAAGCCGAATATATTCGAATATCGAATATTCTAATATTCGTTTGGAATGTCTATGCAGAATGCAGACAATTTAGTATTTGAGAACGGAAAGGATTTAAAAAAAATTATTACCGGAATTAAGAAAGGTAGAATTTTTCATAAAATACAACTACGTATAAAATTCACAATTTGTCAACATCCACCCGGTCACAATCACTATTACCGTTGGCTAATTAAGACCGCCCCTAATTAAAAAGAAATTACAAAACATGCCGCATTAGATAGCGGAAATTTGCCAGCGAAAAGTAATCGGATACGCTACTCGCCACAAGAGGCAGCACCATCGCAGTGGACATTATTATTCATTTTTGTTACGACATTTTGTCTCGACATGTCGGATCTTGAATTTTAAATGCATTTATAATATACATTTTGTTTAATAAAATAAATCAATAAAAATTTAGTTATAAAACAAAATGATCGAAATGTACGATCTACATGTATTATTTTAAATTAATCTTACCTTTGGAGTTAAATTACTTTAATATAGAGAGCCCCGGTTTCATGAATAATTATCGCAGTTCAGTTTTCGGTTGATTCGAATTGTTTAAAGAAAGGCGAAATCACACAAAGTACCGCCACTACAATCCACGAGCAACCACCTTTGATTCTGTAAGCTAGCAATACAATAACAATAAGCAATCGTCGAAAAAGTGCGGTTATTGTTGCTAAATGCACGCAAAAACTCGAAAATATTAGCTTTCTGCAATTTTAAAGTTAAAAAAAATGTGAATTTAAATAAATAAAAAGGAAAATTTAGAAATAACAAAAGGAATCATTTCACTCACCTTGACTACTATTATTAATATGGTCCAGGTTTAAAATCACCCACATAAAATAAAATCACTTGGTTTTCCCGCTACGAATATGATCGTTAGTTTACGAAGCTGATCGATGAAATATTGTTCTCTCTTTGCGAAGTGCCGTGTAATGAAATCGAACGGAAAATATTTTTGATTTTTTAAGTTGCAGCCATGAGATTTTTTTTTATATATTTAAATAAGGTGCATTCACATGACTAATCAGCAAATTTTTATAAGCACAAATTGATTCAGCAAAAAAATTATAATTTTTTAAAAAATTTTAAATAGGTTACAAAATATACAAATTGTTTTTTTTAATATTTTTTCCGTTAAAAATTAAATTTATAAAAGAATATGTTTAACACATTTTGCTAAAAAAAAGAGTAAATAGTAAAACTTGTTCGAAAAGAGTATAATACTATTTAAAAGAGTATATATGGTCACCGTATTTTTGTATCCCTTTTCACAAAATAAACATTCCCATCAGGAAAATTAACGACGGCACACTAATGACTCGTATATATAAATTTATATAACGTAAATTTATATACGTATATATAAATTTATCAGCAAATGGGACTAATTTTCGTTTGTGACATGTCTGAGATGAATCGTTTATGACATGTCTGAGATGCACCATGGATGAGTCTCATGTGACCTGTCTGAGATGATTTATATGTAATATATTATATATATGATATTTCTGAGAATAATTCGATGGTCAACAGCACAAATGTTGTAAGTACAAAATTTGGTAAAATGGAGATAAGTTCATTTGTGCGGTTGACCATCGAATGTATTTATATGGAAATATATAAATACATGGGGACAGAATTTGGGGACAGACTTTGGGGACAAAATTTGGGGACAGAATTTGGGGACAAAATTTGGGGACTGAATTTGGGGACAGAATTTGGGGACAGAATTTGGGGACAGAGTTTGGGGACACAATTTGGGGACACAATTTGGGGACACAATTTGGGGACAGAATTTGGAGACAGAATTTGGGGACAGAATTTGGGGACAGAATTTGGGGACAGAATTTGGGGACAAAACTTGGGGACAGAATTTGGGGACACAATTTGGGGACAGAATTTGAATTCGGTTTTCCAATAGGAATGATATGATTTTTAAGTGACGTTTTGGCCATTTGTAACATGTCCGAGATGATGATCTGTCATTTTTTGTTTCATTCTATTCAGTAATGTTTACAATTTCATCATGGTGTGATATACTCAAGAACAACATCTACAAATTATTCAGTCTTGTTATCAAAATAATCGTTCTCCAATGGTAACTTTTCGCGCGCTTTTGCCATTTTATAGTCGTAATAATCGTTCAAGTGTGCTCGCTATTCGTCGAATTGCTGAAAATTTTGAGCGTACATTTTCTTTACATAATGTTTAAGTGCCAATAAGACAAAGAAACGCTCGAAGTAATGCAAATATTGCTGCCGTTCAGGCAAGTGTTGCTGAAGACCGCAGTTTATCGATTCCAAAACGTTCTCAAGAATTGGGACTGTCTCAAACCACAACCTGGCGGATTTTGAGAAATAATTTAGGTTTGCATCCGTATAAAATTGTTCTCACTCAAGAACTGAAGCCATTGAACAACCGTAAACGTCGTGAATTTGCTGATGTTTCTTTGGAACAACTTGAAAACGATAAGAATTTTTTAAGAAAACCATCTTTTCCGATGAGGCTTACTTTCATCTGAGTGGTGCGGTAAATAAACAAAACTGCGGATTCTGATGCGAAGAAAATCCACAAATTATTCATGAGAAACCATTACATTCACCTAAATTGACAGTTTGGTGTGGTTTTTGGTCTGGTGGAATCATCGATTCGTATTTTTTTTTGTAATGAAGCTGGTAACACCGTTACTGTCAATGGAGATCGGTGTAAATCGATGATAACCAACTTTTTATGGCCGAAATTAGAAGAAATTGATCTTGACAAGATTTGGTTCCAACAAGACGGGGCTATGTGCCACACAGCAAGTGCAACAATTGAATTATTGCGAGAAAAGTTTGGAGATTCGATTATTTCAAGAAATTGTGATATTGAATGGCCTCCAAGAAGTTTTGATTTAACACAAAGTTGTGATTTAACACAGACTATTTCTTGTAGGGTTATTTGAAGTCATTGATCTTTAGCAATAAACCAAACTCTCTTCAAGCTTAACAAGTCAATATTGAACGTGCTATTCATGACATACGACTAGATTTAGTGGAAAAAGTGCTCGAAAATTGGGTTAATCGAATTCGTTCCTGCAGAAGAAGTCGTAGAGGCCATTTGAATGATGTTTTATTCAGAATTTCCTTAACAATTAGTATGTTTTTTTAAATAAATCATATCACTCTTATTGGAAAGATCTTTATTTTATTTAGATAAAGAATACTGCTCCTAATTTATTTAAAATATAATATATATTATTTGTTGTACAATATGAGGCTGTTACCTTAAAAAATATTACAATCATCTTTCCGGTGCCAGATATGTTGTGTTCCAGATGGCTGAACTGATGGCTGAAATAAATTGGATTTTTTTCATTTCTCTTGATTGTTTAGCTGTATATAATTTTAAATCTACGTTATAAAATGAGAAACATCGAAGACATGCCATAGATGTTTCGCTTAAGACACTGTCATGAAAGAAGGACGGCTTTATTACATGTCACATACTTGTCGTCTAACGTGGACAGAAATTGGACGATTCATTATTGAAACTAATGTGACTTATCATAAATTAGTCATTTAGTCAACATACCATCAAAATCGACAAAACACTAATTTTCTTTCTTTTTCATACATATGTAGAAAAAATGTAACTAATAGAAACGTATGTCTTTCGTAAAAAATGCATACACATGCATGTTGACAAATTTCCAACTGGTTTCCAGCGGAATAAAATTTTTAAAATGTTCTGCAACTACGTTGGCGAAGACCTTAGTAGCCTTTATTGAGCAAAACTATTCCCCGATAGTTGTTACAATTCAATCAGTCTCCCTTTTTATGTGGCGGACGGATTAGTGCTATTTTTCAATGGTATTCGCCACCGTTCTTGAACATTTCGTTGCAGATGCCATCCTGACACCACCTGCGTTATAATTTTTCATATTTTGATATGACGCTTCATCATAAGATGGAGCGAGTGCTGGTGTCATTTCCACATTGATGTCAGACTGATGCAATGATGGTGGTGGATCACTTGAGGATAATGCCGGTCTGTTTAAGAGCGACGAGAAATAATTTCGTTGACAGATTCGTTGCAAGTATCGCTACTGCGTGGATGAAAATCGGTATAGCGATAAAAGAAAACGGATTTTTTTGTTTAAAGTTGCATTCACGTTTCTTCCGTCTACATAGTCAGTTGAAGTGTTTCCTCGTGACCATTTAGCCGTTATGCGACTGTCTTGTGGGTTAGAGAGGTATATTTTGAAGCTGGTCAATCTTTATCAATCCTAAATTTAGATGTATTTTTACCAAAATTTTTATTAGAAGCGTGTTCCACTGTTTGTCCACAGAATTTTGTAGTGGTTTGCTGCCCAAAGTTTTCGGTATGCTCATTTAGAAGTTAAAATCAGCATATTTCGGAACTTTTAAAGCCTTTTAGTTACGAGGATCTGGTCGATTTGATTGACCGCAACTCCATCATTTGGTTTCCAAATAACTTTATGTATTCGCTTGTACTGACAGTATATGTTCAGTGCTGACTACTGCCAGATTGAATAACAGTGCGTTGGAGTTACCCAATACAATCTTTACACCGTGTTGACGAATTTTGTTTAAAACACTTTCGAGGTGGTCGTAGAGAGTGTCTTTGCTTCTGATACCCCAAACTATATATATCGAGCTTGTACTGAGATGCCTGATCGACCAGTTGCCCGAGGCTCTCGGGGTGGTTTAAGCGGCGTACATTCTATGTTTCAAATTTTAAATCGTTGTCTTAATTTCGTGTCCAAGTCCGTTATTGTAAATCTGAGGATTTTGTTTGTTGAATATTCGTAACAAACACTTTTTCTACAACAAATGTCTGGTCTATTAAAAATGTCTGGCTATCAGTCTGATAGCTTCTGCAGTTTCTGTCTCATGTCGGCGTGTTTGTATGTTAGGTTAGCATAGAGTCCCGTTAGGGACGCGCTATCTAGTTTTCCCATAACACTACCTAATACTACTTGGAACTGTAGTAGCGAGAGCATGCATGTCTTGCATTGAGCTCGCTTACCCGCATCCCTGTACATATCTCGTTTGAGCTAGCTTAATTTCTTTAGGATGCCCATTTCACAAAAGGCCTTTCATATTGCGTTCCTGTGTATTGTGTCGAATGTACGATCGAAGTCATTAGTAGGTATAACGGTGAATTTCATTCGTTATAGACTGCAGCAGTGACATTTTATCCAGGATTATCATTGCTAATCTTTCTTGGGGATCGGTATGACTAAGCCTTCCTTCCATTTTCGTGGTATTCTACCAGAATTCCATATATATACTTCCGATATAGTTTCATTATCAGCGCCAGTTAATTTGAAAATGTGTGTATTGTTAATGATTTTCTTTTCAAAATACTCCTCCCATCTTTTCAATTGTGCTTCATCTGTTGTTACGATTTGTCCAGATGCATTAACTATGTGGAATATTGGTGAATTTTCCCATCGTGTATTGCCTACGATCAGTCCTTATCATTTTCTTGATTTCAAATGCCGTATCTCCTTCGTATTAATGATTCAGCTTCAACGTGTTTTGTTGGCACATTAGCAACTTGAATAGTGGACGTTCTTCATTTTTCTACGATGTATTATTACTGGCCCAGAGTTTGCGGCTCTATCTTTTATTTATTGAATTGCACCATCTTTATAATAAAATTAGAATTCAAAAATGCGAACCTCTACCTACGATTATCGATTGTGTTGGCATAATTTTCGGGAACCGTGTAAGACCGCTTATATCTGCTTTACCACCGGTATGGCGATTTTCTAAAATTGAATTTCTTACAATTTTTTGTAATTAGTAGATATCAAGGTAAATTGATTGACGATGTTCAATTTATAACTTATAGTATTTAAAAACTATTTTTAGAATTAACGAGTTTAGATCAACGACGTAAATGCGAAGCCACTGGTTATTTAGAAATCGGGTTTCTGTCCAAAGTTAAAATGTTAATTAATAATAATATAATATAATTTACGTATGCAATTAAAAATTGTGTTAATTCATTTTACATATACCTATGTACAGTGAAACCGCTCTAAGTCGGAAATCCAATATCGCGGAACATCCTTTTAGGCGGAAATTGCATCAAATAAAGTCCATTTCGTTACAATTTGCATGCAATCCTCCAAAATAAATATTATGATAGCCGTTAAATCCGTTAACCCGGAACATATTTCGGCCCCGTCGAGTTTCGGCTTTGAGGAGTTCTACTACATATTATTACATATGTATGTTTACATCACATATGAAATGCATCAACGATAAAACGACTGCGATTAAATGTCCTACGCCATTTCTCCAAAATTTGACAGGAGAATCGTGCTCTTCTCGCGCAACAAAAAATGTTTTGCTTTCATTTTTTTATTTTTTTTAATTCTTCAGTTGTCAATTGTCATTTGGTGACTGGTGTTGAAAGTGCATAGTGCTTTTATTTTGTTTTTTAGACTTTATTAGTAATTACCATAATCTTGTATTTTATATAAGTAGCTATATTATCTTTTATTGTGTAAGTAATAAGGTTTGCTTACACATTGGATTGTAAAGTTTTTGATTTAATTTCGTAACACAATTAAAGGTGGACTTTGGACTTCAAAAATTATGAACTTCTTGCTGGTGACTAGCGTATTTCGAAAATAAAGTTTACAAGTGTGATTGTGTACCTACGCCAAACAAGATAAGAAATGGATCTAAATTCTATGTTTTGTATTGAGGAGGGTTCCACCGAGACCACATTTTCGCTAGACGAAAATTTACCTGCATTGCCATTGCCCAAATTGGAGGATACATTACAGCGATACTACGAGGCTTTAAAACCGTTTGGTACCGCGGACGAGTTAGCCAATTCAAAGAAACTAATCGATGACTTTCAAACAGGAATTGGACCTAAATTACAGGCACAACTGGTGGAGCGAGCGAAAACCGAAAAGAATTGGGTGAGTGGCATAACCGAACTCTATATAATTTTGTTCTATATAGAATTATGTTTCTTGTTATTTCTAGGTAACAAAATGGTGGGAGAAGTATGCTTACTTTTCTTATCGACAGCCACTCTTGCCCTACGGTTCAATGATTCAACCGTTTTGTCTAGGGGCCGTTAACATCGAAGAAACTCGTGAAAATTCCATCAAGAATATGGCCAGGCACCTTCGCTACAACGGTAATCTATGGAATTTGATTCGTACCGAAAAAATGAAACCGTCAAAGGGTCCAGATGGCCAACATTTTTCGTCAATGTTATGGAAGCGTTTCTTCAATACGGTCCGAATTCCTGGCGAAGTACTTGACGAAGTCCGTTGTCATTTTAAAACTGTTCGAGAAGGTCATTGTCCCTCCCATATGGTCATTTCGGGTGCTAACCGATTTTTCGTCCTGGAAACAGTAAACCCAGATGGTACAATCCTCAGCTATCAACAATTCCACCAAGCCTTACATTTTATACATTCTGAGATCGAGGTGGGTGCACGAGTACCAGCAATTCCTTTACTAACGTTGGATGACCGTACACCTTGGGCTCGCAATAGACAGCATTTAATCGAGCTTTCCTCGAATAATGCCCAACTCATCAAGCTAATCGAGGAGAGTCATACGTTTTTATCTTTGGATGATCGAGAACCAATTGACTATTCTGAATGTGCCCAAATGGCGGGCATCGGGCATTCACGGTGGGCAGACAAAAGCAGTGTCTTAGTCCAATTTCGGAACGGGCGACATGCCTGCATTGGAGAACATGCTTGCTATGACGGAACCCTTTCGATCAGCTACGATGTATACCTACAATTAAGCTTCCTGGAGAATCCTGAACCAGATTGGAATGCTCCTGCCGCATATCCCATTCAAATTAAAGAATATAGTTTCGATGTCGATACCCATATTTTGTCTGAAATAGCCCGCATGGAGAAGGTGTACGAATCGCGTGTACACGATGTGCTTTTGATTTGGAACGAATTCGGAGATTTTGGCAAGCAATTCCTGAAATCGGTTAAAATTCATCCAGACGCCTTTCTTCAAATGATGTTCCAGTTAACTTATTATAAACTGCATAAATCATTCCCGGCCACATATGAAACCGCACTAATGCGATATTACTATAATGGCCGAACCGAAACCGTGCGGTCGTGCAGCACAAAATCAAAAGACTGGGTACTATCGATGTTCGATCCGGCGGCGAGCACCGAAGAACGCTTTAAAAAATTTAAACTCGCCATCGAAAATCAAAATCAATTGATGAAGGATGCGCGCAGCGGGAAAGGAATTGACCGTCATCTATTCGGGCTGTGGTGTTCGGCATACGAGAGCGGTTTGGATACTCATCCGCTGTACACGGACCCATTGTACAACAAAAGTGGCGGTGGTGGAAATTTTACGCTATCTTCAAGCTGCCTGGGTTATACAATCAACGCAGGGTATGTTGCGCCTATGGTTCCGGATGGTTATGGCGCCTTCTACAGCATAACGGACGGAGAGTGAGTACCCCACCATACTAATATATCGATTCAATACTAAATAATTATTCTGATTTTAGGCTAATCACAATGATATCGGTCTACCGGAATAGTCCGATTGCGAGCGCAGTTCGGTTTACCAAAGAACTAGAGAATACTATGCGGGAAATACGGGATTTAATTGTAACAGCTACAACAAGTTCCAAATTGTAATCTCACTAAAAATATTTAGTGGAATGTGGGATGTACGTGGTTTAATTATCGGCTATGCAAACAACAAATTATATTTAATTCTTTTTATAAATATTTACATTTACTTGCATCACTGACTTTAGATAAAATAAGAAATAATGTTTTAAAATGTACGATTTAATAAACAATACATATATTTTTTAAATATTTACAAACATTTTAAAATTTTTTATTACTATTGAAAACATTGATGTTAGTTAATAGATGTCACCACAAGAGGTTATGAATCGATGGAAACGATTGGAGTCTCTGCTATTGATTATGTGTAGATTTCAATTGCCGAAATAAAGATGTCATGATTTATAAAGCGAATTTGAAATGAAAATATAAACGTGAAATTTTAAATTTAATTTTCAAAGTTTTAACTAATGTCTTGGTTCGCGATGTATTCTGCTATTATTCTTTATAATGCTTATAACTGAACCGGGATTTTATCGAATGTATCTAATTCGGAATGCAACTTATAGTCCTGCCTAGTTTAGAACGAGCAGAGATTGGGGCCGAATGCATATCGCAACAGACATATAAATAAAATTTCCTGCGTTAACAGTTTTTTTTCAAAATTGTGTTTCGTTTATCTTTAATTTGCGTTTGAATGTGAATCATTTTTCAATCTTTGAGCTAGTAATAGTTAACTTCTTCCATTAATCTCTCAAATGTAGCAGGCACAAATTGTTAATACGTGGTGTCTGCTGTATCTGTAACTATCTTTCTTCGCAACTTAATTTACTGTACTCAACACAAAATCGTGTTGTCCCGTGCTTTTTCTATATTGGTTTCTCCTTATCAGTAAAAGCAAACACATCGGCTAATTCATCCAGGGTTCCCACTGCTACATCTAACTGTTCTGCTGAAAGATGGCTGCACTATGAGCGAAAGATCTTCTTCTACCTATGTTTCGGTGATCAACGACATTGTTTCGACTGGTCGTCGGCAATAATTGATCCCCTCAGCTATACCGATGACATTTCGTGATTAGACAAAACACATCCGTTATTTGTGACATTTGCAGGATCCACAATTCCCATCTGGGTATCCCCAACGACACCGCCAATGGTTAAATTTTTTTGGAGGGGTACCTCCCCAACCATCCAGTCCAAAGAAACATTCACCTGTTATTCTAGCTACTATAAACCGAGTTTGAACCAGATTCCGCCAAACGTTACTGGACCCTTATTTCACTATCGCAGATTCATTTCTTTCTGTTAGCAAGTTATAACGGACATGTTGATGATCTGTTATGGATCTACCATATCAGGACGAACCACCGATTTCAAAGCTCCGGTATCCTAAACTTGCTCTGGGTGTTTCATATTCTAAAGCCAACGCCAAAACTTCATTAATGGTTTGCTGCGTACTTTAAAATACTCAAATGATGGGATCTCGCCACCGAATGTCGAAGATTTTAAAATGCCCCTTGAGCTTCCGGCAACTGGTTCTGTTGATAAGGTTTTATTAAGCTGGCCAATAGTTTGCGGGGTATGTGTTTCAAAACGAGTCTTCACTTGCTTAATTTCATTTTCAAGTTAGTGCCTGATTTGCCCCTCAAATTCCTTGAACTGGCTGTCTAATTTTACCTCGAGAGCCCTTATTTCTCTTCTTAGCACTTCTGGTCTAACTCGGCAAATCGCTCACCTTCTTCTCGTAGTTCTGCAAATTGCTCGTCTTTCGAGATTCGTGTGAGATTCATGAGTAAGCGGCTGTACGGACATGGTTGTTTCTCTTGGATACATCGCTCCAGCCTCCCCATTTTCAACTTCTTCTCCGAAAGACTGGGCTTTTTGCTCGTCGGTGACGCTTGTCTCGATCTTCGCTTTCCAACTGCTGTGATTTATATATATGTAGAGCTAAAGTTTTAACCGTTACTGATAGATGTTTGCAAAATCCAACTTCTGACGCCAAATATTACAAATTTTACCAACACCTTTACACTGAACATTCCACCTCATCAATTCGATTAACGTCGTTGTTAACTTTACAAGTGGTTGGTAGGTACACACCTTAACCTTTCGGCTACCAAGTGTTTCTCGTGTGTAGAGTAGAATTCGTAACAATACATACAAAATGTCTAAGCATTGAATGTTTAAAGTTGGTTATGGCTGGAGAATGATTCAAATGAAAGGCCTTGGTGCTGGTTATCTTGATTAGATTTAATCTGCATTATCAGCATTTTCCGACTAGACATTTCTGTGGATTTTTTTTTTTACATAGGTATTTGTATGTTTTATAAGACCAAATTTCCCAAAGCTATCGATATGAAAATCGACCTGAAATTTTCTAACCATGGGCGGTGTGTTGTACCAATGCCTTCTAAACTACTGGCCGCTTACACCAAATGATGACGACACGCTAAGTCGACGTTGTTGTTGCTTTCTCTAGTTGCTTTGTTAGTGTAAATATTCTAAAATTATTATTGCGCAGTCTCGGTATAGACTTAAATTGACGTCATGTGCGAAAAATGAGAGTAGTAAAAGGCCAGTAGTATAGAAGGCATTGGTTGTATCATCACTTCGAATCGAAAAAAATCGAAATTCGAAAAAAGTCGAATCGGAAAAGTGAAAGTTGTATCATTATTGCTTTTCGAAAATGATACAACATACCGCCATTCGACTTTTTTCGAATTTCGAGATGGTACAACATACCGCCCCAGGATTAACTATCACTAAGGCCTTCATTTCAATCCTTTTCCAGCCATGCCAGTAAGCTGTCAAATTTTAGACATTTTCAATTTTTGTGTGTGCGATACAAACAAGTTTTCCCGGATTCCCCCATTTCAAAATTGAGAATAAATTCTGGAATATGGCCACGAGGGATGGAACTTGATCAATTTTTAACCAATTATGATGGGATTGGGCATGTTGGATGGAAATGGGATTTTTAATTGATTTTTGGAAAATTTCTGGAATATGGCCACCTGGAATGGAATTTGACAATTTCTTAACCGATTATGCTGAAATTTAATATTGTGAATGGAAACAAGATTCTTTGGAAGAAGTTCTGATATATGGCCAGACATTTTTACTTTTGACGTAATTGCAATACAAGATCATAAATGGTCTGGGAGTTAATTCTATAAATCAACCAATAATTACACTTTCCAATTCAGCAATAATCAGGAAAGAGGAAAATTATGATTCGGGTTCTCATCCTCTGGCGAGTCAGCACTTTACCATTTTATAATCCCATATTTATCCACTGTGTCGAATTCCTTCATTATTTCTTAAGTTACAGCCGTGTCCCGTTCCAGGTGGGCATCTTCTAGAAATCATTAATGAATCTCATTTCCATTAAACAAATCCAATTTGTTGAGTTGCCTGAGTTCCGTCCAAGGTGACCATATTCCAAAACTTCTTTCTTAAATCATTTAAGAACCTCATTTACCATCCAACAAACCCAAGATGGTCGTATTCTAGAATTTTTTTCAAAATTCATTTAATAATCCCATTTCCATCCAGCATATCCAATCCCATCATAATCGGTTTGAAGAATTGATCGAGTTTCGCCCAGGTGGCCGTATTCTAGAATTTCTTCCAAAAATCATTTAAGAATCCCCGAATCCGTCCGTCATAATCGATAACCGAAAAATAGAAAATAAAATATTGTCCGTTAAATCGAGCGTCCGGTAAATCAGGGCCGTTAAATCGAGGGTTTACTGTATATCGCTAAAACCAATTTCAAATTTTTTTCGTCGCCTCAAAAATCACACTCTCAAAATGCACAAACTCCGCAAGGAACTGCAGTTTTTGGATAATCATCGACTTCTTGTAATTAGCGATGACATACATGATTTTTACTTTTGATCTCATGTTTTACCAAAAATTTGCGGTTCAGGTAGAGCTTGAACAACGTTCGTTTTTTCTCTAATATACTGGGCCTTACTTTATAGGCCTATATGCGTGTATGGCTCAGAATATTAGAGACCGTTTTTATTAATGGTTCCCAGGAACTTCCGGAATTCCGGAAATCGAGCCAATTGGGATCGATTTGCCTTAAACGTTGTCGCCTTCCCTAAAAATCTCAAGTTGATCCTTATGCTAAGATTAACAATGCGCTCTTATCTGTATGGCCCAAGATTACAGATTTTAATTTAAGTAAGCGGTATATCGACTTGTAATAATGTTGAGTTTGACTATAAGCCTACATCTGTGGCCAAGTATTTTATTAATGGTTTGAACCATGAGTTCCGGATTCCATACTAGTTTTTATCGACTTGCCTTTATTTTTATTTTTTATTTTTCTTTATCACATTGGGTTACATTCGGGACTATTGTTTTCAGTTCTCCCCATATTTAACCGAGTTGTTTCGCTTCCTACTTCCCTCTTCTCTTGCAGATTGCATTTCAGTGACATTCTTGTTGTATCACTGGTTCCTTTCCGTCTGCTGCAGAATTTCTTCGTTTGTGATCGCGTTTAGCCAGAAGCATTTTTGTAGAAGCCTAAATCATTTATTCATAAATACCTGGAGTCTTCAGTGATCCTCTCAGTGTGTTTCCATATTTCACATCCTTCAGCTGTGCTGATTTCACACGGGCGTTCAATATTCGTATGGTTGATGGTAATGGTCTCATAGCCTTGGTCTTTCAGATGTTAATATTGAGACAGACTTCTTGTGTCAAATCAACTTATTTATTGGCTTTCTGCTACATGTCTGTGTGTCTATGCTTTAGTAAACATATAACGTCCGCGTAATCCAGGTCATTGAGTCGATTAATTGGACCCCACTGAATGCCATTTGGGGATGTGTTATCTAATTTTCACATTATGTCATCTAGTACTATTAAGAACAGTATTGTACCATGAGAACACATCCTTGTCTGATTCCTCGTGTGTTGTAATGTTTATCACTCTGCTTCTTCGTGTATTGAACTCTATTTCGGAATACCCAATTCGCATTGTACTTTCCAGATCGCCCACTTACTGATGCAATTGAATGCGTGGTTAAAGTTCACGAAGAGTAGATATAGCGGTGAGCTCCATTCGTTTGATTGTACAACGTTAATATGATGTGGTTTGTACAGCTTCTACCAGGTCTAAGCCAGCTTGTTCATTCCTTATATGTTGAGAATAAGAATGATCATTACTAACAATTTCATTGTACTGTTGAGGAGGAAGATGCTAATCCAGCTCTTGCATTCTCTAAGGTCGCCTTTCTTTGGAATTGTTATCGTTAAGCTCTCTTTCCATTTCTGTGGAATTCTACCATAGTATTCTATGGTAGAATTCCACAGAAGGGATACCACAGTACGATTCTTCTAACAGTGGAACTAGAGTTTTTGCCGTTACCGATGCTTCGCTATTTAGTAATTCTACTAGAATATTATCAATACTGACTGCTTTATTGTTCTTTAGCTTTTGAATAGCACTTTCAACGTTCCGTTCCGTTCCGCTGGTTTGGAAGATTGAGTTGGAACGTTTTTCTGATTTAGGTTTTGGTGTCAGTGTTCTTCAATATTTTAATGTTGAATTTCCTCCGATTAATTTTTGTGTGCTTCACTGCTGCTGCTGCTGCTGGTTTGATTTTGAAGTTTACTATTACCAGTTGGTGATCGCCGTTTCAGTGTCCGTTACCCCCCCCCCCCCCCCCCAAACGGATTGCTCGTTTCAGTGTCCGTTACCCTCCCCTTTAATTTCCATGTTTGTAGCTGGTGGTACTGAATTTGTCAGGATCAGGGTTGGTTAATGGATGCCGGTGATGTTGGGTATAGGGTTGGTGGTTGATTTCAGCCACCAATATTTAGCTCTGCTTTGGGCATTCTTTTGAGGGTCTATAATTATATTAGAAGTGTTAAATTTGTTATTTATTAGATACTCCGCTGCGTTTTCGAATATCTGTTCGTTAAATTTTTTCTTCAGACGCTGATATTGGTGTTGTGATCGAACTCTGTTGTACGCCATTATGTATTTCAAAAGTATACGATTCGATATCTCATAGCTATTCGTAGTCTTGAAGTTACTGTAATATATATAATAGTTCACTGCTCAGCTGCAAAATGTCAGTATCGAGCCAGACTGATTCGAAAGCTTTTTCCATATCCACCTAAGCACCAATTTTTCTTAATTTTGTTATTACGTGTTTCGTCGAATGATTGTGCCTGAACCCCAATTAAAGGTCCGGTAATAGACTGTTTGCATTAATGTAATCCTGCAGTTTATTATATATATGATAATCTCACATATTTTCCCTATGTTGGATAATAAGCTTATTGGCCGATAGTTTGTGGGGTTTATAGGTGATTTCCCTTTTTCCCGATTAAAAAAACCGAATAAATTTATGCCATTTTCCATACTTGCGGAAACACTATTGTTGAGACAATGTTTAAACAAGCAGCATACAGTGGTTGGCGTTCGTTTATACGCACGATATTTTTTCAATATATCCCAAAAATTAATCCAAAATTTAACATTTTATTTATTTCTAAAAACTATTTTTGTTTAATTTAAAAAAATTAAAAAAAAATATTAATGATTTGCTGTGAATTTCTCAAATGTTTATTCAATAAAATTCATTTTTTTTTAAAAATTGCAAAGAAATCTGATGCATTCGTTTATGCGTATATACATATTTTCACCGAAAAATTGTAAAGCGTATCAAGGAATGAAATATTAATACTTCGTCCCACCTCCCTTATTCCTAATAACTTCAAAAATACGTGTTGGCATTGACTGCCAAAGATTTTGGAGCACATTGGGACTGATTTCATCCCAGCATTACTTGATACACTCGCATACACATTTGCAGCCAGTATGCCCCAAAGATTCTCAATGGGATTGCAGTTTGGGCTACATGCTGGCCACTCTAGTATTGAAATATTTCTGCACTCAAACCAATCCTTAGATGCCTGTGAAACGTGAATCGCAGCAGTTAATTTATTCTGGTATTTATCCAGTAAAAAGGTGTCTTAAAATTTCCTGAGAACGCTCCCCAAACCATTACAGTTCCACCACCAAAATTTCTCTTTGACCGAACGACAGTGTCATTGCGTAGATCATGCCAATAACAACTGTAGCAGTCTGGTCCGTCTAAATTAAATTTTTTTTCATCAGAAAAAATCACTTGGCCCCATTCTTTTATCCAGTGCATGTGTACTGGTGGTCAAACTTCAAACGGCGTTCCATATGTGTGTTTGACACAAAAACGGGGTTTCGATTTAGGTTTGATCCATTTAATGGTTTTTTTTTGCCCTCAGAACCCGAGCTACAGTTGATTTGACTACCGGCAAATCAAATTTTGCATTGTATGGCTACAACATAGTTTCTTGTTTAATTTGCCACTTTTGGCGTGTAGTGAGCCTTGAATTTCCTCGTGTAGACTTTTTGATGCCATAAGTTTTTGAATTTCTTAAATAATTTCTGATGAATCCCTCAGATCTTCTGATTGCCTTGGCAACGAGACGACTAGAGTAGCCTAATTCATTCAATATTTCAATTTGCGCTATTTCTTCATTATTGAAACGTTTTGCCTTACCCATCTCTGCAAAAGCGTCTTATTGATGTGTAAACATCTTTACGCGCGTATGCCAAAAATTTTTGTATGGTAGTAAACTTACGAATGAAACGAACGGAAATGACGTACTACGTTTAAATATCTTCATTGAAAAAAGAAACAAAAAAAAGTAATCAAAAAAGAACAAAAACAACAAAATACATATATAAATTTTGTACTATACACATAGTCTGAGTGGATGTGTATGTATAAATAGTATGGAAAGAAAACAAAGAAACATTTATAAAATTAAATAGAAACGACGACTCGACGAATCGACATTTTCAGCAAACAGAAAAAATAAAAAAATTTAAAATAGCGTGTGCCACAACAATTATTCACTATAGAGAGTGGTACCTATAACGAGATAGTATACTCTTACGGTAAAAAACACAGCCAACAAGTGTATGTGGCTTTATCACGATCTCGTAGAGCAGTTCATCACGTCGGCTAACAATGATTATGTCTTCTACCATGAACGTAAAAATGCAACCTCAATTGGTCCTCTTCAAAATGAGTTAAGGCGCCTCACCACAAAACTGCTAAGTATAGCTCAGGATGTAATGGCGAATTTTGTACGAGATAATAATGACGTCTGGTTTTTAACATTGAACTGCCAGAATCTCAGGTCGCTTCACCTCGACCTAACTGATACAGTCACGCAGGGATGCTCAATTATTTTGCTCTCCTATAGAATGACCTGCATGTTCAATTTTCCTAATTTTCAATGCTGCGTTCAGTTCAAGAGAAATCGTCAGCGGGCGGTTGGAGTAGCATTATATAAAAATTCAAGTAGAACTCATACAGTCACCTCGCATAAGGAAATCATCGTTGGACAAACAACTGGTATGAGAGTAATAACACAACCCATTGGCGATATAAGATGATTTTGGTAGTTGTATACACCTCACCGAATAAAGCTGTCGAAGACATAATCAAGTACATACATTTCGTCCATGCTCCACATTCTGAAAGAATTTCAAAAATTCTTCAAGAAGACTAACAACTTTTGCCGATGATTATGAGCAGGGATTTCATTTTGCTGCTCCCTAAGATCAGTGATGAATAACTTATAAACTTCCTGCGATCCGAATTCGATTTGCACAAGAACTCAGATCGAAATATATCTTCTACGAGATATGTGAGAAATATAAGATATATGTACTACGAGATTGCGTTGATTATATCGAAAGAGTAATAGATCAATTTGATGGTAATAAACGAACGAGAAAATCTGGTTAGTAAAATTTCATTTTTTCTTCCTTCAAAGGAAACCATACACACGCACTTTACATGTTTACACATCTCCTTGAGAGTACTAATGGACTCACTCTTTTTTTTTTTATATTTAATTTGTGTTATAATTTAAAAGTAAAAACTTACTGAGATATTGCAAAAATTAAATATTATCAAAACAAATGAATTTATATGATTTTTTTTTTGTAACTGCGTATTAATGTATGCAACGCCAAAAATCGACACTCTCACTAAAAACAATACTTCACAACTCAAACAATTGATGTAAGTTAGCAAAATTAATCCTCTTACTTCTCTCACTACTACAACATTTGAATGTATGTATCAAAAGTATTCATAGTTGGAATTGAAATGGAAAAATTTGAATTTTAAGAGAAATTATACAGTGCGTATAAACGAACGCTCATTGGGCAAATGTTTTAATACCACACATGGTATATTATCCAATCCATAAGACTTCTTGGTGTTTAGACATTTCGTGATTTGTTTTGATTCTGCTATGGTTTGTTGCCGGGTCATCTTTTGTAAACTGCGTTTTGGTTATGTGTGTATTTTTATTATGTAGAATTGTGTTAATAATGGTTCGATTGTTTGTTTGACTGTGGTTTTTTCAATGTAGTGTCCAATTATATTTAGGTTGGCTTGTAGGTCATAGCTGTTATAATGTGTGCCTTCGTTTTCCATGTTTGGCCAATTGATGTTTAGTGTATGCCTGCTCTGTACATCGGTTTCTTCTGCTAAGATCTGCTTTTCTGTCATTGTTTTTGTTGATTTGTTTTATCTTTTTGAACATTTTAGGACCAGATTTTATTTTTGCTAGGTGTTTTTTGTTCATCTTTTGATTTCTGATTTTAATGTATTGATTTCCAACTGTTTCAACCTTCCATTTCTGTTCCGCTTTTTAGTTGTGTGTTCCGGGTTATTGCTGGTATAGATTCTTTAATGTTTGTGCATATTAATTGTGTTATTGTATTTATGTGCTCTTCTATTTCTGTGTATGTGAAATTTCTATCTATTGGTATTATCTTTTTAATCTTATTTTTTTAGGTATTTATTAATAACTTTTATCCAATTTCGTCTGCCACACTGGCCAATCCGTTTCAGTGAGATTGACACGTTTGGTTGCTTTAATTTGATTGGAGTTTCTTATGGAAAAGTGTGTTTTTATTTCATCCGTCTCATTTGTAACGCTATTTAATCGCATGTCCACTATTGGGAAACCCAGTGTATTTTTGGATCTGACGAATGTAGGTCTGTCCGGTTTGTAAAGCCATGCCTTAAACTCAATATCGTTATTATCCAACCATTCTTTGAGTTGGACGCCCGGTATGTTATTTGGTTTATGCAGTTCGTGTTTGATAAAAATTTCTTCCCACTCTCGTTGAAAATGCGCCTCTGTAATCGTATGATTACAGCTTGTACGGCATTCGAGTAGGTTTGGTCTTCTGTATGTGCCTATAATTGAAATTACATTTATCGGTATTACTGTGCTGGTTTCTGTTACTGTTGTTGGTGTTGTTGTCGTTGCTATTGATTTGACAAGTTGTGATATCAAATGGAAAAGGTTATCAATTTCTTCCCCTTGTTGCGAAACTGTTTCCGTCAATTTATCAATTTTATTTGTGAGTTGTGTAATTATCTGCGGTTTTGTTGTGCTTGTTATTTCTGTTGTTCTTGCTGCTGTTGCTGCAATTTGTTTCTTCCCTCCTTTCAACATGTCTGCGAAGGTTCCGCTTTTCTCATTTACATAAGTGTTATTAGTAATTGGTATAATAGTTGGTGTGTGTGTTTGTGACCTTTAATCGTTTATTTTATTGTTTTAAACGTGACAATGTAGCCTGATACATTTCCCAGGTTCATGCTGCTGGTCATATTTTACACATAAACGTACCAAAATAAACAATAGGAACAATTTTTTAGGAAAAAGCTGCTATCAAATTTTTTCCTAAATAGAAATCCAAATTTTCGTTTTCGGGTAGTCCTTTTAAAACGATAGTGTTCGGCTTCTCGTCCTTAGGGGTGTATGTCACGTAGGCTGGAAAGTGTATTTACTACTGTTAACTCATTTGATGTAGAAATTTGGAATTATCATCAATTCATCTCGAATGAATTGTTGTTTTCGTCTTCCTTCATTATAGTTCCAATGTATCTAACTGATGTGATGTTTCGAAATTTACGACCGTTAGAATTTTTTCAGTGACCTGTTGATGTTGTTGTGGTGTCCTGGCTGTTCCTCTTTATTATTGTTTTGTTGTAGTTGTTGAACTGTTGCCGTCAGCTGCTCCATTTTGGTTCGCATATCGGTCAATTCATTGTTGATACGGTTCACTTGTTTTTTTAATTTGTAGTTTTCTGCCGAGAGTTTGATTTTCTCTTACTCTATCGCTTTGCTTGTTAGCGATGGGCGTCGTATTGGTTGATCCGTTGTTTGGTCACCCGTTAAGTTTTCGCGTGAAATTGAACTTGTATCACGTTTTTCTGCCGAGCTCGTGTTTGTTGCTTTGTTAGGCCTCCTACTTTTTTCACTGACTTGAATGAGTCACTTTAGCTGGCTCTTCTTCATCCCTGCTGTGGGCTTTTTTGACAGTGGACACGCCATTAGGTGTTGCATTATTCGACACTATTTGTTCAACCGTTAACTCTGCCACGTTGGCTGAGATTTTATCTGTAACTGATTTTCCAGTAATGTTTGTGTTTTTTTCACTGGATTATCCAACACTTTTTACTCACCTGAATACTTCCTACTTATAATTTTGTTTGGTGGCATTCAGATTTGAATCAAATCAAATCAAATTAATTTGATTTTGAATCCAGAGTTTTTATGTTACTATGCACCGTAATCTTTACCGTTGGTTTATCTAGAATGATTTTATGACCATATGTTTTTGAAATTTTTCACTAAGAAATCTTTTACACTTGTTTAACAACATGGAATGTTTGTGTGTCTCACTACTTTTAATCTTCACTGTTTTCCCCTTAAATCACTATAAGTTTTTTCCTACGCGAAGGATTTACGTCTGTGCAGAGGTACCACAAAGAGGGATAGATCAATAAGTACCCGTGTTTCAAAACAAGCGGCATGGAAGAGGGAAGTTGACATTAAAATCGTGTACTGTCATCTGTCAAACGACACCACACTAAATTTCAGTCTACTTCACAGGTTAGTTTTTATTTGGCAGCCAGATGTAATACTCATGTTTCGTGTTTCTTAATAAAACCGAAAAAGAGCAATATCGATCCGTAGTTGAATTTTTATTTTTGTATGGACAAACAAGCGAAGGTATAAAAGCGAAATTGGATGCTGTCTATGGGGATCCTTCACCATCTATGACAACCATGAGATTTTTGTTCAACAAATTAACGTGATCTTACATCTGTCAGCAGAGGCTGTATAGGCGTGTCGTATACGGAACAGCAACTAATTTTTGTTAAGTCGGTTTTGTACGGTCGGCTAATTAATGTTAAGTAAGAAAAGTAGTGTCAACCATTACAAAATCGTATTTTGAAGATTTAAAGAAATGGCAGAAATATTGGGAAAAGTGTATCGACCTAAAAAGAGATTTCGTTGAAAAATAAAAAAAATAAAAATTTAAAAATCTTGCGCCTTCATCCCTAACACGTGTACTTCTTGAACAACCCTCGTATGATGGGTCACAAAAAGAAAAAATTTAGCTCTGCACTTTCCCAGAGCATCACGGCATCGTTTAGCTGAACATCTGGACAAAACTCGTTTTTGTCCCCGCAATGAATTTCAATCTGGTTCAAAAAATTATGACCGATACCTTCCATATTTTAAGTTTTCTCTATTTATTGTTAAGTTAAAGCATGTCGCTATCTATGACTTATCCCAATGATTAAATTCAAATTAATTTAAGTTTTTCTACTTTATATTCATATCATGTATATAACTCAAACACAAATTTTGTATCAAAGTTGTATATATTGAAAATAATTATTAACCCTCCCACCCCCATTACCTGTGTGTCGCTGAAGCGATCAATTCAGGAATATTTAATTAACGTGCGCGCTTTTCAAATTCAGAGAATCATTTAATATACGAATCAAAATTAGTTGGGTTCAAAGCGTTTTATTTACTCGTGTATACGAGTGTAGATTTTAATAAAAAATAAATTTCCCAAAAGCAATTAATTTGTTGTTAATTTTAAGTTCACTAATCATTAAATTAAAAATAATTTTCTTTGCCTTCTTGTGTATATTCATCGTCTGTTTATTATTTTAATGAAAAAAAGCTTTACGATATTCATTTTACCCCGGTGCCCTCCCCCATTCCATATACTACACACCAAAAAAAAAAATGTATTACTCTCAAGTCGGTACAGTACGAGTATATAGCACTAGATATGCGCTAGAGGTATTATACACAGCTAATTGTCTCTTGATAAAACTTTTGTATACTACACGATACACGAGTACATTAAAATATTTATAAAGGGAGACACATTAATGAAGAAACCACCAACCTCCGTCCCCCCCCACTAATGGGAAAACAGCGCGATGTAAATTATTTCAAAATTTAACTGATTAAACCGTAAAATATATAAATAATTAATTTATTATTATTTTTATTTAGCAAATAAATTTTTAATTAATTATTTTTTGTTACTCGACTTTGACTCGCACATAAAATACAACACGCGGGCACACAAGACAGAACAATCCAAAAATTGGAATATAATAAGGCGACACGCGGTGTTTTCAAATACAAAAAAAAAAAATTATTTGGTGATGACATGTGGATATGACGTATAATGTGTGTATGTGATAATATTTTAGGCCTATTTAAGGGGTTGAATCGAAATGGTTTATTAATTATACATTTATTATCATAAATCAAAAATCATTAAAATTCGATGTCACGTTGTGATTTATTATTCGAGTGCTAGAATAATCAAGTGCCATAGTGTTAGTGTTATTATTATGTAAAACGTCTACATATATTTCAAACTCTACAGTCTTATGCTTTAGAAAACTACAAATTGTTTTAACTTTGTAACGAATTAGTTAATGGCCTCTAGAATTAGTCTGGCTTTACCAACCAAGGCATTTGGCGTAGAAAGTTGCTAAACACTTAGATGAGGTGTGCTACTCTTTGATATCTTTGCGGTTTCCATTCATTCATTTTTTAGGCAATTCTGTCCTCTGCTGTAATTGGATAGGTTTAATACGTCAATATTGTTACGGATGGCTCTCAGCCAACCCGCGGCAGTTTTCAACTAAGCACACAGATGTCCCTCTCACGGTGATGTTTTGCCAGGATCGTTGGGGAAATAAATTCTTGCGTGCGGTCAGGAGTACACCGTGGAACAGAAAAAATCAAAATCAAAAGCAAATTACAACAAAACTGAAATTATATTAAAGACACCAGAATTCGTTGGACGAAACTGGAGGACCGTAATAAAATTAATGATAACCGAATGTGTCCAGTCTACTGAAGGGTCCCCCCCGAATGACCCATCGACCCGATGTCCAGCATCAACAGACAGGTCTCCTCAATAGACCAGGCCGCTCTTCACCCGGAGAGACTCCTGCTAATCTCCCACAATATACACTCCGACAGCTCGAAACTACCGGAGTGCCACGAAGAGACCGAGTGGAGTTTACGATCGTCCCCGAATGGGCGACACATACGCTGGACTTACCACTCCGACCATGTGGATGACTTGTCAAGGGGATGAAGGGGAGTGGCTAGGCTGTAAACATGGCACCGGCACGAAATGTGAATCACCTCCCAACATACCGACCCGTATAAAATTTAGTAATTCATCTTATTCATTGAACAAACCCAAAAAAATAAAAATAAAATAACCAGGTGAAATACAAAAAAAACAAAAGATAAAAATGAAGTCTACGCCGTACGGAATTTTATTCAAAAATTAAAGCAAAACCAACAATTGTCAACAACCAAAGATGAAATAAAGCGAACACACAATATGGCCGCTGAACGTACGGATGCACAACGGACGTTAATCGGTGCTCGATTACAAAGTAAAATCATATTTCAAAAGTTGAAAAAATTGAACAAATAAATTTGAAAATAAAAAAAATCGAAAAATGAAAAATAATTTTTTTTTAATTAAAACAAAAAATTGTACCTTGCGTCCCACTTGGGCTCCCACTGGAATGTTTAGCGTACTCCCGCCTTTGATAAATGAAAATGACTAGCCTCAGTTTGCCATCCGTATATTCTCCAGCGTTGTGCGTCTTCCCTCCTTAACCGTACAAAAATTCCAAAATTTTTTACAAATAGCCGGTTGGTTTGCCGAAAAATTCCAAAAAAAAATTACAAATGGCCTCGGCTGGCCACCTGTATATTGCGTTGCACCCGTTGAAAAATGCGGGATGCCCGGTGATATGGTACCGTTGTTAATGTATTCCTTTTAGTCTTGGGATTTTCATTTTTCTTTCGTATATTTATAAACATAGAGATTTGTCCTCACTGATCTTTGTATTTTTGGAAACTTTATTATTTTCTCAAAACATACAGCGTTTTCTTCTCATTGGAAAATGAACAAACCACGGAAAATTCTCATTTTTTTCATAAAACAATTTTTTATTTTGTATTAACAAATAACAGAACACAGTTATGTATTTTCTGATACTATAAATTTTGTCATGAATTTTCCAATAAACAAGAAATTTAGAAATTAAACTTCAAACTTCTAAGATAAATATTTATTCTCGCACCACACTAAAAAATATAGAACAATATTTTTGTTGTTTTTTCGCGCGTCACTTGCATACTCCTTCTCACTCGCATCTGCTGCACACACCTAAACAAGAAAACACAAGAAAAGTATTCCTCTATATCTCAGTCGCTCGTACACACGCATAGCGTTACACATTCGTCTCACTCTCAAAATCATTTGACGTTTACGCAGTACAAAATATTAATGCCAACCAATATAGAGCATCAATGCTTCCAATGTAATACCAATGTATCACTGCAGAATTACCAATCAGCAAAAAAACAAAAACCTTCGTGATAAATGGTTGGCTCGCAACAATAGAAGCGCTCTAGTGGCACCGTAGCTAGGAAAGCCACGACTAAACTTTTTCGGCAAAAGAAGCGCGAACATATGTGAAAATGGATCGAAAACATCAGGTTCCAAG
This sequence comes from Nephrotoma flavescens, assembly GCA_932526605.1. Classification (NCBI taxonomy): domain Eukaryota; kingdom Metazoa; phylum Arthropoda; class Insecta; order Diptera; family Tipulidae; genus Nephrotoma; species Nephrotoma flavescens. The sequence goes on along the minus strand of OW052221.1, from coordinate 282,427,533 downwards.
CGGTACAAGGAAATTAAAGAGACTGTTTTGTTAACGCCTGGAATCTCACTAAAGCTTCCACCGAAGAAGTATACAGCTACAAAGATGGGAATGGAGAACTGAGATCAGACATGGCTGATGTTCTCTAGTATGGCAAACCTAGTTCAAAAAACCGGTGTGAAGTTTCCAACGTTAAGAAAAGTGTAGGTACACAAAAAAGGGGCATCAAACAACAATTTACAATAAATTATACAAAAATAATTGAACGAAAGTGGAAATAGTTTCCAAATTTAAATTTAATCACCATACATAAGTATAATTTATGTCAAAATATAAAGTTTGGTTCAAACTTGCGGAAGAAGCGCTACACTATGGAAATTATCGCAAAATCTGGAGATGTGCTCGCATGGTGACTATACAGTTATCAAAGGGGAAGAAGGAAATGGCACACACATATTAAGATAGCCCTCTTCATACCTTTTGAGTACCGTATAGTCACCATGCGAGCACATCTAGAGATTTTGCGATAATTTCCATAGTGTAGCGCTTCTTCCGCAAGTTTGAACCAAACTTTATATTTTGACATAAATTATACTTATGTATGGTGATTAAATTTAAATTTGGAAACTATTTCCACTTTCGTTCAATTATTTTTGTATAATTTATTGTAAATTGTTGTTTGATATCAATTTTTACAAACCTACACTTTTTAACGTCAGAATCGTATAAACATTTACACTTTTATGTTGCCACTTTTTTGTTGCCACTTTTTTGTGTACCTACACTTTTTTTAACGTTAAAAACTTCACACCGGTCTTCCAAAATCTGCTAAATCGGACTAACGTAAATCGGAAGTAAGCTCTATTAGAGCAACCGCTCCGCCGGCTGAGGAGGTCTTTGTCGAATATCCCACAGCAAAGGACAGCAGCTACAGGTAGGCTGAAAATGGGAGGACTCCCGCTCTCGACGGAATTGATTAAACACGGAATTAAAAATTATTTATTGAGCCAATAATAACTATTTTATTAAAGTTTTTTATGGTTTAGGACTCGCTTTTTATTTTAAATAAAATAAAACAATTTAATAACTGAGCTTTCGATTTCTCATCGACATCATTTTCAAAGCTAATGAAAATTTTTATATAAATTTTTCAAAAACAAATATGAAAAGCCTATACAGTAAATACAATTTTTTCCTAAATATAAAGTAAATTTTAAAGTAAATTTTTAAAACAAGTACATAAAATATGAATATGATTTTAAAAATATTAAAAAAATATAAATGAAAATTGTATGGTATATAAGTACAAGCAATGAAATAAGTTTTGCAAAAAAATAAAGTAGACAAAAAAACGAAATTAGACAAAATAATTGTAGCAATTGCCAATGTAAGCGCAATCATTATTTATGTTTATAAAATTAATGCTAGATTTAATATATAGCTGCTCTAAAATTGATCTTTTCCAAAAATTTCGTTCTTTTTCCAATATTTGATATTATTTAGGCTAATTGCAGTACCTTGTTCTCCCTCCATTTTTATTTACACCATTTTTATGTTGATAAATCCTTTATTTCAAAAATTGTTTCGTTTGACCCGTATAAGCAACATTACAATCACATTTAACTTCATAAATTAAATTTGACTGCTTAGTGAGTGACAAAGTTTTTTTTACTACAGGTAACCCTCCAAGAGCACGGTATTAGAAGAACACGGTTTCGAAGACGGATACCCATTTCTTCAAATTACAGGGTTTCAAACAACACGATTTTCGTTGATTCTCTTTATTTTTTTTTTTTTGTATATCATAACAAAAGATAAAACGCGCAACGTTTGTTTTATTTTCTTTTTTGTAGTCTCGAACAACACGGTTTAAAAGAACACGGAACGAATTAATCGTGTTCTTGGAGGGTTTCCGGTGTTTTAAAATTTATATTGTGAAATTTGGGATCTGAAAGTGTTAAAATTTTTTGAACCAAAATCTGTATTAATTTTATAAGAAGTAGGAAGCCAAAAATGAAAATTTAGATATCTACCACATCGGAATATCTTTGTGAAAAATGGAATTTTGTTGTCAACTTCCTTTTGCAAAGTAAATTTTATTCGATTAACAATTTTGTTAAAGCTGTTCATATTTATGTATATCAATTTTGTTTTCAGGAATAGCCGTTATTTTATCATCAACATATCGATTGTAAAATAATTGCTGAAAATCTAAATAATTTAATACCAGCCACTCCAAATTTTCCATTAATAAATTTGCTAATAACATATAAGGCTTACGGGAGTACCCATTGGAGAACCAAAAATTTGTTTATACTTTTTATTGTCAAAAGAAAATTCCGAATTATCTAAAACAATGTTTAAACCTTCAAGAAATTGGAATTTCATCAATTTTGATTTTGCGTTCTTTTTAATGTATCTCCAATTTTCCTTCATAATATTTGAAATGACTATCTACATTAGTAAATAACGAAATCACGTTTAAAGAAATTAACAAAAAATTTTGGAGTATAAAGAAATCTTGAATTTTTTATTTAAAATCTTCGGAATTTAGAACAAAAGAATTAGTTTTTCCTATAATAAATTTAAGAATATTACCTAAAAATGCCGATAAACCGTATGTGAGCTCACGATAGATCTGTAGGGTATATTTGGTTTATGGATTTTAGGTAAACCATATAGTTTAGGAACTACTGGAATATGGGGTATATCCTCTGTCCGGTCGCAAATTATTTAATTGCGAGGCGAAATATGGTTACTAGATTTGTTTTGCCATGCCAATTCTTACATCTTTTTTAAATTTAAATTTGTTTTGCGATTGTAAAGTATTGTAAATCCACGAAAATCCACGAAAAGACTGTTTGTAAAGATGATGATGATTGATGATGGTGATGTTCCAATAAAAATGTGTTGAAAAAAACTATTGCTCCAATTAGTCGAAATGAGAAGATGATGATGTTGTAAATTTAATTAAAGGTGATTCAGGAAATAAAAGCCACACTATTGAACTACTTGAATTATAAAAGCCAAATTTATTTATTTTAATAAACGAACTAAGTTAACACACTGTATAATTTTATATTTTTAATCTTAATTTATCGCTGGTTTCTAATCGAATGACTATGATTTAATTTTACAATAAATATTTTACATATTATACGTTAATATATAACTGACACGTTTGAATTGTATAATTAATGTAGAATGTAACTTTGAATAAAAAAATGTACTAATATTGAATAAAGTACTAGTCGATATACTACGTAACTAATTATATTATAGAACGCACTCATCGTGCTACTATTCTAGTACTACAACATGACATAATGGAAATAATGACAGTTAAGTCGACAATTTGTGTTTACACAGTGAATTTTACAAGAATGTCAAAAGATAAGTATAAATTATATAAAATAAATGTTTAACAATATAAAATTATTAATTAGTTTCTTAATTTTAGATATACATATTATTTGGTTTAATTTTACAAAGTTGGTAAGTATGTGAATATAAGTAATTTTCTTGTTTTGGTTTAATTTTAGGTACAGCTGAGAATGATACCGTAGCACTTGGAGTTGCAAATAACTGTGTGTTGGTTTGTTTACAAACATTTAATAAATCTTTGAGTAAACCAGCTGTTATTTGTTTGTTTTATTTTAGAGTTTCGCTAACAAAGACTGCTACGCATTTTCCGAGGTCGCAATTTTTTATGTATTTCTACTTAAAAATAAATCTAGTAACCATATTTCTGATTAATAAAAACTATTATTTAGTTATTATTTAACTATTTTAGTTTTTTAATGGTTATTAACTCTATTAATTAACAAAAATTATTTATTTTTGCTTGAGCTTTCGACACCCTTTCGGTGTCATTTTCAAAAGCAACATAAAACGAAAAAAACATTTTTAGTAGTGTTGCTTTCACTAATCTAATCGGATTAGCTAAGAAATGTGAAAGCAACAACTTTTGGCTTTAATTTTTAATGCGTTTTAATTTTTCTGTGTTGGTTCATTTTATTAATATTTATTTTAGTTTTTTTTATGTTATGAAATAGAACAAATTAAATTCGGTATTTTGCTATCAAATAACAAATGCCAAATTTTACTAAAAGATAAATTTTTCGAGAAAAATAGAAAAAATAACACCTTGCGGTAAACACCATAACCATAAATTGATTTTATTCCCCCTAATCCTAAAATTTTTTTTTTAACATTCTAAGAAAATCGGCTTTAATACAATGCAATTGTTGTTGTAAAATTTTGAAAGCAACACAACTTTTATAAAAACAAAAAGCCGGTATAGCAAATTCTAAAAAACGAGGTTTATATAGAAAAACGGGTGTCTCAGACACTTTCAAAAAATAATTTTAAAATCAATTTTTGGAGGTGCACTACATAGACGAACTGTGTGAAAAAACGTTGTACAAATAAATATAAATTTGATGTATAAATAAGACCAAAAACAACAATAATTAGACAAATAAATTATAAGTATTACCGATATAAGCACAATCACTTACGATATTAATCGAATTAGTACTACTTTTGATATTTAACATTTCTAGAATTGATCTTTTTTTAATTTTTTTCTTTTTTGAGAATTTTGACATTATCTAATGTAATTGTATGATTATTATCTCTTAGATGTTGCGTAAGTGCACTACAATTTTGGCCAAGAATATTTACATTTTTATGTTTGTACAACCTTTTTTCCATCATTTGTTTGGTTTGGTCAACATACGTTACGTTACAATCGCAACAAACTTGATAAACAACATTGGATTGATGCTTTAAAGGAGCCAAATCTTTGAGTTTCGAAAAAATCTTACTGTTTAAATTTGTCGCCGAACGTCCAATAACTTTGAAATTGAATAAATATTTAATTTTTTCGAAAAAAATTTTAATTTACGGAATTGACAAATAATTTGAAGTTTCATTTTGTGGTCGAGAGTTAGAATTTATACTAAAATAAATTTGTTTATAAACAATATTATCTATTAGTTTTTTAAAATGTATAGTTTATTAAATGATGATACGACGTACATACAAGTGCCCAAAAATAATATAACGCCTATACAAACTCATATTAATAAAATGGTAAAAGAATGGTATGATTCTGGAAATATTGATACTTACACAAAGAAAAAATTAACGAAATATAATTGTATAATTCCAAAATTATATATGGTTTACCAAAGGTTCACAAATCAAATTTGCCATATCGACCTATTATAAGTTCTATAGATGGGCCTACATATACATTATCATCTTATTTAGGAAATATTTTGAAATATAGTGTCGGGAAAACATATTCGTATTCGAAAACAAATTCAGAAGATTTTAAACAAAAAATTTTTAACATTGTAATTCCACCAAATTTTCTTTTGATTTCTATTGACGTGTCATTATTCACTAATGTGGATAACAAAATGGTAAAGAATATTATAAGCAACAATTAGAGAAATATAAAGAAAAATGCTAAATCAAAATTAACAAAATTACAATTTTTAACCGCTTTAGATATTGTTTTATATAATTCAGAATTTTCATTTGATAATAAAATTTTTAGGCAAATTTTTGGTTCACCTATGGGTTCCCCAATAAGCCCCATAATTGCAAATTTAGTCATGGAAAATTCAGTGCTAAATTCGTTAAATTTTCAACCATTATTTTACTATAGATACATACGTAGACGATATTATAACGGTCATTCCAGAAGACAAAATAAACACATTTTTAGATGCTTTCAATTCATTCGATAAAAGTAATAGAATTAAATTTTTCTCTAGAAAAAGAATCAGAGAATAAAATTTCATTTTTAGATATTCTTTTGATACATGAGCCTGATGGAAAAATTTCTTGTGATTGGTACCACAAAAATACTTGGTCTGGTCGCTATCTAAATTTTATGTCATGGCTTCCTATCTCCTTCAAAATTAACACCGTAAAAATTCTAAGTCAAAAAATTTTAAAACTTTCGGACAGTAAATTTCATCATAAGAATTTTAAAATATTAAATGATACTTTACTTCAAAATTATTATCTCAAAAAACTAATAGATAATATTGTTTATAAACAAATTTATTTTAGTATAAATTACATTACGTACATTAAAAATTTATTTGAAAAAATTAAATATTTATTCAAAAATTATAATTTCAAAGTTATTGGACGTTCGGCGACAAATTTAAACAGTAATATTTTTTTGAAACTCAAAGATTTGGTTCCTTTAAAGCATCAATCCAATGTTGTTTATCAAGTTTGTTGCGATTGTAACGTAACGTATATTGGCCAAACCAAACAAATGATGGAAAAGAGGTTGTACCAACATAAAAATGTAAATAATCTTGGCCAAAATTGTAGGGCACTTACGCAACATCTAAGAGATAATAATCATACAATTACATTAGATAATGTCAAAATTCTCAAAAAAGAAAAAAAGATCAATTCTAGAAATGTTAAATATCAAAAGTAGTACTAATTCGATTAATATCGTAAGTGATTGTGCTTATATCGGTAATACTTATAATTTATTTGTCTAATTATTGTTGTTTTTGTCTTATTTATACATGAAATTTAAATTTATTTGTACAACGTTTTTTCACAGAGTTCGTCTATGTAGTGCTCCTCCAAAAATTGATTTTAAAATTATTTTTTGAAAGTGTCTGAGATAGCCGTTTTTCTATATAAACCTCGTTTTTTAGAATTTGCTATACCGGCTTTTTGTTTTTATAAAAATGTTTTTTTCGTTTTATATTGCTTTTAAAAATGACACCGAAAGGGTGTCGAAAGCTCAGGCAAAAATAAATAATTTTTGTTAATTAATAGAGTTAATAAAAATTAAAAAACTAAAATATTTCTGATCGCAAATAATTAACTTGCTACCGAATAGAGGATATACCCCTATCTAGTTAATTTTTTCTTTGTAAACTCATCAATATTACAAGATTTTTGACAATTTTTTTTTACTAAAGTGTTTATCGTAGTTTGAATTGGAGTGGAATTATTTTTTTGTCAATTGTCTATAAGTTGTGTCACCATTTAATAGGCTATTTTTTTATCAACATAATCATTACGTGTGGTTAATACATGTTATATTGCCTTTGTCTGCGCGAGTCACCATAATGTTCGGATTGTTTTTCAAAAAAGTTTTTACTTGTTGAAGGCAAGATAAAATACGTTTTTACACAGGGAGAAAACTCTGCAACGATGAACTATTTTTAAAGTTGGTCATAACATTAACAAATTGATTACGAATTTGGGTACGACATCCGGAAAAATAAAAATTGGACTTTCAAGACAAGATATAATTTTGAAATAAGGTACATAACTACCAACGGTTGGTGGACAAAATTTATTACTTAAACCTAAAATAAATTTAACTTTAATTAAAAGATCAATATTAGAGAGATTTACTATCTGTATCTTGCATAATTTTCTGAAGTGTGATTGCTCGTGTTTTAATTTGAACACATTTATGACCCTCCCATAGCTCCTTCCAATTGCAACTACAATTTGCAAAGCATCGCAGCTGCATCATACCCGCTATACCGCCGCTTGAAATTAAAATTGCGATTCTCAAGTGGGGTCCCGCCATCGAACGTTGGTCACTTTAACATTGTCCTTGAACTGGTTCTGTTGAAAACCTTTTATTCAGCTAACTTTTCCATTAGTTTTTGAGAAATGAACACGTACGCGTGCCCCAACCTCCCTAATCGTTTTTTTACAAGCTCCTTGAACCAACCGTCAACTTCTTCTTTAAGATTCTCTCGTTTAAGCTCTTTCATTAGCGCTACTGGGCTTACGTATTTTCACCGAAATTCAGGTCCTCCCTTCATCATATAATTTGTAGCTTGTGGGTCTAATTTTGCGCCTTGATTTTTGATTTGGCATCAGTATATTACCTTCTTCACAACATAGCTTTAACTAATTCGCATAAACCCGGTGTCCGTCGCGCCAGCCGGAACCGTGTCAGCCGGAATCTACCCAACTATAGCACAAGTAGCACGATGCATTATACATTATTGTCTAGTACTAACTATATGATTTTTCGGTTGGAACCTTATAATTCCATCAGGAACCTTATAAAGTCAGCCGAAACCATACCTTCTACAACCAAACCAACTATGCCACAACCACCATGTAATGGGCACCATTGTGCACTAATTGTTTTCGACCGGAACACTATAATTCCAGCCACATTATAAGGTTCCATAGAGCCAGCTGGAATCATACCCTCTATATCCAAACTAACTATGTTACAGGATGGCTACTACCATCCTGCAGATATCACTAAGCGCACGCAGAGGCCTCCACGGTGATTTTTGCCGGCTACATTCTCAGGGAGAAGTGCTATGGCTTACACCGTGATTACAGAGAGTTTTAAAAGGAAAAAACGCAAATAATAATAATAATAACACCCGAGTTCCGCCGAAATTTGTCGGCCGGAACCTGAGGAACGAACAGCAAAAGAAATTAAAAAAATTATAACGGAAGAGAGGTGCCTTGGTGCGCACATCCGTTAAAATTGAAACGGTGGTAAACATCGGTTTCGAATCCAGATTCGGGCACCAAGGGACCGCCAACCCTACGCCGACACAGGATAGAAATTCCCCCTCATCATACCCAAACCGGAAATTTAATAATTCATTAAAAAAAAAAAAATCTTAAAAAGGAAACCTAAAAGAAAGGGAAACGCCACTTCCCACAAACGAACACACACTTCCCACCAGAAACAAAATACGAGAGGGAGCGAGAACAATGTGCACCGAGCGCGCCACCTGCTATGCGGCGCCCGCTATGCGGCGCTCGATTACAAATGAAATTTACAAAAAGCAATAAAAAATTGAAAATATATAAAAATAACAAAAAAAAATAAAATAAACAAAAATTGTACCTTAAAAGTACCGTTGCGGCCTTGGATAGCCGTACGTGGCGGGTGTGCGCCGCACCCGGACCAGCACGTTCGTTGAGCGTCCTTTGCTTTAACTGTGTTGGCCTCAATTGGCCACCAAAATAATTTAGGCGTTGGCTCGCCTTTACAAAAATTTTACCGTGGTTTCACCTTAAACCGTAGAAACAAACTGCTGCACCACTCGTTGGGCGTTTTCGCCAAAAAAAAAATCGAAGAATTTGGCCTCGATAATATAAATTAAATTTCTGGCATCGTTGAACAAAAAAAATGTTTGCAACCGTGGTTAAATTCGGTGCCCATTAACTATTGTGGTACTTGACGAAAATACGGTACCGTTGAACACTAGGCGCCCGTTGTTAAATTTGCCCACACGCCTTACAAATGGCGGCACCCGGATTAAAAGTTTACACCACCCGTTTTTAAATTCACTTTGATTACAGCTCAAAATATGCGGTGTCCGTTAAATAACCGCGTTACAATTACTACTTGCGTCGTGTGCGAGAGAGTTTAACAGATGTGTCTCTCCGTTTATAATTTAATTTGCCACACCAATTCAACTCAGCAAAGTACTTTCTCGCATTTATGATTTTCTTAGGTTATTATCCACTGCAAGCACTAGCTCGATGCTTCTCACTTTAAAAAAAAATTGTTTTTGTAGCCAGCTTAAATATTCTTATGGAATGTATTACGTTTCACCCGGACCCGGTACACATTGGTCTCGCTCATCATCATTTATTTAACAATCGCGCGGCGCGTGAAAAACAAGAACCCAACACAGACGATTCACACGCGATTTTTTGAGCTACTCCTTAGACTCAAACCCATAACAAATACAAGTAGCAAATATTTAGCATAGATGGGGGATGTAATCACCAAAATGACAAATCATTTTACCAACGAAATTTTTTGGCAACTGAGAAAAATTGTTAGCGACAGACTGGTGGTAACAAACGTGGGAACGTCCCCCACCCTGAGTTGTCTCATAAGCCGGGCCTAAAACAAACAACTAAAAGAATAAGGAGAGACAGTTAAACACGGATGTCTTTCATATGGTAAGTACCCAATGCTTTTCCGTTCAAATCTTCGACTGCGTACGCCACTTGTCCGACCTTACTGGTAATTATCGCGGGTTTAAATTTACTAGCAAATTTAGCGGAAAATTTATTCGACGCATCGCTCAGAGCAAAAGATCGTTTGAAAACGGGTTGTCCAACTCGAAAAGAACGCTTATTACTACGTAAGTTGTAATGTTGAGCCCCTTTTTCGTGTGCCACGCTTAAATAATGTATGATACGATCTTTTAGGAGATTTACTCGATCTGGTTTAGCCCATACTTGGACTTCGCTGGGATCATGTGCATCGAGTAATCGTCGTAATGAGTAATCTGAACCGTGCATCGACATATGTTGACCGAACACGAGATAATGAGGGGAGTAATGTAAAGTATCATGAATGGCATTACGTAAAGCAGCCGCAATTTCTTGTCAAATTTTTGTCCCACAAATTACGATCGTGATCGCTCAAATATGATCGAATGCTGGCAATCAAAGTTCTATTGACACGCTCGGATACAAAGGCGTTCGGATGTGCGTTACGCCGTACTTAGCTAGTAAGTCTTTAAATAAATTTGAGGTAAATTGCTTCCCATTATCAGAGGTAATTATTTCGGGCACCGAGAACAATCATTGTTCTAAATCATTTTCCAGAAATCGACATAGCAAAAGCGCAGATGCTTCGCGTAAGGGTTTTACAACTACAAATTTGGAATAATGATCCAAGATGATAACGATACATGTATTACCGAGTTTCAAACGTGGATACGGACCCAAAAAATCAACATATAATTTTTGGAACGGGCGAGTTGACGTAACCTGAGCTCCCATGGCTGGTTGTGTAGAGAAATTGACAGCCTTGTTCATTTTACATTTAGTGCAGCTAGCAAGAAGAAGAAGTACAATGGATTGTACATTGTTGTTCACTAAATGGTTTTTCAGCCGAAACGGATGATTTGATTATTTGCAGCAACCACCAGTCAGCTTTTTAACATTTGATTCTGCATACAATTCCGTCAGGTTCTGGACTGTGGTTGATATCCAAATTTTGTTTTCCTCAATAGAGGATAACGTACTCGTAGTTGATATACATACATCCAGCTTGACGGTACGGAAGAGTCTCTATTCTACCTTTTAGCTTATCGTTTGGTTTTTATTGTGGTTCGTCTTTTTCCAATTCTCAGTTGGATTTATATGTTTTTTATATTTTTAGATTTTATATAGAAACTAATCTTGGAAACTTCATAAAAATAAGTCACACCAATGCACAATAATCAATTTTAATTTTATTTTATAAAGTTTTTGTTGCTTTTGTTTATTAAGCGTTATTATTTAAGTACAACCATTATATAAATAGCAAAATAAATATATTTGGTACATTAAAACTTTACAACTTTTGATTAATTTTCTTTACATATAATATTTTTAATATTTTATAATTTAGTGATGATGTTTTCCAATTCCAAACTCGACTGTCCAACACAAAAAAATTATCATCTCCCAATCTTTTCGCGCGCATTCTCTGTCGTAAGAAGTAATTATATTCACCATAAATGAAACCTAGCCAACACTTAGGCGCAATGGTTTTTTACTACAGCAGGCCTTTGTTTAACGTTGTACAGCCGATCGTTACAATGGTTCCAGTTGGCTTTTTTAGGTTCCGGCTGAAAACCTGAAAGTGCACAACAATGCGCGGTACATTGTGCTCCTTGTTCCATAGTTAGTGTGGATGTAAAGGGTATGTTTCCTGTTGAATTTAGTAGGTTCCAGCTGAGATTATAAGGTTCCGGGTATGGTTTCGCATGCATTTATAAGGATCCATATAGTATACGCATCGTGCTACTTGTGCTGTAGTTGGTTTGGTTCGGGCTGATATGGTTACGGCTGACGTGAAGGACACGGAATATGAGTTGTGTAAAAATTCAAAAATTGAGGAACTAAACCGATAAATCGAAAATTTGCTTTTGTTTCTACTATTAAAAGAAATTTTGAAATAAAATCCAGTAGACAGTCTAAATTTTGGTTTAGAAAAAATATCTTAGAACAAAAACTCGGGAAACCGGGTTAAATTTCCGGTGTTTATTTCTAAGTATATATATATATAAGTTACCCACCCCTTTTCCCGGCTATTAAAACACTGTAAACACGTTTAATAAAAATATACATAATTTTTGTTTGTAGACAAACAATGGTAGTAAATAATAATTTTTAGTCTCTACGTGTGCAGCCACTTGGGGAATGAAGAGCGGCATGAGCAGCAGCAGATGAATATGATGACGATGATGATGGTGATGAGACAGGAAGATAGAAAATATCTTTTTTACATTTTTGTAATACAAATTTATTTATGAGAAAAAAACAAAAGGAAAGAATTTATTTTTTGCCTAAATAAAATATTTAATTATAAATTTATTTTTTATTTTTACTTATATGATATTTTATGCAAAGTCACGTACATACAATAAAAGTATGCGTAAATTTTCCCATTTTCAGTATTCCAGTACTATGTGTGTATGTGTGTGTATTCCACTCTCTTCTAGCTCCTCGTTTATAACATTAAAATATTATAATGTTTTTCCTTTAACAGTTTCCATTTTTGGTTGAGATAAAAAGGTTATCGTCATTTAAAAATGGAAAAAATTTAATATTTTTTTTTTTTTTTGAGAAAATTACATTTAATTTCTGTTTACCAAAAAAAAAAAAATATGTGTCAAAAATGTGTTTTGTTTTACGGGAATGACGCGAGGGGTTTTAATATATGAGGGTCTTGTTTGCTTTTCTTTAAGATTTTTTTTTTCGTTTTGTTTGTTTGTGTGACGAAAAAGAGAAAAAATATTTTTGGCCGAATCGAGAAAATTATTTAGTTTTTATAGCTTAACTTAAGTGCTTTCTGGCGATGTGAAGGCAAAAAATAATTTTAGAAATGGAATGAGTGGACGAACCCCGTCCTCTAGTAAGATAAATCTTCTGACATAAAAGAAATATTTAAAGATACAAGAGATATAAGCGTAATAATTCATTTTTGTAAATTTGTTATCTCAAAGGCTAAACTGTTGAATTGCAACCCCGATACCGCAACATCGTGAAACTACCCACAAAGTGAAAAGGAACCATTGGCGGCGTCTGAAAAAAACATGTCGTATTTGAAATATTCGGCAGCTGGCAATTTGTTATCGTTATATCGATAAAGCGTCTAGTAAACTACTCCGAAAGTATAGATGCCACAAAACCGAGCTATTCTGCACATAAAAAATTTGAACATCGTAACGGTCATTCCGCTTTACTTTGACTATCCGCGACGTAAGACCCTATATATTTTGCACTTAGTTTTGACCCACTGATAAAATGCGTACGTTTTATTAAAACGTAATCACCACTTTTTGTTATAAGTGCCGGTTTTTCTCCTGTATTTCTCTTATAGCTTCTTTTCCAACGTTTCCAAGGTCTGAATGTCTTCTTTAACGCCCGCTGATTTGGTTGAATCAAGCCAGTTGAATTTGGAAAACGCATCGATTACATAAAAAGTGTATTTATCTTGTTTCTTAGTTGAAGTCAGCGTGCCAAAATGATCGAAGTGGCAAGTTACTAATGTAAGATCATCTTTGGTAGCATTCAAAAACCTCTCGTGCTTGCCACACAGTAAACATTGGCGTGTGATGAGTTCTCCAGTCTGTCTTTAATTATTTTGAAGTGGAACGATTGGTTGTACTCACAACTTTCGCTAACTTTTCTAAAGCTTCATTTTCAGTTTTTGCTGGTATGACGAGGCCATCGACGTAAATGCACACTACTCCTTCCATATACACCAATTTTGAAACACGTTGTCAATAAAACGTACAAAAACTGACGGGCGGTTACGTAATCCGAACGGCGTCCGTTGGAAATCATACAATCCAGATGGCGCAATAAACGCTGTATACTTAATTGCATTTTCTGCTACATGAACGTGGAAAAATCCGTTGCGTAGATCAAGTGTAGAAAAGCACTCTGCATGCTGTAGTTTATCGACTTGATCATCAAAAAATGGTATCGAGAAGCTGATATCGTTTGGTTTCCTGCAGTTCACGCACAGTCGTTTTGTGCCGTCTTTTTTATTTGCTAATACGATTGGAGTCGCGTACTCAGAATGGCTAGGGAATGATACCTTCTGCTAACCACTCATTCACCTGTTTTCAAGATTATTTATGCAAAACTTCCCATTTGCAAAGTTTTTACCACGGGTAGATATCACCACGGTAAAAAGTTATGGGGATGATGAGTTAAAAGTTTTAGGGGCGTTTGAACCGAAAATAGTGTGCAATGGATTAGCGAAGAAATTGAAATTTTTGATAAGTGAGAACGCATCAATTTCGATTGTAGGATGGAACTTCATTAAAGAATTTAAAATTAAAGTTATGTCAATAAATAACGTCAATAATCCGTATTTAAAGGAGGTAAAGTACCCGTTACCTCGAATTTCAGATATGTTAGCAAAGCTGCAGAGAAATAAGATATCGAGTTGGAGGAAAATTCCTGAACGTTGATTGCGTGGAGCAACACACGTAGGCATGTTTGTAATGAATCGGTTGCCATTTGGAATCAAACCAGCAACAGGTATTTTTCAACGTGAAACTGAGAAAATTTTCGTGATACCGGACCTTGAGACACACAATGTATACGTCTACGAAAAGTGTTGGAACGACTGAAAGAATCAAATTTAAAAGTAAATAAAAATAAATGTGTTTTTGCAAAGACGCGATTAAAATTTCTGGGAAACATTGTATCGGAGCAGGGCATAACAAAGCCATCTAACAAGCCGTCTTGGGAGCACCGCAATCGACCGATATTAAGCAGGTGCGGTCATTTTGTTGGATGATAAATTACTATGGAAAGTTTATTGAAAATTTAGCAACAAAGATGTCTCCACTCTACAATCTTTTAGAAAAAGGAGTAGATTTTGTTTGGTCTAAGGGGTGTCAAAGTGCATTCAATGAGTTAAAAGAAGATATTGTGTCAGACATGGTTTTAGCGCAGACGGAACTAAAAACCCGATAGAGTTTGCATTGCGCATTTTATCCAAGGCGGAGAGAAATTATGGAATGGTACATGAAAAAACCCTAGCGATTATTTATGGAACAAACAAATTTTACCAACATTTGATAGGTCGAACGTTTACTATAGTAACGGACCACAAGCCATTATTGGGGTTTATCTTTGTCAGGTTCAAAGCAATAGTGAAGTAAAAAAAGACTTCGATACAGTTTTAGAGGAAACAACAAAAGATGAATATTTGGAGAGCAAAATCAATTCTGCGTTCATACGTCTGCTGGCCGGGTATGGTGGTAATTGGTCCAGTTCGTATTCAGATACTTGGCCTTACATGTTCTTGATGTCTGTTGAGAAGACGAATTCATTCAAACAAAAACGTAGAAGAATGGCTCATTGTGGATTGAACGGTTGAGCCTGTCATTAGTATGTCGTTAAGTGGCCGGTTTGGACAGTTTTTTGATAAAACGTTAAATACTAGTGTTTTGTTCTCCTAAAAAATTTTAATGTAACATTAAGAAATCGTTGTTATTGTCCGGATCTCCCACCATTCTCATGTGACTTGGCTTGCTGAATTCAAATTGAAATTATTATATAGACAACGAAGCTCTGGCTCCTCTTTGAATCGTATAAACAATACGTGTAATTGAGTAATGGCTATCTGGTAGTTTACTTGGAAGTTTGGCTTGAACTGACTTGAATGGCAATCACTTGATGAATCATCTATCTTCAGTATGTGCTGTTTTCCTTAGTACTTGTTTGGAATCGGCAATGCCTTCTAGCTCCCAGAATCGCCACAACGTGTTATTTATGCTTGGATTTCTTGGGTTTTGTGTGCCCCCAACCATCCATCTAAATTTTGTGTTTCGGGCAACCAGGTTGCTATTTTTTTTTTTAAGTCAATCTTTATTCAGGAATTGTAATAACGTCAGCCCTTTTATGCTGGAAACAGATGTCCGGAATTTACGCATGCGAATACGCAGGCGAAAACGCAAGTTAACTATATGAGCGTATTTTTCTGAGCGAATTTTGGATGAAGTAATCAATAATCAAACGTTAAATTCTGTAATAATCTTTGAACAAAAAACTGAACGTCATAACTTTAGTTTGCATAAAACGTCATCTATTACTAAAACTGTCATTTTACCGACGGCAATTATATTGTTGAAACGTCCCAAGGAAAAATATATCGAGTGTCGGGCTTTACTCGACTCGGAGAGTCAATCAAATTCCATCACAATTCGAGTCAACGGCTATAGCTCTACTTCAACAAACGTAAGTGAAATGATTTCAACTGAAATTAAATCGCGATATCGTAGTTCAACATTTAACGTTGATTTCTTTATGATATTGCTTTAATATAAATCGCTGGTCAATCCCTCCGAATATTCATTTAGCGGATCCCGATTTTAATGAATCACGTCATATTAATATTTTGCTTGTGACTGAAATATTCCCAAAAAATTTTCTCCCAAACAGGAAAGTTGTTTTCGTTGGATATTATTTGGAAAACACGAACATAATGTTTCCTATATTCAGCAGGAAGATACATCTTCTCCTTTACTCACAAGACTTTGGGAAATAGAAAATATTCCCACACAAAGGTTTTTGTCACGTGAAGAAGAAATGTGTGCAAAATATTTTCTAGAAACGCATTACAGAGATACTAATGGAAGGTCTTTCTGCCCATGCGAGAAAATGTAGTCATGGGTGATTCAAAACAAAAAGCCGCCAAAAGGTTTTCGTATTTAGAACGAAAACTGGCCTATGATTCGAAACTTAAAGAACAAAATACCACGTTCATGGAACGAATATCTCACATTAGGTCACATGAATGAAGTTTATTGAATAATTCGTCCGAATAGTTCTTCAACTAAGATTAGGGTTGTGTTCGACGCTTCGGCAAAGAGATCAAATGATAACTCTTTAAACGATATGTTAAAGGTTGGAACAACTGTTCAATCAGACTTGTTTAGTATTATTTTAAGATTTTGGAAATATCGGTACATTATGATTTCAGATATACAAAAAATGTACAGATAAATTAATGTTGACTCTATGTTTACAGGTCTTGAGCGTATTCTTTGATGAAATAATCCCAAAGATACTTTGAAGACATATCACACATGTTCGCTCTCGACGAACGATCAAAATTCCCTGTTGCATCACAAGTACTGTTAAATAATACGTACGTTGACGATATTGTAACAGGTACCGACACTTTGCTTGAAGCATTCAAACTTCAATCGCAATTTTGCGAATTAACTAAACGTGGAAGTTTTGAATTGCACAAGTGGTGTACAAATGATAAACGAATCCTGGAAATAATTCTAGCAACGCGAAAACCTTAAACCTAATGAATTCAGTGACGGTGAATGCATTAAGGCACTCGATCTATTTTGGCACCCGAGAGATTGTTCAACAGATCTTGAACTTAAATCTGCAAAATTCGACGTTTTAATTTAAGAACAAACAATCACAATTGTAAAATTCTTACAAAATCTTTGATGTTTAAACGGCAAAATTCATTAAATAAGCTCTTTCTGGTTTGGACCAAATAATAGTAATATCAAATCGCTCAATACATTTATGGACAAAAATGAAATATTAAGAATTGGAGGGAGATTAAAAAATATAAACATAGATTATGAGTCAAAACATCAGATGCTTTTACACGAACATAAAAAACAGGGTCACGCAGGATTCCAACGGATTGTTATTCAAAATTAAATAACCTTTCCTAATTGGTACAATATTCCATGATTTGAAACAAAGATTTTTTTTTTGCAATTGACCGGGTAAAAAACGGTTCGGCGAAGATTCTCGTCCATCCACGGTAAAAATAAAGCAAAACAAACTGTGCGAAATTGTGTAATTTGTGCACAAACAAACCTATTGATTTTGAAGCAAATTGCAAAACAAGTTGCACAGATAAAACCTTTCCTTAACACTGGTGTAGATTTCTGTGGCCCTTTTTTAATTCGAAATCGATTTCAACCTAAACTTGCACCTTATAAAGTACATGTTGCTTCTTTTGTATGTTTCTCTATTAAGGCCATACATCTTGAAGTGGTAGGTGATTTGTCTAACGAATCTTTTATAGCAATATGTCTCAAAAGATTTCTGTCTCGTCGTGGTAATGAAGGGACAGTATTTGGTCCGATAATGCAACAAATTTTAGTGGTGCGAATAAATAACTAAAAAAATTGCAAAGTGATTTTTCCTAGCAGAATGAACAATAATTACTTCCTTCTATGCAACTGAACATATTACCTGACGTTTTATTCAACCACGTGCTTCGAATTTTGGTAGGCTTTGGGAAGCCTCAATAATTTTTTTTAAATCCCATCGTAAACGAATCACAAAGGGCACGGTTGTAACATTGAAAGAGTTTCAGACATTCACGGTTCAAATTGAAGGATTTCTTAACGATCAACCTCTAACATGTTTATCCTTTAACTCCTAATCCTTTTTTAACCGGGGGTCCAAATCCAAAATTTTATGAACCAACATTAAATGACTTACTCGATAACTCCCTTTCCAAATGGTAAAGAGTAACAAAAATAGTTGATTCGTTTGGGAATCGTTATTCAATTGAGTATTTGCACAAGCTTCGAATAAGAAATAAATGGAAACAGGAAGTACCTAATATGAACATAAATGATATCGTAATTTTAGTGCATGAAAATATACCGTCTATACGATGGCTGCTAAGGAGAATTATTTCAATTTTTCCCGGAAAAGATAATAAAGTCCGAGTAGTTGAAGTGCACACTAAAAACGGAATTTTTAAGCGACCTATCTCCAAAATTTGTGCGCTTTCAATTAAAAATGAACGAATAAAAGGAGAAAGCGCTATTTATTTGTTTGATGGTGTAGTTCATTGAATTATTTTCAATGAAAGCACAATCTTTCAAGAGATGCGGCATGTTAAGATTTGAGATGCTTTTTCAATTTTAAAATTTCAGAGTTTAGTGTTGAATTGTATTAAAATCAATCAAGTAATTATTTCATTATTTGGTATGCATCAAAAAGAAATATTAGCAAACGTATTGTTTTAAATGTTTTTCATTCCCATTTTTCATTTTATTAATTAGTTATACCGAATGAAATCAGATTATAGAATGTAACACTTCGGATTAGCAACCTATATATTAGATATAGTCACCTAAAATCTTCCCGGTTTAACAGCTCAGGCAGCCTAGCTGATATTTTCTGTATCATTAGTTATATCATTAGTAGTCTTGGTTTCGTGCGAATTATGCAACACCTAGAGCTATGGCAGCTGATGTATTACCAATATCAGTGATAATCAGTATAATAATTGTTGGCTGGCAATATGACTCGGTTATAAACGAGGCTTGTGAGCTCGATCCCATAATTGTCGATTACTAAGATCATAGCTGTTGGCAGCACTGCAATAAACTTAGATGTTGTTGCAAAAAAAAAAAAATTTTCCATGTCCTCGCATGTATACAACTTCTGAGCAACGAAGCAAGCCACTTCACATCATAATAAATGAAAATTTAGT
This sequence comes from Nephrotoma flavescens, assembly GCA_932526605.1. Lineage (NCBI taxonomy): Eukaryota > Metazoa > Arthropoda > Insecta > Diptera > Tipulidae > Nephrotoma > Nephrotoma flavescens. The sequence continues at coordinate 282,408,032 of OW052221.1, read as the reverse complement.
TTTTCATTTTTTTAAAGAACATAATTATTTGAAATTTAATTAAATTTATACAGTAAGGAATTCATGACTGTATTACGATTAAAATCTGTTCAAAAAATTACGGTTTTGCTTTATTTTAATATAGTTGAAACCCCACTGGAGTACTCTGGTGGTATTTGCCTATAGAAAATCGCTAAAAATTTAATTGGAACACACACACACGAATTTTTTTTTCACTTTTTCTGCTAAGCAATTAAGAGAATTTATTATTAGAATTTTTACAAGTTCATGCTTTTGAAGCAACATTTGTTCGATACCGAGTCCAGCTTTTACAAAATTTTCTTGGTGGCTAATCAACGTTGTGCTATTAGTTTAGGAACTTAACGTGAAATAGTACTAAGTTTACAGATTTTATTCTATGTTCTATGAACGCAATCTACTTGTAAATTTATTCAAAATTGCATTGGAGTAAATGCCATCAGTGATCACAGAGTAGCCAAAACACCCTCTAGGGAACATGAGAGGCGCTATTAATTATTATCCATGGACGAAATGAAACTCTGCAACGTGTTACTGAAATACACAGATCATATGATGCTCTTCAATACCCAATACTGGTTTTGCAAGGAGAAGACAGATATCACTGTTTCCTGTATGAAGCCCAACAATTAAATCACATCCTAAAGTGCCGGTAACTTTTACACCAGTTTATTGTTGATATGTACGCTAGAATGGAAAGTGAACGACTTCTTTAGTAGAAAATTATTGTAAAAGAAATTAACGTAAAAAGGAAGAAAGTATTGTAGAATGTCGATAATGAAGGTTTGTAAGAAGGGAGTATAATTATTTGAAAATGGGTATGTAGTGAAAAAAGTTATATAGGTTCATAACTTAACCCGGCAAATATCATTCGTTGAAGGAGGCATTTACAATAAAAGCAAATGCCTTCCAAGAAAACATCAATAAGTGCTTACTACTCTGCAAAAAGCGGTGTTTTTTCATAGTTTGTTTTATAATTTTAATGGACACTAAACAAAAATTGTTGTTTTTCTGCTCAAATCTAAGGAAATCAAAAACTGCACCCCACGTCACAAGCTTTTGCGATTAACTTGGTTAAAATGTGCAGCAGTTTCAATAACTTAGTTAAAATTATTGAATAATGAAATTGTAGTCCGGCTTGGGCAGATAAATTTGCCCAGAAACTAAATAATTTTCTAGACCATAGAATTTCTATGCAAGTTTACCTAAGCTCCATTTTATATTTAAAGCGTAAACGATTAAACTTTATTGAAATATTTTATTATATCAAATACCTTAAACTGCATTTTGTGTAATGAATTCCGCATTCTGAAATAAAAATTTATCAACTGTTACACGCAAACAAAAGAAAGCTTTAATTTTCATGATAATACTTTTAATGGTGCACACACACACCCATAACAGTGGAAAAAGAAAAAAAAAATATAACAGCTATAAAATAATACTGACAATGGAGCTGATGATGATAACAATAATGATGAGGATGATGATCAAAAAATGGGTTCCTATATACTTTATTATTACGGATTTTTTATTTTATTTTTAAATGTAGAACAAAAAGCACATTTATTATTTAAATTAAAATAAAAATAAATTAACAAAAAAAAAAATATTTATTTTTGTTGAATTTATGTAAATTTTTTTTTTGTTTTATTATTTTTTAAGTACATGTCTCATAATATAAACACGAAATATTATACGTGTACTCTGTACCTAACTTGTACATATCAGATAACCGCAGAAGTTGGCAACCTTTTTGGCGAACCAGACCGTTTTTATTTTTCATTAATCCAGGGATTATTAATATAATTTGGTAAAGCTTTATATTCAGCTTAGGCATTTTTAAAATTTTCATTAAGCCGAGTTTTATCTAATTGAAAAGCAGAATTACAATTAAAGCTCTCCATAATAAGTTAAAGTTAATAAGTTGCTTTATTAAATAAAACAGATTATATGGAACCAATATTATTTTATAACGAATAGCACTAGAAAACCAAAAAATAATGACACACACAACCATTTGTAATTTAAATATTTTGAAAATTAGTTGTATTATTTAACAAAACTATAGAAAACAATTAAACAGGCACATCTAATAAAATGGTTTGAGTATTAGCTAGAGTTAGTACCAATGGCGAAATTTTAAATACAGGAAACCCTCGAAGAACACGATTAATTGGTTCCGTGTTCTTTGAAACCGTTCTGTCTGAAACTATAAAAAACGGGAGTGTGAAAATAGAAAAAACGTTAGGTTTTTTTTTTTGTTATGGGGTGGTAAAGGGTGGTAAAATTTTAAGGGCCGATGTTGATTTTGAATAAAACACAAATTATTTAAGAAATTATTGTCAATTCTTTTTATTATGATAATATGGTATGGTTCAATTATATATGGAACAAAATGTCGGCCAAATGGCGTGACGTATTATCTCATTCTTTAGCTCTTGAATTGTTGCTGGCTTATCGACGTACACCTTTTCTTTCAAATAGCCCCAAAGAAAGAAGTCCAACGGTGTCAAACCACATGATCTTGGCGGCCAATTGACATCGCCACCACGTGAGATAACACGGCCATTGAATTTGTTGCGCAAAAGAGCCATTGTTTCGTTAGCTGTGTCGTAACTGGCACCGTCCTGTTGAAACCACATATCGTCCACATCCATATATTCCAATTCGAGCCATAAAAAGTTCGTTATCATCTCACGATAGCGAACACCATTCACAGTAACTGCCTGACCGGTCTCATTTTGGAAAAAATACGGCCCGATGATGCCGCCAGCCCAAACAGTCATTCTTTGTGGGTGCATTGGTTTTTCGACAATCACTCTTGGATTATGATTCGCCCAAATGCGGCAATTCTGCTTATTGACGAATCCACTGAGGTGAAAATGTGCCTCATCACTGAAGATGATTTTCTTTGAAAATTGATCATCCACTGTTGCCATTTCTTGTCATCATTCTGACCATTGACGACGTTTGGAATGGTGAACAGGCTTTAGTTCTTGAGTCAATTGCACATTATAAGCATGTAAATGCAAGTCCTAAATGCATAATGTTCATCAACGGCGAGCGAGAGAGGTGCAATTGTTGGTCACGACGATCGCGAACAGCAGCAATATTTTCTGCAGTACGAACTGTACGAACATGCACTGGTGTTTTAAAACCTCCTACAGACCCGGTTTGCTCAAATTTTTGCACGGTTTTTCCGATTGTACGCACATTTGGACGGTTAAATTGACCGAAAAAATCACGAAGTGCACGATATGCATTTTGATTTGAACGCCCATTTTCATAATATGCCTGAATAACTTTAACGCGTTGCTCGATTGTGTATCTTTCCATGGTTCAAATTGAATTAGTCTGAAATTGAGAAATGTCAAATTAAATGCAGATAAAAACTTGACGTTTAGGTGTGGTTCACATTCAACGTCGGCCCTTAATATTTAACCACCCTTTATACAAAAAGCAAAATAAAAGAGGAGCGACATATAACCAAAGTTTGGAGGTCAACAATTTAAGTTCACCGTAAACAAATGTGTATGTATACATATAATCATAGTTTGTTTCAAGTTCAACATACTTAATTGCATCTGTTACTGTTATGGCGCTGACGTTTTAGAATATAAATATGTGGTTGTTCCTTCTTCTTTAAAAAATATATTTTTTAGTTAAATAACGAAAATAAGTTTAAGGAACGCACAAATGTGTATGTGTTCCAAAATATATACAAAAATCATTTTTTGACTTGATTGAGCCGTTCCACACGGAATGTCAAATGAAGCACTGCTTCACGCTTCAAATTAAGTCGTAATAAATTTTTTATTGCCAATTTAAAATTTTATTTTATATTTAAACCCAAAATTTTTTTGTATTGTTTTATTCTGTTCTCTCAAAAATAAAATTTAAACATGTCATAAAATTTAAGCATTTTACATGCACAGGTTTACATACATGTTTTTCGTAAATGCTGTATTTTTCAACAACATTGCAACATTAAAAAAAACTCTCTACGAAAGCTGCCACTTCCGTAACCAATTTTCGAGAAATTTCAGTAGGACCACCCAAATTATTGAAAAAACTGACGTATTATCTTTTACACCAACCAGTTAATTCTTCTGAGATCCTCGATTCCCGGTGCACATATTACTAGTATCATTGAATTTAAGAAATACCTTCAGTATGAAGTTTCACCCTGATCAGTTAACTGAATTTTGTTAAAAACAGTTTTTTGTCAAAATTTGACACTTCCATCAGCAGTATTTTTGCAAAATTTATGATGAATTTCTTTTCAAAATATTTTAAAAATATGAAAAAGCTGTTGGGATCTTCTAAATTATGAAAAAGCTTAAATATGAATTTTCGCCCCAATCGGTAAATCCGTCTTAGGTGGGAGCGTACACAGACACACAGAAAACTTTATGAAAACTACTTTTTTACCGCTTTTTTGTCCATTCATGCAAAATTATTCTTCTCCCGCTCTCTTTATATTATCCTCTATTTTCTCTGCCTCTCTAGCCTCTCCCTCCTCTCATAGTTTCATTTCATTCAGGCCATGCCGCAAGAACACTCCTTGCTCTTATTTTTCTTCTTCCTAATCTTTTCACCCGGTTTGCCAATATTGGGGATGTGACGGTTAACTCCGTTCTTAAGAGAATACATTTTAATAGGGTTTTCTGCCACTTTTGATTGTTTTTTTAAATAAAAAATAATTTATATTTGAACTTTCAGTTCGCGGTTTCTTGAAACTTTACAGTCATGTGCAAAAGTATTTGGAATTGTTATATTTGAAGCAAAATGTTTGCAAATTATAGAGCATTTATTAAAATCAAAATTTTGCTTCTACATTTTCTTTAAGCATAGTTTTTATAATAAATTCCTAAACAAAAAATGAAACAGCGATACGAAAAACTCAAACCTATTAGTAGTGCATTAGTTCATCGGGGCATAAGTAATTGGAAATTCATTTGTTCATTTCACAACATGTGCTGACCGTGACCAATAAATAACTTATCAAAATGCCAAAAACAGCGAACTTTCAGTGGAGCTGCGCCAACAAATAATCTCTAAATTTGAATCCAACTTTTCAGAGCAAGAACTAAGTAAACGGCTAAAATTGTAGAAAATTACTATTTATTACGACATAAACAATTATAAAAAAATATAATTGTTATAAACCAAGAGAGAGATGTGTGGAAGGGTAATATATCGAAGTTTTACAAGACAGGTATAGTTTCCAAAGCTTCAAAATATCAATAAATACACCAACAAGACATCAACAAGAAAAAGCGAATGAACTTTGCTTTGTAGTATGTAAACAAACTCTTGGATGGAAGTTCGTTTGCGATCCATGAAGATTAGCATAAGTCGTTCATGTAGTCCCGAAAAAAGAACATGAAAGATTTGGTCTTTTTGGTCACATTCTGATTGGGTGAGACAGGTTGTTGCAACAAGATATCGCACCAATTCACATCGCAAAAATATGCAAAAAATTTTTGATAGGTTCGTTGTTTTACTGGCCTCCACAAAGTCCAGATTTAAAATGTAGTTGAAAATGTATGTGCATAATTAGTAATAAAATATTTCCAAATACTTTTGTCCGTTGCTATCGAATCGAGAACAGATTGATCCCGTGATTGATAACTACAAACCTATTTAAGCAGTACTAAAATTGGTGCAGTAATTTTGACTCGGAGAATTAAACTGGTGTGGTTAGAGAGACAGGCAAACAAACATTTTAAAACATTTCATTTTGTTTTTTTTATCTCATTATTGAAATTTTAATAAACTAGGCTCTAGCGCCTACATAATGCCTAAAGATTTGACTTTTCATTTTAACTCTTCTGATGTTTACTAACTCTGGTAATAATTTGAATATCATATCATATGTAAATGATTGCTTACCAAAAAATAAAATTTAAAGAAAATACTCAATAAAAAAGTTAAATAATAAAAAAGTTAAATAATGTCCACTAATAACTCTTATAAAAAATATTATACCACCTGTATGTTAAGATTTTCGCTATATGGTCATTTCCATGCTGCGCCACCACCCCTATTGCACATTATTTAAATTACTTAGGCCAAGTTTCATAATCGGAGATGATTTTAATTCGAAAATAGCTTCTGGGATCAAGAGCAACCTCTAAAAAAGTAAGAGAGCTGTTTGCAGCAGGAAGACTATGCAGTTCGACCAACTTATTGGCTTATGGGTAGAAAAAATATCCGATATCATAGACTTCTTTATCATCAAAGATATATAGACAAAAACTACGTATACCTAGAAATCGGCGAGTAGATTATGTCTGGTAACACGCCTGTTATTGTGACAATCACTGCATGGATTGTTAAGAAGACAAGTTCACCTTGGCTAGGGGGACAAAACCTGCTGGGAGAAATTCCAGATAATAGTTGAGGATAGTATTGATCTGCATGTGCCAATAAAAAATCCGATATAGCTAGAAGAAGAACTAGAACCACTTACAAGAAGCGGCGTGGAGTAGTACTCCCTCAAGTTCAAAGGAAATGCGCCGAAATGCTATTTATTCTCTGGAAGTTAGGAAACTGAATTTCCATTCAACAATGATCTCGATATTCATAACGAGTCAAAATCAGAAGTCAAATTTTTTATCGTAATAACGACAATCCTAACATACGGCTGATATTCAAATTTTTATCAGATATAGTGGACACCATGATCAGTTAAAATGAAAAGTCAAATCTTTAGGCATTCTGTAGGCTCCAGTGGTTTATTAATTTTTTTTATTGAGTATCACTAAATCACACGACCATCACTAAATTTCAAATACAGTAGTCTTAATAAGTAGTTTAATATGCATGCACTCATTATTTTTATGATCTACTAGGAGCGAAACTAAATTTCCAGGTATTTTTTAAAAAATGAAAAATGGAAAATTTCATCTTCTTAAATATAAAAACGTTGGTGCTTATGACCAACAATCACGCCTGAACCGCTGAAGCTATCTAACTTATATTCACACCATACGTTCGTGTGGTGCTCCGGATGGTTTTTGTACATTTTTATTTTTCCCTAATGAAAAACTGGGATAACTTCTCACACTTAATTAATGTGAACTGCTCTAAATTCAGTTTCTAAACTATGATTACTCAATAATTCTTTAACTAGTCGTATTTATTTCATAATTTCTGTTGTGGCAGGCCGATAAAATATGTTAAGTGTTTCTTTTGTCCCCATAAATAAAAATCCATATAAGAACGATTTGCTCATGGCACTTATTTTCTCTCAAAACGGGAAAAACTGTTGTTTCAGATATTCCGTAAAAGATTCTGCCAAAAGTGACGGTAAATTATCATTTAAAAATCCCACTTAAATGGATTGTAATCATTTTTTTTGTCGTTATGTTTTCACAACTGTCCTCTATCTTGAAGTTTGAACGCGATCTGTACTTAGTTTGTTTACAGTGCTCTATTATGTCTCTATTACAGTGAATAAAAATATCGAACAAATAATTTAACCCAAATTTTGAATTGCAAATAGAATTTCGTGTGCCGAATCGCTTGCAATATTACAGGAAGCTTACTGTGAATCGACTTTATGAAAAACACGTGCATTTGAGTGGTACAATATATTCAAAAGCGCTTGAGATGTGGTGGAAGATTTGCTTCGCTCTGGTCTTCCATCTGAAACGCGTTGCCGCGCGACATTCCGAAAGACCCGAATTTTCTTCAAAAACTCAATCGCATAACGGTCGCTGATGAAATCCTATAACAAGTCAATTGCTACCCCGCATTCATAAAACGCATTATAACGCATTCCAAATGAGCCGAAACCGAAAAAACCACGTCAAAGTCGATTAAGGGCCAAGGTAACGTTGACGGTTTTCTTTGATTATCGCAATATTCTCAATATAGTTGGCAGAAGGTCAGACGATAGAAATTGTTCAGAAGGTCAGATGATTGCACCGACAATGCTCCATCTCACAAGACAATCATTGTGAACGAATTTCTGGCCAAAAACTCAACAAATATCATCGAACAACCATCGTATTCACCTGATATGGAATTTTTCTCTTCAACTCAAATTACCGCTTCGAGGTACCCGTTTTCAGACGATAGAACACATAAAAGAGAATTCGCTGCGAGAACTGAGTCGATCGCGGAAAATGCGTTAAAAAATGTTTTGGTGCTTGGATTATTCGTTGGCCTAAGTGTATTATTTCGGAAGGGGCCTACTTTGAAAGCGATACAATTGTGGTCTTACTTTGGTAAATAGCATTCCTTTTCGAATATGAATGAAATTTGTGCCAAAAAACGTCCAAGCGATGTTTTAAAGTTAGCCGAAAGTTGCCAGCCGAAAGATAATCCAGATAGTGTCTTGACTATTTCAGCCGAAAGTTAAACTCTCTTTATACTCTCGCTTCTATCGATTTTTAAATTCCTATAAACTGAAATAATTTTCCCTTCACCCAAATGATATAACCCGATCCTAAATTCTCCTAAATTCGAGTTCATGACTGATTTTGCTGTATTCAAGACACTATGCATTATCTTTCGGCTGGAAACTTTCGGCTAACTTTAACAGTATGCAGTGAATTGCAATAATTTGCAAAGATAAAACAGAAAACAAACGAAATTTATCTTGCGTAAATTTTCTATTACCTCTATACTACTATGAAGTTCCGCGGAACATAGTTTAGTAGTCACTGTCGTATGCGAAACACAGAAAGCAAATAAAACTTATTTATAAACTTTAATTGAATGTCAAATAAAATTCACAGAATAAAACGAGGTGTTTTCTATTAACATATTGCAGTGCTATAAAAAACACTACAATTGTCTACAAGTGTATAACATTGTACTTTGTACTAGGTAATTTCCTATTTATTCTGTTTTTTTTTCGACAAAAAAAAAAGTTTTTAATCGAAAATCTCTTTGAAATCCTTTTTTTTCCTACATATAAAATTATGTATTATGTATGTGTATGTTGTCTATGCAAATAAAGTACATTACAATGTATGTATTATACGCCTAAATCTATTGACATAATGTTAATTTTCTGTTCAGCTTCCTGTGTTACATCCTCCTTTCTGTGTTCTCTAGAAAGCGAGCTATTATACTTTATACACAATTTAAATTGAATTAAAACTTGATTTTATTTATTTCAATAATAAAATACTTATGGGGAAAAAACAAAAGAAACAAAAAAAAAAACTAATTAAAATTTTGAAAATTTATTTAAGGGAATTTTTTTTATTATTTTTTGATTTACAATATTTTTGTTTTTATGACTTTTTATTTTTATTACCAAAAGTATTTTTTGTGTGCGAGCCGAAGTAATAAAAACAAACAGAAATAAAAATTATTAAGAAATAATAAAAATAATTTTTTTTTTCTAAATTTATAATTAATGTCTTATATTGGATTTAATATACAAACACACACAGTATAATAACAACAACAAAAAATGTGGGCTTATTATAATTAAATTAAAATTGTAATTATTACAATTGGTGTGCTCATTATCATAATATTTATATCCTAAATTTATGTCGTTATTTTAAATTATTGGGAATTAATTATTAATTAATGGAGCAACTATTGAAATTAAATATTAAGTTCTGGTCCCTAATTTTTGCCTAGAAGCAGTTTAATACTATTATTTTAGTGATTTATGTTCGTTATGAGTTTTACACTGTTAATCTAACATAAGGAATGACGGATTTTACATCGGAGTGAAGTGTTTACTACTAATGCTTAAAATTGAAAAGAAACTCAAAAAATAAACTTTCGAAATAATATTTGAAAATTCGTTATAAACGCAAATATTTCAACTCTATTAAATAGAAAAAATTCGAAGGGTTTCAGCAGACTGAAAGGAAAAATAATGAAAATGTTTTATGGTTCAAAAAAATAAACAAAAATTATGTAATTTAAATAAAAATTTTTTTTATTTTCATTTTTTATACAATCTTCAGGTATCAAAAATTTTCTGGTATTAAAATAGCAACAATGTTAATTTTTCTTTTTCAATAATTATAATTTTATTAATTTTCAATAAAATTTAAATATTTTCATATTAAATAAAATTACCGTAACATTATAAATCAAAAAATCTGTTTTTAAAGTAAAATTTTTTAAATTAATATTTTGTATCCCACAAAATATCAATTTAAAAAATTTTACTTTAAAAACAAATTCTTCTGCTTCAAAATGTGATGCAAGCATTTTGGAATATTCTCAACAATATTTTTGCAATAATGTTGGCTGATTTCAGTCCACTCCTGTTCCAGTCTCTTTTTTAAATTAGCTACTGAAGTAATCGAAGTCTTTCGAATTCACCGGCCTAGAGAGTCCCATATATTTTAAATGGGGTTCAAGTCAGGTGATTGGGGAGGGCGGGGTGATTTCTATCACTTTTGGACAATTATATAATAGCCACTCTCGGATCAAATATGACTTATGTTTATGATAATTGTCCTGGTAAAATTTAAAACTGGACAATATTCCAGTGCTCTTAACCTGCACCGACCAAATTAGCCCGCCTCAATGAAACCTATACTATAATTTGTTAAACATTTATTACAAATTATTACAACAAATCAAGATTTTATTACAATTACTGTTTTCGAAGAACGAGTGGTCGGTTTAGCTTACAAAACCTACACCGCCAAAATTATAATTTTTGATATAGCTGTGATATCTCTATGGTTCTATCTCTAATATCTGGTATTACTACAAATTAATTACGTTCAAGACCAACCCTATATGTTGACTAAGGGTAAATTTCACCCCAAACGATTATTTATAACAAAAACATCCATTTTTACCATATTTAATAATTTATTACACCAGACCGCCACCAGATATTGTGTCAAATGTTACTCCATGGACTTTGTGGAGGGCAGATCAACCTTATTTAGGTGTGTAATTAATTATCTTCGTGTCAGGTTGTAATCGTTGATTGAAATCGACTGATTTTTACAAAGAAAAATGCACAAAATTTTTTTTTTCAAATCATCGAATATTGTACCAATTATGAAAGGTTATTTAATTTTGAATAATAATCCGTTTAAAATTATCTTCATGATCTGCTCTCCACAAGGTTCGAGGAGTAGCATTTGACTCAATATCTGGTGGCGGTCTTGTGCATATAGATTATTAAAGATGGTAATAATGGATGTTTTTGTTATAAATAATCGTTTGGGGTGAAATTTACCCTTAGTCAACATATAGGCTTGATCTTGAACTAATTTATCAATGTAATTAATTTGTAATAAATTCTGGTCCAAGAACCATCCAAATATCACAGGTACATCAAAAGTTACAATTTTGGCGTTGTAGGTTTAATTATAAGCTAAACCGACCTCTCGTTTCTCGAAAACGGTAACTGTAATAAAATCTGGATTTGTTGTAATAAACGTGAAACGAATTATACTATAGATTTCACTGAGGCGGGCTAATTTGGTCTTGCAGGTTTAGAGCACTCAATATTCCTAGATTTTCAGCGCTTTTTTTAAATTTTTTTTAAAATGTCTAAATACAATTTTTTTATTTACGTTTCCATTTATAAAATCAAATATTACGTCGTTCCAGAAACTGGAATTTTGGTTAGTTCTTGCACAAGAGTCAACGTGTTTCTGTCTAACTTTGATCAACAACAAGCGACGATCATTTTAAGTAATTATCAGTTCGTGTCAGCTATTAAATATGTGATTTGACAAAAATTCGGCCAAACACTTGGCGTTAAACTGTGGCGATATTTATAAACTTGAATCAAATTTAATTGTCAAAAATCCAAATTACAACGAACTCTCTAAAATTATGGAGTGGTGATATCAGAGTGTCGATTTTATACCAAAACTGACGAGGTGAGCAAACCGGAAAAACAAAGTCGTGGTTATTTTATTAATATTGGTTTGCTTGAGTGCATGCGCGTCATTTTGTTTATATATATTTTTTTATTGATGTGTTAAATGCAGTTTCGTATGTTGTTCAAATATTTGAAAATAAAAAATCTCACATAGCAAACAATCGGTTCCACTGCTCAAAAGCAAGCGAATAGAAGAGGTGAGGTATACGTCATCATCATAAATATTCAACCGGTTCAACTAAAACTTTTTATTTTACTACTTGCCTTTGCAAAATTGACGATCAAAATGCACAGACACATGAAAGAAAAAGTACAATACAAATATAAAATTGTATATTATACAGTGTATACGTACACAAAATAATTGTTCACCTCGCTAGCTCGCGCTCTAATTTTTGGTACAAAATCGACACTCAGTAGTAATGATAAAGTAATATAAAATTCAATAAATTTTACCAAAATAATTAATTTAAATAAACATATTAATCTGTGATTGAATGCTGTAATGAAGTGTTATCAATTAAAATAATTTAATCGGTGGAAATAAATACATATCACGTAAATTAAATAGTGAGAAAGGCATTAATCTCTCCTAAAAACTAATATGACCCGAAAATGAAAATTATTGTGGCGGCGGACGGATCTAGCTATGTACATATAATAGGAACAATCAATAATGCACTAACTGCGACGGAACCAAATGGCTCATCATGCAGGTCGCATCATCATCTACTAAAATCAAGAAAATCTGATGGCACTAGATAGATGTCTGGCAACACCATCGTTTTGGACAATGGTCTCCAATTTGTGAAAAAAGATTTGAGTTGTTTTGCAGTGAAAACGGCATCGAGCAAATCAGAAAATTACCGATTCACCCACTGTCATATGGTTACGCCGGTCAAGGCCGGATTAAATAGAAGGAAAGGTAATATCATCAAATATTACGCAAATTCGGTGTGCTATCATTGCGCACCTTGATTTGCTCTTGGTAAGGAATCACTCTTTCAAGTGATGATGGGACGACCGATGAAAACGAAATTTAGATTATCTAAACCAGGAGCCAAACATCCAATAGAACGTGATACGGAAATGGAGCAACAATTTATTTATTTATAAATGGTGCATACAGTGATTACAATCGGCACAACAAAACAATTGGTAAAAAATTAGGGCACATAAGCTCGACAAAAGGTTATATAAAGCTTTCTTAAATGAATCTCTCGACAAGTGATAATCAAAAGCTTCGTAGACCTTGTTAAATGCCCGCGATGCCCTGGGAATTGGATCAGGAAGACCGTAGTTCGTTAGTGCACTGTTGATGAATATAAAGCTCCATCACGATGACGCATTTGACGTTCGGGAGCATACATGTTGATACGTTCTAATAGCTCGATACAATCGACACGCGAATTAATGATATTATGCACAAACAGCGCGGAAGCTAAGGCTGATAAGGTGAAAGAACGTAATCCACAGCACAATGGATGGTAAACACCGTAGCGCAAACAAAATAAACTGTTTCTGGATACTCTCAATCCTCTCAAAATGACAGTGGTAGGAGGGTGACCATATTCTAAAATAGATCGAACAAAGCAGACGTATAATGATGTCAAAGTTAACGGGTCACTAAGGTCCTTGCAGTTTCGTTTAATAAAACCAAACATCTAATGTACGATTTTGAAATAACATGTCAGGGGGTCTATATGATTTTTTTTGCTTTCGTAAAATTCGAAAATCGTAAAATCCGCCAAAAAAATGAAATCGTATCAAATGTCAAAAATACGAAAAATTCGGTCTAAAAAAAATTTGGTCGTAAAATTCAAGACCATGAAGTATGTTATTTGTATTGGTTTTAGAACCCATTTAAGCCCAAAGTACCAAAAATGGTTCTCTCATAAAGTCGAAATTTCTCCTTATAAATCGACTATAGATTTCTCAACATAGTTTTACCGTATTTTCGGCATATAGAGAAATATAAAAAAATGGTAGTTAGTAAAAAAAAACTTGTCATAGAGAGTGCACGTGCGGTTAAAGTTTTACTATTTATAATTAGTTCTTATTTTCATATGTAAGTATATGTGTTAGAGTTTTTTGTGTTATAATTATGTTTTATGGATAAAGAAATGTTTGCATTTTCGAATTAATTTAATTTCGTTAAAAATATTTATTCGGTTTTTCCTAAAATAACGGTTAAAGTTGGATAACCAAAATTGGCACTTTGGGTCTTTGTATATTATAATTTTTTTTTTGTTAGGCGAAAACCTTTGACTCTCCAAGAAATTCTGGACGAGATTGAAGCATGGAGCGATGATGAAGACGTTTTAGAAGCTCAACATGCAATTTTCATTACTCAACCGGTAGATGAAAACGAAACAGAAGAAGATTCCGGAGATGAAGATTGCACAAACTACAATAACTTTGGTCCAAAAATGCTTCAAACTGAATTATAGGGATTTAGAGTTTTCCCTGTACTTTGATAATTATTTTACGTCACCACGATTATTTAGTTACTTGGGAAAATATAATTTTGGTGCAACGGGGACAGTGCGTGCAAATCGACTAAGAAAGTCTAGTGTCTTAAAAGATGCGAAACCGTTCAAAAAACTTAATCGCGGCACGTATGATTCAATGGTAGAACCCAAACAAAATGTTGTTGCGGTTAGATGGAATAACAACAGTGTCGTCACACTGTTGTCAAATCAATTTGGTGTAAAAAAGGGTACTCGATACACCGCAAGCGAGAAAAAAAAAATGAAATACCACAACCGTATGTCGTTTGGGCATATAACAAACGAATGGGTGGTGTAGATCTCCTGGATAATAATGTCTCCAACTACCGAGTGGGGATTCGAGGGAAAAAATGGTACATTCCAATTATGTTTTGGCTATTTGATTTGCTATAACGAACGCATGGACACTCAGTAAATCGTATGGTTGTTGCTTAGACCAATTGGAATTTCGGCGACAAATTTCGCGTGCATTATGCACTATGTATGGAAGTCCAACATTGGCACCAGGGCCTCAACCAAGGCAATTGAAAGTTAACCCAATCCTAAGTTCAGGACGCCACTTAATCACTCAAATCAATACCCGAAGAAAATGTGCGAAATGTCATAAACGAGCAACAACAGCTTGTACAACTTGTGATATTCCATTGCACAATAAATGCTTTTTAGCCTACCACCAATAATAATGACACACATACATAAGTGTATTTTATGATAATTTAAAAATTTGTGATTGAATTATAACGTTTACGTCTGAATAGTTATTATTTTTATGTATGAATTGTTTTGTTTCTTTTATTTTGTACCCATTTTTAAATAAAACTAAAAAGTAATTTGAGAGTGTTTATTATCCCAAAGTGCCATTTTTGGTTACCCCCATATTTCAGCCCCAAAGCACATTTGGCGAAATTTCAAAAGAATTAGATGATTATCAACCTATTTTGCCCCACATATGTTAATATCAGATTCCTAGGGAGAAAAAAAAGTTCTGGGCACAAATGGGTTAAAAAATAAAAAAGTTTCAAATTAATTGTAATAAATTAAACTATGTATTCAATTTTTATAAAATAATTGAGAAACTTACATTTTAAAAAGTAATTAAAGTATTTTATTTTAATAAAAAATAATAAGATATACATTATTGTTTTCGTAAATACGATATTCGTCACCTAAAGAGCAGACGAGTTTTGACATTTGATTTTCGTAAAATTCGATTTCGATTTTTTTTTTTGGTTCATAATAGGGCGGAGTTTACGATTTTCGAATTTCACGAAAGCAAAAAAATTTCATAATACGAATTTTCGCGGCCGATCGAATTTTATGAAATCGAAAAAATTTCATAATAGGCCTCCTGGTAAATGTGGTATCAGATTCAAAGAACGCGCCAGGATCCAAAATGAACTCAATCTGACCAATGGTTTCGTTTTACAGTTGATATTGATAAAAAAACGGCGAGCGGATATACGGAAGAAAGAAAGAGTTTTGTATTTACTCACGTTTAAAGGGAGTATGTTGTTAATTGACCAACTGCAAAAGCGGCTTAAGTCATCTTGTAACATTTTGCAGTGTAACACGCTCGAGACCCGGACGAAAATCTTCATGTCATCCGCGCAGAGGAGGCAGTTGGCAAATTTAAAACATTTTACAACGTCGTTAATAAACAATGAAAATAGCAGTGGGCCTATTTGACTACTCAGAATTCTAAAGGATTTCCAGTGATCTGAGAGGTAAGAACGCAACCAATCAATGGGAATGAAATGACAAACGAGACTCTCCAACTTGCTAATAAGAATAGAATGATCAATCACATAGAAAGCCTTTGCGAAGTTGGTATAGGCAACGTCAAGCTGCTGCTTGGAATTTAGACTGTCAAATAAATGACAACAAAAAGAGTACAAGTTAGACACGGTAGACCAACCAGGATAAAATCCATGCTGAAAAGGAGAAATTAGTCTCTTGGTATAGAAGTGCAATACTCTGTGAACCATGGATTCAAACAGTTTGGGTAAGACAGAGAGGATGGCGATCCCACGATAATTACTAACCTCGCTTCTATTATCCGCCTTGTAAATTGGATGAACACATGATATTTTCCATGGATCCGGTAAAAAACCACGACGAAGGCTTTCGTTAAACAAGAAGGTAACTGCAGGGGCCAGACTTACAGCGCAACGTTTGAATATGATTGGTGGAAGACCGTCGGGGCCCGCTCCTTTACTAACGTCGAGAAGGAGCAGTTGATCGAGAACCTCCTGTTCAGTAAATTTAAAATGATCAAATACAATGGAGGTGGAAGTAGTAAGAGACCCGATGTCTGTCCACCGAAGCGGCTTGTAGACCGTCGCAAAGAATTTGGCAAACAAATTGCAAATATCAGATGGCTGACTGGCAGTGGAGGTCTGGTAAGACACATTCGACGTAAAACCAGCTACCTTTTTCTTACTGTTAATTAAGTTCCAAAATGGGATTAGATGTCAAAACTTGCTCGATTTGCACTATGTAATTATTGTAAAGGAACCAATTGAGGGTCTTAAATTCCTTACGGGCTTTGACAAAATCGGGATAGTAATCATGGCTCACGAAAGCCGGATTTATTATTGATAACTCGTGGAACGTGTCTCTCGATACCACTTCCGAGAAGCTCATTAAATCTGTGCACTGTATAAGGATGCATAGTCGGCAATTCTAAAATTAAAGTAAAAATCATTAGAAAAACAATTAGCTGTACATTTAGTATAAAAAATATTTATCATAATTGGTGTGTGATAAATGCTCTCAAGTCCAGTGAAGTCGAAGTATGGAGCATCATCGGCATGCAAGCCATCGTTGGCAAATAGCAGGTCCAGGAACTTCCCTCGACTGTTGCTGAAACGATTAAGCTGCGTTGTTAATATGGAAGCGAAGTAATCGATGATAGTCAATGCTTTCTCATCAGTCGAGGATGAAGAGAACACACCATCGACATCAATCAAAGATATACCGGGTAAGTTAAAGTCGCCCACAATGATAATTTTGTCACCAAGACGAATCGAAGGTATAACGGCTGAGTTGATGTATTTGATAAACGTGTTGTAGACATCCCGGTCAGATCCATAAGGAAAGTAAATAGCTACGTCAACAATCGAAGTATTGTAAGCTAGTCTGATGCGAACAGCAATGACGTCAAGGTGGGGATGGCAGGTGATCACTTCATTGGAGCCTGAACTCTTTACAGCAATTAAAACATCACCGCCTCTACAACTGGTGTCAAAATCATATGTGTCCTTTCTGTGAAGGACATAGTCAGATGGAAAGTACTCTTCGGAAAACATGTTGATCGTAAGCCAGTTCTCGCTGATTATTATAACATCAAAATCATTGTCAAGTATGCCTAAGCGGAAATCGCTGGTTTTACCTCGGATACTGGATGCATTGTGATAGTAGAGCGAAGTGAAGGTGTTGATGGTATTAGATGAAGCGACGGTCGTTGATAAAGAAAACTGATTGGTTGATGCATTAGTTATTTTGGCTGTTGAAATGTGGCCACGGTCCGGTTTTTTGATGTGCGAATTATAGCACCAGCAGGCCAAACATCAGAATTGTTAAGCAGGTCAAAATCAGCCTTCTTCAAACGAATTTTAACTGAAACGAACGTTAGTGAGCTGTCCAAAACTCGGTTTTTGGGTAATAATAGCCTACAATTTACGTCCCCTGGGCGAACTATTTTGAAGTTTATCGCAGACACAACTAACGATGTGATCGGTTGAGACGGATGGATCGATACGACTGATATATAAATATTTTTGACAGGCACTGATACAGTTTTGGGAGATAGTTGATGGGCGGCCCGACCCTATAATAACTTGCGGCGGCGTCGATACGTCATGGGTATTGAAGCTAGACTTGACCAGTTTAGCAGATGTTGTCGGGTTGGAATTATCATCAGCAACGGTTTTCAGCCACTTCCGATTCAATTTTCCTTAAGTCCAAATTGTTAGCGGCTTTATCGACTATCACATAAATTTTCCTCAAAACCTTGGACACAATTGTTTGTGATCAAGGATATGCAGAAGCCGCCTAAAAAGCATATGCTGGTGTATTTGTTAATTGATTTGCTCGCAGCACAGTCAAGCCCACTACAATCGTAACAAAATTGGCAATCACAAAGATTACATGAAACGATATCCGTAAATGTAGCGGACATTTTTTTTTCATCTAATTGAATGAAATTAAATAAATAGCTATGCACAATTTATTGCAGATTGTTTGAATTGTCACAAATTACGTAAAAATATCAAAGTTTACAGTTATTAATGTTCGAACTAACACAATTACGAACAAATTATGTTATTATAAAATAACGGTTCATTCAGAACAGGAGGCACGAGTATGCAAATTTATCACTGTTTCTATTTTGATATCACAACTATTTACTTACAAATATCACGGAAAAATCACGGTTTATAGTTTATAATTTGAACTAGCACAGTTATGTATGTTAATACGAAATTAACCTGGCTGCAAATTGCACAATACAAAAACAAAATTTTTTATTTTATTTTTTTAATTAATTTAAAACAAAACAAAACACGCGCTTCAACGACCGAAAAAAAGACCTGGAAAATATGATCAATTCAATCAGCACCATGGCGCAAAGTGGAAAGAGTTTGAAGCTGGCGAAAAAGTTTGGTTCAAAATTATTAGCATAAATATGTGCAATTGGTCACACGGAGTTATTATGAAGAGTTGCGAGATGGTAAACTATCTTGTACTAATCGAAAAACAATTGGGCAAGAAAAACATTAAAAGATCCATGCGAACCAAATGAAAATGCGATTCACTTTCCTCGATGACGGCGGAAACATTCTGCTGGGCGAATCTTAGGTTCTGCCAGAACTTGAAACAGAGTCCCAGAGACACCCCCCCCCCTTGTTGCGGTAGAAACTGATTTATAGTATACATCGCCGAACATGTTGAGTTACAAAAATATTTTTGTACAAATTACATATTTTAGTAATAAAATTTATGTGGTACAGTAGTTTGTGCTTGAGTTATTTTTGTACGCGTTTGTAAGCGTTATAAAAATTTAATTTTAGCTATCAAAAGATTGTAAAATCTCACTTTTGAGAAAACCTAAAAATACAGTAATCAACTACAAACTCTACTAATTTTCGTACGCCAATTTTTGTAGACAATTCGGAAATACGCGTACACACACAGCACTAGTGACCGATGAGATGATAGCACTTGATGGTCTACACCTTACCCTCTCGAATACCAAGAAATAAACATATCTGAATGAGAACTAAAATTTGTAACAATATTGATGCAATATAACCTGAGCTAATAAATTTTACAAAGCTCGCCAATACGGTTCAGAATTACACAATCAAACCAATTTCGAAATAAAATCCACGCTCATAAATTTTAAAGCTATATGTCCCCTCCCACAGCAAAGTAATGCTTTTAAAACAAAATCATTTTAATTTCGAAACATTTATATTAAAGCCGTATAATAAATTTATAGCAAAATTTATTATCCAGCAGCCAATGCCGCCGCCAAAATCCTTACGAGAAAAAAGCAGAAAAAAATTCAGGTCAAATCTAATAAACATTTTCAAGCAACATTATAACATTCTTTTCGTTATTAATTGCTCTGTTTGTAATAAAAAAAAAAAATATTTTTTTTTGTACTTAACAGCATCGAATTACCAACAAGAATAACAACAACGCAAACAAAAAATTTTATAAATTAATGATTATAATAAAATTAATTATAACTGTAATTATAATATAAGAAAAGAATTTAGTGAAAATTCTAAGAATAAAAAGCATTAAAATGCCCTAATTGACTTTTCATACAGAATAACGCGTGTCCACGCCATTGCGCACGACCTTGAACGAATATTGTGATGATGGTTTATCGCAAACAATTTTGAATGCCCCTTCTTAACTTTGTTGACAATGTCATCTTAATCAATTCATCGTCAAATAATGAAATTTTTGTCATCTTCAAGTATATCTATTTGCAGACGACACACACCGCTAAATTATGTGTCACTTTAAACATAAAATATTGGCATTTGTTTCGTATATTCGTGTTTGGTCGATTACTTTAAACTGGAGAGACTATTAAACAAGGGGAAATTTTGGCCAGAATTTTGGTAGAGGGAGAACTGTCACATTCACGAAAATGCGCGTCTGCTCTTCTGCGAACGACAAACAAGAAGGTTCAAGACACGATAACCAAAAGAAGGTCCTGCGTCGCCCATCCGCTGAGTACTTGTTCCGATCCATTCTGATCTCGAGATCAGACGCATCCTATATATTTCTCCATCCATAATACAGCCTAGCATCATACGTAAAAATGATAAGTTTTTGCTGGCCCATGATAGTCATTCTCACGGGATAGCGCATAGGTGCTCGATATCAAATGCAAATGATTGTAGTGGCACTATTCTGGTAATTCCCTGGAAATAGGGAATTGAGGAAAGATTTTATATGTAATTTCAGTTCAAATATTTTTTTTCCGGCCTACTAAGAGGAAAAGTTTGATGTAAATATTTTTTTTTTTTTTTTTTTTTTTTTTTTTTTATTATTTTAAAACATTTTTAGAGCTCTGTAATTTTTACATTTATTTTTTATTTATTTATTTTATAATTTAAGATATTTTGTGAATTCAAGTGAGAGTTATTTAAGGAAAAATTGTATTTAAAAAAAAACCTTACTGTACAGAATTAAAAACTAAACAGTAAACAAGTAACATGAAAAATTATGAAATTAAATTTCTAATTATAGTGTTCTCCGAAAATAAACAGGACAGAGAAAATTTTTGGTTTAATCTGGCTATATATGTTGATAAGGTCTCAAGATTACATTCAGTGTGCAAGGTGATTGTTGGATATCTACGTGAGAGATCTCTTATAATTTTTAAACAACGGTTCTGTACAATTTGTAATCGCTTTTTATGTGTATGAGCAGCGTTGCTCCAAATTTGGCTACCATACGTAATTGTTGCCCTAATTATTATTTTGTAAATCAGCAGTTTATTATTCTCGGATAATTTTGAGTTACGACATAATAGTGGACATAAAATTTTAGTTAATTTTTGTGATTTTTCAATTGTATGTTCAATATGATTTTGCATTAACATTTTTTGATCAAACCAAAGACCTAGGTATTTGATTTTTTTACACCATTGGATTGGAGTGTTGTCTACTATTACGTGAAGACCCCCATGTAAAAATCTAGTTGCTCTCCTCCGAGTAAAAAATATTGCTTGGGTTTTGGACGGGTTTAGTTTGATATCCCATTGAGCACAATAGCTAGATAATGTATTCATGTTAGATTATAAGTTGCTAATTATAATATTGGGATCGGCAGATGATGTATAGATTGCTGTATCGTCGGCATATTGGGCGAAATGAATATTTGAAAAGAAATTCCCAATATCAGCCATGTATAAATTATACAGAATTGGTGATAGAACGGCTCCTTGGGGAACGCCGCATGAGACGATAATAAACCGGTATGTGTAGATAAAAAGCTATTGACTTCTGAAAATATATCTTGGGAAAATGAAGATTGATTGTGATTATCATTATTTTGAATTGCAGCAAATTGTGCTGCGAAGGATTCACATTTTTCAAGACTAGTAATCAAAATACGGTTTTCTTTATCGTATAAGGGGGGTACCTATTTGTTTACTACGTTGTCGCAGGTTTTTACTGACTGCCCACAATTTATTTGTATTACGGTCATTTTGGAGTTTTTCAATCATATTAACCCATTTATTATTTTTCAAAATTTGAAATTCTGCCTTTATGCGTTGATGCAACTCATTCGCAATAGATTTGAGCATAGGATCACGGGTGCGTTGCCACTGGCGTCTACGTGTGTTTCTAAGCCGAATTAACATTTTGGTTGCTTCTGGGATTTTGAATTCACTAGGTTTTGATATAGTTATATTACAAGGCACGCACTTATCTTTGGCAGATAAGATGATATTATTTAAATTACCTACCAGCTCATCAATATCGCTACATGATTTAATATTTCGAATTGGGGCTTCGCTAGTTAGTTTTAGTTTGTTATTAATGCATGATTTATAGAGTTGCCAATTTGCCTTGGAATAATTATATCTATGTAAACCCTCATAATGTTGTGGATTGCAGTCAAATTGAAAGTGTACCGGTAGGTGGCCAGAACTTAAATCTGGGCGTGATTTCATATTATGAATGAATTGTGGGCAATTAGTGAGAGCTATGTCCAGAGTGGATCCATATCTTGAATTGTGATTAAAATGTGTTGGAGAACTTGGAAATTTAATTACAAATGTACTATTTAACATTTCATTGTATAAGATTGTACCGGCTCTATTATTTCTGTAGCAATTCCAATGCGGATATTTTGCGTTCAGATCTCCACCTAAAATAAAATTTGTTTGGAATGATGTAAGGTATTGTATATCTGATTTAAATTTATTAAGAATTATATTGGATGTTCTTCCTTTAAAATAAGCGGCTATGAGTTTTATTTTACCACGAATTGTATTAACTTCTATTGCTAAAGCCTCAATAGTTTGTAAATTTAAAGTGGGTAATAAAGAGTGTTGAATATTTCGTTTAATTATAATGGCAACACCTCCATAACCACTCGATTTTCTATTTAAATTGTACACTTTAAATTCCGGGTCAAAGAGTGATACATCGCCTTTTAGCCATGTTTCCGAAATTATGGCAACGTGCACATTAAGATGTTTCATATAAGAAAATGTTTCATTTGCTTTATTGTGTATACTTTGCGCATTCCAGATAAAAATGTTTAATGCGTTATTATTCAGATTCGTAGAACCATTATTTAACATTATTATAGAGGTAGGTTACAGTTAGGCGAGTTAAAACAGTAAATTGTTCTGCTTTCGTCTTGCAAACTGAAAGACTCGAGACCATATCACTTACCAGAGTTAAAATTTCTTCATATGTAAATAAAGAATCCTTTGTGGAGTTTACTTGTCTTGATACATTAGCAGCGTCCAATTTGTTTTGGTTTACACTATAATTAGAATTTGTTGGTTTATTATTAAAAATTGAATTCCAAGCCTGATGCATCTGTGTTGGCCGGGGAGACGAAAGCTCCGGAAATTTTTCAGCATTTAACAAATTCGGAGGAGGTCGTATTGAAGAGCCCCTAATATTATTTATATTGTTAAATTTTATATTTCGTTTAATTTTGACGTTTTCTTGTATGAGGATGTATTCCTTTAGTTTTGGACAGTTGGGTGAGTTTGCCATATGGTTTCCTTGACATAAACAGCATTTCAAATTTACGTCAGAAACTTTACATTGTAGCGTATCATGAGGGTCTCCACATTTGAGACATCTTAGTATTTTATAGCAGTAGGAGGTACCATGGCCATACATACCGCATCTGCGACATTGCGTAGGAGAAATTTTCCTAGGAGTATGTATCCGAAACGATACAATTATATGGTTGAGACTTTTTATTTTTTGTATAATCCTGAATTTAATGTTGTTTGCATTAAATTTGATCAGATAAAGACCATTTTGCATCAAGCCTTCTTTAGGATTTAGTTCAGTTATTTCGATGATATCATCACTGTTTATGTCTTTATTAGTGTATTCATTATCAGTGAGTACTTGTTTAATCTCATCCGTATTAATTTTTTTGGGCAGACCGTTTAATATTACTTTTAATATTTTTTCTGACGGAGAACGATAGGTAAAATGTTCAGTATTCGTATCTGTTAGGTGTTTACGTAGATTGTTGTAATCCAACTGATTGTGAAGTGAAATTTTTATCACAATGCTGCATAATTTAATCAGAAATTTATTAATGTTAAGTTCTTTGAGAATATCCCTCAATTTGTTTTCAGTGATGTTTTGTATTATTAGCTGCGTTTTTTTGAAAATGCTGCACTAGACCGCGATAAATTATATTTTGATTTTTTAAACAAATTATATAATTTTACAATATTTCTGCTTCGTATTCACTGTATCGAATCCTAAAGAACTTATATTAAGTCCGTATCATGGCATTATATTGTTGAATAAAGTTTATATTTGCTTGTTCTTAACAACTCTGATCTACTCTTGATATTATTTAGAGTACAACCGAGTTCATCAAAAAATTTAATAATTCCTGAACTGACGAAACTAGGGAAATTTTTTAGTACACAATTTTTTGATTGTTCCTTACTTCATTTTAGAGACAGAACTGTCATTTTATTTTCAAATTTTCTGTTGTTTTTGGCGATATGCCGAGCCGGATGAAATATAAATAAGAAATGGACAAATTTAATGGACAATATGGATATGTCCGGTTTATATCGTGATTTCGTTCCTGAAATGTTTGACGTTTCTCATGGGGCACTTCAATTTATAACCTACGAATAAATGAAAACCCTATTATACTGTACATCGAGTAAAATTGGCGGTAATTCATCAATTATTGTGTTCAGAACAACACATGTAGTTCACATGAAATTTTAAAAAATAAAACACTATTGTTGATTAATGGAAATTTTCGGCTTTTTATTAAAATTTAGTTTTCATAAATTCGGCTTTTCTGGATTCTCAATTTTATCGGGTGACTATAAAAAGAAAAATGTTTATGCCTTCCACAGATTGTTTAGTAGTACTTCCAATTTTCACCATTTGTGCTTTAGCTTTATGTTCTTTCTACAGTACCAGTTGGATCCGAACGAACCGAGAGGGAATCAATATTTCAACTAGCTGTTGATACGATGACAAAGGTCGCGTTCCCATTATAAATGGTCCCAATTACGAGTTAATTTTAGCATCGAGTCGAACATTACGAATTAAATTCACAATCCAGCAATCAGCTTTCTTTGATTTTATGTTTAATTTATCGACCAACATACTTAAGGTAATGCATTGATGGATTCACGGTTTCCAAAATTTTCTCGTGTAATTCTTTTTTGTCATATATCGAAAAAAAAGTATTTCAATGCATAATTTGTAGGTTATGTTGTCATCATACATACTTTCTTGTCGCACAAAAATTCCAACAACGGAAAAGTTAAATGCCCATCCAGATATTTGCAAGTTTTTGCCGTTAAATCTAATTTTTCCATCATATTAATTACTGATTTATTTGCCACATACCGTTCAAACGGGATATAACTAGAAATAAAAAATTTTTAGAGTATTTAATTCTTTTGTAATAAATTATTAAGTCATTTTTGTGCTGGAACATCATTTGTCGTAATTTTGTCACTTCTCACATACAAATTGATTCGAACTGATTGAGATGTATCACCACTTACTACATATAATCCATTCGACGATATTCTTGAGTATACGCATAGTTTAAATTGAGCGAATTAGTATTCGCACTGAATGCCAATGAATCGGAATCCTGTGTTGTATTATTATTAAATATTGATCGCATATCACGTATATTTTTTTTTGTTTTCGCTTAGCTGCAGCATTCCAATTTGCTTTAATGGCTTCACTGGTTCGCCTCATCTGTTGTCTCTCCGTGTGAACCCTTGCCGATGGCTTAATTTTCCAATAAGATGGTCCAGACGGGGTCGGCACGAATATTCCAATTTTCGTCGACGCATCAGACGGTTGCAAAGAATCAATTACGGTTTGGACGCGTTTAGCACCCCCCACTTATTCGCAATTCTTGCATTTGTTCAATTTCGGCATTTGTAGCGTATGCGAATGTCATACGCGGCAGTTCCATCTCTTGTGGCTCATCCATTTCAGCTTGATTATGAAAATCATCACCCATAAATCCATTATCACTGCCGTTGTCATCTAAATTTATGTTACTATCACTTACGGTTGATTGCAGCATTCTGAAATTAAAAAAATCGTTAAGAATCGCCCCTTTATTTAGATATTTCCGGTACGTTTCACTAATTTTGTATTCCCTAAAGATTATCAGAATTTTAACGGGGCCGTCCAGCCTTTTGTTTATCACATAAAAAATTTCATTTACAACGGGTGCGTCCTCATTGAGTATAAATTCATTTTGTGTATTATCCCAGTACAGATTATCGTAATCAAATAAAATTTCCGAGTTATTCGATACAATCATATTTAGAAAAGCTCGATTCGAACTATTCATAATGGATTTTCACATCACAGCACTCAAATTTTAAACTTAAAAACTTATTAATTAGATTTAATATTGAGTACAACTAAAAATTTATAAAATATTTTTGTTAAATTTAACTAATTTATTATTTATTTCGTAATTTATTTTAAACGTCAAAATGATTCACTTGAAGTTAGTAAAAGTTGTTGTACTAAAATGTTCCTTTCAAAATTTCCCTGTATTTTATCGCGGTCTCGAACACCAGAATATTTTTGTTTTTTGAATGAATTTCAGAATCAAGATCAAATTCAATACCGTTACCATCATCATCGACCAGATTGTTGAATGTATTATTTGTTGTTATATTTGTTGATGTTGAGGCGGCCATATTACTGTTATGTTGTAAAGAGTTGATCATGTATTGATTTTCTCTAATCATTTGTTGTAAACTTGCATCATCGTACGTTTTCTGTTTTTGATTTTTGAACGATAACACTTTTAAGGTCGCATTAAAGCGGCCTTTAGTTTCACTCTGGTTAGTTTGTTTTATTGTACACACTTATTTATTATTTTGTAAATTAGTAATCAATTTGAAGAACAATTATATATTAATAAAGATTTTTTTTTTATTTTTTATTTTTAACTCAATAAATTCAATTTGTAAATCACAAAGATGTTACCTCAATGAAGGTTGGTAGAGAACTGGATGTAAATTTTTATAAATTGGGAATAATTTTTCCATATCTAAATTGGCAGGGAAAGTTATTCCCAATTTTATTTTGTTTTCAAAAAAATTACCACTATATTGTTTACCTCAGTATGCCAGAAAAAAAATTTTAAAATAGAAATTACATAGGCACATTCGATTGAACTGATTTAACTGAATAATCTGAATTAGCTGAATATATCACATCAGTTTACCTCAGTTAATTCAAATTATTCAGTTAAATCAGTTCAATCGAATGTGCCTCATATAAAATCTTTCCCCAATTCCCTATTCCCAGGGAATTACCAGAATAGTGCCACCTGCCACAGGAAGTACTATCGCCATACTATTATAGCCGAAACAATTACAGGAGTCGTCGAATAGAAACATGTCGAAATTAAAGACAAATTTAACCCGATAGGATAATTTAAAGGCTGTAATTGTTATGTTCTACGTATTGTATTATAGGCAACAATCTTCACATTTTTTGATGACGTAAATATTTAAGCTTCATAAATGATATGATAGGATAGTGTAATTATAATAGCTCTGACTATGATTTAATTCTCTGTATTATCATGCTAAGTGCCATGCAAAGTACAATTGCTATTTTTTTCTTTTTGTTGGTAATCAAATAAAAATCGGGAAAAAGACGAAAATTAAAAAAAAACGGGTAGTCAATCCAGTAACGAGCGATGGGACAGATCGCAACTGATTAGAACAAAATAATAAAATTATAAATATATCGAGCGCTTGTAATAATAAAATATAAAATTAATTAAATATTAAAAATAACGCGCAAATTGTGATAGTTTTGTTTTGTTCCAAGTTATTGTAATTTAAATTATAAATTTGTAGAATAAATAACAATCGCGTATTCGATAATAATTTCGGCCATGTTGTGGATGAAATACGGCCGCGTATAAATTAAAATGAAAATCATACAAGAAAATAAATCGACTTAATAATTAATTAAACTAAATCAAAACAAACAAAACTATACTAAAATATCACAGTATAATATTTATAACCTAAAAAACATCGTTAATAAAGCACTAGACAAATCAAGCTTCTGCTTTGATTTGGTGAAATGGTTATTTACTCAGATTACCGCGGATGGGATCCGAATAAATGATTTAATGCTTGGAATAGTTTTTGTTACTGGTTTTTTTTATTTAGAAATTGTCCTTTTTTTTATGTATATGATTTTTTTATACATTGCAATAATACACTTGGGTGCAGAAAAATCGCACATTGCTCAATTTTCCACTAAAGTTCAAAAATATCAAAAAAATCCAACAGTAGTTTAATTTTTTTTAATGCAGATTCAAAGTCTATTTCAATACCTATCCAGTGGTACCATTTTTGTAATTATTCATCAAACTGATTTTTGGGGGGTAAACATCTGACATAAACGTTTTTGTGAATTTGTCAGCGTGAAAATTAGGGGTAAAAATCGAATTAAAACATGGAAATAAACAAAAAAAAAAACAGTTTTATTAATAAGAAGTATTCCCTCCCCTGGTCCGAATGATAGCTTCCATTCGATGCTGCATTGATTTCACCAAAGTTTTCACAAAATCTTGATCTTCTGTTGCAGCTCCTGGAGACTCGTTGGGGCAACATCTCTAGCTCGAACCCTTTTCAACTCCGGGTCCGAGCTGGTCACTCCATAACAGGCACATCCACATCTTAAAGGTATTGGTATACTACACCAGCCGTATGCGGTCTCGCATTATCCTGCATAAACAGAAAATTTTCACCAATAAACCCGGCAAAAGGTACGACGTACTCCTCGAGTACTTCCTCAGTGTACCGTTGAGAATTCATTCCGCTTGATCGGCAGCCAATATTGGCTCGTGTGATGAATACAAGATCTGCCTTCGCCTATAATGATTTGCTCGAAAGTAATTATAACGAAAGTTGCATCTTCAATGCAACATTGTGCATATCGCTTTCCTTGTCTTCTAAACACATCCTGCACTCGTCAGAGAACAGGACTGTTCTTCATTCTTCTTCTGTCCAATTCAAATGCTCTCGAGTAAACGGGTTGAACACGTAATCAATAGAGGATCGTTCAGGCTAAGCGTCGATGTGCGAATGATCACAATTCCGAGCGAGATATTTCATGGCATGCTATTGTATTGACCTTGTTGAACTATTTTTAGAATTTAATTCGTAAGCCTGCTATATGCATTTGACAAAAATCACTTTGCTGGGATGGTACCAGTACAAAAAACGTACCACTAGATAGGTCCAATAGACTTTGAATCTGCATTAAAAAAATTAAACAAATATTGGATTTTTTTTTATATTTTTCAACTTTTGTGGAAAATTGAGCAATGTGCGATTTTTTTTGCACACAAGTGTAATTTTATTACAATTACGTTGATTTTTTAATATAAAATCAATAATCAGCAAAGTAAAATGTAGTTTTATAATTGTTATTATGTTCTGTTATTATATTATATTATTACATGTGTTGAGCTGGCCTTAACATATTCCCCGGCCAGCTTTTAGTTGTCCTGGTAAATGCTGTTAATTCATCAGGATTGTTGTTAAGTGGAGTCAACGGTCAAGAATTGAACCAAGCTTCAATTTGGCCCTTGAAAGTATATAATTCCTAGAAGGTCAGTATTGACTCTCCTATAATTCCTTAAAGTGAAACTTTATTGATTTGAAGCCTGCCTCCCAAATGCCCGAACCCCCAAAGTAGGGAGTGTGAGGTGGGGGGAAATGCCAAGTGGTTCCATCCGTCGCCAACATAGTCGCTGTGTCATTTGGTGTGTTGTCATGGCGTTGTTGTAGCTCTTTTTTAATACCGTATCAGCCCCTACAAAGTTAGTTCCGTTGTCGGAGTAGATGTTTGTGCACAACCCTCTTCTTCAAACGAATGGTTGTTTGTGAACTCACCATCTCAATATGTATGGCTTTTGTCACCATGCATATAAATATTTCTATGTAGCCCTTATATGCCTTGAAGCCCCATCCTCCAGTTGTCCTTAGTTGGATTGGACCAGCATAATCGATGCCAGTGTAAGCAAATGCCTTTCGCGGCTGAACCATGGCTGCGGGTAAAGCGCCTTTAAGTTGCTTCGCCTTGTGTTGCTGGTACCGGAAGCATTTAATGCAGTTTTGAATTACCTGGCGCACAGCCCTTTTTCCATCTATAATCCAATATTTGTTCCTTAGATAGGCTAATGTCAATTGGGTGCCCCCATGCAACGTTTTGCGATGAACATAATCTATGATCCGTAAAGTAACTATGTTGTTCCTGGTCAACCATTCACGCGCAACGGTAAGTTTACGTAAATCACTGGATTCAGTGGCAACAGTTGGCATTTCCGGTTCAAGGTGTTTGAGGCTCTTAAACACTCGTTTTTGCGATTAAAGTCTTGGTGCTGGATGACTTTGTCTATTGCCAATTCTGCATATTGAAGTTCGTGACTTGATGGCGTTTCGTGGTAACTGTCTTTGTGCGATTTATACTGAATGAACTGATGACAGTACGCTACAATTTGCTTTATTTTATCAAAGCTTGAATGCCGTTCGAATAACTTGTTAAACGCGTTGTCATTTGGTGTAGCTAAATTAACTGATACCGTCTTATCTTTTAATTGTTCTGGTTGTAATTCTCCTCCAATACCTTCAGCGTTGGCTACATCAAAACAATCGTACGTTGTTTCGAGTTGCAAGAATTCCGGTCCACTCCACCACAAATTATTATTGGCCAGGGTTAATGGCGTAGTACCACTAATAGCCAAATCTGCTGGGATTTCAGAAAATTTCACGTGCCTCCATGTGGTTTCGGGCAACATGCTTTAATGGTGACAACCATCCGATGAGGTCGAACAATTTGGAAGAGTCCTCGCTTGGTTTGTTGTCCATTTTAGAAATATAGATTTGACACATCAAACTCAAATACATCATCCAAGGGATGATATACTATACCCAAGGTTTTGACGCAATCATTCAACTTAATTGATAAGTTGCCCGACTGATGGAATTTGCTCGGGATACATTCCAGTATATTCCTGGAGTTGGATGCCCATTTCCGAAGCTTTAGACCACCTTGCTCGGTAGTTGTTCTTACTTCATTCACAGCTGCTACAGCTTCCTTCAATGTGGCGGCTTTCGTTATCAGATCATCTATCTATCTTCTTGTGCTATAGTTATAACAGAGCTCTTACTGCTAAAAAACTAGCTGCCGTAGTACCATAGGTTATAGTGGTCAATCTGTAAACTGCAAATTCTTTGAAAATCCCGATCATCAGCGGTTACGAGAAACTTGTGCTTCCGCCATCGAAGTAAGATATTGGCGAGGGATTATGTTGTAAATTTCTCTGGAAATGTTCTTCTATTCTTAGTTCTTCTTCCCCACGATTTCTTTCCATTGGAATAGAGTCGTTCTCGATCAGTAACTTGATTTAGTCTTCGATCGCCTTGGTTGTTATCATGGTTGTTATTTTCTGATTCTCGATGAACCTGGGGCTACCGATGATAATCCATTTGATCTCAGTGTTTTGAGCTATTGACTGATGTTGCTCACTATATCAATTGATTGCGATTGACTGTAAATTGGCTGGGCGAGTTGAAGATTTTCCAAATGTTTCCAGTTATTTGTGTCGACGCTGATTTCGGGAAGCCTTTGAGTGAGTTTCTCATTGACATTGAGTGAGTTGACATTGATATTTCTGCTTTTGAGGTTAGGCTTGTTAGCCGCCCTTAAGGTGACAGGCAACAATACTGGGGTCAGGAATGTGTGATGATGTCTCTTACATACGATGCATACGTTTGCCTTGTATAAGCCACTGTTTTGTTCGAGGCATTTTACACAGAGGTTCGAGGCGTTCATTAAGCTAGATTTCTACAATGTCGTCATTTTTTCGAATTTGCTGCATTGGTTGAGCGGGTGTCGTTTGTCTCTTTTAGGTTGACTAAGGTCGACTCATATAGCCGAATGGATTCTACATCTAGTTTTCTGGATAGAATGTGGAACTTAATTTTAATCGTCCGATGTTGTAGAGCATGTCTTTTGCATTGTTATGCATGTTCCGAATTGCGCCTGCCGAAGCCTTTTGAATCGTTGGTGCAGATAAAAGCGGGTTGAAATATTAGTTCGCAAGTAGCCAAGGATTGTTGTATCTGGCTTGTAGTAGATCCCATGTCTTGTCATAATTTTTTCCTACATTCGAGAGATGGCTGATAAGTTAAGCCGCGCTTTTCTAGACGTATGATTTTAAATAAGTCATTTTGACTGTATCGGAGATTTCGTTGTTTGTATGAATGAGCTCCGTGAATAAACCGTTGAACGAGTTCCAGGTTTCATAATCTCGGGTGAATGTTGGTATATCCACTTTTGGTAGTTTGATGCTGCATATCTCTTGCGGGACCGTATTTAGCTTGTGACCGCTTTGTAGCCGCACTATGGTGTCGTCCACCTTATCCATTAAGATACCGTAGTAATTCTTACCATGCCATCACACTCCTATCGTCCAGGACAAACGCTGAGATCATCAAAATGCTGAGATGGGTTCAGCTTCTGCATCCGCAATATTTGTCAGCGTGCCCCTCCCCTCCCTTCCCCTCCTGATTATCACGTATTCCAGTCGATGGCGCTATACACTTAACCAGATTCGAAGAAGTGAACAATTTGTTGGATGAATGGATTCGTGGTATTTATGTATTGCCAGAGAAATGGCAAAAATGTGTAGATAGCGAAGGACAATATACTTTGAATAAACCATTTTTTTATGTTTCTATTGATTTGTTCCATTTTTCATTTTTCAAAAAACCTAGATCTTTATAACAGAACCCGACAAACAGTTTCTCGCCGTGCAAGCCACATCGGTCCTATTTATTACCAGACAACCGGATTAAATTTAAAAAATAATGCGCGAGTTTCTAAACGAACGTGTGACGAGACAAAATCAAAATAAGTTCGCAATGAGCGATGGCACACGAGAAAAAAAATATTGGATTTTTCCTCGTTCCTTTCCCCATTTACCTATGATACAAGTTTTAATTGCGACTAAACAAATTTTCTGTGCAATCACACAACTCAAACATAGGTTAGGTTAGGATTGGTTAGAGTGGCTGCTATCGCACACTTAGGCCAATAATGGCCCATTGCGATACCACTAGATCCAATCTCCCCTTACTCCCGCTGAAACCAACCAGAGCTACTGATGTAGCGTAAAATACCTCGCACCCCAAAGTCCGCGAGTTCAAAAAGGCTGTCCATGTTGTACACACCCAAGTACTTACGTCTTTTGTATGATAGTGCTGGACACGAGCATAGGAAGTGAACTAACGTCTCTTCCTCCTCTTCGTCCATACAACTTCTACAAAAGTCATTCGTCTCTAGACCCAGCCTTCTCGCATGTTCCCCAAAAAGGCAGTGTCCTATCAGTATCCCTACGACCAATCCTAAATCTCGTTTTCCCAGAGATACAAGTGCCTTGGAGCGCCGCAGGTCCAGTTTTGGCCAAACCTGTTTTGCTACCCTGCACGTGAGAGTGTTGGTCCACCTCTCATCTGTCAAGGCGATTGCCTTTTTATTGAGCGTCAATTTGAGCGCTGCAATAGGCCTCCCCAGACCTGCCCTTTCCGGTTGCATCTGGAGAGTCGTACCGTACCTAGCTAGTTCGTCTGCCCTGCAGTTTCCCGTGACGTCCGAGTGACCAGGGACCCAGATTATCTGGATACTGAAATACTCGCTCATCTCATTAAGAGATGATCGGCAATCCAGCGCCACCCGTGACTTCAGAGAAACCGCCTCTAGTGACCTGAGTGCCGCTTGACTGTCCACATAAATCGCGATATCCCTAACAGATACCACGTTATGCTTCAACCATGTCACGACTTCCCCTATCGCCACCACTTCAGCCTGGTACTCGCTGCAGTTGTCACGGAGACGAACAGAAATATTAACATTGAGCTTCTCACAAAAGACTCCGGCTCCTACTTTGCCGTCTAGCTTAGAGCCGTCCGTGAAAAATTTCAGTGCCTCGTTTTCCAGTATTGATCCATTCCTCCAGGATTCCCTACAAGGACAGATGATCCGGAATCCTATATCGAAGCACAACGTTGGTTTAATATAATCTAGATTCACCAGTTCCTCCCCTAGTGATCTAACTATCGTCGAGCGTCCCGCCTGAAGACACTTCCACTGAGAGACAGCCGAGAGCCTTTTAGTCATATTGGCTGCCATCTGCTTACCAAAAAATTCGATTGGAATAAGATGGAACATACACTCTAAAGCGCGTGTAGGTGTTGACCTAAGCGCCCCGTTTATAAGCATACAGGCCGTTCTTTGCACCTTCTCCAACATCTTCCTATATGTTACCATCTCCAGAGCTGGCCACCACACACCCACCCCGTACATCAGCACAGGTCTTACCACAGTGGTATAGAGCCAGTGTACCAGCTCTGGTTTCAAACCCCATTTGTTCCCTATGGCGTTTCTACACGAGTAAACGGCTACATTAGCCTTATTTACCCTTTCTACAATGTTAGGTTTCCAGCTGAGGTTACTGTCCAAGATTATGCCCAAAAATCTCGCTCTGTCAGCAAAAGCCAGTCTAATGCCGTTCACGGTAGGAGGGCTAACTACCGGAATTTTATATTTCTTAGTAAATAGTACCAGTTCTGTCTTGGTGGGGTTGATCCCTAATCCACATTTGCTGGCCCATTTCGTAACGATCAGGAGTGCATTCTGCGTAACATCCCTAATCGTATCCAGATATTTGCCTGAGACAGCTATCGCTATATCATCTGCATACGCTACAACCCCTATCCCCTCTTTCTCCAGTTCCAACAGCAATCCATTCTCCACTGCACTCCAGAGAAAGGGGGACATTACTCCTCCCTGCGGAGTTCCTCTAACCACCCGCCTTCTAATGGTGGACTCCCCCAGTTTCGAGATAATAATCCTGCTTACCAGCATCTGATTTATCAACCTACTTATAGGATAATCCACCTTCAAAAATGACAATCCTTCCATGATCGCCTCCGTTTTTACATTATTAAAGGCACCCTCAATGTCGAGAAATGCTACCATACAATACTCTTGCGAGTAAATTGACTTCTCAATCATGCGTACCAGATCGTGCAGAGCTGTGTCTACCGACTTCCCCTTACAGTACGCATGCTGCGATATTGCCCAATTCCTTGGCTCATTTTTGTTCGAATAAGTACGCCTATCAATCTTTCCAAGGTTTTCAACAGAAAGGATGATAGAGTTATAGGCCTCAGGTCCTTTGGATAAGCCTGTGAGTTTTCTCCCGATTTCGGGATAAAAACCACTCTGACATCCGTCCATTTCCTGGGAATATAGACCAATTGCAGACATCCCCTGAAGATAACCTCCAGCCAGGGGAGGATAACTGCAGAGTTCCTTTGGATCTCTGCTGGTATAATCCGATCCGGGCCCGCCGATTTATAAGGCTTAAAACCGTTCAGCGCCCACAGGATTCGTTTCCTGTCCACGATGCCATCCACATCTGTTAAAGGTGTTCCTCGATGAGCTTCAGGCTCCATCGAGTCATCAATGCTTCCCGGAAAATGGGTCTCAATGAGAAGCTCCAATGATTCCGCACTTGAAGCTGTCCATAACCCGTCCGGCCTAATTAAGTAACTAGGACTGGTTGGGTTAGTAGATAGAATTTTCCTAAGGCGAGAAGTCTCAGAGACTTCCTCCATTCTACAACAGAAAAGTCTCCAAGACCCCCTTTGTGCCTTTCTCAACTCTTTTTTGTATTCTCTCAGGTCTTTCTTATAGGAATCCCAATCCCGATTTTCCCTGGTGTTCTTAGCCTTATTAAAGGCTGTCCTACACGCTCTCCGATAGGTTCCCAACTCTGTGGTTCACCATGTCAGTTTCTGCCTGCCCCTAGGTTTTATCAGGGGACACGCAGCATTAAATGACAGATTGCATGCTTTTGTGACAATATCAATCATGCCATCTAACTCCTCTACTGTCGCCGGAAGTCCAGGAGCCTCCAGCGGAAATAGTTCCTTCAACACCTCCCTATATTTTTTCCAGTTTGTCCTTCTGGGATTTCTAAAGGCTTTCCGGGCAACAGGTTTGATATTGAGGTTATATGTGGTGATCAGAGAATGAGTGCTCCTTCGCCACTCTCCACCCACTGTTCATATCAAAAATTGTATCTGACGCACAGGTTACATCTAGAACCGATCTAGAACCTCTAGAACCTGTCGATTTCTAACAATGAATGTTGGTTCACACCCAATATTGCAAACTAACTACAAGGTTAGTATTTAATAAGTAATCAAAAAATAAATCACCTCTTTCGTTAATGTCTGTGCTTCCTCAGATTGTGTGATGCGCGTTTGCATCACATCCAAGTATCACACCTACCTTTTTCTGAC
This sequence comes from Nephrotoma flavescens, assembly GCA_932526605.1. Taxonomy (NCBI): domain Eukaryota; kingdom Metazoa; phylum Arthropoda; class Insecta; order Diptera; family Tipulidae; genus Nephrotoma; species Nephrotoma flavescens. The sequence goes on along the minus strand of OW052221.1, from coordinate 282,371,494 downwards.
CTGCTTCCCGGATCAGTTCCCCCAGATTATCCGGTGGAACCTCCTTCTCACGATCCAAACTCAAAAAATATTTCAAGGACATTTTTGACTCATTTTAGTTAAAATCTTATTTAAGAGAGAGCAGAACAAAACATAATAAAACTAGTTTGGTTTGAAAAAAATGCCAAAATACAAAAAACCTTCGTGTGGAATGGGGCAATACATTGAAATTTTTTAATAAAATAAAACTAAAAAACATACAAATTTCGTCAAAATTTTGATTATTTATAAGTGTATGTGTGTGTTACCGTCTGAATTATGTAATAATTTTTTTTATTAATTAGACGCGCTTCAAAAATTTCAAAGCGGACGTGTGTAGAATTTTTAAAGTATATTTTGTGCAACTTTTACAGTATATTTTGGTGTTGTGTTAAGTGATTAGTTCATTTGTATTATAAATATAACCGTTTTCTATCTGTAATGGAGCAAAAATGGAAACCTAATTAGAACGGGAAATCACGAAAAACATCTTAATAATAACACATGGGCTGAAAAGTCCCAGGCCTAACAAAGAAAACACGTTTTTTTGTTAAATTTTTTTGTTCAGTTGGTAATAACCTTCAAAAGACAGCTGTCAAAATTTCATTATATTCTAATCATTAGTTTGTGAGTTATTGTGCTAAGAATGGCGCTACTTTTGTAAAAATTTTGTTTCATCAAGACAGCGCACCAAGTCACAAGTCAATCAAAACCATGGCAAAACTACATGAATTGAACTTCGAATTGCTCCCACATCCACCGTATTTGGGTACTGATTTGATATTTACTAATGATTTAAATATCATCAGCGTATCACAATCCCATGCTCTATGATGTGCGTGACATGTCGGTTAATAGCAACCATCAGTCTGATGCGATGACATACAACTATAGAAAAATAAATGTAAATGAATTCAATCAACAATTTGAAAACATCATTTGGCATGACGAATTTACCGATAATATCAACATGAATGTTAACTAATTCTATGACATTTTGTCTCGATGCTGCGACTGGACAGTACCATTAAAAAAGATCCAATCGAATAATAACCCTCCTTGGTACGACAACGCACTGATAAATGTAAAAAAATTAAAAACTAAGGCTTATCAAAAAATGAAAAAAAAGCAATTCAGAAACCGACACAATGGCATTCATCGACATAAACTCCAAATTTGAAAGTTACTTTAATATCAGACACGAAAATTACATCCAAATTATTCAAAACTCGATTAAATCCGATCCTAAAATTTCTGGAAATATTTTGCTACAAAACGTGAAGTTTAAGGCTATTCTGCACCTATGTAAATTGAAACCATCTTCCTCTTAAGAAATAGCCAATATGTTTGCAAATTTTTTTCAATCAACATACAAGCCGGAAGATAGTTACGATTTCAAAAATCTGCAGACATCTAACAACAGCTCCGCATCGATTACAACGCTTAATAAGAAGACTCAAAACTGGTTTGCAGGCGAACGAGGCCACATATTGAACCAAACTAAACGTAGATCTACTCATAATTACATTAATAATCCAAAATAAACGAAACATTTGGAATCCGTGACTATAAATTTTATCCGTTCAAAAACGGTAAGGCTAACCATCACGTTTTTTCGCCAAAAATTGATAAATTTTTTTTGTTGAAATTCCGGCTCAAAATGATTATAGGTAATGTATATAACACGTTGAGCACGAAACGACCGGTGGGATGCATAAGGAAAGCGGTGGTTACTGGAAGTTTCGTATTTTGAGATTTGGACACATTGTGTTCAAAACTGGTTTGCAGGCGAACGAGGTGACATATTGAATCAAACTAAACGTAGATCTACTCATAATTACATTAATAATCCAAAATAAACGAAACATTTGGAATCCGTGACTATAAATTTTATCCGATCAAAAACGGTAAGGCTAACAACCATCACGTTTTTTCGCCAAAAATTGATAAATTTTTTTTGTTGAAATTCCGGCTTAAAATGATTATAGGTAATGTATATAACACGTTGAGCACGAAACGACCGGTGGGATGCATAAGGAAAGCGGTGGTTACTGGAAGTTTCGTATTTTGAGATTTGGACACATTGTGTTCAAAACTGGTTTGCATGCGAACGAGGCCACATATTGAATCAAACTAAACGTAGATCTACTCATAATTACATTAATAATCCAAAATAAACGAAACATTCGGAATCCGTGACTATAAATTTTATCCGTTCAAAAACGGTAAGGCTAACCATCATGTTTTTTCGCCAAAAATTGATAAATTTTTTTTGTTGAAATTCCGGCTCAAAATGATTATAGGTAATGTATATAACACGTTGAGCACGAAACGACCGGTGGGATGCATAAGGAAAGCGGTGGTTACTGGAAGTTTCGTATTTTGAGATTTGGACACATTGTGTTCAAAACTGGTTTGCAGGCGAACGAGGTGACATATTGAATCAAACTAAACGTAGATCTACTCATAATTACATTAATAATCCAAAATAAACGAAACATTTGGAATCCGTGACTATAAATTTTATCCGTTCAAAAACGGTAAGGCTAACCATCACGTTTTTTCGCCAAAAATTGATAAATTTTTTTTGTTGAAATTCCGGCTCAAAATGATTATAGGTAATGTATATAACACGTTGAGCACGAAACGACCGGTGGGATGCATAAGGAAAGCGGTGGTTACTGGAAGTTTCGTATTTTGAGATTTGGACACATTGTGTTCAAAACTGGTTTGCAGGCGAACGAGGTGACATATTGAATCAAACTAAACGTAGATCTACTCATAATTACATTAATAATCCAAAATAAACGAAACATTTGGAATCCGTGACTATAAATTTTATCCGTTCAAAAACGGTAAGGCATCACGTTTTTTCGCCAAAAATTGATAAATTTTTTTTGTTGAAATTCCGGCTCAAAATGATTATAGGTAATGTATATAACACGTTGAGCACGAAACGACCGGTGGGATGCATAAGGAAAGCGGTGGTTACTGGAAGTTTCGTATTTTGAGATTTGGACACATTGTGTTCAAAACTGGTTTGCATGCGAACGAGGCCACATATTGAATCAAACTAAACGTAGATCTACTCATAATTACATTAATAATCCAAAATAAACGAAACATTCAGAATCCGTGACTATAAATTTTATCCGTTCAAAAACGGTAAGGCTAACCATCACGTTTTTTCGCCAAAAATTGATAAATTTTTTTTGTTGAAATTCCGGCTCAAAATGATTATAGGTAATGTACATAACACGTTGAGCACGAAACGACCGGTGGGATGCATAAGGAAAGCTGGTGGTTACTGGAAGTTTCGTATTTTGAGATTTGGACACATTGTGTTCAAAACTGGTTTGCAGGCGAACGAGGTGACATATTGAATCAAACTAAACGTAGATCTACTCATAATTACATTAATAATCCAAAATAAACGAAACATTTGGAATCCGTGACTATAAATTTTATCCGTTCAAAAACGGTAAGGCTAACCATCACGTTTTTTCGCCAAAAATTGATAATTTTTTTTTGTTGAAGACGATTTAACGATTTAACGACGATCGTGAAGACGATTTAACTGAAGCAATAAACCACATTGGAGATGGTAATCCATCTTTTATGGTAAAAAATCAAGCCGAACAATTTGCTCACCTCTATGCATACTGTTTAATGTGTCACTTAGTACAGGCATTTTTCCTTCTAGATGGAAATCCTCAAAGGTTTCGCCCATCTTCAAATCAGGATAAAGGAACGATGTTTGTTGCTACAGAGGTATCTCGACCGCAATGATACCAAAGCTGTTTGAAATAGTTGTATGCAAAAGCTTTAAATCTATCATCCCGCGTCACCTTTCCAACTGTCAACATGGGTTTATACCGGATAGATCGACCACAAGTAATCTAGTTGAATTTACCAGTTATATTGTTAAATCCATAGAACAGCATTGGCAGGTCGACGCAGTCTACACCGAATTCAGCAAAGCTTTCTTTCGGCTTTTCAACCGACTTTGTCATTTGGTTTTGCTCATATCTCTCTGATAGATCTCAATTTAGCGAGATTAATGGACGAAGATATTTAAAGAAAGCCTCACCGGGAGTTCCACAATATGAGGCCGAATGTAATTCGGGAGGCCGAATGTGTCGAAGGGCCGAATGTCGAAGGGCCGAATGTCGAAGGACCGAATGTGTCGAAGGGCCGAATAGGTCGAAGGGCCGAATTTTTTTTTATTTTTTTTTTGCTTTTAGAAACATATTTTTTATTTTTTATTTAATTTAAATATTTTTTTTATTTTTTTTTTCATATCCCTTTTTCAAAAAAAAAATTCACACTATTTAAGTCCCAACCACACAAATGTGTGGGTAAAAAATCATAGTATGTAATGGCGTTTTTGATAAAAAATTTGGGTAAGATGAAATTTTTTTTAAAAATTTTCTCTGTAGGATTGTGCATCTATCGTTTTTAGGAAGTGCAAGCCAGAAAATTATCTCATTTTTCAGGAAAACTTTAACTTTTTCATTGTTTTTGGTGACAAATTGCGTATTATTTTATTCAAAAAATTTTGGTATTAACATTGTATTTTAACAGTTTTTCGACAGTACAAGTAATTTTGCAATTTTTCTAGGAAAATTTTATTATTCTTTTTACTTAGTTTAAAATTATAAATAAAATTTGCCACTTGAAGAATTGTATAAATTCTGGAAAAGCGGGGGTTTGGGGCGGCAGTTTTATATTTACAAAAGTTGATTTTTTTTAACATTTGTGGCACTATCAGGAGAAGCGATAAGAGCGATAAAAACTCTTTGATCTGTGTCTGCAAGGTTGACAAAGCAATTATTATTAATAAAAGTAAATAAAACTAAAAAAAATATTGAAAAAATAAAAAAAGGGAAAAATTTGCTGGAAAATCAAAAAGTTTTATTAAAATAACGCAAAAATGTAGTTTGCTACCCGTTTCATGACAGTGTAATTCGAATTTTTATCATTAAAATTAAGATTTGATAAATAAAAACGGCAGATTTTTAATTTTTGGATGAAAAAAATCAAAAAAATATTTTTGGAAAAACTGAAAATTTTCCAGGAAAATATTGGGATTTTTCCGAAATTTTTTCTTGCACCTCCTAAAAATGATAGGTATACAATCCTATAAAGAATTATTTTTTAAAAATTTTCATCTTACCCGATTTCGGCGATGTATACGTCATCTACACTTACGCCAAAAATTTTGCTTGTGTGGAAGCAAAACCAACACAATTGTGTATATAGTTATATTGATTTTTTTCGGACGAAAACAATTGTAAAGGAATGCACAAATGCGTAAGTTGGGTCAAAACACATACAAAAATAAATTTTTCACATGGTACTTTTAGAGTACCCACACAATTGTGTTAACAGGCAGGAAAAGGGATATACCTATTGGTGACGCATGACAAAATTTTCCATCACCAAAATGTACCACTGACTGGATACGTGATGAAAAATAGTAAAATACATAAATTCATAAAAAATTCATTTATGTTTAATAAAAAAAAAATTTACAAAATATTCAATAAAACAACAAATTAAAAAAATTATATTTCTAAAACCAAAAAAACGAAAATTCGGCCCTTCGACCCATTCGGCCCTTCGACATTCGGCCCTTTGACACATTCGGCCCTTGAACACATTCGGCCCTTCGACCCATTCGGCCCTTCGAAATTCGGCCCTTTGTACCCATTCCCATTATTTACATGCTAATTTATTTTATATTTAATATTTTCTTTTATCATAAATTAATTTTATATATGTTAATAAAATTTTATAAGTAAATTTATTTTAAATTCCATAAATTTTAAAAATAAAATGCTAATTGTAAAAAAATCGAAAATACATAAACAACATAAAAATATGGCGTTTACAATGGTAAACCCTTTGAGTGCCAAAAAGAGCAATCGTGCTCCTCAATATACTAGCCGAAATCATGTTGGCACGCAAAGTGTTAATGTGAATAAAAAAAAATGACACGTGACTTGCATATGCAGTAAAACAATCATACGCACGAAACTAACACAAGCACAAATGCTACTACTATATCTTTCCGGTTACACTCATTTCGTTTCACACATTTCGAGACAAAATCGATATTTCATGGTACCGTTGTCAGACAATCACCGACTAAGACGTCAGTCCATGTTAGGGTAATTTTAGGACTCAATCATTAAAACTGTTTGTCGGGTAACTTGAGAAGTTTTGGACGAAATTTAGATTTAAATTTTTGCTATACAATAAGAATTATTCGTGTATGTGGCAGATCCTTTAAAGATCACCCCAAGACAAAACACGTACCGCCATATAATTTTTTTTTTTTTATTACATATTTTTTCCCCCGTTTCGGGCGTACTGCTGCACACGAGTAAGAGTTTACCGTTTCCACCAATTATTTATCTGGTAATATGTAAATTAATAATTATTAGCATTATGCTATTCTACCAAAACAGTATTGCTGTGTTATACATTATGCAATATATTTAACATACGTAACAATAATTACCTCACTTACCTTAAATTTAATGTTTTACCGCAACACCATAATTACCTCTCGCTGTGCGCAAAAAATACAACTAAAATAAATAACGAGTTTGTTTAAATAAAACTTATTGTTATTTTTAAATTTTTTATAATTATAATTTTTTGTGTTTTATTTATTTTAATACTGCATTTTTATAATATATAATATATTTTTTTAATTTTTTTTTGTTTGTTTTTAATTTTATCATAATAATAATTATAATAATAATAATTAATAATAATAAGCATGTATAAATTGCACTCAATTTGGTTTTCGTTTTTTTTTTTAATTTTTTGTTGTTTTTGTAAATTATTTTTGTAAATATATAGCATTTAAATTTTTTATGTTTTTTATAGTTTTAAATTTTTAATATTTTTTTGTGTTTTGGAATTTTTAAAATTTTTTATTTAAACTTAAAAATCTATATATATATATATATATATATATATATATATATATATATATATATATATATATATATATATATATATATATATATATATATATATATATATATATATATATATATATATATATATATATATATATATATATATATATATATATATATATATATATATATATATATATATATTATTTATTAATATTATATATTATTATAATAAAGTACTAAAGTTTATTTAATTTTTTTTTCGTAGCAGTAATAATAATATTTTATTTGTTGTTGTTTTATTTTTATTAAATACATTTTTGAAATTTATTTACAAATTTATCTATAATAATAATAAAAGTAATGTAAAAAAAAATTATTGATTTTAAAATTATAATAGTTATATTAAAAATGCGTTTTAATTATTTTATTTATTTATTTAGAATATCAAGTTTTTAGTATTATTTCTTATTTATTCTTAAAATGTTTTTAATAATAAATTTAAATTTTTTATTTTATATTTTTAGTGTTTTGGTTGATTTTTTAGTTTTTTGTTAGTAAAATAATATAAATAAAAATGCATAATAATAATTTATTACAAATATAAATTTTTATGGTACTTATTTTGATGTACTAGAGAATACTAAAGTAGCGGGCACACGGAGTTGGAATAGTTTTGGTTGCGGATTTTATTTTTTTTCATGTCGCGTCTGTTGCTTTCCTAATCACTAGTATCACTTTCGGTATGTTGTTTTGACGTCATTGAAATGTTCGGTACTGTACACAATCCTTAGCACACATACACACACACACGTATATATTTTAGCATTTTATATGTGCGAGTATATCCTTCCTTGAATTTTTCATCATCATGCGCTTCAAATAAATTGTTTTTTATTTTATCTGCTTATAATTTTTATATTAGAAATATTTTTTGTTTTTGCTGCTTTCTTTAAAATATAGTGAACACACATAATATTGCACGTAAGATGTTTCTGCAAAGATGGAAAAGAAAAACAAAAAATGTTATTATTTTTATTCTTATCTTTTATTACAGCAATGGGGAAACAATTTTTTTGTGCGCGCGAGCTTACCCCCCTCATACACATTTTTATTATGAGTATGGGCCGGATTCAATACTTCGTATACATGACATGCAGGGAGATGGGATTGGGGAGGACTTATAATAATAAAAACTGGAAAACATGTTATGCTTCTTGTATTGTTATTGTACTGTGTTCACCAAGAGATACTGAATACCAAGTTTAAGATTTACGTATAACACCGATGTTTGTGTACAGAATTAATGAATTTTTTCAACAGAAATAAAAGAAACAGGAAAAAATGATTGTACTCATTTCAATTAGATAAATTAAAAGTTGAGGTTTTTTAAGTGTTTTTTGTTTGGTAACAGGTAGCTGAAATAAATGTGTTTTAGTTCATGAACTTGAATACGTTGTTCGTTTGAAGAGCAGCGTGTTACGTGTGCTTAAAGTTTAATAAGCTTAACGGCTCTGAATTGAGACCGAAGGACGTAAACGTATACCGCCGCATGGACCAGCATACTATTGCAAAACAAATAATGCAATAAATATCAGCAGAACGTTTTAACAAAGATTTTTTATCGTTTTTTCTCAAAAGTAACGAAAATTATCATAATGGAATCGGCCTTGAAATCCATTTTAAATTGTTTGACGCTTTTATAAAAGTATTAAAAACTATGCGTGTGAAATATGTCAAAAAAAAATCCGAAGCTGTTGCACAGAAATCTAAGAAAAGATAAGAATTGATCTTAAAAACAATTGCCGCATGGTTGACTGATCATCACTTGAGAACGGTTAGACCGATTTGGCTCAATCTTTTTTGCTGTGTTCGAAAATTTTGGGAAAATCCACCGGAAAATTCGGAAAATTGAAAAATGATGTTTATGTAGAGGGTTTCGCACGCATCCGATCCAGATGGTTTTTTATAAAAAAGCAATTGGAAAATGGGAGTGGAAAACTCGGAAACTTCCGGAAAAACCCGAGGAAAATTCATTTTTTTTCTAGCGCATCAGTTGAGAACGGCTGAACCGATTTGGCTCAATCTTTTTTGCTGTGTTCCTAATTTCCAGGAGATGGTTCTTACGAAAAAAAATTTTGGGAAAATTTACTCGGAAAATTCGGAAAATCGAAAAATGATTTTTTTGTTCAGATGGTCTTTTAGAAGAGAAAAATTGGAAAATCTGAGTCGGAATTGCAAGGAGACGGTTAATATTTCAGATTGCGTTGATATGTATATCAAGATAAAAAAGGAATTTTTAAATTTCGTCCGCTTCAATCAATCAAAATTACTATTCGAGCAGTATACATTCATCTGCACGATGCCATCGCTTAAGACGGTGATGCAACCAACGTCGGTCAATTGACCATTCTCCCAGGCCATATTTGTTCATCACGTTCACATGCAATAAAAAATGGTCTGAAATTACCGGTAATCTACTGCCAGAGCAAACTTCCAGCGATCACCAAGACATCACCGCACGTGTGTTTAAACAAAAGTTCAGAACGCAAATGGACGTTGTTGGATGTACTCAGAAGAGTAGCAGAAGCGTAGATTACCACATACACACATTCTGCTGTGGTTAATTGAGAAAATCAGACCAGATCAAATCGATTCAATCATCGGCACCGAAATACCAAATCCAGAAGCAGATCCGGAGTTGTTCGCGGTATTCGCAACAAACACGATTCACGGTCCGTGCGGATATCACAATCCAGATTCACCGTGTATGACCGATGTGAAATGCACAAAACAAGGTCTGTGCCCATTGCTGGCATACACAATTAGTGGAAACGACGGATATCTACTATATCGGCATCGTTCACCCGAAGATCGTGGCAGAACAGTCACTTTGACGGTGAATCGATAACCGCTGGATCGTTCGGTATTTCAAGCTTCTATTGATAACGTTCGCAACACACTGCAATGTTGAGTACGGTAACTCCATTAAGTCCATTAAATATGTTTGCAAGTAAGTGAACAAAGGTAGCGACCTGGCAGTGTTCGGCATTTCTGCTTTGGATAAGGCGATTTAGCGTACTTTCTCATTTGCACTACACAAACGTAACCCCATTGTTCAACATTTGTGGGTGCATTTTGAGAATAGACAACGTGTCTATTTCACGGAAACCAATGGCAGAATGATCACCAGCTACAACACTCACGAATTTCATCATATTTTCCAAAGCGATCTGTTCGCACGAACATTACTTTACTGGAAAATGCCACGTTATTATACTTCGAACCAGTCGTCGAAATAGTTTCAACGACGAAAGAAAGGCACACCTGTTGCAGGATGCATCGATGGTGCGTTGTGCGCCACTTATCAAGAAGCTTGCAACGTCGGAATTTGGTGTAAAACGACTCACATTGGGACTCTTCACTCGCCGATACCACTGTTTCTGCGCTGTTAAATCAAATTCGTACATTGTTCGCCATCATCATAGCGACGTGTCATCCGTCGAACGCATTGAAATTGTGGAACAAATACAAGGACGGGATGGCTGACGACATTTTGCATCGAGTTCGCACTGCAGCAGCGAGTGTGAACAAATGTCCCAATTTGAATGCACAGCAAAATAATGTGTACGATGCACTGATGAAGGCAGTGGACGAATAAGAAAACAGCGGAGTATTCTTCCTCGATGCTCCCGCTGGAACACGTAAAACCTTTCTGACCAGGGATTTTGTACGCTATTCTCATGAGAATTTGTATTGTAAACGTATACAAACTCTTATGAGAATTTCGTGAGAATAGCGCACAAAATTCCAATGCTGGTTTCATTGCTTTTAGCCACAATTCGCTCGAGATCTCAAATAGCGTTAACCGTTGCATCATCGGGAATTGCAGTCACATTGCTAGACGGTGGCTAGACAGAACATTCTGCGTTGAAGTTGCCGATGAATATCCACACGAATGACAAACCAGTGTGCTCAATTGCCAAGAAATCGGTGATGGCTAAGGTATTGCAAGAATGCAAAATCATCATCTGGGACGAACGGACAATGGCACATAAACGGTCATTGGAAGCGTTCAATCGAAAGATGAAGGATTTACGAAGTGACTCAAGACGTTTTGGTGGAGCAATGATTTCGCGAGAATCGCTTTACAGAACGACACATCAACTGCTGATTTTTCAAACAACTGTTGGCGCTTAGCAATGATCAAATTCCTGTTGATGTTTTGATAGGATTGATTTCGTTTACCTCGAATTTTTGCATGTTCATGACGTCGAAGCTCATGACGCTTATCACAAAAGTGTTTCCGGGCATTCGCCGATATTATTTATAAATCTCGTTTGGCTCAGATAACGAGCGATTTTGGCAGCGTAGAGAGAGCTAGGAACAGTCTGAATTACTTGGTTAAAATTCAAATCGCTTGGGAAATGCATTCTTATAAATCCGTTGACTGTGTGACCAATCAAGACGAGGCAAACAACTACTCGGCCGAGTTTTTGAATGCGCTCGATTTGCCGGGAATACCACCCCATAACCTGACGCTAAACGTAGGGTTTGTTATAAACATGCTGGGTAATCTGAACCCTCCGAGATTGTGAAACGGAACGCGATTAGCTATGAAGAAACTGATGAACAACGCGTTTCAAGCGACGATCATCAAAGGCAAACTCAAAAGAAGATGTTAAATTCGCTATGACGATTAACAAATCGCAAGGTCATATTCGTTGGGAGTATGCGGAATAAATCTGGAATTTCCGTGTTTTTCTCATGATCAGTTGTACGTCGCATGTTCGAGAGCTGGCAAACCATCATCGTTGTTCATTTACGCGCCAGACAAAAAACCGAAAAATATTGTTTACCACAATGCATTTTATTGATTCCATTTAATTCCACTCGAATAAAATATTGAATTATTTTGAATTCCAACTGACTCCAATTCATTTCCACACTGAGAGAAAAAATTCAAAGAACAAACATTAGAATATGAAATTAAAAATCATACCATCAAATTATAAAAGGCAAGTTTGCAAAATGTTAGTAAATTTTCAAAATGCTACTAACAAAAATGCTACTAACGAAATTTGTTCAATAAAGTTCAAAAGATTGACATTTGGATAGATTTTCCGGAATGCTCGTGATAACTTCTCTAACAGGGACCAACGGCCGGCGATATAAATAACGGATGTTTAAGCAAAGGAATATTGCAACAAATTTCAAAAGATTTAGATGTGGGCACGTTTTATGGAATGCTCATAATATGGTCTCTTACTGGAATAAACTATTCCAACGATTCCTGGGGTCAGCAAGATATATAAATAACAGGTCTTTCACAAAGGAGCTGTTGCAACAAATTTCAATTAGGAAATTTCTTCACCAAATTTCAAGAGATTGAAATGTGGGTAGATTTTCTTGAATGGTCGTGATTTAGTCTCTTAAAGCCAGGATAAACGAATCTTAGGGGCAGCAATATAAATAACAGAACTTTTACAAAGGGGTTGTTGCAAGAAATTTCATGAACAGATTTCTTAATTGAAATTTGTGGCAACAACCCCTTTGTAAAGGACCCGTTATTTATGTTTGTCCCGGCAAGATACCAAATCACGACCATTTCGGAAAACCTACGCACATACCTATCTTTTGAAATTTGTTGAAGCTTTTCCCTAACTGAACTCGTTGCAAAAACCTATTGGTTGTGCAACATTTATTGCATGCAACAAATTTGAATTTTTTTTTTGACATATTTCACTTGGGTTAGAAACCTTGTATCTATCTTACGTTTGTGTTTTTATGACAGCTAGAATACTAATGCATTTAAATGCCCAGCAAATTTAGTAGGGTTGGCATTGAAGCCTTAAAAATAAGAAAAAGCTTAGATAAGCTAAGATTAATTGTTTTGATTTTCATAACAGAGGCATTTTGACATTTTCGCTAGAGATGGTTGATCAAAATCGCGTTTACCTAGAACTCGATGTGTTTTGAACAACCCATTCTATTTCAGAATTTTATGCAGAGAAATATTTTGTTGGTAATGTATAAAATAAGTCACACAGTGGCTATGCCAATTTGCACAACATTGTAGTGATTGTGAAGTGTTTGTGTTTCAACGAGTCCACCATGTGACCCGAAGAGTACGTGCATACATTTAGTTTTAATATGTAATGAAGCCCATGTAAAAAATAAATGTTTTTTGCATAGCCACAGAATTTTTCTACTTCTTCTGTACCGAATGTCTACAATGTTGATTCTATGCCAAAGGCTAATTGAAAATGGAATATTCTTTTGTATGTTACGTATACGAAGTATGGATGCATGTATAATTTTATGGTACATGTAAGTATGATTGTATGATGAAAATTGCTTTATAGTTTAAGTATATGCTCATTTTCGTCTATAACCAACAATAACAACAACACAAGTACAGCATCATCATCAAAATCCATTACAAACGTAAAATGAAACATCGCCTAAGAGAAATTTAGTTTTTTAACCTAACAAGCAAAATGTAAATTTGTTTGGATACTTAAATACAAATTGATATTTGTTTTTATCAACATATATACACACAGCACAAAAAAAAACTGCGCTGCTGGATGAGAAAAACTAGTCTGGAAAATTAACTGAAAAAAATTGAAGGAAAAACACAATAAAGCAGCAACAAAAAAGAGCAAAGTTAAAATGAAAATCTAGTCGTTTATACCCATTACTCTACGTACAATATCCAATTTTCTATATACGAGTATCTCCCGCAAACAAAATGATAATACACAAGTATACATTTTCATACCTATATTGTACACCCCCAGTGAGACTGTGAAGATGAAAAATATTTATTATTGTTATTGAAAAATATCACCACTTTATGTGCGGTTTGGTGATATTTTTGTGCCGCATAACTTTTTGTAACGAAACAACATAGACAAGCAAAATAAAGGGAAAATTATCTCGGGAAGGGTGCGAGCACTTGATTGTTAAACAAAACACAATAGAGTGGAAATAAAAAAAATGTTAACGCGGAAAATATTAGTTACACAAAAGAATCTTTTAAAAAGATCAACTGTATTTTCATGCAGAGGTATATTCTTTGAGAATTTTTGCTTTAAAATGAATTTTAATCAAATTTTGGGTGACAAGTTAAGTGACCACAGCGCAATATTACGGTAACTTGTAGCTGCTTTAATTTATAATTATTTTTAGAAGAGAGAAGTAAACTCAAAATCAAATTTCCCATCTCTCAAAATTTTTCAAATTTTACAATGTTAATTTATACCCCTTTTATTCCAATTCATCGCTAAGCGGCATGGTTCTAAAATTAAGAAACGTGTTTTTTTCAAAATAAAAACAATATAGCAACTTTATGACGTAGAAATACGCCTATTACCAAAGCACAATATAATTATTGAAATGGCATACTTTTTGACTTGTCATAAAATTTAAGAATCTTGGAGATTATAAATATATTTTCAATGAGAAAAAGAATTAATTAAGACTCGGGAAAACGCCCAACCATATTTTCGGTTTACGGATGGTCATTTGAGGCCATTCCAACTGTGATTTACGGCGGGAAGACGTTCAACAGAATTTTGGGTCAAAGGCGGAGAGACACCCAACCCATTTCGGTGAAAGGCACCCCAACCAAAGGGTGACCTAACCGAGGACCAATGTACAATTTTTATTTAATTTTTTTTATTTTATTTACTAAAACTAAATTCAATTTAAAAATAAATTTTTTCAACTTTTAAATTCAAATTTTTATTTTTATTTTCAATTTCAAATTTTATTATTACTTTTTTTTTCAAATTTCAATCAAATTGTATATTGTAATTGAGCACCGAATTTCGGTACTTGTGCACACGACCGGACTGCACGGTGGTTTTGCTCAAAATTATTCACTTCCGGCGACCATATTTTTGGTGTTGTTCAAATTATTTCCGTTTTGGTATCCGCGACCATTTTCTTTTCTCTTGATATTTTTTTTTATAATTGCACTGCGATTCTCATTGGCATTCGGTTTCATTTTCTTTTTCATTCATCGGCCGGGATCTGTTTTTCCGGTTATTATTATTTACGTCATTTTTCTAATTTTTGTTGTAGAATAAAATCAATTACTAAATTTCTTTTTGGGACGGTATGTTGATAGGGGGATTTTCATTTCGTGTCGGTTCCATATTTGCAGGCTGGGCTTGCCAATTCTTGTGATCTCCTTGGCAGGACATCCACAGGGCTGGAGTGGTCTATAGTCTGCAGCTGTCGGAGTGTTAATTGTAAGAGATTGCCTAGAGGTTTCTCCGGATGATGAGAGGCTTTGTCTGTTGGGAAAACGGCCTTACCTTCTTATGCTGCTTCGTTGTGGCTGGTCATCGGCCTATAGAGGTCGATGGAGGTGGGAAGGGAATTAGAATTAGAATTAATCATGTGAATTTTCCAACCTGCAGTCCAATATGGAAATGGAAGAATAAAGTGAATGCTGGCATGTGTAAAACAAAAATTGTATTTCTAACGAAGAACAAACTAATTCAGCGTGTTTCACGTTCACTGTCAACAATACAACAATATTAAGAGTCTTTAACCGCGGTGCACACTTTCATAAACACAATGTGTCAAACAACTTTAAATAAATTACACCAGAGCGCGTTCACTAATTTCAATTCGAAGTTCTGAAAAATGGCTTTTTAAACTTAACTATTGTGTTGTATAACACCTTAAAACTGCTTTGTTGAATTTTTAGTAACACATAAATGAAAAGACATGCGTAAGCGCTACTACTGAAGGGCGAAACGCCTAGGGGTACGAAATATAGCGGAAATTTGCCAGCTGAAAATAAGTGATTACGCTACTCGCCACAAGCGGCATTAAAATATTAAAATTGATCCTTAAAATAACAAATTGATTGATCTCCGAAGTAAAGCAACTCGGTATATGAAATCTTGAAGTTTAACAATATGCCATCTTTCCGCCATTTATTAAAGAATTACGATGAAATTCGGTTAGTAGCTTTGGTTGGGGACTTAAAAGTGAGTTTTGGACAAAATTCTAGGATTTGTTCAAGCTGGATTAAGCATGGCCATTTCATAAACAATCTATATCAAGTTTGGTTTCTAAATTCATTATGATTGAAATACAAATTTAAGATGTAAATATTGGTTCTAAAATTTCATGCGGCCATATAAGTTCTTCTCAGTTAAGTTATTGGAAAAACAACCGAAAGTATTCATTACTAAGCTGTTAGTAAAATATCGTATCATCTGCATACGAATTCATTGGTTTTTGATCGGTGTAATTTCCGTGTTAGCCAATTTCCTTCACCTTCTAATTTTTGAATGTTCACCGGATCGCCTTCTATTTTGTTCCGTTTTGAAATTTGTACCGAAATCAAAATGAATAAAATATCACTAAAATAATTCAGTCTTATCGTCGTCTTCCGGATTCTTCTTTGAACACGATAATGAAATTAGAGATACAGGGTGTCCCATTGAAAGGTTTACTACTTCTTTTCCCTCAACAATTTTTTATGTGAAAGAAAACAGATTTAATATTTCCACATCATAATGTTTGGAATTATGTATGAAAAACAATGTCTGACAAATATCCAGCTCTATTGCCCTTACACATCTGGACTCTTTTGATTACATTTTTCGTCACTTTTTCTCTCATTTTACCCCGTATCATGTTAATTTTTTCTCTAATGTTCTATTTAAATTGTTCAATATTATCTGATTTATTGCATAAATCTTACTTTTAAGATATAACCTCATAAAAATAAGTTGGGAGCAGTAAAATAGGGTGACCTTGAAGGCCAGTCCATATCACCAGATTTCGAAATTACCTATTGTGAAAACATTTCTCGTAACATTTCCAAGGTTTTTCTAGTGCTATGAAATGTGGCAAGGTCCTGTTGGAACTACATGTTCACCAGATCATTGGCGTACAGTTCTGGTCTAAAACAGTTCCTGATCATAACACGATAACGTTCGTCAGTGACTGCAACAGCCTAACCATTCGGATTTTCGTAAAAATATGGTCCAATGAACTCCTCAGCCAAAATTTCCCAAATTGCAC
This sequence comes from Nephrotoma flavescens, assembly GCA_932526605.1. NCBI lineage: Eukaryota > Metazoa > Arthropoda > Insecta > Diptera > Tipulidae > Nephrotoma > Nephrotoma flavescens. The sequence goes on along the minus strand of OW052221.1, from coordinate 282,354,485 downwards.
ACCATATCGTCACTTTCAAGAGATGTAATGGTGATTGATTCTTAACTGAAAATGAACTTTGTCGCTCATAATTAATTTTTGAAAAAAAATCCGGATTATCAATGTCAAGTAACAGCATATTATTTGTCTGATTGATGTCATTTTATTATCTCGTACACTTTCACTTGCAGCCGCAATATTTTCTGGTGTTCTGACTATGCGTTGCTGCACACACTTTATCTTATTTGCCACAGCCCCTCTCTCTTCAAATTCTTTGATAATCCGGGAAATTGTAGGCTTTGAAGGCACCATCTTCCTTCCGAAACTTTCACGTAATTTTCTTAAAGTTATTGTAATAGATGATTGATTGTGTCAAAGGTTTTCACAATATTAAAACGCATTGTTCAATCGAATATTTTACCATGATTATTTTTCCACGTGTGTACTTCACGACTGTTAAGTATGAACTGTCAATAAAAATATTCGAATAAATGGCGGCAAAAAAAATTGTAACAATTTCTGATGAACAGTCTGTACTATTCCTTTCTCGGCACTTTTCAACAATTTCACAACACTTCGTGAATATTGTTGCTGTAAACATTAATTCTGTTAATTTTCCAATCTTCAGTCCAATACGTAGTTGAATGAATAAAATAAATTCTTTTGTGATCCCAATCCATTTGCTGCAATACTTTAGTTGAAAGAATCAGTTGCAACCATGGAACCATGAAAAAATACAAATTTTAGATATCGCCTTTTGATCCATGTTATTTTTATGTCTATTCTATTAATATTCCTATTCCTATTTCTATTCCTATTTATATTCCTATTCCTATTTCTATTCCTATTCCTATTCCTATTCTTATCCCTATTCCTATTCCAATTAATATTCCTATTCCTATTCCTATTCGTATTCCTATTCCTATTCTTATTCCTATTGCTATTCCTATTCCTATTCCTATTCCTATTTCTATTTCTATTTCTATTCCTATTCCTATTCCTATTCTTATTCCTATTCCTATTCCTATTCCTAACCTTATTGCAATTCCTATTCCTATTCCTATTTCTATTCCTATTCCTATTCCTATTCCTATTCCTATTCCTATTCCTATTCCTATTCCTATTCCTATTCCTATTCCTATTCCTATTCCTATTCCTATTCCTATTCCTATTCCTATTCCCATTCCCATTCCCATTCCCATTCCCATTCCCATTCCCATTCCTATTCCTATTCCTATTCCTATTCCTATTCCTATTCCTATTCCTATTCCTATTCCTATTCCTATTCTTATTCCTATTCCTATTCCTATTCCTATTCCTATTCCTATTCCTATTCCTATTCCTATTCCTATTCCTATTCCTATTCCTATTCCTATTTTTATTCCTATTCCTATTCCTATTCCTATTCCTATTCCTATTCCTATTCCTATTCCTATTCCTATTCCTATTCCTATTCCTATTCCTATTCCTATTCCTATTCCTATTCCTATTCCTATTCCTATTCCTATTCCTATTCCTATTCCTATTCCTATTCCTATTCCTATTCCTATTCCTATTCCTATTCCTATTCCTATTCCTATTCCTATTCCTATTCCTATTCCTATTCCTATTCCTATTCCTATTCCTATTCCTATTCCTATTCCTATTCCTATTCCTATTCCTATTCCTATTCCTATTCCTATTCCTATTCCTATTCCTATTCCTATTCCTATTCCTATTCCTATTCCTATTCCTATTCCTATTCCTATTCCTATTCCTATTCCTATTCCTATTCCTATTCCTATTCCTATTCCTATTCCTATTCCTATTCCTATTCCTATTCCTATTCCTATTCCTATTCCTATTCCTATTCCTATTCCTATTCCTATTCCTATTCCTATTCCTATTCCTATTCCTATTCCTATTCCTATTCCTATTCCTATTCCTATTCCTATTCCTATTCCTATTCCTATTCCTATTCCTATTCCTATTCCTATTCCTATTCCTATTCCTATTCCTATTCCTATTCCTATTCCTATTCCTATTCCTATTCCTATTTCTTTTACAAGTATTTTCGAAGAGACGCATTAACGCAACCTTACGTACAATATGTTACAATATCCTGCAACACGATGCAGCTGCGTGCAGCATAATACATTATCCAGGATTATTGAGGGACATTTCGCAAAATGGCTTCCCCATCGGAGGACTCCCAATTTAAGCTGATATCAGAAGTCCTTGTATTCGCTTCCTCGCTCTGGAAAATCGTACCCCAGAAATTTTTAATGAATTCGTTTAATTTGAAAAAATTAAAAAAAAGGAATTCAAGCCTAGGACCCCTATTTACTTCGCACGGCAGTCAGAAGCTACTGTGGATCACCTTGATGGTGAGTTCTAAAGAAGTGCTTTTTAGGCAGCACGGCTGAACATATATGATAACGAGGAGAATTTTATTCGACCCTAACGAGAATAATATTGACATCACCCAGGAACAACAGCTAAATACGGCTTAAATTTTGGATCGCGAACGATTAAACGATAAATTTAGGATTTTGAAAATTTTCATATTCATAACGAAATTGGGCGCGAATTTTACTCATTGAATTTTAAATGGTGAGAATGTCATTTCAACAAGTGCCTGCCTAAGGTTCCGTTGATCGGATCATCTATTGGGAAAAACAGTTTGAAACAAATCAAACAATTCAGAATTAATTAATTGTTCTGGGACTAGTCCGAACTAGATCAAACCATCTGGATCGAGTTTAGAATCGAAATAATCCCAGTCCTTTGTTGGAACATTTCTTATCTATCCTATCTAACCTATTCTTATCCCTATTCCTATTCCAATTAATATTCCTATTCCTATTCCTATTCGTATTCCTATTCCTATTCTTATTCCTATTGCTATTCCTATTCCTATTCCTATTCCTATTTCTATTTCTATTTCTATTCCTATTCCTATTCCTATTCTTATTCCTATTCCTATTCCTATTCCTAACCTTATTGCAATTCCTATTCCTATTCCTATTTCTATTCCTATTCCTATTCCTATTCCTATTCCTATTCCTATTCCTATTCCTATTCCTATTCCTATTCCTATTCCCATTCCCATTCCCATTCCCATTCCCATTCCCATTCCCATTCCCATTCCCATTCCCATTCCCATTCCTATTCCTATTCCTATTCCTATTCCTATTCCTATTCCTATTCTTATTCCTATTCCTATTCCTATTCCTATTCCTATTCCTATTCCTATTCCTATTCCTATTCCTATTCCTATTCCTATTCCTATTCCTATTCCTATTCCTATTCCTATTCCTATTCCTATTCCTATTCCTATTCCTATTCCTATTCCTATTCCTATTCCTATTCCTATTCCTATTCCTATTCCTATTCCTATTCCTATTCCTATTCCTATTCCTATTCCTATTCCTATTCCTATTCCTATTCCTATTCCTATTCCTATTCTTATTCCTATTCCTATTCCTATTCCTATTCCTATTCCTATTCCTATTCCTATTCCTATTCCTATTCCTATTCCTATTCCTATTCCTATTCCTATTCCTATTCCTATTCCTATTCCTATTCCTATTCCTATTCCTATTCCTATTGCTATTCCTATTCCTATTCCTATTCCTATTCCTATTCCTATTCCTATTCCTATTCCTATTCCTATTCCTATTCCTATTCCTATTCCTATTCCTATTCCTATTCCTATTCCTATTCCTATTCCTATTCCTATTCCTATTCCTATTCCTATTCCTATTCCTATTCCTATTCCTATTCCTATTCCTATTCCTATTCCTATTTCTATTCCTATTCCTATTCCTATTCCTATTCCTATTCCTATTCCTATTCCTATTCCTATTCCTATTCCTGTTCCTGTTCCTATTCCTATTCCTATTCCTATTCCTATTCCTATTCCTATTCCTATTCCTATTCCTATTCCTATTCCTATTCCTATTCCTATTCCTATTCCTATTCCTATTCCTATTCCTATTCCTATTCCTATTCCTATTCCTATTCCTATTCCTATTCCTATTCCTATTCCTATTCCTATTCCTATTCCTATTCCTATTCCTATTCCTATTCCTATTCCTATTCCTATTCCTATTCCTATTCCTATTCCTATTCCTATTCCTATTCCTATTCCTATTCCTATTCCTATTCCTATTCCTATTCCTATTCCTATTCCTATTCCTATTCCTATTCCTATTCCTATTCCTATTCCTATTCCTATTCCTATTCCTATTCCTATTCCTATTCCTATTCCTATTCCTATTCCTATTCCTATTCCTATTCCTATTCCTATTCCTATTCCTATTCCTATTCCTATTCCTATTCCTATTCCTATTCCTATTCCTATTCCTATTCCTATTCCTATTCCTATTCCTATTCCTATTCCTATTCCTATTCCTATTCCTATTCCTATTCCTATTCCTATTCCTATTCCTATTCCTATTCCTATTCCTATTCCTATTCCTATTCCTATTCCTATTCCTATTCCTATTCCTATTCCTATTCCTATTCCTATTCCTATTCCTATTCCTATTCCTATTCCTATTCCTATTCCTATTCCTATTCCTATTCCTATTCCTATTCCTATTCCTATTTCTTTTACAAGTATTTTCGAAGAGACGCATTAACGCAACCTTACGTACAATATGTTACAATATCCTGCAACACGATGCAGCTGCGTGCAGCATAATACATTATCCAGGATTATTGAGGGACATTTCGCAAAATGGCTTCCCCATCGGAGGACTCCCAATTTAAGCTGATATCAGAAGTCCTTGTATTCGCTTCCTCGCTCTGGAAAATCGTACCCCAGAAATTTTTAATGAATTCGTTTAATTTGAAAAAATTAAAAAAAAGGAATTCAAGCCTAGGACCCCTATTTACTTCACACGGCAGTCAGAAGCTACTGTGGATCACCTTGATGGTGAGTTCTAAAGAAGTGCTTTTTAGGCAGCACGGCTGAACATATATGATAACGAGGAGAATTTTATTCGACCCTAACGAGAATAATATTGACATCACCCAGGAACAACAGCTAAATACGGCTTAAATTTTGGATCGCGAACGATTAAACGATAAATTTAGGATTTTGAAAATTTTCATATTCATAACGAAATTGGGCGCGAATTTTACTCATTGAATTTTAAATGGTGAGAATGTCATTTCAACAAGTGCCTGCCTAAGGTTCCGTTGATCGGATCATCTATTGGGAAAAACAGTTTGAAACAAATCAAACAATTCAGAATTAATTAATTGTTCTGGGACTAGTCCGAACTAGATCAAACCATCTGGATCGAGTTTAGAATCGAAATAATCCCAGTCCTTTGTTGGAACCAAAGCTTGAATATTGAAAAGCGATTAGCCTTGAATGTTTCACAACGAGAGGGAGCAGAGTTTAACTAGTCAAACTATGACTTCTAGCACCTTTTGAAGTGCGCGATTAGGAATATAGGTTGCCCCGCCATAATCATTTCGACCTTTGTGACATGAAATGTACAGTCGTTAAAGTTTGAGTATATTCTCGGGAAAATGAAACCAAGATGTATGAACATCTAAGGCCAAACTTTCGTCCCAAGTTAGCTTAAGTTTCCAGAACTATTGCACAGACATCTTCTTTAGTACAACAACAAAACCAATCCCATGGGATCAAAAAGTTTAGCTAACTCAGAAATAACGTTTCGTTTTGTTATTTTCATAGATTCCTTGACAAGATTGATAGTAACGAGGAATGTGTCGGGATTTTACTGTCAATATAAACGTAATATGTATTTGAACAAGTTACTCACAACCCTCTTCGGGATTATTTGCTGTGTAACATACATGTAGTTGTGAATTATATGAGTAGCACTATCATCCAGTGGCTCTGAAAGAAGCAGAAGTTGTACCATACGTGACGGTTTTAAACTGATTTGTGATTAAAGGATCCTTCGTTTGAGGCCAATACTAAATATTATATTAAAATACTTTATCTATTTAAATCTTCAATGTTGGCTGTTAGTCCGATATTTTTGACAAGAAGAGGCCTTCTGTTGAAGCAGATCCATTATTACCTCCGAAGCGAAGTACAGTAAATGCAAAACTACAATCCACTGTAGAACCGCTAATACCAAGAATTTGAGTCACAGATTTTATTGCCCTTAAATTGAATTTAGATGCAAGCAATTTTGTAATGAAATTATTTGTGGAATAAAAGTCTAGCATTGCCCCTGCAATAGAAGTGGGACAATGCGACAACAACGTCAAGGAATTGTTGTATGGGTGCGTGGCTAAGTACAAATTTGGGTGATATGGGATGGGAACAACATAAAAGTAATTGTAAAAATTAAAGAAAATAATGAGAACTTCACTCCGCCGGTATGCCTAGTAGTGCTCCATCCAGCAAGCAGCATGTATTTCCCAGCAGCCGAAGAACCTGGCTTAAGGATTCAGTGGGACCAATTACTCAATAATCCAAAATTTAAAATTGATTATATATACTTAGAAGTAAGGCGGCCATCTCTTAACTAATGGGGGGTAGGGCCAACAAAATAAATAAATAAATTGGTAGTCAATGTTTTTTTGATGAAATTTGGTATAGTGGATGGAAATGGTATTCTAAAATTATTTTTAGAATTTCCGGTATTTGATCAACTGCAAAGCGGCATCTGCAGGTTATGATGAAGTTTTTTATGCTGGACGGAAATGGGATTCACAAATGATTTTTAGAAGAATTTCGGATAGAGGGCAACTGGGACAGAATAATCAATTTTCTATGGGAAGTAAGGAACTAGGAAATAAGTACGAAATTAACTCAAGCACAGAGTTTTGCTCATCTATCGAATATTAAATCAGCTGGGAAGGCCCCTCATCGCCGCTGTAACGTAACGAGCATTTGTGTGCTTAATGCTGATGGTCAGTGCATTATAGGAACATACCGTTATATTTCCCAAACTCTGTGAACGGAGAAATTTCTGGTGATATATGAGCAAAATTCCGATAACTATGAGATGCGAATATTAAATCAGCTGGGGAGGCCCTTTATCCCCGCTGTAACGTAATAAGCATTTGTGTCCTTAATGCTGATGGATTTTGTTTTTAAATTTCTTAATTTTAAGTGTGGTAAATCTCTTCTTGTAATAGATTCTCAATTTAAATTTTATTTTCTGTACGTGAGACTGTTTTTATTTTTTTCGGGATGGAATTTGATTTTCTTCATATATTTTTAAATTTTTCGGGCTGAAGTAATTTAATGAATTTAGTGGAGAAACGCACCTAAATATAAAAGGCGTTTTTCGGGATGGTTTTCGGGCCAGCTTCACATACGTGACGGAAATAGGTTTCTAAAATAATTTTTGTAAAGAAACCCTAGAACATGGAAAAGTTTCATCTGGGACAGAACCAAGCCATTCTTAAACCGATCATGATAAACTTGGATATAGTGGATCGATATCAGATTTTAAAATGATATTTGAAAGTAATTCTGGAACATAGCCATGGGACGGAACTAGGTTATTTTTGAACAGATTTTGATGAAGTTTTTTTTTGATAGATGGAACTGGTATTCTAAAATGTTTTTTTCAGAATTTCTGATATATGGTCAACTGGGACGGAACTGATCCATTTCACCATAAAATTGAGAACCAGATCATCATGTTAATTTGACTATAATGAATGAAATTGGCATGCTAATGATTTCTGGAAGAAGTTCCGGAATAATCCCATCTGGGACGGGGAACTAGACTTATGCTGAACAGATTTTGACGAAATTTTGTATGGTTGATGGAAATTAGATTCTAAACTGCAATTGGATTCTTACTAACCATAATGTATTTGGGTAATCATGATGAACTGAGTATGAATGGAAAATTGGTTTCTTAAAATCATTTCTGGGACTGAACACGATTATTTTTGGACTGGTTATGATGAATTCTTGAATTGTGGATGGAAATTAGATTCTATAATGATTTTGAGGTGAACTTATGGAATATGGCCAACTGGGATGAAATCATGTTATATTTTATCAGATTATGATGATATTTGTTATGGAGGATGAAAATGGGATTCCAAGCAGAATTTTTGGGAGAAGTTCTGGAATATATCTAAACGGAACTATATTTAATGTTTTAATATCTTAAAACTGATTTGTTGAACTACTTATTAATTAGAATTTCTTCTAATTTGAAAACAGCCCCATTCTCTCAATTATTTTGTGATTCCAATCCATTTGATGCAATACTTTAGTTGAAAGCATCAATCGCAGCGATGAAAGAAATCCAATTTTTAGATATCGCCTTTTGCTCCATCTTATTTAGTCTATATAGATGTAAATATATTACATTATACAGTATACTTTGAACATAAATTCCGAACATATTCAACCGTTATAAATAATTTCCATTTCATTTTCATCAGAAAAATATTTCAAAATTTTCCTTTCATTTTTCATATCATATAAAATACACGAAGTATCTTGTCTGTGATTTATCTACATTTTGGCTGGTTTTCTTCGTTCGTTCATATCTTTTCCAAATTACTTTCCAGGAGCGCAGCACATGTACGAGTACGTACCATATTTATATCGAGCACACAAATGAATATCATTTTTTACTCAATAATTTTCCGTTTTTTCATTTCTTTTAATAGTGGTGAAAAAGGAAAAAAAAAATACTTGTTGATGCAAAAATAAATTTATCTTAAAAAATAAGAAGAAATAAAAAATTGTAAAAAATTTTCAATTTCCTTTGTTATCGAATATTATAATAGAGCCGCACACAGAGCAATTTTCTTTCGTTCGGTTTTCTCGTTTTTCCCTTCATCATCATCAACAACAACAACAACAGCATCAGCATGGTAATTTTTTTTTTTTTTTGTATTCTGAATGCTCATAATATGAAGGAGATGTTAATGGTAAATTGAGTGTAGTATGAATATTATTATTTCCAGCTTTGATGTTTTTGTTCTTGAATATCGTCTTTTTACCATTATTATTATTATAATTTTTTTTTTTTTGCTCTATAAATGAAAAATAATACAAGAAATATTTAAGTGTCAATTATTCTTTTTTGTAAATTATTTGTCAAAAGGGGAATAAAAATAATAATAAATGCTATTTTTGTAATTTAACACTTGAAAATGTGTGCGCTCTTATTGCTTTTATTTTATTAAATAATAGAATAAAAAAAATATTTTAATAGAAGTTTTTTGTAAAATTGTGTTGTTGAATGGAAGTGTCAGGTACTCTTTGTTTCTCCCTCTTGCCTCTGTAGCTATATCTATTTGTGCCCTATGTGCACTGTAATAACAAGTTCAATTGTCTGGTAAATTAATTTTTATTTTTGGATTTTCAATTAAAATAGAAGTTTTTTTTATGTGGTGTCATGTACGTCATACACACTCTCAAAATAATTTGGTTGAATAAACAAACAATCCATTGCTGAATGCTGTGTACGTACATACAGATTTCTATCGTTCATTATTTAAAAAGGTTTTTCCGATAGGCAACCAATTTTTTTGTCAGCATACATATATACAAATCTCATATTACAGAAATCCTTAAAATCTCCCAAAAGACATCCAATTTTCAGTCTTAAATTGAACACAAAAATTTTTTTTGCCATTTTTGTTCGTATGTACTATACAAACCATATCCATGATGTATATGATTACGACAATACGACATTTTAAAAGTTCTGGGTGTAATCCAACACTAAAATTTGTTAAAAGCGTCAAAGTCATTAACTTTAATATACGACTGTAGAGGTACGTCGAAATGGACTGTGAAATAGTTTTTAACAATTCAATGGGGAATTGATTATGCTGTCGTTTGTTTCTGGTCGTTCTATATAATGACGGTGTTTACTTTCAATTACAATATATTAGAGTGTCATAAAAAATTTAACTAAATAAATGAAAAAAAAAAAAAAACAAATTGTTGGTTATTACGGCAAATTAGAGATTGTGTTTGGTGATAAAAAGTTTGGGAGAATTTAAAATAAAAATACTTTTTTTTGGGCGATGCATGTAATGACAATGTTTTAGAGAATCCTTTGATTCATTTTATTACGTAATTTACAGGGCTTATAGTAATGTAAACTCGGTGTTGTGCGTTTACGCGTATTGCGGAATTGTCTACATGTTGGTGTCGAAAATAAAATACAAAATAGGTTATGGCGTAGAAAATGTCAACAAATAGGTAAAATATGACGAAAATATAGAATATTGCGTGTATCATGTACATACATGCATACGGATAAGAAGTGTTGATTAGATAAAATAATTTATAATGAAGTGCGTCCATGCAAATGGGATTCACATCTAATGTCGTTACTAGATAGGATATAATACAAGCTATCAAGTACAGCTGAAGTACAATCAAATAATGACATAATTCAGAGAACCGCGAATTACTCAGCCAAGAGCTTCAAACTAAAATCGACGATATTAATGTGAAAATGGTTGCTATTAAGGATGATGTGAACGGTAACATGCGTATTATCGAAACACTTACTTGTGAGGTTGCCCAATCTCAACAGTGTATTGATGTTTTAGAGTTTCAAAACGAGTTAGTTCTGCAACAGTCACTCAAAAATCATATAATTGTGCTATGGGAGTTCCATCGAGCTGTAAAAATTCGGACACTATTGACTACGAGCAGTTTGTAATAAATTTAGGTATTGTGCTTAAATTTAAATTAGATGATGTTGATAACTACTTCACAGAGTAAACTCAAAAGGCAGTGGAGATAAAATACATACAATTGTGCAGCTATTTATTTCATTTAAATTTAGCAGCATAAAGCAGGCTTAAATTGGCTCACTTAATAAAAAATTGGTCAGTTTTGTTGCATCAATTATATCCAGCTAGCCCACCCAATAAAAAATTAATTATAAACCGTCGATTACAAAAACATTTTGCCGCTCTATTGACTGCCTCAATGAAATTACAACGATCTTGTATCCTATTTAAATGTTGGTATAATAGACATGTCTATATTCAAGAGAAGGTGGCTGACATTCCCGGTTGTATATTGCTTGTCACAGCTACCAGCCAACTAGAAGCCCAATAAATACTACTTCACGATATTGGCTTTACTTTTCGATATTGGCCACTTTTCGGACTGTCTAAAGATTTCAATAGTTGACCCTGATTTCAAAGCGGGAAATAAAATGCTGCCATCTAACTATCGGCCAATCTCAATCGTGAATGTTTACTCAAAAATATTTGAGAAAATAATTGTAGAATGAATATTTTAAGTGCAATAAAAACATTCTAACCAGCAGCAGTGTCTGTTCTCAAATTTGGGATTAGAGCGCAAGGAATATGTATCGATTTTCTATATAGACCTTAAAAAAGCTTTCGGCACTGTGCCACATAAAATCCTACTTTCAAAAATTACAAAGTTGAATCCATTCGTAGCCACCCTCTCCATTTTAACATCGTATTTCACTAGCCGTGTCCAATACACGGTTGAATGGCATTAATAGCGAGTCGCTGACTATGGTATCTGCTGTGCCGCAGGGTTCTATTCTTGGTCTAATTCTCTTTAACTTCTTCGTTAATGACATGTTCAATATAAAGTTTTTATGTACGCGGATGATTCTCTTCGGTTCCGCCCCGGTGGCAAAGTGGTCAGCATGCTTGCTCCAGCGACCGGAGGTCCCGGGTTCGATTCCCGGTGGTGACAATTAAAAAATGTCACGGCTGGTTTAGGATCAATGAATTAATCAATCATTATCCGAAATGAAAATATGATTATGAAACCTTATTTGAGGCGGCCAAATCCCTTGATGGGATATAGTGCCAGAGAAAGAGAGAGAGAGAGAGAGAGAGGATGATTCTGTTCTAGTGTACTGCAAGTTGCAACTACTACTTACTTGGGGCTTATCATTGACCAAAACCTCAAATGGAAGGAACAGGTACTGAAAGTTAAAAAATCAATCTGGCCTTACGCGTTTGCGTTGAGAAGAATAAGAAGCCTCATTGTGTAACCAGTTGATTACACCTGATTTCATATTTTTATTAATAATGAACTTGAAATTGTGCAACGGCAATTCATATTTTTGTACCCGCGTGTTAAATTTTTTTGGAGATGAGAAAAATATGATCATAAAAAAACGGTGTTTTTATTAGCTTGAGATGAGTGATCGAATGATATATTTTTTTTGGTTGTAGGATATTAAGTTTCGAGAATTCGATTAAGGCGGTTGTGCTCTTTAAAAAGTTTGTTTAAAAACAAAAAGTTAAATTGAAAAGTTAAAACTTATGATTAATAAAATTGGCCTACTTAGGCAAAAAGGCAGTAAAAATACTTAGCATAGTGTAGTGCAATGCATATACCCAAAGGTTAACAAGATTATATAAACTTCTTAGTGAAGAACCTTATGATTCAAAAATAAACTGTATAATCAAGTGATTATAATTAGTATTTAAATGTTAACATCAAATAACTTGTGATTGGTTATATTAAAAATTATAAAGTTCTACCGAAAAATTGTAAAAAAATAATAAATTATAAAATTCTACCTATACCTTATGACAAAAAACTAAAAATTATAAAAGCTTGTTATTGTATAATATTATCAACAAAACAAAAAAAAATGAATTTATTAATAAAATTGTAATCATAATGTTTCATGAAAATTATATGTGTTGATTATTTCAAACCACCTTCTTATTTCCACGGTTATGGAAAATAAACTTTTGAAACGAATATCGTATTTCTATCCAGCATTTACAAAACATCTGCGTAAGTGATTTAACGAATGGGATGTGTAAAACAAAAAAAAATTAATTTATGCTGTGGTACAAATTTGCTGTGAAGTTTAACGAGGAGCTGCATATTAATATCATATTGAGCTTGGGATAACTTCATTTTCGTCGACGTCATCATCCGGTGAGCAAAATTGGACAAAACAAAGGACATGCGGATTCAACTGAAACGGGATCAGATGGTAACAGTTTTTTTCTCTAAATTTTTACTAAACTAAATTTTTTTTGCATTTTTATTAAAATCTATCCAATAGTAAACTTTTTCAATTTGTATTAGCCTTATTATTATATCTAGTAGGTATTAATTCCCGACATTTTTTTGTTCCCGGGAAACGGGAAATTTTAAATTTATTTCCCGGTTTGCCGGGAATTCTCGGGAATTAAAAAATTTCATTTCTAAAAACAAATATATAAACACAAGAGTACAAAACCACAATTGATTTTTAATAACAAAACGGAATTTATTTTAAAATATAAAATTTATTTTATTTTAAAAAATACAAAAGTATAATTTGAGCTATAAATAATTATTTCCATATATTAAGAAAAAAATAATTTTACTTGAACAAGTAAACATGTTTTGAACTTATTTGTTCAGGAAACAATTTTTTAAAAATGTGAGGCAGTCTAGAGATGAATCACTAAGTGACGATCTTCGTTTAGTGCAGAAATTAGATGACAAAGAAAATACTATCTCGCTTTCTATTGAGGTTGGTTGTATGCAAGTTGGAGCATCTAGCAACTTTTGTAAATTATTTGTAATATTTCCCGTATTCTCATAATTTGAAATTCTTTTTTGAGTTCTTTTTTTGAATCCTTAGTTGCAACACACTTTTTAGGTTTATAATGCTTTTTAGGTTTATAATGCTATTGCCAATCTATCTTTCATATTTGTAACTGTTAAACAATCATCCTCTTGAGACGATTCACTTTACATTTCAATATCATCATCTTCACTGAATAAACGATTAAATAACTCATTCGCATAACGAATAGTTACGGCTTTTGGTGATGAAGCCATCAGGAGTAGCGGTTGAATGCAAATCGAGTGTTTGGAGGTATTTAATCAAAGTAACAAAATCTTCATTTCTTCGCTCTTTAACGCGAAGAAACAGAGATAGCAACATCTCCTTTGAAATTTCATCATTATTGTCACGCAGAGAATCAAATAAAAATTTCAAAATTGCCACGTGTAATCAAATTTGCATCAGGTTTACCTAATGCTTCTGCAGCTATTTTGATTGGTTGAAGAGTATTCAAAATATTTTTTCAAACTGAAACATAAATATCCTTAAATAGTTATATTGAGTTCAAGTCATTTAATGCTTTTTTCACTGAGTCTGTCAGTTTTAGAAATCGTTCAACCATTGTCACAATGCTGTTCCATCTGGTCCGGCAATGTAACAGTAAACTAAATTCGATTCCGTGCTCCACTTTTACGTGGTCTTGTAAAATCGAATTTCTTTTTGGCGAAAGTTTAAAAAACTTAACTATTTGTATACCCATTTGGTAAGGCCGCATTTATATCATCTCTTTCACATAAAAGGGGTTTAAAACCATTTAGATTCTCACTTTCAGTTCCAGATTCGTTAGAGTTATCACTGGAAAAACCAGATTCATTTTCTAAAGAATCACTGTGACGAACATTAGGATTTTCATTTTTTTTTATAAATAATGTCTACTACAGCCAAATGTATGCCGTGGTTATAACATAATTGGTGTATAAAATCAGACAACGTCCCAAATTTGATCATTATTGCAGCAGCGTCAGTGGTTGATGCAACAACGTCTGAAGAAATAATTGCAAACTCTGAAAGTTTCTTATTAACCAGGTCAACTGTTATTACGCTGTACAGCTTCCACGAATTTTAACCAGTCCTAGATTAATAAATTAATATATTGAAATAAACATTGATGTTCAAATACCTTCGATTGCGTAGACTTGTCTATTCATCAAACGTAAATTAAATTGAACCTGCGATAGTCAATTACTACACAATCAGTCTTTAGCGCTCTAACCAACTGAGCCATCCGTTGCATAAAAAAGAAAAACAAGCTTTGTAGATATAGATCTGTTTTTAATTTGAACAAATAAATATCCTAATCTAGATCCTAATGTAATAAAATATATACACAAATATTCCTTTGAATTAAATTTTTTCCCGGGAAATTATTTTATTTTTCCCGGGAAACGGGAAATGAGAAACATCAAAAATTCCCGGGAAATCCACTCACATTATATAAGAAACAATACAAGTTCATTATATTATTTAAATACCGTAAGTAGAAGCCGCTCCCAAAGTAATCCATTTTGTATTGGCCCTGCTCTATTTAATGAGCTTCCCCACGCTATTAGAATAGAGTCTAATATTATGAAATATAAACGGCTCATGTAGGACCACGTAATCAGAAAATGGTTGAATATATTGTAGAGAGATATATAGTAGACTCAAATTTAATGTCCAATTAGCAGTAACCACTGGACCTGGCTACGTGAAATATATACTACAAAACAAGGTTTTGTTTTTTCTTTTTTTATCTTAAATATGAAATTGGAAGTTGTGTGTATGTTTTGAATTATGGATTACCAGTCTATTGGACTATTTAGGCAATTATAATAAATAAATAAAAAAAAAGATATCTTATGTATACAAGAATCACTCTCGATCAATGATAAAATCGGTGGCATGCCTTCCACAGCCAGAGTACCAACAGACTGCTCGGATAATCCCAAGAATGCAATTAGCATAATGTTGTCAAAAATATTTTGAGGCTAAGTCGGTTTTGTGATAGCCACTGCACATGTGTTTAAATTCAATCGAAAGTTGGTTCAAAGTTGGTCACCTATTTTCAATATATGCCCCATACAGCGAACCGATCGAGTACCATCTTTGCAAAATCGAAACGATCTTAGGCTCTTTATCAACAGGTCAACACCAAAAGGTTATGATAACTGTAGATTTCAATGCTAGCTGCGTTTTTCTGAAAAACAATCGGGGTGAGTTTGCGATAGGTTTCATCAACTTTGTCCAATTTAAAATAAAAATTAATTTGTTTTTAATTAAATAATTTAAATTTAAACTATTTAAATTATTTTACGTTGTTGTTGTTATATTGTAATGGTTTTGTTGTGATTGTTCCGTACATTGGTCTATTTCAGTATATCTCGAATTAAATACACATTCGTAGGAAATTGTTGCGATTCTTGCAGATCTTTCCATCTATAATTCAAATTAAATTCTTATTTAAATTAGTTAATAAAAAAAAATTAAAATTTTATTTTTAAATTGGACAAATTTGAAAAAAGCTATCACGAACTCAACCAGATAGTTTTTCAGAAAAACGCACTATAGAAGTAAAATGTGGCATGAACATTTAACCGATGAAAACGAAAGAAAAGTAGAGGATTCTATGTCTAGGAATGACTTTTTCGTAATGAACTTGCAGGAAAACCCAACGACGTTCTCGTCTAATGAGAACTCCAACATTGACCTAACATTACTCAATGAAGCCTTGTTAGGCTCGATATAGTTGGGTGGTGTGTAAAAGAAAGTTGGACATCTAGTGACCACATAGTCATCACGTTTGGGTTATCAAACTCCTCACAGAATAGTGCGTTATAAAGTAGCAAAATTCTCAGGTTTGTTTTTAAGTTACCTGAGAGGACTCCAAAGAATATGCTATCCTCCAGTTACTAACAAACAAAAATAAAATTTTGGAACAGTTGGCATTAACACGGGAAATCTTCATGGGACACGTATCGGATGCAGCTCAATTAGCACTTTTTGTGAAATGGCGTGGAGGACGACGGCAGAAAAAGGCGTTTTTTCTGTCGAACGCTGGATCGTACTTGTTGGATATATTAAACAAACTGTTCGATAGTCTGGTAAAACTAGACGTGTTCAGATCTTACGGCTAGTCTCACAACCCATTTTGAGTCGAAAACTCATGTGTTATCGGCAAGGTATGTGTTTCACAAGACAGGTATGAAACCTAACCAAACTTATTCTGAGTTCATCGGAATCGCAAGTATTCAAGGTGGATGATCATCAACCAAATGTTCGCAATGTGAAATTGATCACGATTGTATAAAATATCCGTATTAAAAAACTATCTGCAGTTAGC
The DNA here is from genome assembly GCA_932526605.1 of Nephrotoma flavescens. Lineage (NCBI taxonomy): Eukaryota > Metazoa > Arthropoda > Insecta > Diptera > Tipulidae > Nephrotoma > Nephrotoma flavescens. The sequence goes on along the minus strand of OW052221.1, from coordinate 282,337,637 downwards.
CCCAAGCCCACAACGTGGTAACAATAGGGGTCATCGTCAAGGTGGTCTGCATTAATTAGGAACCGGTTCGAATTAAACTGGACACTGGGGCATCATCATCAATGATCTGTTTAAAAACGTACAAAACAATCAATTCTCCCGCATGTCAACCATCAACGACACGATTTGAAGCATATATGATGGGTCAACACATTCCAATAAAGGGAACCGTCGAAGTTGAAGTATCATGTCGTAATAAAAAGCTCGACTCACCTGTGATCTTCGTGAACTGAAATGTTGCTACGGATATTCTTGGCATGAACTGGTTTCAAGTATTGAATTTCCAGGTTCGTCCATGACGAAGAACAACTAGAGATGTCACCCATCAGCGTGAATACAATCTCCTCTCATCTAGAGAATCGAGTGTGTGAAATTTGTAACCGTCATCTTAAATTATTTGATTGGAGAACCCGGGGTCATTGAACGACGTACAAAGCAGAAATTAGTTTGAGAGAAAACGCAAATCCTAAATTTTTGAAGAGACGTGTTTTACCGTTAGAGAAGTGGAAAAAAATGAACTGCAACGATTGGTCTCGCAAAACGTTTTAAATCCAATTCAAACCTCATCATGGGCAACTCGAATCGTACCGGTGATGAAAGCGAATGGTGGAATGCGAATTTGAGCCGATTATAAAGTGACACGGTCAATCTGCAAGTCGATATGGATCGAATCCCTTGAATCGAAGAGCTATTTGTAAAGTTACGGAGTGGTCAATTTTTTACAAAACTGGATTTGAAAGATGCCTATCTTCAACTTGAACTTACGGATGAATCCAAAAAATTCCTTGTAATAAACACTCCGTTCGGATTGCCGTGCGTAGCGCACTAGGAATTTTTCAAAGACTGATGGTTGCTCCATCACAGGTGATTTAGAATTTTGGGCAGTATATTTAGGCGATCTCGTTATAGCGGCGCTAATGAAGAACATTTGAAGAATGTTGAAAAATTATTATCACGATTAGAATGCAATGGATTCAGAAGCCTTGAAATCAATAATACTTGAGTCATATCATTTGTTTCAGTCATATCACGATTTGAGTCCAATGTCGAAGCCATAAAAAATTTACGACGACCGCGAAACGTGTAAGAGGTGAACTCTTTTATTGGTAAATGAACAATTATAATCGTTTTAACAACATTTTTTCTCAGCTGCCTGCCCGCTTAATCAACTACGTAGACAGGACGTGAAATTTTACTGGGGTGAAGAGCAAGAAAAATTATTAAATAAACTGAAGTCATCGTAAATGCTTCTCAATTGGTACATTTCCGCAACGGTTATCCATATCATGTGCCGCAACTTCTCATCGTTACCCTGACGGGGCTGAACACCTAATTGCGTTTGCTTCGAAAAAACTCAACAGCGCAGCGCACAAGAAAGGTGCTCGCAAATCGAAAAAGAGGCAATGCCGATTATCTCAAGGATCGCATATTCAGATCTCCCTCAAGGATCGCATATTGAACCCTGGATTTTTATTGTGTTCATCGATAGAATAGCGAAGATAATTAAACACTCAAATGTTCTAATATTTGCTGATGACGTAAAATTTTTTCATACAATTAAACAAGAGCATGATGTTCATAAACTGCAGGATGACCTCAACAGACTTATTGAGTAGTGTGTCCAAAATTCATTACACCTCAATATTAAGAAATGTCAAATTATGTCGTTTCATCGGAAAAAATTTCCAAAAACTTCGGCATATAAAATAAATGGAGCGAAAGGTCCAAGAGTACGTGAGATTATTGATCTAGGAGTCACATTTGTTGAAAACGGTTTTAACAGTCATATACATAATTGTATTGCTAAAGCTAACTCCATGTTTGGCTTTGTCAAGCGGTGGACTGGGTAATTCACGGATATACATATACTATACGCACGTTATATTATGCTTATGTAAGATCTCAAGTGGAGTATGCTGTAATGGTTTGGAGCCCCTCTTACGCTGTGCATATGAACAGAATCGAAATCATACAAAAAACTTTCTTATATTCCTGTTGAAAAAAACTGGCAGGAATTATGATTACAACATACCATTCTACGAAAATGTAGCTCGCTTACCTCCTTACTCTACAAGGTGCAAAGAATATAACATGTGCACACTTGAAAACAGGCGTCTACTTCGGATGCCGTCTTTATCGGAAATGTTCTTCTCGGCCACATCGATTCATCCCTCATACTGAAAAACATATCCATAAATGTCTGTACTTTGCGTAATCATCAATTTTTGACTCTCGAACACCATCCAACCAACTATGGCGACAACAATCCGATTAATTGATCAGTAAAATCTTTCAATACCGTAATTGATCAATTTGATTTTAATTTATCAAAAACCAGTTTTAAAAAAAAGTTAAAATCGTATTTTCTAAATTTTTAATAAGTCCTTTGACAGTTTCATATTTGAAGTACTAACTGTTAATTTAAATAATTGTTTTATTTATAATTTTTATTTATTTACAATCTAAGTGTGAATAGATTAATTTTTTTATTTTCTATTTTCAAAATTTTTTTTTATATTTTATTTTCTTTTCTTTTTTGTTAATATATTTTATATTTTACTTTTGTTAAATTTGAAATCATAATTGCATTGTACTAAATATTTAAATAATTTAATATTTAAATAAATAAATAAATCTACGGCGTTACAAAATTTGATCACTACCTGCAAGGTTGCAAATTCGAATTGGCTACCGATCATAAGCCATTGGTATCATTATTTTACCCCAGCAAAAAACTACCGGTTCAATCAATCAACAGTCTTCAGCGGTAAGCAATCATCCAAATCTATGAAATACCACGGCAACACCGACGCACTATCACGTTTACCTTGTGGACCGGATGAAAATTTTGACAAAAGCGTAGAGGCCTGTTTTCAAGTCAATGAAATTTACAACGATCGCATTCTCGGTTATTCAATCGATTACAATTTACTAGCACAACACACTCGCTACGACCCTCTACTTCGTAAAGTGAAGTCCTACGTAATAACTGGGTATGTCCGGAAAAATTAATTATCTCTGAATCGTCTTACTCAGATTATTTTAAGCATTGACATCGCTTGAACAAGTTTAATGATATCCTTTTCTTACATATAGAATATCTCCGAATGGTCGTTCCCTCTAGCCTACAAGGGGAAAAACTGAAGCACCTACATGATGGACATTGGGGTATCACACTGTCACCCAATCCGTATATGAAGAAATTTTCTCGTCAAAATTTTCGGTGACAACTGTCAATCCATCGTCATCGAACAAACAATTTTGCGAATGGGCAACATCAGATGAACCATGACAAACAGTTCATATCGACTACGCATCGGGGTCAATTCTCAACAAATCATTTCTGAAAAAAAAATTTATTTTGTGTGTGGACGCATACAGCAAATTTCAATTCATCGTACCAAAGACGAAAACAACATCAACGCTCACAATTCGAACGTTAGTACAAATCTTCGCAATCGAAGGTTTACCACCGACCATCGTTAGTGATAATGGTACTCAATTAATGTCTGCAGAATTCTCTGAATTCTGTCGTATGAACAACATCGAGCATTTGACATCGGCACCTTGTCACCCACAATCGAATAGCAAAGTCGAACGAATGGTCCGAATTTTCAAAACAGCAATGAAGGACATTTGTCATGACGGCACAAATGGTGACAACGCATTATTGAAGTTTTTATCGTCCTATCGTTCTATACTGTTAACAAATGTAGACAAATCACCCGCGGAACTGTTACACGGTTGACAGCCCAAGGACAAGGACTAAAACGTACATTTTTCTAATTTTTCTTTCTCCACAGAACAAAATCTGCATCAACCAATTTTGTTCAATGGCAATCGTATGCCAAATAACGTGCAAGAAGAAGCGCAAAATGACGAACGGTTCAAACTGATGCTGCATACTTCTCAGAATTTGTATAACTTCACTGAGTGTAGAATTATCTGAGCTCAGTTGCACAATAATTTCTTCATCACCGCTATCAAGAATATAATTATTGTCACTGGTACGGCAATCGGGACATACTCATGTAGCGGACCCAGTTTTGAGGCCATTTATCGTTTCATCAGAAATTTCCGCACATTTTGTGTGAAAAATTTTATGGCAAGTCACACATTTTACACCAGAAAACCTTACTTTGGAGGTTTATTTTAGTTGCTAAAATTACTCAGATCTGGTAATAACAAATACAATTGGTGGGATATTTATAACATTGGAAACTACGTCGAACAATAATGTTGACTGTTATTCGGATATGATCCTTTTTTTTGTATTTTCAATTTCGATGGATTTTAATGAACGATTTTTGAATATCGGAATTGTTTAAATGCCACCCGTCATGATATCAGTCAACGCAATATATTACCATTAAACACATTAAACTTGAGTGCCTTAAATAATTCAAATATGCCACCCTTTAAGGAAGCAAAAGCGCTCAGCGATGTTTAAAAATAAAACACAGCAATCTGAAAAACACCTCAAGACAAATTCATGTTATACAAAAGCGATAAAGTATCTGTTGCGGATATCCTGTAATTTAGTTGAATATTCGTTCAATTGTACAGTAATTGTTTATTCTTTAGTTAAACACACAGCAACAACAGCAAGCAGTTAAAGTCATAAAACTGTGTATTTTTATCTATAAAATTTCATTCCAATCCATTTCCATACACGAAATTCAATTATTTCCTCTCGTTCTCTGTATCTCCTACATACTCTGTGCTGTACCATTGTTAATTTTATTTCGATTATTTTCACGCAGCTTTTTATTTTTATTTTATATTTTTCCACCCAAAATACAGCTTTTTCTCATTCAAACCCTGTATACATTCGGGCGTATATAAATAAAATGTATGAACACGGATTATGAGTCATAAATCTTGCTACAAACAAAAAAAAAAAATAAAAAAATACACAACAACGAATTCTTGTGATTCAACGATTAGAGCTCGCACCAATTTTGAGTTTCATGGTGTTGGGAATGTGTTCGTTTCATTTAATTTCACAACTGAATTATTATTATTATTTGGGTGGTTTGTTCGAGCGCGATATACCGCATATAGTACCTTACTCTCGCCTGTATCGAGTTCAAAGTTGAAAAAAAATTTATAAAATGATTTCCAATATTTTTCATTCGCACTAACTACTCATGTGCATGGTATACACGAGATTATTATTATATTTTTGATTATATGGTGTAGCCCCGAAAATAATTTCTCTAGTGTGGCGGAAATTCAAAATTAGCTTAATATTTGACATATAACGGCAAATATATTACACCATCGCATATACATATATAGGATATCAAAAGTATATATAGGATATATAGGATATCAAAAGTTCGTTTCAACAGCAAAAAAAAAAATTAAATAAATGCAAAAATTAAAATAAGTGCGGAAAATTTTAAAATTAGCCTCGTTTGCCATTTGACACGTATCTATATATATAATTTGAACCAACCCTTTTTTGAGTATGCAAAAAATGCTTCGTCGATTCGATTAAAATTGGTGTTATGTGGAAAATTTATGGGTGAGTATTTAAACTGGATATATCAAAATCCATTCAACCATTTATTTTAAATTGGAACAAGGAACAGCAAACGTTCATATTTTTGATCGAAACCTGCTAACACTCGTGTGCAAATTTTTGGAAGGTACATCGTTTAAACGGAACTATAAAGGAAATTGCGAAAAATTAATTGGTAAATCAGCTCCACTCCTTATATAACTAGAATATCACAAAAAACAAAAATGATCAGCACTTCAAACAACCATTGTTAATACAAAATTCACTCACCGCAAATCCATCGAAATGGAATCTCCCGTCTGTCAGGCCATTATACCTTACTACCATACCAAGGCAGACCTGTGGGCTGAGTAAAATTGATGGAACATCATAATGGTCAATCGTTATTTCAAAATATCAAATAATCAGAACTTCTTTTTGTAAATTCTACTAACCAGGGAAAGTCACTTAAAAGAACATTGATCGCAAAACAGCTCAGGAAAGCATCCTCTCCCATCGATTTTGAAAAATATTGTTTCTCCTCTTCTTTTCGATCCAGTTTTAAGCTTTTTTCATGGTACACAGTGGAGTGGAAAGTTTAAACTGTTCTGATTTGCTTCAGTTCATTGATTTTGTAAAAATTTTGTTTGTAACATCCGCCATGTTCCGTATCGCGAGGTTTTCCACGGTTTGTATACCAGGGGAATGTTCTAAGAATGTTTTCTGTTAAAAAAAAAAAATTCTTCAAATTTTTATTTCACCTTGATGTCTAATGACGCGTCTTTTGTCAAATATTTTACAAAGCATTTACACCGACCAAATGGCATAGTGCGTTTAAAGCTTTGGCGTTTGGATCGGGAGGTACCGTGATATTTTCATCAACAGATTACGATCTGTGATTAAAAGGAGCACAACTACGATTCATCTTCCACATCCGGTTCTATGGACTGGCTGGCATGGACCTATGCAATACGCAGACGGCAACTTAAAATCGGTCCTATAGCCGTACGTCTTTGATTTGGCATAACGGCGTAAAGTAGAACGCGAAAAATGAACCGGAAAGAGCAGAGAGTGCACGGCCCCAAAACAGATGGCATGGATTAAAACAAAAAAAAACAAAAAATTTTACAATTATAATACCAACGGAAATATTTTAACAGCGCCAAGCGGAGGAATTGTTAACTAAACTAGTAAAAAAATTGTTGTTAAATCACCTTTAAAATAATAAGCCAATAAGACTGAGATGGGACCTTCATTTGCGATAACGTGCTTCAGTTGATTCAACGGTGCCAAACATTGATATAAGAACCAGCGATGTATTGTCAAAGTTGTTTTCTGAATTGAAACCTTTCAAATGATATTCTACACGAGCATGTAAGAAAAATGTAAAGCAATATCGTGGTTTTTAGTGGATTTTTTGGGAAGTTTTTTTTGACAGGTACCCTATGACAGGTTTAATATGAAAATTATTAACTAAGACCAATCGGATCGCATCGCACATTTTTGAGGTATCAGTGGATCAGACGTCCAAACGGATTAACAAAATATTTTTAGTTGTATAATTGGAATCAGAGCCCAAGGTAATTTTAATCATTTTCTTGAGCCTCTACACCTTGTAAATGGGACAACAATCAGTACACAATTATGGGCTATTTATGAGCTTTGAAATATGGAAAGAAAAATTTAAGCTCACTAGCAGCTCATCCCCAATAGAATTCCTTATGACTTTTTCCTTACAGTACACAATTTGAAATTTTTTTTTTCTCAAGTTTTTTTTCATGCTGCTCTGTAAGGAAAAAGTCATAAGGAGTTCTATTGGGGATTCGTTTTAAGTTTATGCAGGATCAAACTTAAATCATCGTTGATGTTTGATTGAGGTTGTGAAATGATTTAATGGCATGTAGTGTCAGTAAAACAAAAAAAAAATATATATACACAATGTCAATTCAAGTTAAGCACAAATTCAATTCATATTCAATTCATATTCAATTCATATTCAATTCATATTCAATTCATATTCAATTCATATTCAATTCATATTCAATTCATATTCAATTCATATTCAATTTATATTCAATTCACATTCAATTCATATTCAATTCATATTCAATTCATATTCAATTCATATTCAATTCATATTCAATTCATATTCAATTCATATTCAATTCATATTCAATTCATATTCAATTCATATTCAATTCATATTCAATTCATATTCAATTCATATTCAATTCATATTCAATTCATATTCAATTCATATTCAATTCATATTCAATTCATATTCAATTCATATTCAATTCATATTCAATTCATATTCAATTCTTATTCAATTCATATTCAATTCATATTCAATTCATATTCAATTCATATTCAATTCATATTCAATTCATATTCAATTCATATTCAATTCATATTCAATTCATATTCAATTCATATTCAATTCATATTCAATTCATATTCAATTCATATTCAATTCATATTCAATTCATATTCAATTCATATTCAATTCATATTCAATTCATATTCAATTCATATTCAATTCATATTCAATTCATATTCAATTCATATTCAATTCATATTCAATTCATATTCAATTCATATTCAATTCATATTCAATTCATATTCAATTCATATTCAATTCATATTCAATTCATATTCAATTCATATTCAATTCATATTCAATTCATATTCAATTCATATTCAATTCATATTCAATTCATATTCAATTCATATTCAATTCATATTCAATTCATATTCAATTCATATTCAATTCATATTCAATTCATATTCAATTCATGTTCAATTCATATTCAATTCATATTCAATTCATATTCAATTCATATTCAATTCATATTCAATTCATATTCAATTCATATTCAATTCATATTCAATTCATATTCAATTCATATTCAATTCATATTCAATTCATATTCAATTCATATTCAATTCATATTCAATTCATATTCAATTCATATTCAATTCATATTCAATTCATATTCAATTCATATTCAATTCATATTCAATTCATATTCAATTCATATTCAATTCATATTCAATTCATATTCAATTCATATTCAATTCATATTCAATTCATATTCAATTCATATTCAATTCATATTTAATTCATATTCAATTCATATTCAATTCATATTCAATTCATATTCAATTCATATTCAATTCATATTCAATTCATATTCAATTCATATTCAATTCATATTCAATTCATATTCAATTCATATTCAATTCATATTCAATTCATATTCAATTCATATTCAATTCATACTCAATACATATTCAATTCATATTCAATTCATATTCAATTCATATTCAATTCATATTCAATTCATATTCCATTCATAATCAATTAATATTCAATTCATATTCAATTCATATTCAATTCATATTCAATTCATATTCAATTCGTATTCAATTCATATTCAATTCATATTCAATTCATATTCAATTCATATTCAATTCATATTCAATTCATATTCAATTCATATTCAATTCATATTCAATTCATATTCAATTCATATTCAATTCTTATCAATTCATATTCAATTCATATTCAATCGTTATGACGAAGCTTCTTCGGACAACAAGGAATAGAAAAATGTTTTTTTAGACAACTCATGTCTGTGTCAGTTTGATATCAACGGAGACAAGAATACTTGGATGTTGTAGTTGCAAGCTAGCGACCGTATGGACCAGGGCTGGTGTAGAAATCTACCCTAAATTTCTGGAATTTGTAGGTGCTGTGCGGAACTCGGCCATTTCATAGAAAGAGTTATAAGTTAGCTTCTAAGGTAAGGTTGCGATTCTTATGTTTGAAAGTTTTGATACTACCCGAATATCAACGTAACCCGGTCATTTCTTTCCCATATTGTTGTCCAATTTATTGAAGATTACTCTACATACCACAGTCTATAATCTTCATCATTCTTTAGCCAGTTCAATTTTATTTAGTGGAAATATTTAATTAAAAACGGCGCAGAAAAATACAAACCGCGCTACACGAGGTATTATTGTAAAAATAATTTTCTTTATCTCCTTACGTGGGTTGAAACAATTTTTTCGCAGAAATTGAGGGTTTCTTATGAATAAAAATTGATATTATGATATGTGCGTTATAATGAAATGAAGTAATACGATGTAGGCAGCAGAGATTTTATTATCAAACGTATTTGTTACGGCTGCGGTTAATTTTTCGATCGTTATTATGGTTTTGTGTTCTTTGTAGGAAATAAAATGAAAATTAATGCTCGTGTTGAATTTCATTCGAATTTAAAGATTTTATAGATAGTTGCTTATAATATACCGTGGTCTGAAGTTCGATTATTTGTCCGCAATGTATAGCTCGAGGTTCATTTTAATTTTAGCCTCGTTTTAACTCACCACGCACCAAATTTGCTCGATTTCGTTAAACTTATCTGGATGTGCTTGTTTTTTAAATATCGTCAATTCAATGAATATGTCTCTTGTTCCTATTTCACTTTTATTCCATTTCAATGTTTTGAATTAAAATTATGTAAAATTTTTGTAATTTATTTAGAAATGTGTTCTATGCTTTTCAAATTAATTAAAATAATGTAAAATCAAACATAATATTTAACTTTTCATTTCACTTTCAGCAGTATTCCAATTAGATTTGTATACGTATATGATTTTAATCTATGGAAAAATCTATGGAATATTTCAAGCGCCCACTGGATGTACAGGTACAAACAACCTTCATCACATACTCACTCATTCGATCACACATCTAACCACCAGAAGCAACACTAAATTCGAGTACTCATACCACCCGACAAGGGCCCTCATCAGTGTTGTGCCGTATTTTCTACAATGCGTAGATTATTAATATTCTTTATACGCATGTAAAGAATGTATGTAGACAATTAAAATTATAACGTCTACAATGTAGAGAATGTTGAAAATTGTTATTGTTTCTGCAAGCAATCAGCAAAATTCTATATGATTCCTTTGTTAATAGAAATATTTGGCATCATTGAGGCTACTAGGCTACCATTATTCAGGTGGTGCTATTTGAAAAATTCGAACCCAAGTTTTTTGACATTTTAACAGTGTATTTAATTTAATTTAAAATAATTCGAAACAATGACTATAATAAATATTGATAAAATTAAAGAAAGAGAAACGTAGACACTATGTGAGCCAATCTCTGAGATGTTTGCCGTTTGATCTAGTGTAGTGGAATATCCATGGATATACTTAGACAAACACAAATTAATTGAAAGATTTAAACAGTATAATTTGTATTCCGGAAAGCTATTCCGGCCGCCATATCAGAATTCCACCCTTTAGCTTAAGAAATTGATATCGTTAGAATTCTTCTTGATCAACTCGATTCCAACTTGAATTGATATTTCTAATTTCTTAAATGCAGCGCTGATTGTTTAAAAACTCTGTGAAGACACTCGTATTTTCCGGGTTCCTTGATTAATTACTAGAAGTGGGTTACTTCGACTACTGTGTATAGTATTGATATCGTATCTGAATAAGCTACCAGCAGGTCGATTCTGGTTTTCCTATATAATATTTGCTTAGCGTTTTTGTAAAAAATCTAGCCTACTGAGACAACATGTTTCGATCGTATCGAAATTGGATAGGAAAAAATTCAAAATTTAACTTTGTTTTTGAAAAAATTTACACTAAATTTTTACCATAGTATGTCAAAAAAAAAATTGTGACAAAAATACTATGAAAATATTTTTCCTAATTCCTTTCTTCTATAGGAAAGCTAGAATCGAACTGCTGTGGGGTGGTAATTTTATAACACCACATTTTCGATCATTTATCGAAGTTCTTGGCTCGCTTCTTTAGAACAAAGTTGGAGACTATTTCATATTTTCTATCATTTTCAAGCCTGCTACATTAAAAAATTGTGATATTTCTACTCGATTTCTATCACCAAATAATTTGTTTATAATACTGCAACGAAATTATAGAGAAAGAGATATTCACACTTATTCTAGTAGGTTGTGATAGCAATAGTCAATAGCCGCCAAATTCAGTTTAGGAAAAAGAAACATAAATAATTTTTGTAAAAATGCAACAAATACGCGCAAACTTATGTTGATTCAAACATTTAGTAACAACAAAAAATAAAAACCAATAAAATTTCATTTATTGACGGGAATGGAATCGCTTATGGTTTAAAAATATTAAAAGAATCCAATATTAAGCGAATTGGCTTGCATTAATCTCCTTATACTACCACGATGTCCGATATTTGCCATCAATCACTTATCAGACGTTGACCTGAAAAAATCTCTCTCTACCAGTTTCATCCGTTGTTTCCTCAAAATCATGGACACTACTCCAGACAAAGCGAGAAGTCGCTCGTTAGCTAAACATGAGTCAATTTGCAGTCTCAAGAGTATCCAGAAGGTTTCAGCAAACTTGCACCTTCAATCGGAGAACGCATACCAGCTGGTATCTGTGTCCATCTGACTGAGGGGAACGATCAATTTATCGTCTTAAATTCACTGCGAAATCGCAATCTCACAAGCGTTGATGTGCAGCAGGAGCTAAAAAAAGTTCAAGCTGGAGCTGTTAGTCAATGGACGTTAAGAAGAATTTTGAAGGAATCCATCTACTTTCCTATAGACGGCCCACTAGAGGCCCAAAATTGACCGCACGCCACCGCAAAGAACGATTCGAAATCGCTCGCGAACACATACATAAATTGGAGCATATGAAGAGGTCCGTTCTATTCACAGAGTGCAGAATATGTCTCCATGCTAGTGATAGGAGAGGCCGGGTCTTCCAGCGTCCATGGACTCCTGCAGGAGGGCGATTTTCGCATTGCTGCTTTGCTGAAACAGTCTCGTACGGTGGCGATTCGAGCATGGTATGAGCTGGCATATCACTTGTGTGGAAAAACAGATTTTGTTTTCGTACCTATTGTGGGGGCCGTAGCGAAGGTCTGACCGCTGAAAGATATATAGAGAACATTCTTTTGGATCATGTATTTAATGGCATGAGGAGGATGGCAGTTCATGGATTGGGCTCAAGACGATGAAGTGGCCAGCCCTCAGTCCAGACATGAATCCAATTGAACATTTATAACGGGTGATTTTTTTGTGGTTAGGATTTTCATGCATTAGTATTTGACAGATCACGCGGGATTTCAGACAAGGTGTCAAAGAGAAAGATGCTCAGTATGCTTTGACATTTCATAATGAATAGACTTACTAACGAGCAACGCTTGCAAATAATTGAATTATATTACAAAAATCAGTGTTCGGTTCGAAAAGTGTTTCGCGATTTACGTCCGATTTATGGTCTACATAATCGACCAAGTGAGCAAACAATTAATGCGATTGTGACCAAGTTTCACACTCAGTTTACTTTATTGGACATTAAACCAACCACACGAATGCGTACAGTGCGTACAGAAGAGAATATTGCGTCTGTTTCTGAGAGTGTTGCCGAAGACCGTGAAATGTCGATTCGTCGCCGTTCGCAGCAATTGGGTTTGTGTTATTCGACGACATGGAAGATTTTACGCAAAGATCTTGGTGTAAAACCGTATAAAATACAGCTCCTGCAAGAACTGAAGCCGAACGATCTGCCACAACGTCGAATTTTCAGTGAATGGGCCCTAGAAAAGTTGGCAGAAAATCCGCTTTTTTATCGACAAATTTTGTTCAGCGATGAGGCTCATTTCTGGTTGAATGGCTACGTAAATAAGCAAAATTGCCGCATTTGGAGTGAAGAGCAACCAGAAGCCGTTCAAGAACTGCCCATGCATCCCGAAAAATGCACTGTTTGGTGTGGTTTGTACGCTGGTGGAATCATTGGACCGTATTTTTTCAAAGATGCTGTTGGACGCAACGTTACGGTGAATGGCGATCGCTATCGTTCGATGCTAACAAACTTTTTGTTGCCAAAAATGGAAGAACTGAACTTAGTTGACATGTGGTTTCAACAAGATGGCGCTACATGCCACACAGCTCGCGATTCTATGGCCATTTTGAGGGAAAACTTCGGAGAACAATTCATCTCAAGAAATGGCCCGGTAAGTTGGCCACCAAGATCATGCGATTTGACGCCTTTAGACTATTTTTTGTGGGGCTACGTCAAGTCTAAAGTCTACAGAAATAAGCCAGCAACTATTCCAGTTTTGGAAGACAACATTTCCGAAGAAATTCGGGCTATTCCGGCCGAAATGCTCGAAAAAGTTGCCCAAAATTGGACTTTCCGAATGGACCACCTAAGACGCAGCCGCGGTCAACATTTAAATGAAATTATCTTCAAAAAGTAAATGTCATGGACCAATCTAACGTTTCAAATAAAGAACCGATGAGATTTTGCAAATTTTATGCGTTTTTTTTTAAAAAAAAGTTCTCAAGCTCTTAAAAAATCACCCTTTAGAACGAATAGCCAGAAATCCGGTACCATTTAACATCAGTGACCTGGATGACAAGCGGGGTGTGATCCCCCAAGTCTTTGTCAAAATTTTAATAAGGTCAATGGGGCATGCATGAATTTTCATGAAAATAGTGTCATTTTATTTTACTTTAAAATGCTTTCAAAAGAATAATGTCTTGTGAAAATCGGTTAAACCGATTTAAAACAATTCGTCTTTCTGTAAGCGCTGAAAGTTTGAGTCGATTTAGTTGCTCGCGAGTGTAGTTGGTTTAGTAAGTTAGTTTTGTTATTTTTAAAACAATGGAAATATCCAACAATGGCAAGCAACCGTCGAACGTATTAGCTTGGTGAGTTTAAACATGACCGTAGAAACACCGAATTCGGCAGTTATTCCAAAAAAGAAACAAAAGTGAACAAAACCGTTTTGAAGAAGTTTCAGCGCGATCTGTCATTTACAGTGACTCACAGCTTATTTGATCCAGTCGCATTTTATGAACAAAATTGTAAATATTTCGCGATATCTTATTTTGATGTTTTTTTTTTTTTTTTTTTTTGTTACACGGAACTAATCAACAAATTCAAATTTAGAAAATATAGGAACTTCAATTGCAGGGTGTAATCGCATTATTGTGTTACCTCGCAAGATCTTTGTAGCATCAAAGTCGCTTGTGTATGACAGGAATATGATGGAGGTACCATGCTGTATAAGATAGCAGAAAATTTCCAGCAGAAAAAACGTGTTTTGCTATTCACCGCTAGAGGCATCATGACCACAAAAATGAAATTTTTTCTGCTGATATTTTTCGAAACCAGCAGAAAATTTTTAGAATTTTTATGAAAATTAATAATTATCAGCAGAAAGTTTTATGAAAAATCAAAGAATTTATGAAAAAGAAGAGAAAATTTTTGTTTAAACGTTTTGAAGCAAAGTTAATTTTCTTTGTAAAATGATTTGCGTATGTATAGTGTAAGGACTCTCAAAATATACAAAAATTACCATAATCATCATTATGCAAATACAGGGCAACATCAAAAAAATCGACATCGTTGATAGCATTCCTTACATTTTTGAAGTCATTTTAATGTGAAATGTTTTCAGTTTTTTAACAAAAGTGTTAGAAAAACCCCCCTGTAACTATCCTGGGTGTATGTTTTTATGGTAGCCTAGATCATAACCTATATGCATGAGCAACATAAGATTCACTTTTCATTGCCGTCGGTAACCTTCCATACATTTTTGAAGTCATTTTCATGTGAAATGTTTTCAGTTTTTTAACAAAAGTGGTAGAAAAACCCCCCTGTAACTATCATTGGGTGTATGTTTTTACGGTAGCCTAGATCATAAAATATATGCATGAGCTATAGGTTATGATCTAGGCTACCGTATTGAAATGTATGGAAGGCTACTGACGCCAGGTGTGAATCTTATGTTGCTCATGCATATAGACTATGATCTAGGCATAACCTTCCATGCTGATGGCAGGTGTGAATTTTATGTTGCACCTGTATATAGGTTTTGATCTAGACTACTATAAAAATATACACCCAGGGTAGTTACAGGGGGGTTTTTCTAACACTTTTGTTAAAAATTTGATAACATTTCACTTTAAAATGACTTCAAAAATGTAAAGAGTGCTATCAACGATGTCGAATTTTTTGATGTTGCCCTGTATTTTTGTATATTTTGAGAGTCATGTATAGTGTAAGGACTCAATCGTTCGCAAATCGTTTTTCAAAGAAAATTAACTTTGCTTCAGAACGTTTTAAACAAAAATTTTCTCTTCTTTTTCATAAATTCTTTGATTTTTCATAAAACTTTCTGCTAATTATTAATTTTCATAAAAATTCCAAAAATTTTCTGCTGGTTTCGAAAAATATCAGCAGAAAAAATTTCATTTTTGTGATCATGATGCCTGCGGTGAATAGCAAAACACGTTTTTTCTGCTGGAAATTTTCTGCTATCATTCGACTACCTATATCTACCACCTATTTGCACACTGTATGCAATTTGTTTAACTGTATCGTAAACCAAAATTTGTTACTTTTGTTGTACTCGTAGTGGAAAAATTTTTCTTGGTTTTTATTTTTGTTTTACTATGTTTTGTTTCCTATGCATTGGGCCTATTTTTTAATTCATCCCGAGCAGGCAGTGCGCTTTCAAAAAATACTTACTATTTTTTTATTCAACCTGTGTAATTTTACTCTGCACACTGCGTTTTTATTTGTGAACTGCACTGATATATAACTCATGGATACTGTATACATAAAAAACTGTGGTATAAAATACAAAACTAAAAATCGTATCTAATGTGCAACAGAGAAAGCAGAAATGTATCTTCCTTGTCTAGAATTCTGAATTTTCGGAAATCCAACTCAAATTAGTATAGTAGACTACAAAAAAAAACAGTTGACATACACTTGATAAAATGGATGCAATGCGATATTTATTTATTTTTATTTAAATTTGATTTATGTCGAATTTTAAATTTGTTTTTGGCTTTGGCATGTTGTTGATTACAGATATGTACTTCATATTTCAAGGGAAAAATACGAAAAAAATATTTAAATATTTTTTTAAAATAGGCAGCAGTGTTTTATTTATTAAATTATGATTTAAAAAATTAACAATTTTGAATATTTTTCTGTCTATCCTATGTTTATTAGGAAAAAGAAAACGACTTCGAATAATTTTCGGAATTATCTTGGTTCCAGTGCGGCTCTTATTTTACATTTTCGTTAATACGATTTTCGAGTAAGAGGTGTATATAATACAAGCGAGTGGAATATAAAAAAAAGTTGTACCATATTTTGTTGTCGTTTGCTATGGTAATTTAGTTGTATACCGTATCCATGAGTTATATATTAGTGGTGAACTGTGATTACACAGTGCATACTCGGTTCTTCAAATTCTACTCTGAAATTAATGTCAGTGTACAAAGAGTGTGCAAAATAAAAAACAATTTATTACTCTATGCACACCGGATAATTTTACCCAGTACAACCTTTGCTCGGTGTACACTACCCGGGGTAAGCCTGCTTGCTCGGGTTGAATTAAAAAATGGACCCATTATATCGATACCAACAACAATAATGCCAAATGTCATAAAAACGCAATACTAACAAGAGTAATTTGACGAAATTTGATAGTATTAGTATATGTTTGTGGCAGGGGATCATTTAAGCTGTGAGTTGGTTTTGGGTTGAAATAATGAACTTTTTAATGTAATTTTGATATGCATTAGAATTTTTATTTTATTTTTTGTGTTTTATAATAAAAATAAATATAGCTTTTATATTACATTTAGTTTTTTTCAAAAAAAAAAATAAGATATCGCGAGATATTTACAATTTTGTTCATAAAATGCGACTGGATCAAATAAACTGTGAGACACTGTAGTTTGTTTACAGTGCTCTATTTTGTCAGTTCATCTCAAGCGTGTTTTGTGATTTTTATAATGAAAGAAAATATACAACAAAGAATTTGTCTCAAATTACAAATCACCCAATTACAAATGGAATTTGGTGTACCAGATCGCCGAAAATATTACAGAAGGCTTCCGAGATGTGGTGATGGAAAATCTTCATTTAGGTTTGAGAGACATAGTCGCTGAACTTTCTGTATCTCACAAATCAATTCGTACCATTGCACACGATTGCCTGGGCGTGAAACGCGTTGCCGCTCGACTAGTTCTGAAAGACCTGAATTTTCTTCAAAAACTCAATAGCGTAACGGTCGCTGAAGACATGCTAGAACGAGTCAATTCCAACCCCACATTTATAAAACGCTATATAACTGGTGATGAGATATGGGTTTACGAGTTGGACACGCAAACCAGTCAACAAGTTTTAGAATGGCGAGCTCCAACTGAGCCAAAATGGGGAAAATCACGTCAAAGTTGTTCAAAAGTCAAGGCAATGTTGAATGTTTTCTTTGATTATCGCGGTGTTGTGCATTCTGAATTCTTGCCAGAAGGTCAGACGGTAAATGACGAATATTATTTGTGCGTCATGCGAGAGAGCAAATTCGTCGAAAAAGATCAGGTTTGTGGAAAGAAAACTCATGGATTTTGCACCACGATAACTCATCATCTCACAAGGCTATCATTGTGAACGAATTACTGCCCACAAAAACTCAACAAATATGATCATATTCTTCTGATATGCCTTCGACTGACTTTTTTCTCTCCAAAACTCAAATTACTACTTCGAGACACATGTTTTATTGAATAAATATATCTGTCTCATTTTGGTATCACAATTTTATAAATTTACATATTTTGAATAATATTCGTAATTGTGGAGTAATGGCATAGTTTGTTACAGTTAAAACTTGCATACATCTGGACTTTATGGCAATGATGTTATTTCATGATGTGAATTAAAATTATGTTTAAGATTTTAGCTTCCTATATATACTCCTTTATTTTATAGCCATACTAACTGTATAATCTCCACCACCACTAAGGTATTAAATAGGCGCCTAGTCTGCATATAATCGTTCTACAATATGTCATTCCCTAACCCAGTATACAGATCTCCAATCAATTATTTTTAATTGCAATTTCATACGGCCATTAATCGCCATATTCTCGTACATACCAAATCACCAACAAATAAAACTTTTTTACGGCCAACAAAATATAAATCTACCAAACGTCTTTTCATTTCCCTTACGCTATATGTATACGTATAATAACGGTAGGTACTAAATGGCAAACTTTATATTACGGTTCCAATCTGCACCAAAAACCCATCAATTAATATTTTATTTCCGCACAGCAATTAAAAAAAAAATAAATCGAAAAGAAAAACGGAAAATTATACAGATTCGGATTTTCTTTTATTTTTGTTTGATATCAAAATAATCTCAAAACTACTAACAACCACTAAAAATAAAACATGTAACACAAGCACTTTTATAAACGTCATGTATGTCTATGTATGTGTCATAAAAAGCTTTTATACAAACGAATATAAAAAAAAAAAAATGTTACTAAATAACGTTCCACTTATATATTTCTGGTATATATCACAATATAAATAAGAAAACACTTGAGAGACATGGAAGATGATAAGACGAATCGAGAAAAACAAATTAATATAATGCGGAGGAAAGGGATGAAACAATCCTTTTATATTATATATTGTTACGTTCCCATTTCCCAATCGTGGAAATCGCAGAAAAATATTTTTCCATTTTTATATATATATTTTTTTGTTATCTTTCCCATTTACGAAGACAAAGAGAGTAAATAGCATAAGAAATGAATTTTTATTGTACTTTGCGTTCTGTGTTTCTTATGTCAACATAAGATATTACATTTCAATTATTTTCGCGATTTTAATTTTAAAGATAAACGATAACAAATTGAATTTTTTTTTTTTTTTGTTAAGTTAGTTTCCATTTTTCCTATCTCGTATATATCGGAAAAATATTTTCATTTTCAAGATTTTAAAATTAATTTTTCATCTAACAATTTATTTTTTTTTGTGTGTGTGCGGTGTACAATCCTTTTCCCAATTTGTATTTTTTTTTTATTTTGGGTACGAGGGTGGTAGTACTCGTATTATATACATTTTTACTAACCAAAAAACCACTTGAACAAACGCTTTATGTGCGGAATGGAAGGCAAACAGACTTATGCACACATTTAGCAAAAAAAAATACTGTTATTATATATAAAACGAGTACATAAGGATCCGGCAATACTTTGCTAATCCTTTTCTCTGTTTATAATTATATAATAAAAAATAAAATCTCAATTTTCATGGAAAATGATATAATAATAATAATAACATCAACCTACACTTTAAGGATGAAAATGCTGTATACAACACAAACAAACCAGCAGAGGAGAGGTAAATGAGGAAACCAGCAACAGCATCAGCAGTACAGTAGTATACATAGCAAACGAACATAAAAAAGAAATCCTTTTATGTATGATTAATTTTTAAGATGAGTACCTATTAATTTACTTTCTTTTTATCATTTATTTATTTACGGAAAATTTTCCCGACATGAATTTTTCTATGTGTACATATTACATTGATTATACAGGCGTACCTCGTTTAACGCGGGTCCGTTAATTGATCCGATATCCTTTTCTAATTTCAACATTTCTACTGTAAACTTTACTTATTTAGCTGGGGGGTAATAAATTTGGAATATGGGCTGTGGACCAATACTAAATTCAATTATCGTACTAAAAATCTGGGTAAAATATGCGATAGAAAAGTAGTTGAGTTGTTGTTGTTTGTTTGACGTTTCACTTTTTTTGTTTTTATTATATATATATTTTTTCAATGGGATTTCTTTGCTGAGCTCCTTGACTATGGACTTAAACATAAATTATCGCGAAATTGCATCGCAACTGAAAAATCTCTACGCAGCAGGCACAAACGACCTGTTCACTTCTTTTAATTTTTAATTCTATTCTGTTTTAATAAAAAATGCTCGCCATCTTGTTTTTAGCATACCACAAGTTTGTTCGACAGTCACACGAGCTTTTGAGTGGGCATCGTTCACTAAGATTCGAACCTTTGTAAGACGTTAAAATTGGAGGAAAAGTTGCATTCTTGTTGCAGGTTGATGGTTATAAATACGCACTGGCCGTGCATAGAGCCCGGATTTCCGACACACAGAATTATAATTTTGGTATATTGGATCGAGATTTTAGGAGGACATTTAACTTTAATGTGGCACTCGTCAATTTCACTAACCGCTTCATTAAAAACCTTGGAACACGCGCTTAAATTATAAAAAATGAACAATGCATTCAAATAGATCCTATTATAATTTTCAAAACGGATAGCGCATATTATAATACCTGATGGCTTTTGTCGCATTCGAAACCACCCGATACCAGTTCCGCTTCCCAACCAAAATAAAAACACAGTTAACTCTAGTTTTGAGAGATATGCATTCCACTACTCTTCTAAACAAATCAGGGGCTATTCGAATGTTGGTTTTCGCCTCAGCGTAATCTCCTCTAATATATGGTGGTTTGTGGTCCTTGCAATATCGGATTTCAGTCTTAAAATTAAAAAATTATATAAAATTTTTACCCGTGATTGGTAAAGGCTTTTCTTGAAAATTCGAATATTTCTTTGCCAGTTTTGCAACCTCACGACACTTTACAATAATAATGGCAGTTTAATTTTTGTTTTTAAATTTCATTTTTTCCAGTTAATTCCATTGATATTTTAATTTGTTACGCACACGATTAACACACAATTTTTATTTTATGCCTACCATGACTTTTGTGTTACTACCAACTGTGTCGTCTTATGCACAAGGTAATACCGACCGAACCACATGAATATGAATAACCTCCGAAACCTTGGAAGAACATTTTAAACTGCTGGAATTGGTGGCTCAACTTTTGACGAATAGTGGTCTGACGGTAAATACTGCTAAATGTAACTTTCTCCTCAAAGAAATAGTGTACCTGGGATACGTTGTAGGGGACGGGTGTTTAAAAGTTAACCACGAAAAAATTCAGGGAATTCTAGATTACCATGCAGCAAAAATCCTTAAACAAATACGGTGATTTCTTGGGTTATGGGGGTGGTATCGGTGATTTATAAAAAAAAATGCAATACTTGCGGCCCCAATTACCGACCTCCTTAATAAAGGCAATAACTGGTTTGGTCAATAAGTGCTCAACGCACGTTTGAAAATTTGAAAGCCTCCTTTTCCTCGGCCCCTGTGTTGGCTAATCCGAATTTTAGCCGTCCCTTTTATATTCAATCTGACGCTTGCTTGGAAGGAATAGGAAGCGTCTTATTTCAGTTGGATGGCGATCGTGCAGCGAGCGCGCCATAGCTTTTATATCCCAGAAGCTAAACGCCGCACAGAAAAATTACACCGTCACAGAGTTGGAGTGCTTAGCGGCCGTAATTATGTATAATTTCAAAATCGATTACCGAAAGGGTTCAGAAAACATAGTGGCTGACTCCTAATCCAGAGCTTTTTGTGAAATCCTTATTTCAGATTGTGTTTTAGGTTGGTTGAAATTGTATTGTCTTGATATAACGAGCGGTTCTCAGTCTCACGTAATATGTGCAATGGACTTGAACGATAATGCTCTCGATCACAATATAGTACTTCCAGACGATAAGTTGCCACCTGTACATGTCAATCTTCATTCCGAGGCCTTTTTGTCGACAGCCTATCAAGATCATATTAAAACCATCCTGGACCTAGACACTCATAATTGCAATTACCGCGTACAAGATGGCAAAATTCTGGTTCGACTTGCATACGGTTCTAAATATACAGACACGGACATATCCGAAACAAAATTACGTGCTCCAGATAAATTGGTACCGTCCTTAATCAGACAAGCACACTGCTCCCCTTTGTCCGCACATATGGGAGTAATAAAAACTTTAGAGAGATTACAGCGTATGACGCACTGTGACGTATGCATGCAAAATGAATAAACCGAATTTTTTAGACCCTTACAACGAATTTAATATCGACTATTTAGGTCTATATCCAAGGTTTAAAAATGGGAACTGTTATGTTTTTATTGTACTACATAGACCATTTTTCTAAATTTACGTTGTTGAAGCTAATTAGAGAAGCTAATGCTAAGTCGTTATGTGAATTTGTAGAAAATCAAATTTTTAATTTATTTTCGGTCCCCGAAACAGTGATCTCCGATAATGGTAAACAATTTACCGCTAAACAGTTCCAAGAGTTGTTAGTAAAGTATGGCGTAACCCATTTTTGCACACCTGTTTACTCCCAGCAAGCGTAATGCTTCGGAGAGGGTCAATCGGACAATATTGGGAGCAATTCGATCCTATCTAGCAGACTCTTAGTCTAATTGGGATCTACATGTTTATGAGATTGTGTCGGCAATCCAAAACTGCGTACTTGCCAGTACCAACTACACTCCATATTTCCTATTATTCGGTCAATATATGGTTCAGCACGGGTCAGAGTATAAACTGAGAAATTTTCTCGAGGCTGTAAATGATAATTTTCTCAGTATTACGTCCAAACTCGATCGACTGGTCGCAATCAGGAACAAAGTTGTACACCATTTAAAGGTGGCGTATGACAAAAGCGCTCACAACTAAAATCTGCGCAATCGCCTTCGAATAAATAAATCATAAATTTGTGCCAGCTATAATAAAGGAGAAAATTGGTCAGGTTGCATATTATTTAAATGACGAGAATGGCAAATCCCTCGGTCTATTCCATTTAAAGGACATTCGAAGTTAAAATTACTTTTATCTCTTAAGCCTAGCTTCATATGAGACCTCTTCTCATGTGGGTCGTCCCCCCGATTTGTGACGGAGAATGTGGTCACCGTCTAAATTTCCTTTTGTACTAAAATATTTCCTATGGGGTGAAGCGACGGTTTTGTGTGTCATCCTTTGTATGTCTCGTAAACTGGTTGTCATGTCAGATGCTTTTTAGATGATCCCCAAAAAAAATTATTATAAATGGGGATTTTTAGTAATTGGGGTTCAGTCTGTTAATTATTTTTCGTTTGAGTTAAAGTTAAGCTGCAGTATAAGTTGATTGTGCGTTATTTTCAGTACGTGATTTTTTGTACATTATTATCATAAAATAAATAATCATATTACATTAATTGGTGAATAAATCAATAAAAAAGTTCAAATCAAAATAATAATAGAATTTCTTAATTCTGAACTGTCAGTTAATCGTGCGGGATAAAACACAAGTCATGTGTATTTCGTTTTGTTAAAACGGTCGAATGTGAAGAACCACATATATGTGCGTGTAATTATAACGTATACTCTATTATTGTGAATGTGAAAAGTGCAGACTTAAATTCTAAATTAAAAACAAAGAAACAAAAACAATTTGGAATTAAATAGCGGTGACCAGTAAAATTCAGAAAATTTGTAATTACATTACATTTACAATTTTGCTTATAATAAAATACTATAATATTATTTGAATCTCTTTTATTTATGGTGAATATGTTACGAGCATCGAAAGAAATAATAACCAAACAAACAAAATTATAAAATTAAATTAACAACCAAATTAAAAGTGAACCTATTACTATCTAGTACACCCTTGATAAAATAATACACAAACAAAACAACATCATAAAACAATTTGTGAATGAATGAATAGTACCATCACTGTACGAGCGTACAGTGCAACGGAAACACCACTAACGAATAGTTGCTTAGAGAAGAAACGTTCGGTGGCACAACTATTTGCCACCAGTGTAATTTAGTAACCAACAAAAAAAAAACAACAACAAATCTCGATAAAACATATCGAAACAGTGTATAACATAAATTTATAAAACTGGGGTGCACGTGCGAAGCAGTTATCAGCTTAGAATCAAGGTGAAGCAGTTGCTGCCAATGTCAATTACTAGTCAATTAAATAACCGTAAGTTTTTTCTAAATTTTTTATTTATACGAAGACTGCCTTTTATATTTCGGGATTAGAGAACAAAAACAAATATTAATCATCGAAAATCGGTTTATTGTTTTTCAAAATATTCCCCATGAAGATCTATACACTTTTGCATGCGTTTGAACCAATTGTCGAAGCAGTTTTTCCACTCTGCTTGAGGTATCTCCAAAACATGCATTCTGAACGCACCAACCGCTTCTTCAGTTGTCGAAAAACGTTGACCTCTCAGTTTGTTTTTTACGTACGGGAATAAAAAGAAGTCACAAGGTGACAAGTCAGGACTATACGGCGGATGACTCATCAAATCGATGTTTTGAGTGCTCAAAAATGCAGTTGTTTGAGCCGATGTGTGAGAGGTCGCATTGTTGTGGTGAAGAGTGATCCGTTTTCGGCAGTTGGTTTTCCTGATTTCTTGGAAGACAACTGGCAAACAAATGGTTGTATATCACTCAGAATTGACTGTTCTGCGTTGTTCTAGTGGTACGGTGGCGACATGTCCATTTTTTCCGAAAAAAACAGGCGATCATTTGCTTGCAAGTGCTTCGTGCGCGAACAACTTTTGTTGGATTCGGCTCATCTTGAAACACCCATACAGTCGCCTGCTGTTTACTTTTGGGCTCATACGCGTAAATCCACGATTCATCACCTGTCACTATGTCATAGACGTGTTTTGAAGAACCGCGATCGTATATTTTGAGCTTTTCTTTCGACCAATCGACACGAGCCTTTTTTGAGCGATTGACAAATTGTGGTGGATCAAACGCGAGCAATTTTTTTTGAAATTCAAATGTTTATGCAATATTGAATGTATGCTGGTCCCACTAATGCCTAAGGTTGTCTCAATCTCACGATAGGTCACATGACGATCTTGCAATATATCAGTTCGCGCACAGCATCAATGGCTTACGGAACAACAACTGATTCTGGACGACCTTCACGAAGTTCGTCTTGGAGTGAACTACAACCTCGATTGAATTCACCATACCATCGATAAACACTAGTCCTTGATGGAGCTTTATCGCCAAAAATTGAATTAAGTTCATTCATGCACTCTTGCTGCCTTAATCCACGTCGAAAGTTGTAAAAAATAATCGCACGAAAATGTTCACGATTTAACTCCATTTTTTCGCCGAGATGTTGAGTTAATGAGTACTGCGTGAACAACACAAATAGCGCTCGAATGTCAAAAGTTCTGAGTACGTATAATCTCAAAAATGTCAAACTTTACGATAGAGCTGTCAGTTGCCAGATTGCAACACTAGGGTTGTCCAATCCCGAAATATAAAAGGCAACCCTCGTATTATTTAATATTTAATACTTTTTGCTTCTTCCTTTAATTTTTGGTTTTGGTTATAATTCTACTTTCACATATTTTTTTGATTTGCTTAACATTTGTATTCCAAATCTGTAATCGTGCCTGGGTACGTTACTATCGCGAATTTTGATATGAGATGACGTTAACCCCTCGAACATATATATTTTACCCTCTAAGCCACTTCTAACAAATGTAT
The DNA here is from genome assembly GCA_932526605.1 of Nephrotoma flavescens. Classification (NCBI taxonomy): domain Eukaryota; kingdom Metazoa; phylum Arthropoda; class Insecta; order Diptera; family Tipulidae; genus Nephrotoma; species Nephrotoma flavescens. Next base: position 282,311,767 of record OW052221.1, on the reverse strand, counting down.
TTATTAAATATGTTTTAAATATTCAATTTACGGAACTAAACTATTTACCCGCGTATTGGTCCACAGCCATGATGTCAAAATACATTGCTCGAATCAGAACAGGCGCTATTTAGTATTAGCATTGATATTCAAAGCAGATCTTAATTACTTTAATGAAGTGAAAAAAACTTTTCAGCATCATTGCTGTAAAAATTGTAAAAGTTCTCATGGGAACTGCAACATCCAGTACACAGATTTCTAACAAATTTCGCAAGCATTTCTCAAATAATGAGGTAAGTTTAGGTATGCAATTTCATTTCGAATGGCGAATCCGCCGAGACTTAGGAGATGGCGAATTTTGGTGAAAAAAGTTTTTTTTCATGAACTTATTTCAGGTAAAATTTTAAAAATTATTTCAACTTATTTGGTATGAAAATTAATTTTAATCTGACTGTGTTTAACCGTTTTTCTTTCTTGATTTGAGGTATCTTATTAAATTGTAAATAAAAGACATATATTGTGTGAAATTTTTATTTATTATTATTGAAAATGAAAGGACATTGGGTCCGGTTAATAATGAAAATTAATGTCGTTCAAGTGACCTCCTCCGCTAGCTCGGCAGGCTGTCAATCTTTTACCAAAAGTTTGAATAAGTTTTTCGCATAATGATGGTTCAATTAGTAATATTTGCTCGTTGTTGTTGTCTTTGGGGTGTTGAACAGTTAATTATCCGCATAAACTTCACTGTTCAAGAAACCTCATAAGAAGAAGTCCAATTGCGTTAAATCGCATGATCTTGGTGGCCAATTCACGCCTGTTCTTCAAAAAATTATGTGATTATTAAATTTTTCTTTCAAAAGATCGATTGATTCCGTTGCTGTGTGGCATATTGTACTGTCCTGTTGAAACCACATATTCTGCATATGCACCATACGCACACTGCACAGTAACTTTTAATGGTTTTATTGTCTTTTCAAACAGTTCTCTAGGATTTCCATCAGCCCAAATGCGGCAGCTTTATTTGTTGACATAGCCGCTTGAAATAATTCCCATTTTCTTCTTGTTTTTTATCTATGGCCCATTTATGAATAGCCGACGTAATGCGTGGTCATTTGGCTTTAATTCTTTTGTTAAGATCTTTGTGTAAAGTGAACAAAGTTGTTGATTTGAGGTTTAATTGCTGTGATCGGCGCCGAATTAATGTCCTTGGCTCTTCAGCAACACTTGTGCTAGCAGCTGCAATATTTTCACTTGAACGACCACTACGATGATAAATTCTGCTTCTCTAATCTTGTACTGAACCAGTTTCATCAAATTAATTAATAGCACGGTTTATTGGAGCATTTTTTCTACCGTATTTTGAAAGAAATTTTCTTCCAACTTCTGATAAGCGTTCACCGTATTTAAAATAAGTTTTATGATTGTGCTTGTTATCTGTCAAATAACATATGATACTCTAGGATATATTTACATAAAACGAAAAGGCTCCCATGGAAGGTGTTTCTTTCAGTGGACCGATTTTGGCCTAAAATCACTGAGATCTGCCGATTTATAGAAAAAGCTTAAATATTAATTCCGATCAGTCAATTCGTCTGAGCCGTAGAGATGCCAAACGGTAGAGTGGTTAGAGCTTTGGCGTTTGGATAGGGGAGATACCAAGTTTGAATCCCAATAGGGGTAGGATTCAAAAGGGATTTTTTATCATCTGATTGCGATCGATGATAGAAATAAATACAACTATGACTCCCTATCGGATTGCACATCTTATAGGCCGACCCATCTTCCAAGCCAGTACTATAGGCTGGCATGAAGCTATGCCATGGCAGATGGTTCTACGTAATTCGAACCTATACCCGTACGTGCTCGACCTGACAAGCAATGCTTAAGATCGTGAAAGTGAACTGCGAAAGAGCTAGGACTGTTTCAGCAATATAAAAATATCGTAATTATATACACAAAAAAAAATGTTTTTTTGTTCAAAATTGACCTTTATTCCGTTTAAATTCTGGAAAATTGATTTGAACCGAAATTGTTCCAAATTTAATTTAGAATCTTTCATTGCATGCGGTCGATTTTCTCATAACTCAGGAACTTTTAAAATACACTGCCAAAAAAAATCGAACAGAAATTTTTTCGATGATTTTGCTTCTAATTGGAAGGAATTGTAGGAGGAAATTTTATCTTCTTTTCGACACTGGAATCCGTTGAACCTTAAAAATGATGCTGTGGAAATTTTAGCGAGAAACGTAGCCAAAAAATGAGACAACCATATCAGGCGTAATTTTGATGGTTTAAGATACTGAGTAATATTTTCTAATCGCTCGAATCAGTTTAAGAATTTTTTACTTTTACAAGCAAATAAGAATATTCTTTTACAGCAGTAAAACTTGACGATAAAAATTCGTAGCAATAAACCTGAAGCAGTATTATTAAAATCAAATAGTTTTTGGTAGGTGATTAATGAACTATTTCACGAATTATGAAGAATTGAATCACAAACTCCAGATGTAGTCGTCAATGGCCATCAAAATTAAGTATAAAACACAAACATCGGAAATAGTTAATATATCCATTTAAATTTGAGTAAAAATGACATCAGTATACATAGAATATAAAAATTGGTAGCAATAAACCCCAAGTCGTTCATTATTTGCACTAGGTGGTTTTAGTTAGTTAGGTATGGCTCAATGACCAACTTCGTGTACTAGCCAGACCTGAATTACAATCTTTGGGCATGGCCGATAATGGCCATTAAAATTTGAGTAAAAATTTCATCAGTACACCGGACTCAAATTTGGATGGACATTATCGATTTGAGTCATTATCAATATGTGTCATCGGTCTGTCAATCTTGAGACCAAAGTTATGATTACATCATGAGGATTGCAATAACTTGGTCTTACACAGACCAATGCTAAAATACAAATAAATCAGGTTCTATGTAAAGTGATTTGGAAAAGGTGATAGTAGTTAAGTTGTACAGGACGAGAATTTGATTCAACCATTAAAACTAATGCCCGAATTGTTTAAAACGGTTCACGAAGAGAATGCTACTTGCTATAATTAGGGACCCAGTAATAACTATCTGTATTTATTTGTTGGAAATTTAACACCTGTAACTAATTTGGGCTACGTAGTATGAGATTAAACAAACGAATTAGATTATTCTAATTAAAACTATAAAATCATTATTCCCAGCTATATGCCTTAACCATCCCATCCATTTTTGGTCTGGCGATGACAATATTGCTGAACAGTTGTTAACATATAAATACAGAAAATAAACATGAAAAAATCGTTTGTTATTAATTCCAAAAATACATAAAATACAAATTTTTCCAGCTGAATAGAGCACATGTACCATTTTGCAGCCAAATAAATATTGAAACAATTAATTTAAGTAAAATAAAAAAATTCACAAAAAAATGTCTGCCATCCAACTAATAAATATCAAAATCATGAGAGTGAACTCACCCAAATTATAGTCGACCGGCAGACTATATAGAGCGAAATCATAATAATACTACAACAACAAAAAATCCTCAATATAATAAACTGAATGAAATCGCGTTATCATTACGTAGGAAATGATTATTAAACATGCCACAATCTATACACAAAAATTTATCTAGATATATGTCGAATCGATTAAGATATCATATGTGTGTTTTGAGTGTATATATTGTGTGTGTGTGTATGCAATGCCGATTAACCGTATCACAAAATGATTTGTAAAATCGTTCAAGGGTTAAATCTATTGTTTACTGATGATAACGCTTAAACATTAGCATTTCAACAGCAAAATTGATCAAAAAAAGTTGAACTGTAATGAAAATACAAAAAAAAAACAAAAATTGTTCCGTATATTCAACATCATCAAATGATTTTCTAACAAAAAACGTGTATACATAGAGCTATATCGTATCCACCCCCACACAAAACCCAAGCCTCTCCATGCCCACCTTACCCCCTCCTATGTAAATATAAATAACCTTATCGCGCACACAAATCGATTACTCAATATCATTTGCTCTGTGTGTGTGTGTATATATTTATTATTTGTGTATCGAAAGTGCTCTTGTTATATGCTGGAAAAACATTTTCATTTATCATGTTGAAAAGCCATTGTTATACCCCGAAAGTTCATATCGGGAAATTTTTCATTTTATTTTGCTTTGCACAAAAAAAAAATGTATATCGGGAAAACTTTTTTTTTTTTTTTTTTTTTTTTTTAAATACGTAATTGTTTGAATATTTATTTTTCTATTTCCAATATGTAACGAGATCGAGGTAGGTACAGACAGTGTTTAGCAAGGAGCCTTACAAATACAACACACACATCAACGCAGAGACGATGAAGGAATATTGGAAAAGTGTATATCATCTCTACATACTCCATACACCATACGTATTTCATTTGTTTATTTTTTTTCAATTCCAAGTCCTTCTGTTTACAATACTCGTATATGTTCGAGGAACGTAAGAGAGTTTAGTTGTTTAGAAGATAAAATAACATTACTATTTGCTATATTAACAATACACCATCCTTGATTCATTTCAATTTCCGGATAAACACATTGAGCAAATTCCTTTTTATTTTATACTAAATTGATTTTAATAAAACACAATGTATGCCAATGATTGATAAATAAACATTTTACGTACATTTTTATATTGTTTGGATGAGATATAGGAAAGTTATGTTATTCAAAGATATAGCATTTTTTGATAGGCCGTGCTATTTGTGCAGATTTAAACAACAAACATAAAATGGCATTGGCAGCATCCTGAGGCTTGCTGTAGTACGCGAATCCAATACATATTGTTCAGTAGAGTAGTGTATTGGATATTGAAAACCACAGTACGCTTTCGCAACCTAATTAGTGTTAAGAGTTAAGCAACGAAACAGTAAGATCTTTAAAGCAACACTCGGTGGTTATTACAATGTTGCTGGGCGAATTTTTAAGAGTTTTTTCGTTCAGTTTCCTTAAATTGAATTGCGACTTTAACAAAACTTGACAGAGCGAAAAATTTTGGGCAAACTGAATCAAATTTCATTTTTTTGGTTGTTTTGCTTTGTGAAAGTGTGACTGCGAAGTCGATTGACTTTCAAAAACTATTTTCTAAAGAATTCTAAAAAATAAAATTAGGGATGTCTAGGACAAACTTCACACTTGTGTATACAGAATAGTGAAGAATTCCCTAATATTTCCTAAACATTTAAATCCGCCTCTTTTGTTTCAATGTATGCGAAAATGTTTGCATAAACGAGTAAATTATATTTTATATAATACTAGCGGACACGCTTGCCTGCTATAAGTTAGGCATATCAATCTTTTCGTTTCATCATTGTGTGATTTGCTGTTACCTAAATTAAAATAAAAAATTAGTGCAATTTCTCATTATTCTGCGCCGTTCAATCCTCGTGTCACGGCCGGACGATTTGGTGCTGGTCATTGGCACATTTGGCGAAAGAAGGGGTACTTGATGATTGTTTCAAACATGCGTTAATTTCATCCATACATGACCGGCAATATCTGTGATTTGGGATAAAAATTTTACATTTTTGCAAAATTTTAGCCATGCTGAAATCCTTCTATATGTTGTACATTCCGTCTGGATTTGTGTTAACGATCAATGACAACTTGAGTGCTGAACGCGTAGTTCTTCCACCATCAAGCAATCGCCAAATGAAGCAATTGCAAACGCAATATGATTTTGTGATCGAATGTGCGCAAGTATCAGTGAGATGAGGAATGTTTTGCCAGTATCGCCTAGTGCATCCAAAAAAAAAAAAAAAAGAATACACTTCAGTATTTGTAACAAATCAAACTGTTGTTCACGCTGAACATCGCTGTAAATGATGTCTGTTGCTGGAGGGTTAGGCAGTGGCATACCCAATGAATCATGGCATATTCGGCAATGTGGCAAAAAATCGATATTGGGATCTTGATCAGCGGTCCAAATGCAATGCATAATGGTAGGTTAGATTGATTTCCATTGAATGCGCATGTATATATAATTACGGTATGCACTTTAACATTGCACCTTACACATTTTTTTCAATCTAAATGTTTAAGTACACTTCATTTATGATCTAAAACGTTATTTCAATATGTTTCGGGACGCCAAGCTACGACGCAAGTGGCTTGCGCATCTATTGATGCGTACGTCCAACACCACAGAATTCGACATCAGCGCTGTCTATGGTACACAAACATAACTATGAATTATTCTCAGAAAGTCAATTAGTCACTATACGTTTTTTTCATTTTATAAAATATTCGGGGTGTAAGGGGGGGGGCGTTGGGGTGTATGCTGGGGTTATATGTTCTGATATGCGGAAAATCTAAAATAATCAAAAATAAAAAAAAAATCGCCAAAAACAAAAAAAGAACTAGATCCCGATCGCAGTGCCACCTACCGGGTCCAATTGTGAAAAAAATAAAAGAGTCTAATAAAAAAAGTCTAAGCCATCCAGAGACCCACTCAAATACACATACACACGTACAGAAAACCTTTGGGTGGTGAGGTGGTGATATTTTGGGGTTATATGTTTTGATATGCGGAAAATCTAAAACAAATAAAAAAATAAAAAAATTTCGCCAAAAAACAATAAAAAATCGCTACCGGTAGTCGAGGCAATGGAGCACTAAAAACGCCAAAGATAGGAAAATTTTTAGGACAGCACGTAGAGTTGCGGTTTTTTGCATTCGGTGGCAAAAACGATTTAGATCATTCCTACCTAGGTTCTACCCTGTAGAAACTTCTGAGTGCATTGCTGCAGCCAAAAATGCAGCCAAAAAATGCACTTTTTGGGAGGCCTTTCCGCCAATTTTATAACTCCGTAAAAAAGATGCAAAACCGGCTCAATTTGGCTACTCGAGGGTTTTTGGAGTCGCTGATCACGTTTATGATATTCAAATCGACCTCCCGGACACCTGGGGGTCAGGAACGCCGATGAACGTCGTCTCCGTGGAACACTTCAGGAATTTCGTGCGCTGAAGGGCAGAAATTCGGTATCTGGGAGTTTTCTGGGTCGCTGAGCCCAGATATGGTATCGGGCATCAACAAGAAGCTGTTTGGAATGTAGCGGTAAATTTTTCATTTTTCCCTATTTATTCAATTTAGAAAAAATTTGCTAACCTGAATATAGCCTAATTATGAAAAATGTTCCTGAGGAGGACAAGCCAAAGTGGGACCAGTTAATAGAGAAATATCGATTCAAAATGTATGCAAAAAACGCTGTGAGGGGGAAAGTTAATTTAGCTAAGATTCTCCCCACAGTAGTCGCAATTCAGCAACACTTGAAAAGGATCTATTTTCAAGTGCAAGATTGGTTGCATGGAGATCAAATGACCATGGACCCAACAGAGTGGGGGGTGAAGCCATCAAGCTGATACACTGGTCCCTGTCCAAATGACGCAAAAACCTGCGCCTCAATATTATGGAACTCATATTTTGTGGATGCGCAGGATAGTGTAATCTCATGACCTGCAGTTGTAGGGAGCACGGCCTGCCTTACAATCTTGCCTGTAAAAATTGTGAAGGCTCAACTTGCACCAGTACTGAAAAATATTCAGTCGAAAGCGTAATTGCAGCAGAGAGAGAGGGCTTAGACGAGGAAGATGCACTACTGACGAATGGGTCAGTGGATGACGAAGAAAATGAACAGATTAACGATGTGTCACTTGATGCAGAATTTGATATTTAGTTACGGTCTTGAAAATCGAAGTTGAAGATTAATGAGATGAGGTTGAGTCACGGGTGGATTATACTTGATTTGAGTTCAATAAAAAGTTTCGAAATGTCAATTACATGAACATGGACTTGGTATTCATTCTCTTCCTTTCCTCCATCTTTATTTACAGGGAGATAAATCAACGACCCAAAAAACCTCTATGAGGAATTTCAGTTTGTCTTGTTGGATGCTGTCAGGGGAAGCCATAGAGATGACGTCCGGAGTGAGGTTACACTCCAGGTGCCGGTATGGTGTTCACCGATGCCTTATTCGAATTCAGCGACCCAAAAGACCCCCCGTAACGATTTTCAGTTTGTCTGATTCCATTCTGTAAAGAAAAGCCAGGAAGATGACGTCCAGGGCCAGGTCAGGCGCACCAGGTGCCCGTGGGGTCTTCACCGATGTCATAGTTGGGTTCAGCGGCCCAAAAAACCCCCCGTAACGATTTTCAATTTGCCTTGTTCCTTTCTGTAAGGAAAGGCCACAGAGATGACGTTCAGGGTCAGGTCAGGCGCACCAGGTGTCCGTGGCGTCTTCGCCGATACCATATCTGGGTTCAGCGACCCAAAAAAATCCCAGATACCGAATTTCTGCCCTTCGGCGCACGAAATTCCTGAAGTGTTCCACGGAGATGACGTTAATCGGCGTTCCTGACCCCCAGGTGTCCGGGAGGTCGATTTAAACATCATAATCGTGATCAGCGACCCCAAAAACCGCCGAGTAGCCAAATTGAGCCAGGTTTGCCTCTTTTTTACGAAGTTATAAAATTGGCGGAAAGGCCTCCCAAAAAGAGCATTTTTTGGCTGCATTTTTGGCTGCAGCAATGCACTCAGAGGTTGAAAACTGCAACTCTCTACGTGCTGTCCTAAAAGTTTTCCTATCTTTTTGCTTCATTGCATCGACTACGAGTACAATTGTGAATCTAAACCATATAGGAACTCACTCAAACGCACACACAAAAATTCATTATAATCGATCTAGCCGTTTAGAAGAAGTTCAGTTACAAACTCAGGTACAGAAGAATTATATATATAAAGATTGGAGGTGGTGATGGGGGTGGTGAAATTTTGGGGCTATATGTTCTGATATGTGAAAAATCCAAAAAAAAATAATATAAATATTTCGCAAAAAAACAAAAAAACAAAAAACAAATCCTAGAACCCGATTGCAGTGCCACCTACTAGGTCCAATTGTGACACTAAGCCATCCAGGGACTCACTCAAGTATACACACAAAATTTAATTAAAATCGGTTCAGCCGTTTCCAGCTAAACAGTCCTAGTTCAGTCACAACACACGTACAGAAGAATTACAGTATGTACAACAAGAGCGTGTACGGCAAAAACCTAAGTAAAAATAAAACTACGATTTTTTTTTGTTTTTATTATGAAAGTTTGTTATATTTTCTAGGGCGCTATCAACTAAAACATAGTAAAGTCACCCTTACTGTTAATAATTGCCTGGCTCTTTTTGTCCATAGTATCAACCAATTTTTCTGCATACTGTGGTGATACATTTTTCCATATTTTCCGAACCACTCGCGCTAGAGCGATCAAATTTTTTATGTGATACATTTTCAGCTTAATCTTCATGAGCGCCCATAAATTTTGATCGGATTGGAATTAGGTGCCTGAGATGGCGAATCCAATGTTGTGATGCTCTTTTTGAGTTTAAAGTTCGAACAAAGTAGGCTATGGTGTTTTGGATCATTGTCTTCTTGCAAGATCCAATTAGAGTTCCCCGCTCCAATCTATTTCAGGATAGATAGTAACAAACCTCGTGAATAAATTTTATTCATGAAAAGTGCGGTTAGGTTCCGTGTGGTAACGATTAATTTACAAAACCTTGTTTGGTGAAGCATCCCCATACATGGAGCAAGGGCGGGTGCTCCACAGTTCGGACAATCCTTTTTTTGCTTAGTTCGCCAAACACGCCTTTTAACATTAAAACCCCAAAAGGATAACTCATCGGTAAACACAGTATTCGTAAAATCTTTGCGTTTATGTTCATTCGCCAACTGTAGTCGCTTTTCTATGCATTTTTGTGTTACCAGTGGTTTGACCAAAGTATTTCCATATGCGAATAAAGTATTTCCATATGTCGTCATGTTCTTGCGTATGGTTATTTTTGGTAAAATAGTATTCTTTTTCGCCAATTTTGCCCCAGCTGCATTCAGCGTAAGCGAAGAATTTTCATCAAATAGCTGTATGATGCCCTCATCCTCCTTTTGTGTAGTGGTTCAGATTTTGCCTCTATCAGGCAAATCGTCAACATTTTTATACATTGAATTATGTGTAATCCTGTTCTGTACAAATGTTTTCGACTTTTTTGTATAAGTGCAGCAACTTGCAACCGACATTTTTGGCCCTTTCGGATGTGCACTTAAAAACATCATTTCAAATCGTTTTTTATAAATCTCACTCATTTCTTTCGTATATGTTATCTGCTAAATCAGTTACAGTTAAACTAATGTTTGTTTTAGAGCGTTAAAGAGGAATCAATAAAAAACCAATGTAAGCCCCGCCCATATTTGTTCCTATAGTTTTAAGTACAGTTATGCCGTACACGCTCTTGTTGAACATACTGTATATATATTATAAAGATGTTGAAAATAAATTTACAAATGCTTTAAACGACTTCTAAAATACTGAAAAGCCTTATGAACCCCCACAAAATGTACATTCCTATCATCCCATGAAAAGTTATAAGGAAGGGTTAAGGGTGTTTATTATTTTCAAATCTCAATTCGGTAAATTTTCGTTGTAAGCGGTATTCCATAAAATTTGTCCATGCCCTAGGAAAACCACCACCAAATACTAAATGCACTTTCGGATTACCAAGGATCCAAATAAAACGAATATCATCATGCCTTGAAAAATTATACAGGTTAAGGGTGTATGCACAAGTCCTAATACAATAAATATGCGTTATACGAGGGCCTAGGAAAACCCCAATCAAATACTTAGTATGTATTCGGGATAATAAGGATCCAATCCGACCGAAAATGATCGTCCCTTGTAAAATTATTGGGATAAGGGTGTTAACTATGCTCAATTCGTAATACAATAAATTTATGTTGTAGGCGTTTTTCCATAAAATTTTGTCAGGTCCCAGGAGAGCCACCACCAATAATGTGCTATCCCATTTAGCCCTAATAACTTTTTAAGGAATGAAAATTTTCAGTCAGTTTGGATGCTTACTATCCCGAATGTATATCTCGTACTGGGTGTGATTTTCCTATTTCCTGGAAAACTTTTAAAGAATACCGCTTCCAATTTAAATATACCGCGTAATTTTTTTTATCTGAACCTTTCAAAATTTTCGGAATAAATAAACACTCTACGAAAAAAATGTCCATTATCAAAATTTATTCATTCCGGGGGGACATACATATTAGTGCTAAAATTAGTGCTATTCTTCTTGTATGTGAGGCGTGTTCGTAACTTTGAAATCAAAATAGGAACCCCTATTTTTTATTGCATATTCGAATTCTACGGCTTAAAATACGTATGGATTTCTTTGAAACATTTAATCGATTCATGATAGATGGCGCTGGTAAAATAAATTTATATTAAATATTTTGCGATTTCTCTTACTGAATACGATTCTGCAATACGTTTGAATTAAAATTAACGCGTTTTCAATGTAAATACTCGTAATTAGTCTTAAACAAATTGTATTTCTTAAATTTTTAATTACTGAAAAATAACTTGTCGAGAAACTACTATAATTATCCTAAACCAGGGACATGCGCTTTCAAATAAATGATTGTTTTTGTATTTTGTTTTACAAATATCATTAATAACTGCAAAATGAAATTGTTACCTGTAGAAATGTAATTGGCTGGTGAATAAACTACTTTCAGCGTAACCCAGGAACAACGACGTGGACGTATTAGTTTTCTGTTCCCTTCGAGGTGCTTGTAAATCATGAGTCCCCTCGCCTCTCATGTACCATGTTGCTTGATTTCCATAGGTCCCCCCGCCTCATCATCTGTTAATTAAATTAAATACTGAAAATGATGGCACTTATTAATCCGCAATTCAAATGAACCAACACAACTTAGAAGTGTGTCTGCTTGAATTTCGGCACAAGCATTTCTGATTCGCTCAATCATACTCTCACGTGTTGTTCGTGTTAAAAAGAAATCTGGCGAAGTAAGATCTGGTGATTTGGCAGGCCAATTTACCGGACCAGCTCTACCGATCCAGCGACCATTGAAATCAGGATCAAGTACTTTTACGTGCTACCGACGAGTAGTGTGCTGAACAGCCATCATGTTGAAACGTGTTCTGTCGCAATTCTAAGCTCAATTCTTCAAATAATGTTGGTAATTCATTTTCCAAAATGTCTCGGTACATTTGACCATTCAAGTTGCCTTAAATAATGATTAGTGTGAAATTTCTGACAAAATAAAAAAAACCTTACAACAGCCAAAAAGTGTAAATGAAAAAACTACACTTTTCTAAAAATTAAATAAGAATATATCAAGGTCGTATTTTGTTATTTTATACCCATAAAGTATAGACTAATAAAATAACCAAATTAAAAATAATTAATAATAAAACGAGCTTATTTTACTGATGAAGAAAATAACACAATCTAAAATACGTTATTACGAATTTGTTGACCGATGATTTACACAAATCCTAGAAATTCGTGTGAGTCACGTCAGAAATCCCATTTTGGAAATCCCACTGTTTTCTTATTTTGTCGAGTAGTATTTGATTGTGCAATTTTGTCCGTCTAATGGTAAAATTTGTGCATAATGTACTTTGGGAGATAATGTGGGATTTCTGACGTGATTATCACACCAGAAATCCCATAGATCCGTTTCATGATTAAAGCATATGTTTTGCTTTAGTTTAATTGTGCAAAACTGTGCATGTCAAAATCAATTTAGTTCTCCTCCAGAATTGGTCAGGATTTTTCCTAGAACGGCTATATCTGCCTATTTGCATGCGATATGCACAACGTCTACTGAAGTAGATCAATCATGTAAGAAAATGTCGTTGTTTTCTAGTAAAAATGCTTTGACTAAGTGTATGTAACCTAATAAGACCATTATGTACCATTATGTACCTAATAAGACCATTAAGTACATTATGCACAAATTTTACCGTTAGACGCACAAAATTGCACAATAAAATTCTACTCGACAAAATAAGGAAACAGTGGGATTTAAAAAATGGGATTTCTGACGTGATTCACACAGAAATTCGATTACTCAAAAGGCAATAACAGTCAATCGTAGAGATGACTAAGTAATTCTGTGTACATCACCTTGTTTAGTAACCTAACTGGATCATATGAAGTGATCGTCATATAAGCGCGACCCTCAGGGGTTGATTTATCGCTTTTACAGTAATGCACTGCAAACTTGGACTGCACAAATACTTGGAAGATGTTTTTTGTATATTTTTCCCGGTGTAAAATTAAAATGCTAAGGTGCTTAGTAGTAAATAGCTTGCGTCTTGTTATTACGTTAATTTTGAGCACAATAGGGAATATTTTTAATAGCGCATTAAGGAAAATTGAATTTTGTATCGTATTCGGTTTTTATCGTAGGTTTATTCAAGACTATCCCAATCTTGCAAAGCCTCTTATTTCGTTTTTACTGCGCTATCAAACGGATCAAGACAAGTTAAAATACACACAGACCACCAACCGCTAACTTTTGTCTTCAGTAATAAAAATAATAAATCTAAAATTCAAATATTTTTTTTCGGCCTACTAAGGAGAAAATTTTGATGTAAATATTTATAAATTGGATGGCGGGGCATATTACATATTTCTCATTTAATTTTGTTTTCAAAACATTTAACACTTCCTTTTTACCTCAGTATACCGGAAAAAAATATTTGAGCAGAAATTACATACGAATTCTTTCCCCAGTTTTCTATTCCCGGTGAACTACCAGAATAGTGCCACTGGAAGAGTACAATTATGAACTAAAATATAATCCTGGGAAAATGAACGTCGCAGCAGACGCCTTATCTAGAATGCCTAGCCCTCCTGAAATAAATGCTCTATCAACTCGGCATAGCGATGACAGTTCATCGCAGAAACCAGCTTATTTTAAAAATTGAAGACAAAAGTTCGTATTAAACGATGAATCCTTTCGAAAGCTACTGAAGAGACATAATAACACAACCAAATTTCACCGAGTCAACGATAGAGTCAATAATGGGAATAATCCAAGAAATATTTCGAAAATATAATGTTCGGATTACGCAAAAATCGGTAAAGGATATAATAAATGAAAATGAACAAGAGGAAAAGATGCTAATGAGTAGGAAAATTTGATTTCTGGTTAGGCATTTTACCATGTGCAAAGAAAACAAGTATACTATTATGTATACACCAACATGCAGATAAAAAATCTCACACCCATTCCTAACTATCCAGGACATACCTCACACATCGATATCTATACTACAGAAAATACTGTGTCCGTCACGCCAGCCGGAACCATATCAGCCGGAACCAAACATCGATGGCACAAGTAGCACGATGCACTATGCATCATTGTGCACTAAATATTTCCAGCCGGAACCTTATAATTCCAGCCGGAACCTGATAAATCCATCCAGAAACCTACAACAGCAAACCAACTATGGCAGTAGTAGCACGATCCATTGTGCATCATTGTGCACTATATATTTTTTCAGTCGGAACCTTACAAATTCAGCAATAAATAATTTTTCTGTGTAACCTTACAATTCCAGCCAGAAACGATGGTATGGTAATATACAGTCAAATTAACTACATCACTAGTAGCACAATGGATTGTGTATCATTCTGCACTAAATGTTTTTTCAGCCGGAACCTTATAGTTCCGCTAAGAACCTGATAAAGCCAGTAGAACCCTACAACAGCAAAACCAACTATGGCACTAGTAGCACGATGCATTGTGCATTATTATGCACTATATAATTTTTCAGCCGGAACCTCACAAATCCAGAAATATAAGATTTTTCAAAAAAAACCTTACAATTTCAGCCGGAACCATACCCTCTAAAGCTAAACTAACTATAGCACAAGTACATCCGGAATCAGATTAAGCCATTCAGAACACTACAACAGCCAAATCAACTATGGCACTAGTAGTACGATGCATTGTGCATCATTGTGCACTATATAATTGCTCAGCCGGAACCTTACAAATTCAGAAATTTACAATTTTTCGAGGAAAAAACCTAACAATTTCAGCTGAAACAGCTGAAACTTACAGTCAAACTAACTACATCACAAGCAGCACAATGGATTGTGTATCATTGTGCACTAAACGCCTTTTCAGCCGGAACCTTATAATTCTTATTAGAACCTAATAAAGCCAGACAGAACCCTACAACAGCCAAACCATCTATGGCACTAGTAGCACGATGCATCATTGTGCACTGTATAATTTTTCGGGAAAGAACTACAGCCAAACTAACTATGGCACAAATAGCACGATGCATTGTGAAACATTGTGCACACAATAAATTATCAGCCTGAACCTTTTAATTCCTGCACTACACGATTTTTCGGTAGAAACCTTATATACAGCCAAACTAACTATCAAACAAGAAGCACAATGGATTATGCATCATTGTGCACTGTGTTATTTATCATCCGGAACCTTATAATTCTATCCGGAACCTGTTAAAGCCAGCCAGAACCACACTACCGCCAAACCAACTATAGCATAAGAAGCACGATGAATTGTGCATCATTGATCACTAGTTGTTTTCTCAGCCGGAACCTTATAAATCCATCCGGAATCTAATAAAGCCAGCCGTAATCGTATCCTCTTCAGCCAAACTAACTATAGCACATGTAGGACAATGGGTTATATGTTTTTGCAGCCAAACTATAATGCCATCCAGAACCATAAAACTTCAGTCGAAACAAAATGTTTACAAAAATAGTGCAATGTATGATTTTTCCGGAACGATCAAAACGTTATGCACTACAATGCCAACCCAACCAGAACCAGCAAGACCAGCCGCAGCCGTATGAAGTCGGTGTGAACCATTCGGAGCAATAAAGAGTAAGCCTGGTTGACGGTCATTGAACCTGAACTATCTAAAATTTCAAGTGGAATTATTTGGACACATTATAATTCCCGATCCGCTAAAAGTGTTTATTAAATAAAAAGTTTAAATAATATTCAAAAAAGTCCGGAAATAACAGTTTATTTTCTAATAATTTATTAATAATATTTTATAACATATTTCACCGTTTAGAGAAGAACTTTGTTTGATTTGGGTTCTTGTACATACATAGAACAAAATGTAGGCAAGCATTTTTCGTGAAGTATTGGTGTTGGTCTCGGCCTTTTGCAATTCGTCGTATGTTTTCCATATGCCACCGTTTCTAAGTACATGTGCAGTGAAATGCTCATTTACACTGTCATACTCAATTAGACCACGCAAACTGAAGAAACCTAAATTCAGCGATTTGGTTATGTGGCTTGTAGCCGCCTTTTGCCTTTCTTTCGATTTTAGTTCCACATTTATCACAAATTATTTCAATATTGACACTGAGAGTGAAAATGCATAGGTCTGCGAAAAAACCTCCAATTGATGATTTGCAATCAATGAAAGTGATCCATTCGTTTGAGATATAGTTGCCCGATTTTATAAAACGTTCTCGGCAAAAAATTTCATTGAGCAATTTATTACGATTGTTATAAATCTCCGCAGATAATTTACCAATGTTTGTCGAGGATATGTAAACATTTTCTAAAAATCCGGCAAGTTTAAGCAAATTAAAATCTGGCTTTATCAGGTTCTGGGAGAAATTATAAGGTTCCGGCTGAAAAATTATATAGTGAACAATGATGCACAATGCATCGTGCTACTTGTGCCATAGTTAGTTGGGCTGTAGGGGGTATGGTTCCAGCTGAGTTTGTAAGGTTTTTTCACAAAAAATCGTATATTTCTGGATTTATGAGGTTCCGGCTGAAAAATAGAATAGTGCACAATGATGCACAATGCATCGTGCTGTTTGTCCTATAGTTTAATAATGATGCACAATATATCGTGCTACTTTTGCCATACTTAGTTTGGCTGTACAGGGTATGGTTCCTGCTGAATTTTTAAGGTAGTTTTCCGACAAATCGTATATTTCTGGATTTATAAGGTTCCGACTGAAAAAATATATAATGCATAATACATCGTGCTACTACTGTCATAGTTGGTTTTGTTGTTGTAAGGGTCTGGATGGCTTTATCAGGTTCCGGCTGGAATTATAAGGTTCCGGCTGGAAAAGCATTTAGTGCACAATGATGCACAATGCATCGTGCTACTTGTGCCATCGTTGTTTGGTTCCGGCTGATATGGTTCCGGCTGGCGTGACGGACACAAAATACTACAGTTCTAACAGCGATTGATAAACTCACAAAATTCGCTGTTTTTAAACCAGTACAATCTAGGCTAATTTAGGATATAAAACGAAATTTGAGAGATATCGTGTTTTTCTCGAAGGTTCGGCATTGTAATTGACAATAAACCAATTCTTAGTTCAAGCACATTAACATTAATGTAGGAAGATGCCTTAATAATCAAAATATTTAAAGTGCCACCCTATAAGAGTGAAGTAAACGGGCAAATGGGAAGGTTTCATTCAACTCATTCAGGCAGTGGAACGACCATTCTCCGAATTGCTCTAAATTCCTTTCACTCAACCACCAATAGAAAACCAGTGGCGGTGTGTGGTGACTTCCTAACATCAGTCCAGAGGAATTCGAACGAGCTGGCATCGATCACATACATAAAATTAAAGGCAGGCAAGTACAAGATTTACGGGATATCAGAATAAAAAACGGAAGTTTATTAATCACTATCAAACAGGTCAGACCGTTTACGTAAAACACAACGTGAGCTTAGGTTCCAAATTAACAGAAATACTACAATTTTAACAGAATCATGGTAAGTAGTGCACCAAATCAACATTAAGTCGAAGGACTTAATGTTGATTTGGTGCACTACTTACGTTCTGGGCAAAGCAAATATTAAGAACCGAAATTTCAAATTGATGTATGTGAGTATACTGAACAATCACCAAAATTTCATGAACAGAATAGGTACGAAACAGACGTTATTATATAGTATACAAATTCACAAGGGTAAACGGTCATTAAAGTTTAGCGGTAGCACTTGCGGAAATGTATTGCGGATCGTCGTGACCGATACGACGATATAAACATGAAATAAATGGAAAATATGTCAAGCAATTCGTATTTCCATCACGTCGTTCAGTCCACGCTACACTGTCAATTTCAAAAAACTAGAACATTACATTTTTTGCCAACTGCTCCTCCCTCTCCCCTTATGATAAATATTTAGACCCATACTCGTATAAAATTTTTGTGAAGTATTAATTAAAAATTAACTTACCAACTAATCATCCAATGTTAAGCGGTATCATTACTACATTGTTGCATTGTATCACCGCAGATCTGTTTCATATTACACAAATCGTTTTTATATTGATTATTACAGGGTGACGAATTTAAATTATAATTAAAATTTTTACAATTAAAATTAAAATATCTATCACGTTCCTTATTATTTACAATATTAATATCAACACTATCAATGCTATTATTATAATCCCCTGCAACTAGACCACCACTATTACCACTATTACCACCACCCAAACAATTTCGTTTCTTGTCCAGCGTGTTGCTGCACGTATTATTAACATATATGCATGACCGTGGTGGTATCGATGCATATTCATTACCTAACGTACAATTATTATTACTATTAATTAGGTTATTACTATTATTATTATTATTATTTATATTATAAATTTTATCTAGTTTCGTTGTTGAATTACTAATTATATTATTTTTTATATCACAGTTTATTTTAAAAATACTCTTATTATTATTACTATTATTATTATTATTATTATTAATACTACTGCCATTACAATTAATTGTTGAGTAATTATTGTAATCACTATACGGACAATGGCCACTATGTTCGTCTCCTCCACCTCCTAATATAATATTATTACTATGATGGGTATCGACGACCATTCCACCACCGCCACCACCACCACCACAATTATTTATATCGTTTAGGTCACAACCCAGTGCAGACGATGATACCGATGGCGTTGACGAAATCGATATCGAAATATTATTATTCTTTGTGATAATTATGTTGCCCCCCGAATTATTTATGAATTGGGTTTGATTTTTGAAATTTTTATTTTTCGCCATTTTATGTGCGGCTGCGGCGGCGGCTTGCTGTGCAGCCGCCGCCGCTGCCACCGCCGCCGACGATTTACTTTTCGGCAGTGTAATTCGTAATTTCTTCCAGAATTTTGTGTCATCCCATTCAATGCACGTATTAATTTTTAAATACTCCTTCATATTATGATCGATATCCTTTTGCGGTAAATCACCATACAGAATAAAAATGATTTTCTTTTGTTTTTTTAGTATATCGTAAATGGCACTTTTATACTCGAATCGAGACCATTCGTTATATAAAAAGTTTTTCGACAGCACGATTATGATGCGTTTTGAATTATCGACCGCGTCCAATATCGAATCGGTGATGTATGTGTTTAAATTTAAATCACGATAGTGAAGGCATATATTTAGGCCAATATCGTTTTCCAAGACTAAACCTAAAATTTGGCTAATGAAATGATCATCCTGCAGGCTATGGATTATGTATGCGTCATGCATTTTATCGTTTAGAATGTCATTCTGCCGGTAGCATACGTTCGAGAAGATCCAGAATTTTAATTCGCGTCTATAGCAGAAGAGGCCAAATATTAGGGCCGATAATCCAATTAGGGAACATGTTACGATTAGTACGAGTGGCAGTAGGCTCTCGATATTACTCATGTTGCTGCTAAGCGAGTCAGCTAGCTCATTTTTTGACATGCACTTGATTCCTGGAACAACAAAAAAACAAAGAAACTGAATTAATTATGACATACAATTTTGTAAAAGTGACTTAATTTTTAAGTTTAATTAGGTCTAGGTATTGACACGAAACTATGTTGGAAACTTGTGGGTGAAAAATAATTCCTAAAAATGATTTTATTTTTCCAAAATGATTTACATTCTTAAGAAACACTCTTCAACACTCAAATGCATTCTTAAATCATTTAAATTTTGTTGTTAGGTATTTTTTGAAAAATTAAGAATCTTAGTTGTTCTTCCCAATTTTTAAATGTTTATTGTTGTAATTTATGTACATTATTGAATAATTATTTCTAACTTTTAAAAAATTCTCCATATACTAGATCTAATAATGTATGTTTCAATGTAAATGATTCCAACAATAATAAAATATTTCAAAGAATATGTAAGTATATAAAAGCTGTACCTAATGATAAATGAACTGTGATTTATTGATATCTTGTATGTGGGACTTATTAGCAACCGAAATATAAACAATATAGCAAAGCACCCTTAGTTTCTACGAGTATTCGAGCATCTATCACCAGCTAATGGAGCCGTCTCATTCACCATAATCGTATACCTCGAGCAAAGTAACTAAACGAATTGGAATAGGACAGTCACAACACACCTCGGGCACAATAAATTGTACATTCAGTGTAAGGCGAGCGTAACAGGTCAAAAAGAACACGATGTTTTCGACGAACTCTTTTTCTGATTTAAAATCGATGGAGTTAGGATAAATCTGCCGAACGAAAGGTTTAAGAAATCCTAAAAGGAAATATAGTAATTTTTTTTTATTTCTCTTATTGATTTTACAATATTGCTTTATAACTTAATAATTTCGAGATAAAACTAGTATAGTAAACTTCTTATTTATTATAAATGTTTCGGAGCTACGATTCTAAATACAAATAAACATTATCATTAAAAGAATTCTGTACTATTTATAAAAATAAAAATGAAAAACTTATAGCAAATTTAAATCATGAATTTAACTCTATAGTTAAAAAGATGGAGTTATGAATAAATCATAAAAAATTCGCAATATTCAGACTATCATTATTTCAGACTTATAGAAAAAAAAATTGTGATTAAAAAAAGAGAAAGAAAGGAGTTTGCTAATTGTAAGTAACCAATCTTTTAATAATCTACAAAATTCATGAAGATTATTAGTTACAAAAATTGTGGGTGGTAATAGACTATAAAATTTACGTGTAGAATCTTTTAAAATGTTCCTTATTTGGAAAGGGAATTCTCAATCTATTTGTATTGCGTAGATTGTATATTATGCTACTCAAAACTAAATGATTGCCACTAATTATATAGAAAGATTTTAACACTTTGAAAACATAAAGGTACCGAAATGGTACATTTTTTAATTTAACAAACAACGGAAATGATGGCGCAGTTTTTGCCAGGAAGTTAATGATTTACTAAACTGCTTTCTGAACTGAGATCAAAGGTTTAGTATTTGATAAGTAAATACCGCCCCAACGTGCAATTCCGTACTGAAGGTGAGAATCAACTAGAGCGTAGTATAGGCACTTCATAAATTCAGGACTACAAATATTTCTCAAATAGTAAAATAACCGTAATGTCATCGTAAAGTTACTCTTTAAAATTTAGCTGTGAGTCTAAGTGTAACCCGAGATATTTAAAGGAGTTCACGGTTTCGATCGGAACGCAATGGGAATCACAAATATTCTATGTAGAAGATAATGAATGATAAATGAAAATTGAAGAGGGATCATGAATTGTACCACCTATGTAAAAGTACATTATTGTTGACTTGCAGCTTAGTATCATATTATGCACGTAAAATCATTTTTCAGCAAAACAATATCTTGATTAATGGCATGATTAAGAAATTCCAATTAAAGCTAGAATTCAATAACGCCATTTCATCTGCAAACACGACAATAGAACCACGTAAATTAAGACTAAAAATTGAGTTAGGATATATTAAATATAAAAATAGCCCCAAAACTGATCCTGATTATGAAGGTATGATTTAAACAAATTTATTGCAATACCTCTCACACCGATATTCTATAATTTTGATAATAATATTTTGTGATTAACAATATAGAATGCTTTGGAAAGGACAATAAAAAGCACAGTAGCTTTCATATTATCATTCAAATATTGATGCAGAGGCGACAAGAATGAGACCAATGCTTTTTCAGTAGAAGAGTTCTTTATAAAACCATAATGTCGTCTATTAAGCAAATTAATTTTTTCACGATATAATCTATTTTTAATTATGTTTCTCGAGTTATGTTATTTGGGCGATAATTATTTGTATCTAAGTGTGAACCTGTTTTAAACAATGGTTTTACGACACCAATCTTAAGTTTTTCTGGAAAAGTCCCTTTTGCTAAACTATTTTTGCTAAAATAAAAGAACTACGCTCCCAATTATTTTTTTAATTATTATATGGGATACTTCGTCAATACCGCAAGTGAGCACTATTTTTTAGATCATTCACGATCGTAAATATTTCATTTTCACAAACAGGGAAAACGAAAAACTTATGTTGTTAAAATTTGAGCGAATTAAGGTAATTCTAACGTAGTACATTGATAAAATATTCAATAAAAATATTGACAATTTTAGACGGATCAGTTTCAATTCTGTTATCACAAACATCAATTGCGTTATTGCCTGGTATATTGCTCAAAATGCCATTAAAAACCGTCCATTTAGATTTTAATTCTACAGCGGAACAAAACTTAGTAACCGTTCTTTGGTTTGTTGAATTAAATATTTTAGTTTGGCGTTTACGCTTTGAAATTTTGTGTTTAGTCCCAGTATGCAATTTTTCCACTGTGTGGAAAAAATAGTACCAAATTCCATACTACAAAATATCAAAGACACAAAAATATTGATTTTGGACAGAAATTATTATTTTTTTTTTCTATTTCACGGTTTTGTTTTAATTTTATAAGTTTTTATTTTGTATCTCCTCTCCTCTCCACTTCCAGTTGCAAGTTCGTGAATAACTACGCGCACAGCTGTGTCTACAAATTGTTGAACAATATTTTTCTATAATATGTTTTTAAATATTAAAAGAAATTTTTACAAACTGCTTTATAATAATAATAATAATAATAGTGCTTTATAAGTGATTCATCAACGATGTACTTTACTAGAAAGGTAGGTATTTGAGACGACGTAAATTGTCGATGAAATTTTTTCTTCTTACTTTTTAAGATGTTCAATATGCGGAAGTTGAAGATATCAAATGAGGCGAATGAAAAAAAATATTATAAACAAATATTTCTTGTATGGAATATTGAAATAAAATATATTTACAAAAAAATGCAAAAAAAATTCTTTAATTTCAAAATAAAGCCTAAATGTGAAAATTGCTATAGAAAACTCTCCAATTTATTTTTTCTCCTTTTAGATGGGATTCACACCAATACTGGAATTTTTGTGACGCTTTTATTTGGCGGGTAGTATGAATAGTGTGGTTTTAGAACGCGAATGTAAATGGAATTCCGTCAGCATTGCATATTGGGGTGCTGCATTATTTTAATTCTTTCTCAATTTTTGGTTAAACTGTTTTTATAACTAATCAAATTCAGTAATGAATATACCATCCAAGGTTTAATTTTGAAATCGTGCCTTGGGAGTTTTGTGATGAATTTATTATTATTCAATTCAACGGTAAGTTTAGTAACAAAAATCGAATAGGCCAAATTTGGATCATCAGTAGAGAATACCGAAGTCCAGTCAAAAAACGTCAAGCTTTCTGATAAATTGCTATAATTAATTCTTGATTGCCATTGAGTTTGATACCGCGGGATATTCTTAATTGGACTATATGATGTCACGAAGTAAAATTTTGTTTTTTGATTTATCTGTAACAAGGAAATTATTTAATCCATTAAAAAAATATCTGTTGAAACAAAATTTAATCTATAAACTAAAATAAAACAAAAACTAGTATTCTCAATATAAACTATTAATTTGATATAGCATCTGCTGATGAAAAATTTAAAGCAGAAAATTGAAAGTTAAGTGTGGATTTCCAAACTCGAAATCTAGGTCTCAGTTAAAAAAAATATCTAATTCTTAATTATCGAATTAATATTAACAAAAAAACTATCGAAGTTTTTACAATTTTATATTAAAACAGTAACAAAAACTGTTTGTCGATAAAGCAAAACTTAATATGAAATTGACATAAAGATAAAATCAGCAAGTTATTTTGTAGAAATAAATTATAACAACAATAAATTAAATCAGAAAAAAGTACGTTAATTATGCTTGTTTGAGTTTAAAATATAAGATTTTATAGCACCATAGGTATAAACCGTAATTTGTTTAAAAATGAATAAAATGGTACTAACTTAGTACGTATACAATAATAAAACGAAAATTTAGTATTCAATAACATAAAACTTACTAAAAAAAATGTCAACCCTAAGAAAAGTTTGACAACTATATGGCTCAAATGTTTATTTTACAAAGGCCAAAGTGGCAATTGTAAGAATTTATACCAACTTAAAATAATAAAATGTTAAATGAAATGGCAAAACGTCATAAATAAAATTTGTATAAATAAGTGCAAAAATGAAAAATATTTGCTTATACATAGTACAATTATTGTAATCGAAAACAAAACTAAAATTTATTTCAAACAATATCTTTTTGTTGTATTATATAAATAGTTAATTTGAGAAATATACTAGCCGTTTTTGGAAATATACCATGGTAACTTTTGAGTTTTTTTAATTTTTTTAATGTTGGTAACAAAAGTTACTCAAGTTACCCTGGCTATACAAAAAGTAAGTTTATATTTCGCGTGATAATATTTATATTCAGCAAAATTCAATTACGAATTTTAAAAGATATGTACATTTTTGTTGTATTTTTATGATAGTTACTAATTTTATATAAATTGACAGAAAGAGAGAAATTAAAAAATAACTAAAAGTAAATTACCCTAAAGTTACACTACATGTTCGGAAATAGATTTGGTAATTTTTTGTAAGCAAGTTACTCAAAAGTTACCATGGGATATTTCCGAAAACGCCTACTAAAAAACTGAGCATACAAAAGCACATAAACTATAATATTTAACAAAAACATATAATTTCAGGATCTTTGCACGAAACTTTGGCAGGTCAACGTTAATCAACCGGATGAGGACGAGCAGAATCTTTAATCCGATAAATATCTTTGAGTGATTGCATTCGGCGAACATCTGCTGATTCGGCTGATTTCCGTAAGTAAATTTGTCCGGTATTTTATTTTGATGATTTTAGCTTCTCTGTAAAGCTGAGACTGGAACCGGGTCAAATAATGCGTGACGTATATACGTAAGGCTATATCTATTTCTGTGGTTCGAAGAGACTTTTTTACGCGCATTTGCAACAAAATGTTGTTTTTTATTTGGGTGGATTTTAATTGTATAATAAAAAAAATCTTTTGAATACATCATTGTGCTATATGAATACATCACTGTGAATACATCATTGTTTTATTTATTGTAGTTGTTTTACTGGATCGGTGAATTGGTTCGATGGATAATATGTCGTCAGATTGAAAAGAGTTGAGAATTTTTTTAATTACACTCAATACAAGGCCCGAATATCATCATGTTTCATTGGTAAACCACTGATGGTAATGCTAGAGGCACGCTCCAATTGGTTCGGTTTATCTTGATCGGCTCCCAATAAATGTTGTGTTGTGTGATAATAATTGTTCCTCAAGTTTTCTAATTCTATTTTTTAATTCTGCATTTTCAATTTTTAATTCAAAGACAACTTTAATTTATACTGGTTCCTGCAAAATAAAATGAGCGCAGTTGAATAATAGCATAAACCGCTTGTTATTCAACTGCACTAATTTTATTTTGCAGAAACCAGTATACATTACTATATTTCCTTATAGGATGTTTTAAGCAATCGTCTTTGGACATGGACAACATTGGAACATGAGAGAGAATTAAATAATTTAAAAAAGATTATTCAACTTGACCCGGTGTTGACTATAGCGGCAAAAATAAAATAATATTAGTATGTGATGCCAAATTGTGAATTCTGTAGACTCCTGTCATTGGCGCTTTAGAAACAATTAAAACTCAAGCGTCTGTTCCCCATGATAAATCACGGATGCGGAAGCGGGTGTTTATCTTGCATTAAGGGGTTCGGAATATAAAGGGGTACGCCAGTACACAAGTCTCGGAAATGAATTGTCTATACAACAAATACTACGACTTTTGACTATCGTTACACGTTTCGCCGACAAAACTCCCAAGTAAGATGAAAAATATGAAGTTGAACGACAATGATAATGTCTTCGAACCTGATTCAGATCAGATCATTTTGGCGCAATGGCTGCACAATTTAAAATACGAAGCTTCTTATCAAATTGCAAGATTCAACCATACAAGCAAGTTGTGCTGAAAATGTTTTTGCTAAAACCAAACTACTGCGAAAAGGAATCTAACTCCACCTAATAATACGAGCGTTTTCTGAAATACAAGAGCAAATTACAATCTAGCGCTATTGGACTTTTAAACTATCGTTAGGCTTATTAAAACCAGCATGATTTGATTGTTTTTTTACTACCGGCGATTGCTCTGATTAAATGTAGCAGTAATGAAGCTACAGAAATATTACATATCCTCTGAATGTTGGGTAAGTCAATATCCACTGCAAACTAATAGTAATCTAATATTGGAACTGTTAGTGCGTTACACTTCCCAACAACATAATGAAAAATAATACTTTCTAGTCTATAAACTAATTGCAGAAAAATTCCACAAACAATAACATTTAGTCATTCCCGTCAAAAGGTTTGAAGCCAGGTTATGACATTCCGAATATTGCCTATACAGTGATAGACATTCGTATAAGCGAACTAATTTTTCCCCCTAAAACAATTTTTCCACGCTGCTCTTTCTAGATCAATTTTTTTTATTATATTTTATTGTTTGTCTAACGAAGGCGGGAAAGGTTCGGAGCCGAACTCTATAAGCTTTTTTGTTATCTATAAAAATCACACCCACCCACAGCCACCTAGCCTCATTCACACCCAGTCCAACTGACCCAAATCTACCATAACTCAACCGACCCCAATCAATCGCAAGCCACCACATCTAAACATTATTACCACCCCCACTCACTATATAATTCAAACCCCCAAAACCCATCTCACCCGCACCACAAACCACCCACACAAACCCTCATCCACCAAATCAGAAATTCCCACACCAAACCCAAAACACCTCATCCCACCCCTCCACCTCCCATACCACCACTCCTTCCACTTCCATAACCACACCACCCACACAAACCTACATCCACACGATGTATATTTTTATTCCACATTCACATGCTCTATGAACCCAAAATAGAATAGAAAATAAAAAAAAAAATCTATCAATTTAAGGAGGGGGTTAACAAAACCCTACATATCTCCGAAGACCCTAAACACAGAAATGTCCAAATCAATAGTGCTCTATCCCATGACTTGCTTGAACTTTAGTGAAGAAATTAATTTCATATCTCCATCCGTTCTCAAGTTATCGTTGACAGAGACGGACAAACGGCAAACCGAAACCATATAGCATTTTTTTAAAAACAAAAATGCTTAAAAATCTCCTAAGTAGCCAGTATATGCAGAGACATTAGCATTTAGCTGTATTGCATTGAAATATAAAGTAGTGAGGCCAGTTTTGAATTTAACTGTGTTTATTTATAGATTTCCCATAGCAATAAATAATTATTCATCATAGTCGTCCTTTTTATCAATAGTAGCTAAATTCGAGTTGAATTAACGTAAATTTAAAAAAAAATAAAATTTCCATAAATCGAATTCAGGTTACAATTACTTTTGGGAAAACAGCCAACTATGATGAATAGTATCTTTTTGGAACGATAAACTCATAAACACGTAAAGCTTAATTTAAAACAGGCCTTGAGTATTTTATATCCCAATGCAATATAGCTATTCTGTTTCGACTCCTTGTTGGGCCATAACATTTTTTAATTTGTAATTTTGTTTTTTTTGTGAGTTTCTCATTTTGTTGTGTGCGACTGATGTGGGGTTAGAGTGAATAAGGGAGTCACGAAAAACAAAGAAAATTTTTTTCATTCTAGTTTTGGTTTTTTGATCAGTCGGGTGTGACTTTTATATTATATAATTTTTACATTCATTTTATAAACTTTTATATTATATAATTTATTTTTGAATTGAAAAAGAAAAAATATAAAGTAGAGTCAAGCCAGAAGTCAGAGTTTAGGAAACAGAGTAGAGTCACCGTTTATTTTATTATATATGTATGTATGTATATACATATAAAAAAAATCATTGCTAAAAGAAGTTTCTCGTTGAAATTAAATTTTACGTTCTTTTAAAAGGAAAAAGGATAAATATACTTTTTGACTATAACTTAAACCATATAAACATAAGTTTGCGATAGATTTCTCTTTTTTATAAATCAAGAGATAAAAATGAGTTGAGTAAAAAACTCCTGATAATTTCAATGTGATGATTGTATTTGTGATTTTACATTGCGCGCAGTATCTTATTAATAAGTATTTGTAAACAAATTATAAAATAATCTATTTCTACGGCTATTATCACAAAAATTCGTTCATTAATAACGTTTAAATTTGAACTCTCTTCTAACTGGGCTTTCAATATTTGATTAGTCTCTTTTTCTCTTTTTAATGGTCATTGAGTTTTTCAACTGCCCTATATATCCTTTTTTGATGTAAATTGAGTTCCATCCATCGCTGATTTTGAGTATCGACCAATTTAGCGATATTATCATATAATTTTTGTTGTATGTCGATTTGCCTTTCTAAAAGTTTCAGCTGTTTTGGCCCTTTACTTTGCAGCACTTCGGTGTTTGTTTCAATGTTTCCAATTCCGACTTCGAAATCATTTTCAAGTAATGACGATGCCTCTCTAACCATATTCATCAGCGGTTGGCAAATTCTCGATTTGTAAAATTTCACTATTTGCATCGTGTATTGACCGCTTTCGGGGAACTCCGAGCCTATTTGTGTTCGACAAACCGTCAACGGCATTCCTTAATGCTACTAACTCTATTACTTCTTTATCTAGTGGCGTAAAATACAATTTGTGTATCGTAACGCAATGAAAATTTAAAACCACCTTACAATATTACCGTCATTCGTTCACGTTTGAATCGACGTTTTCAATAATATTGAAAACGCCAAAATCGAATGATACTCCCTCCGCCGTACATCCGACGAATTGTATAATCGACATGAATAATAACAACGTAGAACTTCGGATTACCTTTTATTACTCATATGGGTTTGAACCTGAGCGTAGACGTTTTCTTTATTTGTATATAGGTACATCGGTGTCACATTA
This sequence comes from Nephrotoma flavescens, assembly GCA_932526605.1. Taxonomy (NCBI): domain Eukaryota; kingdom Metazoa; phylum Arthropoda; class Insecta; order Diptera; family Tipulidae; genus Nephrotoma; species Nephrotoma flavescens. Next base: position 282,282,762 of record OW052221.1, on the reverse strand, counting down.
TCTTCAGAATCTTCATCAATTGAATGGGCAAAAAAATCGATACGGTCCATATTCAATCTATGATGAATAGGTTCACACAAATGAAAGAAAATATTTTTTAATTTACTTACTATTTTTAAGTAATTTTAATCACACTATAATGTAAAAATGAATAACAAAAACTCTGTCAAAACTATTTTCTATTACGGTAAACCCCCAATTTATCGAATTTTTTAGATATCAAAAAAATTCGAAATCGAAAAATTTAATAATAGGGTAAATTCGCGTCGAATCGAATTTTTTTATATCGAAAAAAATCGAAATCGAATGGTCGGCGATTAAACGTCGTAGAGGAAAGACGTGTTTTTTTGTCTCTCCTCTAAATAAATAAATAATTTATAATTTAAATGTGTTTTTATTAACTAATCAATTAATTAATATATATGTCCATAAATAAATAATAATATTAATAATATTTTGTGGAATTTAATAAGTAAAGTGAAAAGTTATATTAATTTGTGTATGGTGCGCTTGTAATGGTGTAGAATTTGTACATAATAATTTTCGTTTATATGTACTTATTTTGATACCGTTGCTTGAATGCATCTTATGCGTTGTATGTAATTCTTCAATATGTAGGACTTTTTTGATTCCAAAGATGCACAAGATAAGTGTTTTTCATTTTTTGCATTGTTTTAACACATATTTTAATACGTTAATACATATTTTACAAATACATTTTTAGTATTATAATCATAATAACTGTATTTAATAACTCATAAAGGCACAGAGTACTAGTATTCTCATATAGGTCATTTTTCGACTATAGTTTGCGCAAGAAAGGGTCTTTCAATTTTGTTGTTTTGTTTTGTCACACTAGCTAACAATTTTTGTTGTTGTTTTTCTCGACGATTACTTTTCGTTTTTTTTCTGCTTTTGATAATTTTATTTGAATCTTACGTTTTGTTTTATATACGAAGTTACTCATGTATTTTATAATTTACATGGAGTGGAGATTACCATTGCAGGTGTACAATGAGATAGATGTACATTTCGACACCCACCGAAAATGTGGTTTTGCGATGACGTATATAGCTTGTTTTGTTATATGCTTCTAGCTGCTGAGCTATGTGTGAGTACCGATAGGTATACAAAGAAACAATGTACTAGATCAGGGCAGTTTTGTTTTCATTTTATTTTATTTACTTCATTTTGTATTATATAGCTAATTATAATATATTTATTATATATTTGCTTTTTGTGCTTGTGTGTGTGAATGTTTTGCTGAATAAAAGGACACAAAAAAACGATCGAATCTTAGATCTTAGGTCAATATACACAGTGGCGACGAGGATGAATCAATAAATTTTTAACAATAAATTTTTCTTTCATATTAGAATACTTTACATGGGTTCATTATGAGTAGTAGTAGGTCGGTGTCTGCGGTTTTTGATGCTAGTTGGTTGTTTTAAATTGTTTTGTTTAGAAGTTGATGTAGTTATCAATTATTAACCCTTTCGCGGACACGTCGGTAATAACCGACGTTGTTTTCATATGATTAACATTGAATGTGGTGTTCTTTGCCCCAAAGGGTTAATCTAAGAAGGAAACTTGCAGTTTTGCACGGAACTCTTGTCGTAAGTTTAGATTTACATATCCAAATTAGTCTCTTTACTGAATATTATAGATATTTTTGTTGAAGTTTGGCGTCAATTTAGCGCGAGTGGAATCACTTTTGAAATTTAGGATGATTACCACGGTACGTTTATAATCTGTCATGGATTCATCATGGTTTATAAAGGATAAAAGTTGTTGATTAGTGATGTTAGCGGAAGATCGCTTGGTAAATAGTAGAGGTTTCACAGGGAGAAGATTTGTCTATTGGTATCGTTTCGGAAATAACTTCATGTGTCGCAGTGGGTTTGATTTTTTTTATGGAAAAGCGTGTATCGAGTACTCCTGGATAAACATTACATTTTGTTTTCTTAATACACTTTACTATTATTATTTATAAAAATGATTCTTTCCACAATTAGATTTAAGAGATTAACTAATTTGCTAATATTCCTTCATCCAATTATTCAGAATTTAAGTATGTATTAAATTGTTTTTTTTATATTTTAATTTGATGAGCAATTTAGAGTTATCGAGATTTATCAGGTGATTATTATTAATATAATTATTCATTGCAGTTCCTGATTAAGGTAATTTATTTTGTCCTAATGAAGATTTTTGATTACAGAAGTTATTTGAAGCCAGAATACTTTCTAATTAAAAATAAAATTTTAATTTAAAAGTCGAAGAGTAGACAAGGCAAGAATCATAATGGCTATCGGGTTGCTAATAAATTTGATATTTCAGAGGATATTTGACTTTTTGAAATTACAGATAGCTCAGAGTAAATTTGGAATGCAGTTAATATTGCTGTATTTAGATAGTTTTTCAGGGATTATGGCATTTTTTTAATTAAATTATTTTCTAGGTTGTTTCGGGAGACTGTAATTTGGTGAGGGTTTTGATTAGCTTGTTCTAGGTTCGATAAACAAATATTGCTGATTGTTCTTTTTATGATTTTTGATTTATTTAATACAGCTGACGACCATAGATTATTTTCGAATGTCTTATTTTAATATTAAATAAACCATTTATTTTATAATTCAAGCGTTAAATAATCGATTGGGTTATTTGATTGGTTGTCAAGGATCCGACCCCACAGTTGTGCTAGCTACTTATTATTAATTATAGCCGTATTTTGTTGAGAATTGAATATTGGAGGTCAGGTTTCGAATTAGAGGTGTTTGTATCTAAATTTATTTTAACAAAGGAAAAATTTTCATCATAGTTGGCTTACTTATCAGTAGTAATTATGATTCCAATTCGAATTGTATAAAACTTCAATTTTTTTGGATTTAGATGCAAGCGAACTCGAAATTTATTACTACTGATAAATACGCCAACTATGATGAAAATGTTTTATTTGTTATAATAAATTCTGATAAAAACACATCTAATTCGAAGCCTGACATCTAAAATTTTGATTCTCAACAAAATACGGCTTATGTCAAATTACAGATTCCTGATTACTTTAAAAGTTTCATTTAATTCTGGCTTATTTTGTTTATGTATTGAGGTTCTAAAACGGTTCGAACCTCCATTACTGATATATTACCTTACAGATGTCAAATTAGCTGTTTTTGAAACCAGATTTCATTTGGTCATTTTTTATTTTTATAAAAAACATATTTGCATTGGATTAGGGATGGCAAGGATAAGTGACCATCACATTATATATTTTTTATTTAACTATTTTTATAAATAATCTTTGTGAATCTGTTGATTTAAAACAGATTCACAAAGATTATACGCGTTGAAGATGAAAAGGTCGTGCCTTCCTTTCCTGCTTTGATACGAGTACTACAATATTTGGTGATTACGATTTATTTTATTTTGATTTGTTTCAAGTGAACCAAATTAATTTAGTTAATACATTTAATTTATTCAAGTATTTAACTATAATAATGACATTTTATTTCGTGAAATTTACTGTAACTTAATTAATTATAAATTTTTTTAGGATGCTGATTGCTGAATATTTATATAAAAAAATCAAAAATAATTGTGTTGTCTTGTGCTAATCATCTTATATTACATTTCAACTAACAATTTACTAACTATTGACTACTTAGGTGTCTGAAACCGGGTCAATTTCCATAATAATTAATAAGCCTTTCCTATCCCTCCATCTTGTTATATGTAAAAGAGTGTGCGGATGGGCCCGGCGTCAACCGGGAATCTTACTTAGGTTTGGTCGCACATTCCAATCAATCAATCAATCAATCGAAAAAAATCGAAATCGAATAATTTCATAATATCTCTCCAGAACTACCAATTTCCGGTACATTTGGAAGGGCCTGATCCTTATAAACATCATATCCATGGTTCACGGAAAGCGTTCTTCCCGAAAAGTGTTGCAAAAAAACCCTTTTTTCAGTATTTTCTAACATTTCTCTTTTTCCAGTGTTTTATGCATTATGTTAAACCCCACACTTTACCTATTTTTTCATGACTTTTACCGTATAAATAGCATGCATACCTAAGTAATATTATAAAATTACCTGGGGCTTAAATAAACTTCTTATAAATAATGAGGTACAACCTACAGAAATGTAAATAATGAATTTTTCACCAAGTACATTTAAATATATGTAAATAAGTAAAAACTGTACGAACAAACTCAACCATTACAAATGTGCGGTTTTCTAATTAAAACTACATTCGGTGGTATTTCAAAGTAATGGTAAATTTCTTTCACCATATCAATATATAGCACTCTATGTATACGATAATAGAGCTCGGTGGTTGCAGAATTAATCCCTCTGTATATGCAATAAATATCTGCACAATTAATGGTTGGCTCATTTAAATGCTACATACAAAATCTAATTGTTTTTATAGTTGCATTCATGTAATGAGTTTAGGTACAAAACATCTTCAAGTATGCAAAAATTAAATTTAATTAATTCGACTATAATTCAACTCATGATGGTAGTTTTACCGGTGTATATAACTTTCGGTTTATAATATATTTTATATATATACCAAATCCTAACTAAATTATAGGTTTTGCATATATACTCTCGTACATATGTGTGTTGTACAGTTATATGTATGTATATGAAAATTTTTTACCACACAACCAAACACCACAAACGAAAGAAAGTATATACTCTAGTACTCGTACCCGTCTCGTACGTATTATTCAACATACAGAATAAAATTTTATCTTAAACCAAAATTGTATCCTTAAAAACTTTTTGATCCAAACTGTATACGTATACACCATATATATATATATACACATAAGGATACAGCTATATATATTTTTTTTATTGACTTTGTAACCACACAAAATAAAATTATTTGGAAAATGCCTTTTCCAAAAAATAAATTTATATATTTTAGGTATTCCAGTGATTTCCTAAAATACATAAAACCAATTTTTTTTCATACATAATATAATTTATTTCATTTAGAATTTTGATTTGTGCTCCTTAAAATATCCATATATACATACATCGGAACGAGTGTGTATATAGCTATGTACATATGTGAAGTGAAAAAAATGAGCAAAAAGGAAATTCCATTTTTCCTATTACACATTTTATGTGGCATAAACTGCATTGCTGATATTTTTCTTGCCGAATTTTTGATTTCCTTTTCATGTTTGGGGGTAATGTGAACGTTTTTTCAAAATGTAATTAAAATTGTTTAAATTTTGGAATTTTTTTTTTGTTTGTGTTCCGAAAATTAAAGTTTCAATTCTAAGGTAACATATGGTTGCTCTTTGCAGTTTGGATGTAGATATTACATGTTAGTTTTTGTTTCCGTGCAAAAATTGTCATGTTACATTGTTTATGTGATGCAACAACATTTGGAAGGTGCCCTTTCATATAATCGGGTACCATAAAAAAAAACATTTTAAACAATTTCATAAACTTTATTTTAACACCTGTTTCGTGTCTATTGATTTCTAGGCATTGACCCTACAGACGTTGTTGTGCCCGAACGTTGGGCTACTAGCGGGTTCAGCAAGCGATTTTCGATATTCGAATTTACGGAAAACAGCAGGTAACCCTTCAAGAACACGGTATTCGGAGAACACGGATACCCTTCCCTCGAATTACACGGTTTCGACCAACATGATTTTTGTTGATTCTCTTTTATTTTGTTTTTTTGTATACCATAACAAAAGAAATTAAAACATAACGTTTTTTTTATTTTCGTGAACACATAACGAATTAATAGGGTTCGTCGAGGGTTTCCTGTATATACTAAGTGACGTTTGGCATTTCAATCTTTTCGTTTCTTCATTGTGCGATTTACTGTTGTCCAAAGCAAATTAAAAAAAAATAAATGTAATTTCTCGTTTTCCCCGCGACGTTCAATTCTCGTGTCATGGCCGAGCGATATTTGCTGCTTGCCATCAACAGTGGTACTTCTCGCAAGATTGGTGGTTAGTATAATAATGTGATTGTAAAACAGATATTGGTCTTGTATGTGTGTAAATGTCTGACAGTTGAGTTTTTCATATGTATATTAGCTTGGTTGGTTGCTTGATCCGTGAGCTCATAATGTATGTACTGGCGATTGAAGATATGTGACGCTGTGGATCCACTGAACCATATGTACAAATTTCGACGATTTTCATTTTGGTTAATAGCAAACAAAGAAAAAACTCAAATCATTTCCATGACAGTCATATTTTTATTAATGTACGAAAGTTAAGTATTGAAATAAATGTTTATTCTTAAAAATAAAAGAAATAATTAAGAAGTTTTTAAAACCGTCCATGATATTAAATTGTTTTAAGATTTTTTCGGCTTTTCGGACAAAATATTATTTTTAATAGCATTTATACAATGTATACGACTTTTCTAGTCTTAGCGTTCATTCATGAACATGTTTTCTCTCACCAAGACAAGCAATGGAGGGGCGTGTGACCGCATATACAAACGTGCGTTTAGAATTTTCATAGGCCCTTCGAGCTGGATCTTGGCATAACGAGATTTGAAGTCAACGATATTCCACGTAGGCCGGTTCAACAACAACAATATGCGACAACTGCCGTATCAACCAGTCTATAACAATCAAATCATAGGCTTGGTGTTCCCAGTACAGCTGCCGACCCATAACATTGAATTGGGCGAACAGCATCCGACAACGTCGCAGTAAATCATCGACGCGAGTTTTTTGCGCCAACCACCAGCGAACGCTAGCAAGATGAATAATATTCAGCCAATCAGCAACAGGTCATTCGTGAAACCATGCAACAAATATTGCTCGACTAACATGAGATCACTGCCAACATAGGTCAGTTGCTATCTAATTATAAAAAGAACAGCAGTTCTCAAAAAATTAAAAGTTACGATGAGACGATTCTGGTGATATCACCATCAAAAACGAACTCGCATCCATATCGTGCGTCTAGGAAAACAACAGAGGATGAATGTACGTGGCTTCTAGCAGACATGCACCAGCGCTTGAACGCGGGGCCTCTGAGCAGCCCAACGGGTCCATCGGCCGACAATTTAATCGGGAGTACAGATTCTCAGCCTGATTCCAAAGATAGCGAATTTCATTCGGAGAGCCATCAAGCAGAACCAGAAGCAAATGTAAGCATCGGCAACCAGCTCAGCTCATCGCTCATCTAGCAGCAACAGGGGAAAATTATGATATGCTATGGGGAACAGTATAGGCTAGATATGACAACAGGAGGTTGCTGTCCAGCAATTACTTCAATTTATTACTATGTCGATGTCTACGCTGCAACAAGCAACAGGCCCATCAATTCGCTCGATGCATGACACGTTTAAGGAAGTGCTGCATAACACTCAGCAACTCAAACGGAAGTCCTCCTTCGCAGCATTTGTGGAATTTATAATCAGTAAAAAGCTCGATCCAGAGTCAATAGGGCCGTTTAAGATAAATCTGCAACAACCCAAGGAAATCACAACGTTGAACGTGTTTTTTGACTTTTTAGAACGGCGGTTCCAGTCTTAGAAGCTATGGGAAAAAACAAGCCTATAACACCACCGCTTCAAACCGTCGCACAACCACTCAAACGAGTAAATGTCGCAAGAGCTTCATTACGCTGCGTGATATCCAATTGTAACGGAAATCACAAATTAGAGATCTGGCCACGCATCAAGAATATGCCGACCTTGGAGAGAGCTAAATTACTAACCATTAACAACTCTGTGTGCGATGCCTAGAAGGTCATGACAGGTTCAAATGTTCCTCCATGGAACTCTGCGTAGTCTGCAACCGTCAACACAATACCCTGTTGCATCGCAACAACTCTGCATCGCAAACCGAGCAGAAACATTCGTGGTGCGGCAAACATCGGCAATGTTATTGCCAACTGCCGTTGTCCAGGCATCAACCGCCAACGGGCAGCTCGTAACACTGCAAGCCCTGATATATCCTGGATCCCAGGCAACACTAATTTCATCCAGAGCCGCAAATCGTTTTAATTTCAAAAAGAAGAAAATTAATATAAAAATTTCCGGCGTTGAAGATCAAGTCGCCGGAATATGCAAACATGACGTTAGCACTACGCTATCACCCAATTTCCCATGCGATAGCATAGACCATGGCTCAGCCATGATCCAACAGCTAATGGGGCTCTCCGAGAAAGGGGGACTAAAACCGGCAACGTACTGTTAAAGCTAAGCGATTGCCTCAAATCACGAAGACAATTTGGAAATGTCTGAGGGCACGGCCACTAAACGTTCACTCTTCGCCGAGTCATCAAAACTGTTGGACCCGATTAGTTGGTTAGCACCGGTCACCATTGCTGACAAGATTCTAATGCAGGACACGTGGATCTCCGGGATCGAATGGGACGAACCACTACCAGAAGTATTAGGTAAAAAATTTCTTAAATACAAGAACAAAATGCCCGCTGTAAAGGACATAAAATATCTAGATGGCCCAATACAACCAGGAGCACCAGAACTACATGGCTTTACCGATGCATCCGAACTTGCATATGCCGCTGTAGTATGTTGCAGGACTACCAACGAGGCAGGACAAGTAACCACTAATCTTGTAATGGAAAAAACGCGGGTGGCTTCTACAAAACAAAGCTGTTCAACAAGCAATGCAATTAAGTGAGTGTGAAACGCACGCTTGGACCGATTCGACCATCACAATAAGCTGGGTCAAAGGAGAACCAAGGCGCTTGAAATTTTTTGTAGCGAACCGCATTTCCGGTATAAGAAAAAATTTACCAACAGCCACTTGGATTCATGTAAGTTCGCACGAGAATCCCGCTGACCTCACTTCTCGAGGAACATCTCCAAGAGAATTAGTCCATTGCAAGTTATGGTGGCACGGTTCAGAGTTTCTACAACATGATTCAAATCAGTGGGAACTCTCTAGAAATATCGAACAAAATAGTGCGACGGATTCACAAGTGTATCTGCCTGAGGAATACGAGGAGAAGGTAACATTAACAGCAGCAACGAATTTAACCAACGTCTGGGTGGAATTGTTCCAAAGAATTTCCAGTTATGACCAATTAAAACGAGTGGTGGCAAATTGTGCAACATTTATCAATCGGGTTGCACGGGAAATTCCAGCCATCAAGGCGATCACTTTTTCATTTGAAGGAAGCTTTTTCCTTTGAATCCATTTCTATACGATACTGGCGTATTGCCAATGCGGGGGCAACTGCAAAACGCAAACATCCTAACAGCCGCCAAAAAACCCAATTTTTTGGGTAAAAATAATTCAAATGCGCGGAAACTCATCGTAAGAATTCGCAAGTTAATGTCGCAGGAGTACAGCTAACGATATCACACTTACGAGATAGAATATTCGTCGACCATCGTTGTTGTCGCTCTTGTTCTGTTTCGAGCTTATTTCTATTTTTATCGCCAGCGTAATAATGTTGCCAACTGTTTTTTTATTTATACAGTTCTAATCCGATTTAACGAATCTCCGATTAGACGATACCCGATTTTGCCACATCCGATAGTAAATACGAAATACAAGTTCCGATTTTACGAAAGCTAAAAAAACTTGAAGAAATCCAACACGGATTTCCAACACGGGCAAAATGACAAATCAATTTGTAGTGTTCCTAGTGCCGACGTTGTGGAGGAAGTGGTTATTTCGATCTTAGTGGCCAGCCGCGGCCTGGACAAGCCCGAATGTTGGAAGATGCGGAATTCCAAGTTCTACAGAATGAAAAATCAATACAAACGCATGGCAAAAGCGTTTCAGCTAGGAGTCACCCAAACTGCTATTTCCAAGCGATTGCAGCGAATGAGAAAAAATCAAAAACTTGGAAGATTGGTCCCACATGTGTTGACCGAGCACAACCTATGTCAGCATGTGAACATGTGCCATTCACTGCTTGCTAGGCAATAAAGAAAACACTAATTGCGTAAAATAATGACTGATGATGAAAAGTATATTTTTTACGAGAACCCCAAACGTAAAAAGTCGTGGATAAACCCCAGGAAACCCAGTAAATCGACGACAAAACAGAACATTCACTTAAAGAAGGTCGCCTATGTATCTGGTGGGACATGAAAGAAGTGCTTTATATACGAACTCCTGGAAAATGGCCAGACTGTGACTGGGGAACGCTACAGCCGTCAATTGAAAAAACTGAGCGAAGAACTTGATCAGAAAAGACCATTTACTTGGCAAGGAAGCAGTTAGGTCATACTGCTGCATGACAACGCTCAACCTCATGTTACTTGCGTTCAACCTCATGTTAACGCTGGATGATATGCGTAATTTCGTTGATGATTTTATTGCATCGAAGCCTGCAAGTTTCTTTCACGGCGGCATTCGTATGTTACTTATGAGAGATCGCGCAAGGTCATGCAAAAACGATGGACAGTATTTCCAAGTTTAAATTCGTTGTCTATTTTTTTTATATAACATAAATTTTCAGAAAAATTATAAAGTCATACACCTAATTTTTAATTATGTACTTTTAAATTTTTAGTTTTATTTTAATAAATTCGAAATTAATGATTTCAGATTCAAAACTTTTTTTTAAAAAATTATCCGATTTAACGAATGTCCGATTTTACGAAAGCAGAATTGTAGCTATGTGCTTTTGTGTTTTTTTGTACAAAATATATTTACGAGTGTTTGGTGCACCGTCAGCCAAATTGAATTGGCTGAAAGGATGGGTTATTTGTTATCTCTTAAACCTCAATAACTCATTTTTGGTCCTACGGATTTTTTTTTATTTTAACTTTTTAATGTTTATTGTGAAAAATCGCATTATTTTGCATTCAAATTTTATTATTTTTTTTAAATTTTTGGTATAGCTGTATATGTAAGCTGCGATATTTCATATTTATTCGTCGAAGCTCGTGGTTGTCGCTCTTGTTTTGTTTCGAGCTATCAGGTTGCAACGACCAAACCAAACTACAAAAATTCAACTCTAGCTTTGTACCTATAGTACAAAATAAGAACTTATCGATCTGGCGAATTATATCACCAAATCAGAAACTCTCAGTTCTTGTGTTGTTTACTGTGTAAACAGTTCTTGTTTTGCTACATTGATACAAAAAAGGAGGTGAATGTGTGCAGTTTTGTAACTAACATTTTATCAGTATAAACCAAGTGGCAAAGAAGAGACCTAAGGAAGTTCTCATTTTTGTAAGAGTTTGTGTATCTTTACACAAGCATACTGGGGTTCAAAATGGAGGCGAGGGAGTGCATTTTTATATTTTTTTTGGTAGATATATTGTGAGTAACTCGCGTCTTTTCTTTCCAGGACTAGAAAAGTCGTAAACATTGTATACATACCAAAATAATATTTTGTCCGAAAAGCTGAAAAAATTTTAAATAAAAGAAATAATGTTTGTTTTTTTATCTTAACGCTAGTTGATGGACAATGTTTCTCGCCAACCTCCGAGGTATGTATAAATGAACAAACTTTATGGTTTACTAACGTGAGAACACAAAACATTTAATTGGCGATGTGCGAAGCTCAGATTTTCTAAATCCAACCCACAAATGACATTTTTCGATGACTTATTAATAGTTATTGCGAATCCCAAGCGAATTGGAAATTGCAGGCGTCTGAATGGAATGGGCGAGTCTGAAAGGATTATTGGGATAAATGGCAGCAGAACAGCTTCACGTAGAAACTTGCCGTTCAAAATGGTAGATTCAAGAACATTGCCCATGATATTTTTATGAACAATCGCGTATCCATTTCATAGCTTTGCTGCATTTAAATCCCGAAGCAAAATGATTGCTGAACCCATTTTAAACCGCAGTGAATTCAAGAATTCAACAGGATAGTTAAGGCTTCGTCAGATGTTTGACAGATGATTGAATATGCATATTTAGGTTAAGGCGTCATGAATTAACATTTCTCCGTAGGTATGATTTTTTCAAGCATGGGTTAATTTTTATCCACATATGTGGAGCGCGGAATGACCGGCAAAATCTGTCTGAAATCACCGAACAGAAACAGTAGGGCGCCACCGAAAAGTCTGGTATTATCGTTGAAATCTTTCATCCTGCTATCGAAAGCTTCAAATGAATGCTTGTGCGCGTTCATCCCAGATAATAGTTTTGTATTTTTGCAAACGATGTATACGATAATGCTTTTGTCGATGAATAATAGGGGAAAGTCTCCAGTTGTGGGCACAGTTTTGTTTTCGACCCATAATTTTCCTTTGAGTCCATACGCGTAGATATGGATATCAATGAAAAACCACAGGCTTTAGTTAACTGTCTGCTAAAGTTACTACTTCGGAATACTTGAAAGAAAGCGCAGCTAGTTCTAAGGAATTCCGAGGTTTATTAATTTTAAAGGCCTTTACTGGCAAAATTTCGAAAAAAGAGAATTTTAAAAAATTATTTATCGTCTTCCTTATCTTCCAAGTCAGAAACACAATGTTTGCATGTGAAATAGCTGGAATGCATATCAGCGCACTTCAAATGCATGGGCTGATCACACGTGTTGCACTTGATGGAATTGCTAGATGATGCAGAAATCGAAAACATTATCAGATGGTGAAGAGTTCTCTTCTTTATTTATAGTGTTTGGCCGATGGTTTTCTAGGTGTAGTTGCCTTCTTTTATTTACTGTTCTTTGGGTGGGAGAGGGCTGTTCGCTTAGCGGCTTTCTCTTTTAAAGCAGCAACGCTATACCTGTACAAGTAAGCATGGTGCTTTGCATCGGTGTACGACCGCGATTTGGTGGCTTTTTTGGTGGAGCTGCTAGCATGAGACCAATTTCGTCCAAAACTAATAAGCGGCTCGTTGACGATGCTGTAGATGTAGAAGATTTTGGTATGGTAACCACTTTCACTTCATGTACAACATCTGTCACAAGAAAGACAATTCGATGCTGCTCCTCTTCATCAATGCTATGCTCACAGCCAGCCTCGGAACCACCTTTTTTCACAATCCGCTCGACCACTTGAATAAAATCAAGATCAGAGTATATGTCTGGGTCGTATGGATGAGTTCCGGATGCTCTGAAGCCGATTTAATGATTTTGGAGATGAGAATTAAAAATTTCAAATCAACAGAGCAAGGTTAAATGATCAAATTATTTTTTTGCCATGCAGAACACTGTGACCTGTATAATAAGTCTTTATTGGTTCAAAAATAGACACATCCTGTGGCTGTGGTTTGGCTGCAGGATAGCTTCAATTGATAGATGCGAAGCATAGTTGTCGAGAAACAACAGCACAGGGGAAGCTAACGAAAGTTTTGCAAAATTTTTAAAATGGTGCATATAGCGCACAAACTCTTGCTGGTACATCCAGCCAAAGCCATTAGCATAACCGGCAGTTCCCTCAGAAACGTTATCGTAGAAGATGGTCTACACTTTTTTTTTGGGGGGAAAAAAATTGTGGTAGAATGTTCCCAGCGGTGCTTATGGTTAGGGCCATTATCCCCCGCCATTGTTCCTCTTTCAGCGGCTTTCCGACCCTTCATGGCAAACACCACGCCAATTTTGGTCGGGACTGGTAAAAAGTCGTTCCATGTTATAAATATTCGTTGCTTCGAAGTGCTATTCCATCAAATGTCCATAGCTTTGAAAAAAAATTTCGACATTTGATTTACAAAATCCTTAGGGTGGCGGTGCATACAATTGTAATTCTAACGTTTGACCGCTTTCTCGTCGTCATTCCCAATCGGCCGATATTCAACTTCAAGTTTCTTAGCGAATTGATACGCCAGTTCGTTGATTCTGAGGCCGTAATAATGGTTGACGCACTTCAAAATATATTGGAAAAGTGCCAGAATTGGCATATTTGATGGAGTCCGTTGGTTGTATTGATGAACGGAACCCAACAATACAGCATCTTCCACAGATGAGAAGTCGCCAAACAACTCTTCCGTTTAGAGTTGCTTTTTTTAACTTAGCAATCCTTAATGGCACGCCGGATAAAAATCAATTGAAGCTGATTCAGTTGACTTCTTCGGGGTTGTCATGGCTAAAATGCCTTAAAATACGTTAAAATGTTAAAGAATATGTTATGTCAGCATAAACTAAGATATCTGACAGTTTTGAAGTCAAACAGACGCTTTAAATGAAAAAAATGCCCACAACCGGTTACATTTAAGTGCCCACAAGCGGAAATCACAACCATTCTCGAAGTAATCAAAAAAATCCCAATTCACAACGAAAATACTGTAGAAATATTGGCATCACTCACCTGTTTGAGATTATACACTTGGATTTTTCGCACTTTTAAAACATTAGAAGATTATAATTGCGATGTTTTGAAGGGCCTTTTTCAATGTAATAGAACCAAATAAACTAAAGCTCGCCATTCACTTCGATATTAGCTAGAAAACTGCGTACGGTCAAAATACAAGTATGTCACCAGTCAGATCCGCCATGTTTGCGTTCTGTCAAATGGTATGCAGGAGTGCCCACAACCGGAGATTTCCCACAACCGGAATGCCAGATACATGGAAAATCGAAAGACAGTGACCAGAAATTGGAATGTCAAATCAACGCCAAGCTACGACGCAATTGATTTGCGCATGTATTGATGCGTACGTCAAATACCACAGAATTTCGCATAACTGCCACCTATGGTATACATATACAACTATGAATTATTCTCAGCGGTTCAATTATTCATGAACTTCTCAGAAGGTTTTAACGATCATTTATGAACTTATCATTTTTTTTTGTTTTATAAAATATTGGGGGTGGTGGAGGAGTGGGTTATATTTTGTGTACCGAAGAAATTATCCGAAAATAATGGCATTTTGGTACAAACTGCGCTGTCTTGTTATTGTCCGTTAAAAGTAAAACATTCAAACGCTGTGAGTGCTCTGAATAAGTTTCACTCAAAAAAGTTCCGGCACCAATCCGTTTAGAAATGCCAACGATGTTAATTGAAAGGTTAATTCCATAGGTGTCATCTGTATATAATGGCATTTTTGTACAAATCCTACAATGTCGTGATATTGGCTAGTCAAAGTGTGCCACTCAGTCATTTGTTATTAGAGTTTAACTCAACAAATTTTACTTAAAAAAAATTATCGTAACTAATCCGATTGGAAATCAAACCTATGTTATTTGAAAGATTAGGCCTATAGAAATTATTTAATAATAGTTGGTGCAAACTTAGCAATGTCTTGTTAATGGTCGTTAAAAGTTAACCACTCAAACGCTGTGAGTGGAATAAGTTTCACTCAAAAATTTTCCGAAACCAATCTATTTAGAAATGCCAACGATGTTATTTGAAAGGTTAATTCCATAGGTGTCATCTGTACATAATAGCATTTTTGTATAACCTCTGCAATGTCCTGTTAATGGCTAGTTAAACTGTTCGCTCAACCATTTCTTATTAATAACAAACTTTACTAAACTTAACAAATTTTACTAAAAAAACCTGCCATGGCCATCTAATAATAGTTGCATTTTGGTACAAACACTGCGCGATCCTTTTATTGGCCGTTAAAAATAAACCACTCATACTCTTTGAATTCACTGAACAAACTCTACTCAAAAATATTCCGGTACCGATCCGTTTTGAAACTCCACGAAAGTCATTTGAAAGGTTAAGGCCATAGGTGGCATCTACGAATAATGGAATTTTGGTACAATCTCTACGATGTCCTGTTAAGGGTCAATCAAAGTGTGCCACACAAGAGTTCTACTCAAATAAATTTATCGCTACCAATCAGTTTGGAAATCAAACCTAATTTACTGTTGAAAGTACTGAATAAGTTCTACTAGTTGTTAAATTTCAATTTTTTTTTGAGTGATTTTTATTTCACTCAAAATTTCCATAAGAAATATTTTAACAGTGTACTTACTAACACATATTTTTTTTTTTATGTGTTAGACATCATTAAAAAAAATCAATCGGAGTTCAATAGTTTGTGTTTTTTTTCAAAGATTATTTACTTTAATAAAATTCTCGTTTGTGTCACGATAGTATACGTCACTATAACTATACTGTCATGATATTATGCTGAATAAAAATCAAAATATTTTTTTCAGACAACGTACCGCCAAACCAATGTGGTTTAATATAGTGATACTATCATGACAGTAAAACTGATATGAACTATGTAAGTATTTTACACACATAACACAGCCAAAAAAAAATGGCAAGATACCAACACCACAATTTAATTTAAAATCGATACTATGTAATCACTAATCGTTCCAAATTAATAATAAACACAGATTTTGCGATTATGGGGTTATTTTAATATCTCTAGCATTAAAATGTATATTGGTGGATTAAAGCGTACGCCAAATACGATAATAAATTAGTAGCTTATGTAGTATAAAAATTTTGTGTGCCATATACGTATATACAATGTAATTAAATAAAAATTACTCAC
The DNA here is from genome assembly GCA_932526605.1 of Nephrotoma flavescens. Taxonomy (NCBI): domain Eukaryota; kingdom Metazoa; phylum Arthropoda; class Insecta; order Diptera; family Tipulidae; genus Nephrotoma; species Nephrotoma flavescens. The sequence continues at coordinate 282,266,406 of OW052221.1, read as the reverse complement.
CATTTCGTTCTTTAACAATATTCGTCGCATTATTATAGACGCATCCAATTTGGCTCGAATCCCATATTTTATCACCCTTTAGATTCAAAAACTTTTGAAATTTAGTCAAAAATTTACAATCGCACGTCCACAAATTACCACTCAACGTGACACGTTTCAAATTCACATTATATTGTTGCACAAACATTAAATCATAACGCACTAATTTATTATCACTAAGGGTTAACACCTCCAACGCTTTTAATGACATAAACGTACGATTATTTATGGCCGAGATTAAATTTGCATGCAAATATAATTCATGTAAATTTTCCAATGTTGTAAATTCATTACCGTGCAGCTCCTGTATACGATTTTGTTCCAAATGCAAAATTATTAAACGGCGAAGTCCACTAAACGTTGTGTTGTAAATGTGTTCGATGTTCGAGTTATTTGCATACAAAACGATTAAATTTTTGCGTCCGATAAAACTGTGGCCCGACAGTGTTGTAAAATTATTACCATCGATATATAGTTCGGTTGTGTCCATCGGTACATTTGATGGTATTTCATTGTAACCAGATTGGGAACACACCACAATATTGGTCGACCAGCTTTGGTCATGAAAGCAGGTACAATTGTGTGGACACGTCATTTCACAGTCGCACGCATCAAAATCGCAACATTGGCACAGGGCAAAACAGTGGATGTGGTACGAGCATAGAAAATGTTTTGGTTCCGCTTTAACAAGTTGGATGTATGAACGGTCCCGATTATATAGCAGTTTACAGTATACCGTTTCAATATCCATAACCACGGGGTACTGCTGCGTCGTCACATGATTTATTTTTTGTAGCCAATCAATATTACAGTCGCATATAAATGGATTTCCACCGATATAAAATTCCGGTAGAAATTTATCTTTAGCGCTACCCGCATCGAGCCGTAACGATTTTATATCAAGCGTTGTTAGCTGATTTGCATATAAATCGACACGTGTTAAATTTGTTTTTAGCACAAAGGTGTACGGTTCAATGGTGGTGATAAGATTATCGTTTAAAAACAGCAACTCAATACTATTGGGGAATGAGTGTGATGAAATTTTGGTGATACGATTAAAACTGGCGTCGAGTGTTTGTAAATGTAAATGCTGTTCGAGATTTAATCGATCGGTGAGCTCAGTTAAATTATTTTTATGTAAATCCAACCATTGCAGATGGCGCGGAATTTGGGCGTAATCAAACTGTGTCAATTTATTATCGGATATATTCAGCCACAATAAATTCGTCATATTCTCGAATAGTCCGGTTATATTTGTGATTACGTTCCCGTCTAATCGGATCGCCTGTATCGTTTTTATAATCTCGAACGAACCATTTTCAATGGTGGCGATTTTATTCCGGGCCAAATTTAAAATTTGTAAATTTGGTAGATTTTTAAAGGTGTTTTTGGTAATGTTCTCTATTTTATTACCTATTAAACGTATGCCGTACAGACTAAACATACCGGTAAACGTAAAATTATTTATGTACGTTATATTATTTTCACCCAAGTCTAGCGTACGCAATAAACGTAAATCGTTTAACGATTGTGGTATACGTTTTAGTTGGTTGCCATTTAAATTCAGGTCTTGCAGCGAGCTACAATTTTTAAACGCGTCCAAATGTATATCGGTCATTTGGTTATTATCGAGTGATAATAACGATAAAACGTATAAACCGTTTAGTGAGGCACCGTCTAAATATTTTATACGATTATTCGACAGGAGTAGCGTGTGTAAATTATTCATTGGCGAAAATGTATTTGGTGGCAGTATCTCGATTTGATTAAAGCACAAATTTAATATTTGCAGCTGATACAGATCGATAAAAATGGTTGATTCAAGTTTTGTGATTTTATTGTGTGACAAATTGAGCAGCACGAGACGTATTAATCCCGCAAACGTATTCGGTTTGATCCACGACGATGTTAATTGATTTTGTGATAAATCCAGTGCCTGCAGTTGATCCAAATTCGAAAATAATCCTGGCGATAACACAGTGATTGAATTGTTGTGCAAATAAATCTCTTGGATTGATTTTGATTGATCCTCGAATAATTTTGGGGGGAGCGCAACAATTCGATTACTACTTAGATTGATGATTTGTAATGTTTTTAAACCGTTTAGTGCGGTGTCTGCTATCATCGAGATCTCATTATTATGTAGTTTAAGATATTTGAGACGTTTAAGGAGGCCAAAACTATTATTCGGTAACAGGACGAAATGGTTTTGTGAAATATCTAATAGTTCGACGTCTAGCGAGCACGAATATTCACCGTGCGTGTTACTTTTTTCCCGAAAACCGATATCGTTGACATCCTGCAACCGATTTTCTGACACATTAAGCCATTTTAACGCGTTCAAATTACAAAATAAATTCTCCGGCAGTGACCATATATTATTGCAACTTAAGTCTAACTTCTCTAAATTTTTTGTATATAAAAATGAGTCAGCCTCAATTTCCAAGCTCAACGCCGGCCAATTAATATTATGCGTCCGTATCGTTAAATTTTTTAGTCCATCCATCCCGAACAGTACATCCTTCTTTAATTTAATAAATTTACAGTATTCAAGCGATAGCTCATTCAAATACGTTAAATGTACGAACGATTTTGATTCGAGCGAACTTTTCACCATAATATCATCGTCACAATTAATTGCCAACGATACCGTGTTCTCGGCGGGTATCACACTAAAATTTGTCGTGTCGAATTCACTGTTCACGGTACGCAGGTAGCACACCAGCTTTATATCATATTTATTATTCACAATTTGATATTTACAGTCATCGGGCGCATCATAATTTATATTGTGATGATTCCCCGAATGCGGATGATTACTCAACGATAATTCTTTGACCAGTTTTAATTCATCGAATAATTGATTGGTTTTAATAATTTTAAATAATAAAATTATAAAAATAATTTGACAAAATTTTAGAATTTTTATCATTTTTCTTCGGTACACAGTACCACCACAGTGTCCGCACACACAGCCACAAGAACCAGAAAAAAAAATTATAAAACGTAACCAACCAAAAAATGAAGAAAAACTAAAATATATTTTCCTTCTCCTGCGTTTTTATTGTGCTCGAGTACCATACAAACACATACGATTTGTTGTTGTATATTTTTATGATTCAGTATGTTGTTATATCATCACTTTTGTATCCTAATTTAAATATTGTCTCTACTTGGCAAAACCAAATACTAAATAAAGCACAAACACTATTTGGTGTAATTGTAATCCATTTTTCTGTCATATTGATAAAAAAAAATTGTCACGAGCACAACAACAATATTATTACATAACACACACACAAATACTAATACATATTTTTTGGTATTTTTTTTTTTACTATTAATTAAAGTTATCACATTTAAACGTAAAACACTTTGCACCGATTTAATTTTACATTAAAATTTTTTTAATACATAATTTTCCCGTGCTAAAGAGAAAATCCCGTTATACTAAAAAAAAAAATCCTTTTTATGTTATTTAATGTTTTTATACAGTATAACTTATAATTCTAAAAATAAAAACGACAAAACAGAACATAACCGAAAATTCCGATATAGATCAGAGAACTAACTGCATCCAACTAACTAAAATGAAAATTGATTGAGAATATAAGGAACCTCGTTTTTGTATTTATTTTCATTTTTCCTTTTTTATTTGTATTATCGTCCTTTTTCACTCTCGGCATCTCTCTCCTCCGATATGCGATGCGAATGGTGCGCGGATAAAAATCATATACCGTGAGAATGACACAGAGAGTAGTTTTTTGTTTTATGTAATGCGAAGGGTGGAATGAAATTGCGAATATGATCCGAAAGGACGAAATATTACGAATTATGTTATTCTCTGACATATATTTAAGTTAGGAATTTTCTTATTTTATTTAATTTTTCGTCGAACGTGTAAGTGTGCGTATATAGGAAAAAGAAGAAAATAAAAAAAAAATATTTTGCACATTCAAAGAAGGAAAAATATAAAAAATAAAGAGAAAGATAATTTTCTTTTCGGTTTCCTTTTTTATTTTATTTTATTTTATTTTGTGCAACACAATGTCTGACAGAGCTCTTAATTTTTTTTTTTTGTTTTATGCTTATTTTTATGAGTTTTGTTTGTACATTTATCACATTTTTTTGGTGTTATATGGGTTTTCTTTATTTATGTGTGTATATATGTGCGGTGGGGTGAAAATGAGAAAGGAGAAAGTTTTTTTTGTTGTATTTTTAGATTTAATTAAAATACAAGTAAGCAAAAAAAAAACTATTTTTGTCTTGGGCGACGAATGAACACAATGTGTGGTTTGTGTTCGGAATTGTTTTCTATACGTTTCGAGCCAAGAAAAGGATTTTGGTTGTGGAACAATATTCGTTTAATTTTTAACTCTAAAATTGATTTTTATCTCCCACGCATTTAGTTACAATGGATATACATATAGGAAGGTTATATGTATAAGAAAAATTTCTTTTTTGTGCAAAAAGCTGCTAAACAATTTTAAGCATGTTATTATTTGATTGTTTTATGTAAATCGTTACATTGTTTAGAAGGCGCCCGCATGAGTAAAATTTTTTTTCGTTTGTTGAAGAAAACAATGACACACGCTTTCGTGTTTGACCTTGAAAATGTTTATTTTCTGGTAGAAAATTGGTGGTATATTTATTATTATATGCACATAATTTATTAGTTCCTCAAATTTTTTACTTCCGGGGTACTCAGAATATTTCGAAATAATTTGCTTATGTTTGTCTTTTGTTAACGTATCAGTCGTATGCCAGTGTTTCGTACTCTATTTGCAATAATGGGCCAAGTGAAGTTTTACGCTTAATACACGCCCAATTATTCAATTAGGTAATGATGGCCAATGTTTGTTTGACGTGGTGAATGTAATGGTTAGTTAATATAATCATGAGGATATCATTCTTATCATCTCAGTAAGATGATTAAATTCTTCAAATCTACGATATCAGAATCAATCGTAGTGTTCGTAATTTTTTGGTCATCGTCATGTATTGTTAAATTAGAGTTAAATTCAAATAATCAGTTTACTACAATCGATTACTCATTTAGCTTCAAGAGCTCATGTGCCAGAATTTATTAAAAGAGTAACGGCAAAAGTTTGATTGTCATATCGGAATTTTCATCATACTTCTCCTCCGATTTAAAGATGCAAAGAAATTAAGTCAGAATTCCATTTTTTTAAAATCCACTATTCTCAAAATACCGTTAAGGTTATACTTAGTTATAACGAATTTTTAATTTGATTAAGCTGAGTTATTTAATGGGTAAAACTAAAACAGTTTTTATGGCGCTCAATTTAGAGGCTAATTTTGATCAGAAACTTGTACATGGTTTACCCAAATTCTGTTGCCAAACTACTTCTTTATGATAGAATGAAGCTCAACTTGTTTGTTTTGCAAAATAAAGTGACCACTGTTTTTATCATCGTAAGGTGATTTTCCACTCTAGAATGAATAATGTTAAATCTGAAATGTCTATCATTAGCCGTAAGTTTGAACAATGTCCTTGAACGATCATAATACAACTTTCAACCCTAAAGGACTTATTTTGTATATTAGCTCACCATAGGGTCATTGAGCACAATATGAATTTAGCGTTAAGTTAAAAAAGTTAATTTAAGAAGCCACGATAGTTCTAAAAATAAACACTTGCAAAGAGAAAATACTCTACTTTAGATCGGAACACCCTGAATTTTCACAGAAATAAAAAATTGGTCACCTTCTCGAAAGATATTAATTCCGAATTTACACGGATCACAACACTTTAATATAAGTAACAAATTTCAAAACGTAGGCCGCGACAAACTCGTCTAACTATAAGACATCTAATTCTACAACGTTCACACCCAAATTACTACAAAATATCTTTCGTCACCTGTGAATATCAAAAAAAGAAGAAAACACGACATACTTTATCTGAATTCCAAAGATTTGAATTACCTAGTCACTTTGAATAAATCCAAATTTATCTATAGCTAAGGAAATTTTAGGTAGGTCAATCACTCCCTCTGATTGACTAGTAGAGCTATTCCATTACAATATGCTCCAACTATAACAGTAGAGAAATCAGTGTTATCAAATTACCTCATATGGGGGGAGGGGGGGGGGGTCAGTATTTCGACTGAATTGAAAGACGTTAATGTACCAACTAATAAATTAAATATAAGCCTAAAATAAATATTATAGTTGAGTTGGAACACGCTTTTATACCATCACAACATAATTGAACAATAACTCGTTGACTCGACTGATTTGGTTCATAGGGAAGAAAGTTTTTGTTTTTACTCGTTTTCTGCAAAATAACTATTTTGGATAAAAATAAACCTTGTTATCGAAAAAACCTTGTTCGCTAAAATTTGACCTCTCATAGACCAAATCCGTTAACTGTTTAGGATAAAATTTCTTACCTAAGCTTTTTCCACAGTTTCGGAGATCAGTAAAATTTGGCAGAAACTGTAGGACACCAAGAGATGGCAGAATAAATCTACCCAGAATTATCAATTTTTCCAAAACATTTCAATGGACAAAAATAAAAAGTTCGGGAAACGGTTAAAGTTGGCTTAGATATTTTGTATGAAAACATAAATAAATGAAAGTTTAACCGCAAAATTGAATTTGACAACTATTTCATAATCGAGCAATTTTGAATGGAAATGTTAACTGCCTTGCTTTCGTAAATCCCGCTTAGTTAACTTTTGAATCTGAGAGCAACATGTTTTGGCTTTAAATTTTTTCGTATATTTTAATTTTTCATTTTATTAATATATATTTTATTTTTTTTATTTTATGAAATAAAACAAATTAAATTCGGTATTTTGCTGTTAAATAACAAATGCCAAAGGTTTTTTTTTACAACACGATAGAACCATAACCAAAAAAAAGTTTTATTTCTCTTAATCCTAATTTTTTTTTTGGATTACATTAAAGCAAATTCGGCTTTATACAATGCAACTGTTGTTGCAATCTTTTTCGGCTTTGCAAAAGCAACGCACCTGTTCTATCGGTATCAATAAGCATGTCAAGTTAGCACAGTTTTTCATCCCAGCAAAAAAAAAATCCTCAAACAATACTGTTTCATTTCATCCCAGTTTTTCTATTTAAACTTGTATAAGACGGAAATTTGTTTTCTTAACAAAAATATCCATACCAGATTTTTTCATTTAATTGATGTTTTTGTACCTCTGACTATGAATAAAATGATTTATAGGTAATAATGGTTTGTTTTGATTAAAGATGACAACAATATCAGTCAATATATTGTTTCAAGTTGGTAATAGCAATGCCTCCTAAACTACAGGCCGCTTATACCAAATGATGACGACACGCTATGTCGACGTTTTTGTTGCTTTCTTCAGTTGTTTTGTTAGTGTAAACATTTTAACAATTATGGCGCTCTCTCGTTTTACGACATAAATTGACGTCATGTGCGAAAAATGAGAGTAGTAAGAGGCCTGTAGTTTAGGAGGTATTGGTAATAGTAAGGGCTTACAATGACTAAGAGGGCAGTACCAGTCGTATGTAGTATTGGCGCAAATTGCTAAGTTCCATATAAGAAAAACAGAAAGTCAAACCATTCTTCTAGAAATATGATTTGCCGGAAATTTAAACAGAATCATTTTCATCTTTAATCAAAACAAAACCATTATTACCTATAAATCATTTTACTTAGAAAAACTATTTTTATCATTAATTCATACGCAGAGTACAAAAATAACAATTAAATGAAAAACTCTGGGATGGATATTTTGTTGTTGAGAAAAAAATTTAAAAAATTTCCGTCTTAGTTGGGATGAAATAGTATTGTTTGAGAAATCTTGTTTTTTCAGGGATGGAAAACTGGACTAACTTCACATGTTTGGTAGCAATTAAATTCTGTGGATTTTCTAGCAAATTAGTCACTGCTCTTAAAATATTATTGAAGTGGCAATTTTGCATTAGCCTACTACATCCACTATGAAAAATTTTAATACTTTTTAAAGTATGTTAGAAAATATTTTGCAACATCTTTCAATATTCCGGTCGTTTTTCATAGTTCTACCCCAGATTGTATTTTTTAATGATAAATGATAAAATGATAAAAAATAGTTGTGGTCTAACTTTGGGAAATATTATTCCTATTCGAATAGGAATGAAATTTGTGCCCAAAGTAACAGCCAAGCGGTTTTTTTATACTTTTATCGGTTGGTATAAAAATTTAGTAAAATCAAACTTAGGATGCGATTTACTTTTATGTCATAACAAATATTTATGAATAAAATAATAAATAATGAAAATAATGAATAATTTAGCATCGGAGTTCATTTTTTGTATCGTTGATTTATGTCATTTGGTTCTTTATCCTTTATGCGAAAAAATACTATATTACTACCAGAGTGCCAGCTCATAAAAATTAAATTATTTTATTAATTAACCACGCGGTGAGCATTTGAACTACACGAATATTGAAATAAATCTATTCCTGCTTTTAGGTGGAATGAAATTATTCATTCCGGATTGAAATGTATATGGCATCGTTCGGCTTCTCTGTTCGTGAACTTTTAGTTCGTGAACTAAAATTTTTAACTGCCTGTGGCACTATTCTGGTTTTGGGAATAGGGAATTGGGAAAAATATGTTCATAGTATTTTTGTCTATATTGTATTTTTCTGGCCTACTGAGGACATAAGTTTGGTGTAAATATTTTCGAAACAAAGTTAAGTGGGAAAATATTTTTCCCTATAAAATTTTGTGGAACAAAAGTTTCCCAATACACTTTGTTTTGAAAATTTTTGCGCATTAAACTTATTCCTTCAGTAGGCCAGAAAAATACAATTTGGACAAAAATGGTATGAAAATATTTTTCTCAATTCCCTATTCCCAGGGAAAGCCAAAATAGGGCCACTGGAAAATCAAAAATAGAATGAATTCAATTAGAGCTTTCACCCCGGTTTTTACCGAAACAGGGTTTTGGATAAAACAGGGAGAGAAATGAAAACCGAAGTAACTGGTTTTCTAATTTTATAAACAAGTTTTTCACGAGCTACATATGTATATTACTTCAAAGGTTATCAGTACCTGCAAATTTTTGTATGTACCATGTGTATATAGAAATTGTATAACATAAATATTTATTAGATTTAATCGCCTTTTGCATTCACCCACATCTCTCAGTAAATAAATGATTCCCGTTTTTTGCATCTACATCTGAAGGACCGTATGGAAAAATACCCGACTACTTTCACATCAGATAATAACACTTTACAGGCAGTATTAGGGCGCTTAACTGCATTCCCGCAATATCCTTTAACGCGATCTATCAATGTTTCAGATATCAGACTGAGGTTTACTGCTCGCGGATTTTCGAATAATCTGTCATCGATAACTGGTGTGTCGAACATATGTTCGAAATAAAGAAATTTATTTTTCAATTGAATTTTCAACTCGTCTGCGTATTTCAAAACCAAATGGTTTTTATATACATTATATATTGTATATATATTTTTTGCTTATTTAAAGATATGCGTATTCAAACTATCGTTAATATAGCCTGTATGTAAAAAGCTTAGCCCGTAAAGAAAATGTTTATATACTAAGGTTTAGCTAGTCTTAAATTAAATTTATTTAAATACATAATGGCGTTTCTTTTGTATATTGTTATGAAACCATAAAATTAATGTTACGCTTCTAATTTCGTTGGGGGATTTCGAGATGAGAGGAAGCCTTTGATGATTTTTGCTTAGATAATTTTTTTGGTTGTCTTTGTACCCACCCAAAGCGCCGTGCCAATTTTCCAGGTCACAAATTTATTAGGGAAGTTCCATCTTTTACTCAAAAAGGAACACATGTTACAGAATATCGGATTATGTCGAGTTGAGGGGTCAATGTCGGCCGAAAAATGCATTGAAATCATTGGCAATAAATTAGAAAAATACGGCCTTTCTCTTAATTTTGATATCTTTGCTATAACAACAGGTTTCAGTAGGTGATATAGCTTATTCTGTGCAAAATGATCTCCACTCCCGTATTGTTCCTATTGCGAAATTCTATGTAGATAAGGAATACACCATGATAACTTTTCTTTATACCGGGTGAGTTTTTTAAGCTGAAACTTCCAAATATCTCGGAAAATAAGCCCTCTACGATAAAAATTACCATTATCAAAATTAAATCATTCTGGAGGGGAAATACATTAGTGCAAAATTTAGGACCCCCGCCCTGTTTATAAAGGGGGTGAGGGCAACTTGGAAACTAAGATAAGAACCCCTATTTTTTATTGCAGATTCGGATTCTACGGCTAAAAGTACGTAGGATTTACTTGAAACATTTTTTTTTCGATTCATGATAGATGGCGCTGTAATAGGCGATATTAATTTTTTTTCCATTTCTCCAACTGAGAACATTATGCATACGATTCTGCAATATAATTGCATTAAAATTAACACGTTTTCAATGTAAATTCTTGAAATTAGTTTTAAATAAATTGTATTTCTAAAATTTAAAAAAAACTACTTTTAGCGTAACACAGGAACAACGGCGGCGATGATTTGTGTGTATATGAAAACATCGACTGTGATAAAATTTTTGGTTTAGCTTGTTTTTGAGTGTAAAAGGAATATAGCGCGAGGATTTATACTGCTTTTTATAATAATTTTTGCAAATATTTTTTTTTTCTTAAACTGGAAAAAACTAAAGGTATGAAAAGAATTACTTAGAAATAAAAATAGCGTATAATATGCCTTAACTTTGATAGATGCGCTTCCTCAAGTCAAAACCCTTCCTACAAATAAGGTTCCCCAAATTCAACAATTTCTAGAGATATTTTCCAAATATTAAAAACGCCTCATTAGAAGTAATATCGAAACTGAAAAATATTCGTAATAAAACAGTAGAAAATGCAGTAAAAATGAGGACAATTTTGCTATCCAATATTTTAGCCAATGTTTCAGCAGAAACAATTCGGCGAACATTGAAGGAAGTTGGAATGAAGCACTATGTAAAAACGAAAAAACCACTCCTTACAAAACGACACCGGCAACTTCGGCTCAATTTTGTTAAGAAATAAAAAAACTGGACGGTTTCTCAACGGGCTAAAGTAATATGGTTAGATGAGTCCAAAATTAACCGATTTGGCCGGTATTGGTCAGATAAAAAAATCGAGGGTAGAATGACGTCCGCCTCCTACACACAAAGTTTGGAAGAAAATCTTCTTGAGAGCGTGAAAAATGGCAGTATATCGGAGGGGACCTTGTTTTCTATAAAGATAACGACCCCAAGCATACCGCTAAAATTAAGACAAAATGACTGGAGAATAAAGGGTTAGTAATGTTGGAGTGACCACCTCAATCCCTCAAGCTTAATCCTATAAAGCATCTCTGGAGCAAGCTTAAGAGATCTCTAGCAGATTTTTCAGACACACCGCCTACTGCAGGCGATCTTTGGGATAGAGTTCATTTAAAATGGCGAGGTATTTCAACCAGAAAGGTGGTATAAAGCATGCCCAATAGAATACTGCAGTTTTGAAAACCAAAGGATTCTATACCAAATATTAAATACTCAATTCCCTTAGTGCGTGTTTCAATTGGTTTAAATGCCGTATAAAAAGTTAAAAAAAATCGTGGTAAATTTTTTTTAACTTTTTATCTGTTCCAATTGGTTTAAATTTTAACATTAACATTGTTGCTTATTTTATGTGTTATTATGAACGTATATAGCAAATTTAAATATGAAAATATGTAAAATAAATACCATTTTAATGTATATTAGTTAATTATGGCCAGTTTACATCTAAATCATTATGATTTTTCTCAAAATTTGTACATGACAAATTTCTGTTTACAAACAAATATTTTTGTCAGCCAAATATTTTCCACATAAAAATTTTGTCAGCTCTTGAAGCAGATACAAAGTTTGACATTTTTATTCACCACAATTTTTAACTTTTAAACTTTTTATGCGGCATTTAAACCAATTGAAACACGCAACTCAGACGTATCACTTCATACGACGTGACTTTGGATTTCCTGGTTACTAGATTTTAAAATCAAAATTTACTAAATAATTTTGGGCAAAATTCTCAATGAAAGTTTTTTAAATCTCAGTTGACTGCATTAGCTTGATTTTTTTTTTATTTATTTGTCACGTCAAAATTTCAAGTAATAGAAATTGTAATTGGAAGTGATAGCAGTCGATAGGAAATATTTATAAAGCAGCATACTAAAATTGAAAGAACAGCCAGAATGACTTTATTGAACAATTACTTTGTAAGTTTTGATATACAGTATGTGCAACAAGAGCGTGTACGGCAAAAACCTAAGTAAAAATAAAACTATGATTTTTTTTTGTGTTTTATTATGAAAGTTTGTTGTATTGTCTAGGGCGCTATCAACTAAAACATAGTAAAGTCACCATTACTGTTAATAATTGCCTGGCTCGCTTTTGTGCATACTATCAAAAAAAATTCTGCATACTGTGGTGATACATTTTTCCATATCTTGCAGACCACTCGTGCTAGAGCACTCAAATTTTTTATGTGGTAGAGTTTTAACTTAATCTTCATGAGTGCCCATTAATTTTGATCGGATTCGAATTAGGTGCCTGAGATGGCGAATCCAATGTTGTGGTGCCCTTTTTTAGTTTAAATTTCGAGCGGAGTAGGCTATGGTGTTTTGTATCGTTGTCTTCTTGCAAGATTCAATTTGATTTCCCCGCTCCAAATGATTTCAGGATAGATGGTAACAAACGTCGAGAATAAATTGTATTCGTGAAAAGTGCGTTTAGGTTCCGTGTGGAAACGATTAACTTACCAAAACCATGCTTTCTGAAGCATCCCGATACATGGAGCTAGGGCGGGTGCTTCACAGTTCGGACAATCCTTTTTTTTGCTTAGTTCGCCAAACACGCATTTTAACATTAAAACCCCAAAAGGATGACTCATCGGTAAACACAATATTCGTAAAATCTTTGTTTTTATATTCATTCGCCCACTATAGTTGCTTTTTTATGTACTTTTGTGTTGCCAGTGGTTTGACCAAAGTATTTCCATATGCGTAGCCATGTTCTTTCGTATGGTTGTTTTTGGTAAAGTACTATTCTTTTCGCCAATTTTGACACAGGTAACCGATTGCCCAGCGAAGAATTTTCATCAAATAACTGTATGATGGCCTCATCGTCCTTTTTTGTAGTGGTTCGGATTTTGCCTCTATCTGGCAAATCGTCAACATTTTCATACATTGAGTAATGTGTAATCCCCTTCTGTACAAATGTTTTCGACTTTTTTATATAATTAGCTGCACTTGCAACCGACATTTTTGGTCCTATCGGATGTGCATTTAAAAACACCGCTTCAAACCATTTTTTATAAATCGCACTCATTCCTTTCATATATGGTATCAGCTAAACAGTTGCAGTTAAACTAATGTTTGTTTTAGAGCGTCCAAGAGGAATCAATAGTAATCGGATGTAAGCCCCCCGCCCATATTTGTTGCTATAGTTTTAAGTACAGTTATGCCGTACACGCTCTTGTTGAACATACTGTAATGATCTAGTAACCAAGAAGATGAGTAGTCAAATCACTTGAAGTGATGCGAATAGGGTAATAGGGGTGTACATTAAGATTATATGCTGGTCGCAAAATTGATCATAGGATGAAATATATTTTTAATTAATTATTTACATATGTGATGCCAAAATCAATTTTTTTTTTTAATTTTTTAAATAAATTATTAAATAAACAGTTTAGAAAAGGAAACTTGAGAAATAATTTCAGTTTTATTTTGGTATAATAAAATATTACCATGTTATAAAATCGTGATCGGTATACTTTCTCAGCTCAACCTTCAGCTTAAAGGGTACTGGATTGACATTCACTGATAAAGCAAAATATCTGGGTGTCATTCTGGACGGTGAACTAAGCTAGAAACTTAACATATTCTTAGAATGAGGCAAGAAAGCTGCAATGGTGCTTGACTCCTGCAAAAATTCCATTGGAAAAGATGGTGTTTAAAATAATAATTGCTTCTAGCAATAGTGCAAGTAATTTATAAGAACAAACCCATGAACAAGCCCAAACCTCTGCAGAAAATGACGACGAGTTAGATGTTCCAGTGAATTTTGAGATTAATGAAAAACAAAGGATTCGAGCTTGTAAATGAAGTATACCCGCAAAAACATGTAAAAAAGGAGTTCGGGAAAAAAATGTCACTTTTGATTGATTGCAGAATAAGATGGAATAGCCTTCTTTTAATGTTGGAACGATTTTTTTAATTAAAAAGTATAATACAAAAAGCATTATTTGATATTAAAAGTGATGTTTCTTTCTCTAAAGAAAAAATTACTACAACTTCAGCTTTAATAGAGGAAACACCTAATAAATTAACAGTTGTTGACAGCTTGTGTGACCAAATGCAATCATCTAAGCAAAATAATTCATTTTCCGCACACCTCAAAAAGGCTTAAATAGAACAAATATCGGAAAGAAGATTCAAATATACTTTACAATACTACTCTCGACGGTTTTGGCAGTTTTAACATTCGTTATTATTATTAAATAACAAGAAGTTTGCTTATCAAATTGATTTTCATATCTATGAACAAAAACCACTGATTCGGTACTCCTAGTATTAAAACAATAGTATATACACCACCCAAGAAGCAATTTTTCGTTTCAAATACGTTTCAAAACCGAAACGAAACCTTGGTTTTAAAACAAATGTTTTTTAAATCGTTTCGGTTACGTATCTGACTCGTTACAAAACGGTTGTTGAAGAACTGAATTTTCAAAAAATTGATTAGTTTTAGTTTCAGTAACAACAAAGTATCTAATCAAAATCGGTGGGTGAGGTGAGATTACCAAGTGACTTGACTACTCTTATTAAAAGATTCGTTATTCGCCGTGTTTAAACCCATTGTTCAAACTCTAAAAACGCAACTAAATTCTTTGTGACTATAAACAATATAAATTCATATTGACTTAGCGCATTATTTTATAAGTTGTTAAACCGTTAAAAATTTCCTTGGTAAAAATACCTAAACAGAAGCAAATTGTAAGAAATAATAAAATGTGATTTTAATTTATATTGAAATATACAAAACGGATTTTATAAACCGATGTTTCAAGTGTTCAAAAATAAAACCGTTTACGAATGGAATAAAAATGTTTGGGTATTTGGAAACCATTAAAAAATTTCAGATATAGTGTCTAAAGGGTTTCATAAAATTCGTCCGAAATCGTTCAAATTGATGGAACCGTTTCAACTTTCTAATTCATAGTTACATAAACTCTTAAATTAAACCTTGCTTCTGGATTTTCTGAAATTTTGGTTTAATTTTGCTACATGGGCACGCTTGAGAACTATATTATTGTATACTTGTCAACCTTGGTATAGAATATACCATAATTTTCAGAAGAACAGTTTTAGTTCAGTTTTAGTTCAATTTTTTTTTTTTACCAAACTTGAGTATTTGAATAAACCAACGTACATATCTAGTTCAAGAACTAACTTTGATTTATTAAGACACTCGAGTTTAGTATTTTCGAAATAATACGGAGAATGCTAACCCAATTTTTAATAAAAGACGTCAAAACCCGATCCGTTTAAAATATTTTATTTACTAGCCTGACCGTAATTATTCAATATACCCGACCAAATCCCAGGATCTATTGCCGAATTAACTTCGGATTTGATTAACTCAAATATCTAAGTTTAGCGTTAAAATAATTGAACTTCAAACGAGGATGCTACACGGCTAACAACATGTTTGTTGCATGGTGAACTCTACAACAGAAGTTTTGTGACATTTGAACAAAAGTGCGCAACATCATATATTATTGTTTTTGAAGAGTTAAGCATGCCAAACCTTTTATTCATTTAACTAACTATAATTATCGGTGTCTATTGTTAGGCCAAATTTACACTCAAAACAATGTAATAAACACTTAAATTTTGTACACAATTTTACACAAATTTTATGTATGTTGCTTGCCGATGTACAGAGGCATATAAAAAAAACTCTTTTATCAAACCCACACATGAGTAGCAGTATAAATTAATCTTTTTCAACTGTTTTAATATAAATATATGCAGGCCTGGCCAATTATTAGGTTTAGCCAACAATTATCAGAATTTTAAGCTAAACATTCTTTTTTTGATTTTACGTACCTACTAGGATTTTTTTTTTACAAAATTCGCTTGGTGAGGTGGCTGCTGATTTTACAGAATTTCAACTGTTAACAAAAAATCAATATTTTGGTTACTAAAAAAATGACAAATTCTCACAAGGTCGGTCGTACGAGACAGCTAAACTAATCATTATTTTTATATGGCAGTTAATTTTTAGTTGGTAGCGCATTTTCTAATATAAATGGCCAGTATGATTGATGTGGAAATAACATTAATTTTGTCGATGCTTCTTGGACAACAAATGAAATCCACAAACTTATATCAAAAATATTTAATCAGTAGAATGTCTACAAAATGCCATATATAGATTTCGTAATAAGCCATCACACACATTCGGCGCCTAATTCCATCAAAACAATTTTTAGCAAATATACAAAACCTAATAAGATGTTCTACTCGTATCTATACTCGTAGATGTATATATGTTCAAAACTTATGTACATATATGTAAAAAATATACTGTGTGAATATAATCAAGCTTTAATAACTATTTGCATAGAATTATTTATTTACCAATGTTATTTACTATTATTATTCATTTTATGTAAGTACGTACCAATGTTTAGAAGATGCCGACGGAACGATGTAAAAGTCTTTAAGTCTATGCTGTGTGTTAACACATATACCCATATATTGTTCGTAACGAGGAGTAGCTTAAATTCCGTCAAGACATATTTATAGAAAAAGCATAACATAATAATATTTAACAAAACAAAAGAACACATAAAAACATTATTATTATTATGTTATATGGAAGAGTTTTTTATGTTTTTTATGATATACTCTGTACGAGTATAACAAATGCAGTGCTTTTTAAAGTATGTTTACGTTCCGAAGTTACGGTTCGAATATGTAAGTTTTTTCAATCCTTTTGTGTAGGTTTTAGCAGCGTTCAACGTTCAACATAAATATTCATTTTTAATCAGTAGATTTCTACATGAGGAACCTCTTCCAAAACAATTTGAAACTGAAATAAAAATGATAAAAAATGACCCTGGTCAAAAACCACTTTTATCGGTGTTTTGAAGGTACTTCGCCCCAAAAATGCAAAAAAAGTTTGTCGGTTCGTCTGGATGTCTGTACCGAAGATATCCCAAGAACCGCTTATGCGATTTGATTTTTTCGCCAATTTTCATTCATTTTTAATTCGGAGAATTGTAAACCTTTCGGGGTCTCTAACTAAAAGAAGTCGGCTACCTAGAGATCAACCAAAATATTTGCAGATCTACCAAAATACCGTAAACATACTGTTTCACATTTTTCACATATACTCGTGTAGAATATCGTATATCTTAAGTGAAAGGTCTTAAACCAGGCAACAAATTCGATAAAACTTTAGTTCATAAATCCACCAGTACATGGTTGAAAATATTTTGAAGAATTACGTTACTTTTAAGAACACGTTAGTACATAAACATACCGTTGCGGCGTTGGAAGCAGTTAGATTTTTTTTTTTGTTTTTAATCATGTGGTATATCATTTACGTTTTAGTTCACAAATCCACCGTTTTGGCGCTGAAACACCTTAGTATTCGGAACTGCCGTTGTAACGCTGGAAACAATTTGAATTTTTTTAATTTTCATATAATCATGTAACATTTCATTTGAATGGTCACGGAAAAGGCAACAATTTTGTAATTAGCGCTTTAGATGATTATTGATTTAGTTGTCACAACTAAAGTCACAATTAGAATGTCACAATTTTAGCTGAAGCATATTAGTACTCCAAATTAGCATTTGATTACAGATACATTTTTCCCATTCTAATATATTTTCAAAATTTTGGACGAAGGAAAATTTTTGTATCAGTAATTTATATCACAAGTTCAGCGTTTTGGTACCAAAATTATTCCTTTGATATAGAATATACACGTATTTCATATCATTGAAAAGGTTTTGAAGAATGTGATAAAACTAGCTTATGTTCGTTAATATTCAAAACTGAATTGAAAAATTTGAAGAAGTATTTTTTAATGGAAAATTTTAATTTAGATTTTTTGTAAATCTTCCGGATTGGTTACCAAATTTTAAAAAAATCAGAACTGTTTCAATTTTTCAATTTATTGTGTATCATGAAAAACTGTTAAAACTTCTCTTATTTTCAAAATCAATGGTGATCGTACATATATTGACAGCATGCTTTCCTGAGTTGCTTTTTACTAGAAATTTGTGATGCTTCCCAATTTATAGTGAATTTTTCGAATTTCTTAACCGAAGTTCTGATTACTTCGTGCGGTATTAGCCCGTAGCACTTTAATATAAGTATTTCAGTGGTTCAAGGAATACAATTATTTGACTAGCCCAAAACAAAGTAGCTTAAAAAATGTTAAAGCAAAAATTCGACAAAAGGAGAGAAATTGACGTCACGTCGGGCACGTCACAACTAAGGATGAGATGTGAGTTGACTTTTTAATAGAGTTTAGAATTAAATTTAGAGAAGTGTTGAGAATTAAATTAAGAGTTGAGCTCAGGCGTTTGTGTAGAGTTTAGATGAGGGCGTCTTGAGACGAAAGTTCCAATGAAAATTTAGAAAGAAGTTTAGTTGTATAATGCAATTGAATTGAGTCGTGCTAAAATGCAAGTTGGGAAATGATTTAATTGTTTAATTGAGAATTTCGATGAGAGTATAGTCTTTAGTTAATTTGAGTTGAGTATAGTTGAGTAATTGAGAATAGTTGTAAGCTGAAAAATATGCTGAGGGTTTAGTTGAGAGTTTATCTGATTTAAATTGAGACTTGAGACTTAAATAAAAAATTATGTTGAACGTTTGTTCAGTTGAGAGTTGAATTAACAATTGATCTGCCATAGAAAAAATGAGAGTACATTTGGTGATTGAGAGTTTAATTTTAATCTTAGGCCTATTTTGATGATAGGCCTAAGAATAAAATTAATTTCGAATTCGATGATATTCAAACCAAAGCAAAGCTATGGCTATAATATATTACAAATCCATATTATGGCTAATATTATTGACATTGCATTGGCCGAAGTATTGTGAGTTTAGAATTAAAGTTATTATTTTTAGATCCATACTAAGTTCTGATGTTAAAGTGAATTAAATTTAGTTAAATGTCTTCCTATTAAAAAATGTTATTTTTTTAAATAATAATAAATAATTAAAAAAATAGAAATAAAAAATAAAATATTATGATATATCAATTATTTTGTAAAGATAGATATCCTATTCATAAAATGAAATAGATTGAGATGGAAGAGCAGATTACAAATGCACAACTGGAACAACCGAACTTTAGAGTCAGCTTCAAGGAAAGGAGAATATCTATGCAAAACTCCTACGCGGTGGATTGATGCCGTTAATGTAATATACTCACAAAAGATCTAAAAAGATTACAGCAACGCAGGGATGTTGCACAACTTGCATAGTAACTGAATGTTCTGCACAACTAAAAGAATTCGATATGCCAAGAGCCAAGGTAACGGAAGATGCGCATATAGATTGACGGTAAAGCTGTCAAAATCTCGAGCTGATGAGTAAAGCTCGAATCTATATCAAACAGCCAAGAAGCGGAATTCGCTAAGCGGTTTCGAATTTCCATTGGTCTATAAAATGCAGCAATTTAAGGCAATCAATCTTCACTTGAAGATTCGTGCATTTTGTGCAGAAGCTCTGATATACTTACAAGGAATTGGGACAGTATAAGAGTCCACTCTGCATCCAATTGAATCTAATTGTGAAAATAAAAAAATATCAATCGGTCATCGTTTCTGCATCTGCCAAATCTTATGATTTAATGGAGTAGCTAAATAGTAAGTAAATAAAAGGGTTATTGGAATTGAAAATTTAATTGAGTTGGGAATTCAGTTCAGGGTAAAACTGGGAATTGAAATAAGAGTTGCTTTGACAGTTGGATTTAGGTTTGACTTGAGAGTTGGGATTACTGCTGAGATACGAGTATGGTTGAGAGTTTGTCACAACTATGGTATTGTCATAACAAGATTATAATATGTTAAAATTATATCTAAACATTTTCAGCCGAAAATTGTCGGTAATACAGATTTTAATGTAATTAACTGATAAAATGTTTTTATGGCTGTACCAACTCGATGGCAGTAGAATTTGATTTAATGTTTGGAGTGAGTTTGATGAGGTTATAGAGGTCAATTGTGCCTTTTTCCAATAACATAGTCAGATTAGTGTCTATCTCGCAAACTATGACGATGAGTTTTATCGACAAAATTAAAAGTTGCATCGCTATAATCTCATCAGACGCAGCTTAAGCATATTATCAAAATCGCTCTATCTAAATGGTAAAATCACGAAAGTCGAACGATTTTATCGACAAAACAAGGGGGAAATCAAAATTTAACCCTTATATGACTTCATAAGACCCACCCCAAACATATAATCAAAATTATCCTATGGTCAAATATTACCGATTTGACATAGACAGATTGGTTTCTTTCTGGCAAAATCTCGAAAATGACGGACGATTTTAGCGACAGAACATGTGGAAAATTAAAATTTCACCCTATATGACCTGATCAGACCCACTCCAAATCTATAATCAAAATCCACCTATGGTCATCATGGGTCATCGATTTGCCATTGTCAGATCGGTATTTTTGTGACATTATTTTGAATTTCAAGAAATTTTAACAATTATTGAATAGTTGTTGATCGTCATTTCTCAAGTTTTCACTCAAGATATTATTCTGAATCCACGCCATAATCGCTTTTCAACTTGTCCTTAAAAATCCGTATTTTATTTTATTCCGTAACCTTTTGAAATTCAAACGGAGTTTATTTTATCCCATAACCTCATATGACCCACTCCAAACTTATTTCACTCGCTCCAATTTTCCTGAACTCCCAACATGAAACTTGACTGGGATTTTTTTTTGCGATAACCACCGACGAATCGCTTCAAATGGCACCTTTTCCAGACATAACTTAAAATGTTATGTCGGAAAAGGTCTCATTTGAAGCTCGTTAATTTCCCACATTTTTTTTTATTTTGGCCAACACAACTCTCAACTTAAGTTTCAATCTCAACTCAACACTCATGTGAGCTCGATTCGTCTCTCAACTCAACTCTCGGATTTAACTTTCAACTTAACTATCCACATAATTCTTAGCTCAAATTTCAACTTATAATAGAACACGCGTATGGTTCGTTAGCAGACACGGCATCAGAGATATGCGCGTTTATAAGGAGCCAGCTAAAGCTCACAAGAATATATAAATTTAAATTACATTTAACTGTTCCTTCTGATAATTACCAAATGTTACTTGTAAACCATTCAATGTATGCACGGCGCTGCACACGATGACCGATTAGATTTCTTTTCACAATAATTTTTGTTTTTCATTTTCTTTTCTTTTTTTGTAATATGATGAATATGAAACAAAAATTCATCGCTATTCAACGATCATTACCATCTATCGCTTGATAATTAAATTAACTACCTCGTATTTGTCGTGTTTTTTTATTACCGCCCGATAGATGCCACCGCACTAGCCAATTGTCTACGTCAAAACTTATATTTAGCGCCATATTTTTACAAATAATTAATTTATTTAACTCTAAACTAAGATTTTTCATTCACCTTTAGAGCTAAATATTGATAAAAAAAAAATTTTTCTCTCATTTCAATAAGAAATCCGAAAAGGCCTTTATTTTGTAAACACCTGAAACCATTAGAAACTTAATCTTAAAATAGCCGTGTTTTATTATTCGTGCACAATCCGGGGCCGAATGGAAAATTTCTACTGAAACTGCAGCTATTATTCAACTGGTGTCACTATACCATAAAAATGAAAAATAAATGTATCCATAAAACAAACATTTGTCCCCTGAAATAAATACTAATTAACATTTATTTTGACATGACGTTATAAATTCATCTTGCTGCGTTTTAAAATTTTATTGTAAGATTAAGTTTCTAATGGTTTTAGGGGGTTACAAAATAAAGGCCTTTTCAAATTTCCCATTGAAATGGATAGCGCTCCTGATAAATAGGTAGAGCAAGATATTTGTTTATCGATTTTTTAATAAAAAGTTTAATGAAAAAACTTAGTTTAGAGTTAAATAAATTAATTACATGCAAAAATAACGCGCTAAAGTTTTGACATAGAAAATTGAGTGCTTCGGATAAATTTATCGGGCGCTAATAAAAAAACACGGCTAATAAAAGTTTAAAACACAGTAAGATGAATTCTTGTTTATAACGTCATGTCAAAATAAAT
Organism: Nephrotoma flavescens; assembly: GCA_932526605.1. NCBI lineage: Eukaryota > Metazoa > Arthropoda > Insecta > Diptera > Tipulidae > Nephrotoma > Nephrotoma flavescens. The sequence goes on along the minus strand of OW052221.1, from coordinate 282,243,995 downwards.
GTCAATTAGTAATATCAGGTGATAAATGTTTGTTTTATGGATGCATTTATTTTTCATTTTTATGGTATAGCGACACCAATAAATAATAGCTGCAGTTTCAGTAGAAATTCTCCATTCGGCTCCGGATAGTGCTCGAATAATAAAACACGGCTATTAATTATACCTTTAATTATCAAAAAAAGCCCAATCAGTGGTACTATTCTGGTAATTCCCCAGGAATTGGGGAAAAAATCTACATGAAATTTTTATTTAAACATTTTTTTCTGGCATACTGAGGTAAAAGCTAATGTTGATTTTTTTTTGGAAACAAAATTAAATTGGGAATAGTTTTCAATGCCAATTTAGTTATGGAAAAATTATTTCCAATTTATAAATATTTACATCAAACTTTTCTCCTCAGTAGGCTGGAAAAAAAGTATTTGAACAGAAATTACATATAAATTCATTCCCCATTTCCCTATTACCAGAATAAGTGACACAGATAGATAATTATATAATTACGAGTATAAACTCTTCATTCAACTTTTACTTCAATTATTTAACATGCTTCAAAGATTAACGTCTGAAAAATAATTCTTAATGAATCTGCTGTTAAAAGGTAAAATGTGTGGACATACCTCATGGGTGCGGGAGCAAAATAAACATCGATTATGAATTACTGCGATTTAAAAGAATCATCATGCATATGTTTAGAGCACCAAGATGCATAGTTTCAATGCTGCATCGTTCCCATCCACAAAATAATAACCGATGCAATAAAAATAAATTCTACATTGTATATGCAATGTTTTTTTGTTAGAAAACTTTTGTGCATAGCAGAAAACAAGGAACTTCTTATTTAATAACAAAAAAGTAATAATAATACAATGATTTCATCCTCCCTACATAAGAATATATGTAAAAGCAAAAAAAAAAAATTACTGAAACCTAATGCACATACACACATTTCTATACATGTAGGAAATGTAATGCAATTCACAATAAAAATTCTAAGCATATTTTACCAAGCTCCCTCTCTAGAACTTAAAATGTATGTACTCGTCGTGTGCAATGCTGTTCAGTATTGTTGCACGTAACTAAATGGAAAAATGCTCGAGAAGCTAAAGAAATGATTTACGATCGAATTTATACAAGAAAGTTAACCTAGTTAGGCGACAGAGGGATTTTCTTTTATTATTACTATTTTATACCGCTATACCACTGCCATACTCCGGGTATTTTATTATTTTGTTAGTTTCGTTTTGTATAAAACAGAAATTAAAATAAATAAATCTTTGAAGTTAAATTTAGAATTATTATTATTATACCAAAACTTTGTATTTATTTGGTGTAGTTTAGTATTTCATTTGCATTTATTTCTATTTAATGTGGGGATACAGGAAAAGCTCGTATAACGCTGAAACTATTTAGGTATAAATTATAAGCTTTTGAAAAACTGACTTACCAGAGTCGGTTTATTTTAATTTTTAGTGCATAAAGTAGAGAAGTGTGGGTTTTTGAACAGTTTTATTTCCGAAATACTTGGTTAGTTATGTTTTTTGTTAAATTAATTTCAAAAAAATCCCAATAAATTTTTTTTTTTTTAAATTGGCAGTTTTGTGTGGCATATACATTTTTTACGGAGTTGCTTAAAATCCCAGAAACCGAGATCCCGGATCATCGAAATCCTGGAATTTAAAAAATCCCGAAAATAAAAATTATAGTATCATAATAAACGGACTCAGCCATTTTGTAACCGATCAAACTAAAACTAGTTATGTCGGATGAGGATTCAAAAATGATTTTTGGTTAAAATTGTAATACAAGAAATATGTTTGATATTCTAATTATTATAATTTTAAATTAAAAATAACTATTTATATTTAATTATAATAATTATTATTATTTTAATGGCGGAGTAGTGTGGTATCGTGGTATGCGGAGATCAATGTGCTGCTTGTGCAGCGTCTGTTTTCTGATACTGGTATGGATGATTAAAAAATGAGAAATATTTGTTTCAAATCGTAAATAATTGTACCTATAGTACATTTAGAAATCAAAATAAACCACAACAAAACATGTAACCACCAAGAAACAATTTGCACTTTTAGCAATGTTTATGGAGAACCACCCCGATTTGGCAAGAAAATATAACCCAACTTCCGAAACTAGAATATCAAACGGCTCCACCAGTTCGAAATCCTGGGGATGGAAAAAGGTTTGATCGGATTTGAAATTCTACATTAAAAAAAATTTAACAAAATTAGTGTTTTGGCTATACGGGAAGAGGCCCATAAAAAATGCATTCTTTTACCGCACTGGAGGAAACTGTATAACACCGGTCGATTTCAGGCCTGCATTAGACGGGATCACAGATACGCAATCGTTTGGAGACATCATTTTATAATTGCTGGTTGTAATCGATTCGCCTTCTACAGTTGATGTAGATCTACCAAGAGCATCTACCAGAGTCCGACCAAAACTGGCCCTGTTATGGAAGAACAAGTTAACTTACAAAAAAGTTTCATGACAATAAATCAAGCAAATTAGCTTCGCTTAACAATTCGGTCAACGACACCAATAAAACGTTGAAGCAAATAGTTAGGATTAAGGAGAAGATTTGAAAAAAGTGAAATAATACTAAAAAACAAAAATGATTTTAAGCGAAAATCAAATCAAATTAAAAGAAAAGTGTAATAATAAAAAAATATAATAAAAATAGCGATAATAAAAAAAATAATTTTATTTTTTAAAAAATTAAGAAATTAGGGTATGACTATTTCGGCAAATAAAAATACTTGCATTCGAGGGTTAATTATCGGGTTATACATATTTTACTCCACTTCGCGATTAAGTCGGGCCAAAAATATAAAATATGCAGAAAATTTGAAAAATTACCGAATTTTCGGTAGAAATGAATTAAAATACAAAATCAAATTTAATTCGATTCTTTATTATTAAAATATAACATCAGTTGCAAACCAGCGGCGTTTTCTAGTGATGTTCTACACGTTCGCCGAACGACTAAACAATTTTTGATTTTTATTCTAATTCTAAAAGTTTTATTTTTATTACAGAAAATTTTATTTTTATTATTAATTTCTAATATTATTTTCTTAATTAATTACTATTATTTTAATTATTTCGGGTGATCAAAATCCAAAGCAGAACACCTTGAGAGCACAACCAGGACACGCCACTGCTATACCTATATATCATGTCAGTTGGAAATCTCTCGGTACTGGCCAATCCTCGATACAGTGAATGTGTAAATTCCATTTGCAAAGATTGAACAACTTAGGGGTCAATAACAAATTGGTCTACCTCATCGTATTAAAATGGGGATAACTTTTATTTGTTTAGGATATCGTAAGCAAACTAGACATATATGCCATGTAATTTGGAAATCTCTTGGTGCTGGCCAATCCTCGATTCAGTGAATGTGTAAATTCCATTTGCAAAGATTGATCAAGTTCGGGGTCAATAACAAATGGGTCTACCTCATCGTATTAAAATGGGGATAATTTTTATTTATTAAGGATATCGTAAGCAAACTAGACATATATGCCATGTCATGTCATTTGAAAATCTCTGGATGCTGGCCAATCCTCGATACAGTGAATGTGTAAATTCCATTTGCAAAGATTGAACAACTTCGGGGTCGTTTAGGATATCTTAAGCTAACTAGACATATATGCCATGTCAGTTGGAAATCTCTGGGTGCTGGCCAATCCTCGATACAGTGAACGTGTAAATTCCATTTGCAAAGATTGAATATCTTCGGGGTCAATAACAAATGGGTCTTCCTCATCGTATTAAAATGGGGATAATTTTTATTTGTTTAGCATGTCTTAAGCTAACTAGAGATATATAACATGTCGTTCGGAAATCTCTGGGTACTGGCCAATCCTCGATACAGTGAATGTGTAAATTCCATTTGCAAAAATTGAACAACTTCGGGGTCGTTTAGGATATCTTAAGCTAACTAGACATATATGCCATGTCATTCGGAAATCTCTGGGTACTGGCCAATCCTCGATACAGTGAATGTGTAAATTCCATTTGCAAAAATTGAACAACTTCGGGGTCAATAGCAGACGGGTCTACCTCATCGTATTAAAATGGGAATAATTTTTATTTGTTTAGGATATCTTAAGCTAACTAGACATATATGCCATGTCATTTGAAAATCTCTGAGTGCTGGCCAATCCTTGATTCAGTAAATGTGTAAATTCCATTTGCAAAGATTCAACAACTTCGGGGTCAATAGCAAACGGGTCTACCTCATCGTATTAAAATGGGGATAATTTTTATTTGTTTATGATATAAGATATATTATATTAAGCTAACTGGACATCAGCGGCGTTTTCTAGTGATGTTCTGCTCGTTCGCCGAACGACTAAACAGTTTTTGATTTTTATTCGAATTCTAAAAGTTTTATTTTTATTACAGAAAATTTTATTTTTAAAATTTTTTATTTTAAATTATAGTTTTTCTAATATTATTTTCTTAATTAATAACTATTATTTTAATTATTTTGGGTGATCAAAATCCGAAGCAGAACACCTTGAGAGCACAACCAGGAAACGCCACTGTTGCAAACCCCTCTCAACATCACAGCTCCCTGTTTGCATACATACTTTCATTAATATATGTTTACTTAATTCTGATATATGCCTTGCGATTTAAACCAAAAATGGAACACGTCTAAATATAAATTTTGAGGAGATAACTCGATAAAATACCGACCAAATAATACAGTGGTTAAAGCTTTGGCGTTTGAATCGGAGATACCGGGTTCGAATCGCGATAGGGGAGGATGCAAAGAGAATTTTCGTCAACCGATTATGATCTGTGATGAAATAGAACACATCTTTGACCCCCTGCCGGACTTATGGGTCGGACCTATAGTAAAAAAAAAGATAAAATATTCTGATAATTCTGTTTTTATTATACTGGTAATGTTTGATGAATATTTTAAAATTTGTAAATTTTTCTTAATTAGCGACCTTTTAAAAGGGTCAATAATCGAAGCTGACTTTCAAAATTCCGTAGAGCAGTATCAATATTTCGCGATATGGTAGCATCCCATTTTTCCCTTAGTGCTTCTGAAAAATTGTTCATGCAGTTTTGAACCAATGCACGAAAGACATCTGATAATATTTCCATTATGGTCTCCCAATTTTATCACAAACTCTCTTGCTGAAGTTAATTCTATCGTGTTTAAACCTTTGTCAACCGCAACATGAATTAGATGAGGGACATCTTGGATGTGTAATAGTTTGGGTTTATTTTCACTGGCTCGTATTTTACGAGCCATTGGTTTCATGTACTCCGCGCTGTCCATTGATATGGAAAGAACATCAATCAACTTTTTTTTTATCAATTTTTTGATAAACCTTTCATAAGACTCCTGCAATAGTTACACTGTTTGTCTTAAGCTGCGTACCAATCCAAGAGTAAATCGTTTACTACGGTAAAAATCGATTTTAGTACAGATTTTTCGATCAGTTTACGATAGGGTTTTTGAAAAATTGATCCTTCTTAATTTTCGTCTATATTTTTAGTCGTACTAAAATATCATTTATAGCGTCGGTTGCTGAAGGGATATAGAACAAACTGCAAATGTTTTTAAACAGCAATATTTGCACACAACTGCCTGCTCCTTGTCATTACCGTCAGGTTTAAAGATGTTAAAATCTGGATACTGTGATATTCATTCTGCAGACGAATTCTGTTCGAGAACTGTGACTTGAGAGTTGGGAGTTTTTAGATTGTTTCATCCGCATACTCTTGCTAGATGTAAATATAAAATTTGATTATTATTTACAGCAATCAACAATAATTATAATTTTGTGTATCTAGTAGGCTAGTGAAACAGCAGCAAAACTCGTAACACTCGAGTCTCAGTTCTCGAACAAAATCTGTACTCTGATGGTATTTTCCGTTTTCGCTCTAATTTTTCAAATAACGACGAAGATATACAATTTTTTTTATTGTTTAATAACTTTTTTATTTAATCTTTAAATAAATGAAAAAAAATGTATAGATTTTTGTATTGCACGTGCTGCACTGGTATTCCCAAAATTAACTAAAAAATGCATAAAAATGATTTCGCATATCTTTCTTATCGCATAAGAACATTTTCGATGCATTCCGATAAGAATTTTTTTTTATTGTATACGGGTAGATATCGGGCTTAAACCGTATTTTAAAACCTGCGTTCGGGGGGATAAAATAGGGGAAAAATCGGGTTAAACACGAAAAAGTCATACCCTAAGAATAACTAGGTATCAAATGTGTACTGAAATTAAACTACACCCTTCCCCCGATTTACACGGTTTGAAAAAACAATAAAAAAATTATTATATTTTAAGTTATTGTTTGTTATTTCTAATTTATTCTTTATATTTTACGTTAAAATAAAGAACTACATATTCCTAAATTCCTCCGTAATGAGAGTGAAGAAGAAATATCTTAATAAGATTGACTATAGTCACTCTTATTATGATAATAATTTAATTTTTTTTTTGCAATTATGAAATATGAAATGTAGAACGGATTTTGCTACAGTAACAAAGATTAAAAATAATCGTACATTAGCTTAAAAACGTTAGTTTGCGAAGAACATTCTATACATTGACCAACGAGTCACCTCAGTCAAAAAGGCGTATAAGTAACACAAAACTATAAAATAGTTGCATACCATTTCTTTCAAATAATGTGTAAAATATATAAAGGTACCCGGGTACCTTTATTACTGTAATTCGGGCATTTAAATTACTCTGTGCTCCGACGTAAAATTTCTAAGCTGTAAAATTTCTCATTTTTAAATGCGATCGTAATCTATTAATTGAACTAGAAGTTCTCATAGAATATAAAGTTTTTATTACGTCTGAAACTGCATACAAAAATAGGCATCCAAAAATGCAAAAGCTACCCAGGTACCTCATTACTCACATAAAGGTTAAAAACCAAACGATAATTTAAGAATTTTATTGTATTTTTTCGATTTACACGGTTTTTCATACAAAAATCCCACTTTCGATTTACACGGTATTCTGCGGAACCAATCTACCGTGTAAATCAGGGGATCGGTGTATATGAAAAAACATTTACGTTATTCAATTCAAAATATTTAGTCTAATCCTTCTTCTTGTTGTATTTTCTTATTCATGTTTTAAATTTTCTTCAACGTCATTGTTGTTCTGTTAAAGCTTCGTTTTTCAAATCAAAGGGAACGTTGTAGTGGAAGAAAAAATTTTGCAGTGCAAAGCAGACGTTAATTATCTGCGATTGGGTGTACAGGATGGGCCATAAGTCACTCAACATTGTATTTTTGAGGTAATCTTTTTATTTTGTATTTTGTTTCTCTTTTTATTTTTAAGTATTAGAAACAACGTTTGGGAGATTCTGTAGCCGTGTATACGATTGAGTTACGAGCAAAAATTGTTGAGTTTTATTTCGCTGGTCAAAATTCAATAATTCAAACCCAAAGAAAATTTAGTACGCAATCTAGTTGCGCTTAACGAGTTCGGGAGAGTATAAATGAGAACACTGAAACATCGACTCGTAAACGTGGCACTCAGCTTCAAATGTCCAGAACTTCACTGCGTAGAATAATGAAAAAAAAATTATTGCTGTTTCTGTACAACATACAACCCGCTTAAGATTTTGTGCAAAATTGACCGAATTATTAACGGATGATCCTGTTTTTATGAAAAAAATTATAATGACCAAATTTTAGAATCTGGGGCACTGAAAAGCCAAGAGTGATTCAACAGCGTCCGTTGCAACTACTTAGAGTCGCAGTTTGGTGCGGAACATCGGAACATTGACTTTAAATGGTGAGCGTTACAGGGCTATGTTAGAAAAACATTTGTTTCCTGAACTTGATAATACTCATGAAATGCGGTTTCAACAAGACGGAGCTACGTTCCACACTGCAATGGAAATAATGAATTTGCTGCGAACGGTTTTTTGGTAACCGTATCGTTTCACGATTTGGAGATGTTAATGGGCCAACTCGATCACCCGACTTAACGCCACCAGATTTCTTTTTTCTTCCGCGGTTATGCTTTTTACGTCCTTACTTTACGCCTCCCAGCCAACTCGAGGACGTACAGCTATAGGACCGATTTAAGACCATCTGCACATTGCAAGTTCCATGCCAGCCTATACTGGCATGGAAGATGGGGCGGCTCATGGGTTTTGAACACCGACAGGGGGTCATAGATGTGTTACATTTCAACACAGATCGTAATCTGTTGATGAAATTTCACTTTGCATTCTGGCCCTATCGGGTTTCGAACCCGGTACCTCCCGATCCAAACGCCAGAGCTTTAACCACTGTGCCATTTGGTCGGTGAAGTGATTGTTAACCACGTTACAACAATGCAAATGAGATTTTGATTTAGCTCGGATACTATTTGAATTATGGTAAGAATGACCACGGCTGTAGAACTACCTTAGATGTTGAAACACGGTCTCTGTCGGGATCTTTGCTATGCGAGGATAATTTGAGAATGGCCGGATTATTACACCAGGAGGCGAAGCATTGGAGTTATTGTCCAGGCCGAAATGGGATTCCTTCAAACCAATTTTAAAGAAAAACAAACGTGAGTGAACTGTCCGATATACGGTCTTGGGATAGCAACAGTTTACAATTGACTTCCTCCGGTAAGCACTTTTGCAGTTTTTCACAGGTGTAGTTAACAATCTGGTTAGATGAAACGGATGGATCAGTACGACTGATATACATAAGTAAATATTTTTTATCAGGTATAGAGACGCTATGGATCCGATTTGAAACGTCTAACACTCATATATTACGAAGCACCCCTGTAAATGTGTAAATGAGACTCTTACAAACGAGCAGAACAAACTTCTTGATACTAATAATAAAAATAAACAGTACTGCAAGAAGAAGAAGAAGGCAAAGAAAGCAATGAAAATAATTTCCCATTTAACTTTTCATGTTAGTACAGTTACATTGTTGTTGTTATTGCCATATAGTTCGGAAATGCACCCAGAAACTATAAAACTATTTTGAATTGATAATGAATTTAGCACATTAACCTGGTTGATTTTACGTTTTTTTTTTTTTTGCAAAGTTTTTTGCTTGATAATGCGGGTGTTGTTGCAGGTAATGATGTTAGTCTTTCTATATATGTATATATGACTTCATCTCTACACATATATACGAAAAATCGAACTATGTCTTGTGTATAACATTAACATAGTTCAACAACTATATTGAAATTTGTTGTGGTCGTTTGCCAATCCATTAAATAGATAGTTTTATTGCAGAAGACAATACAGAAAGTTTGCATTTGGTTTAAAAAAAAAAATATAATTTGGAATTGGAAAATTTGGTGCCAAATATTTATTGTTATATGATTTTGGTGATTACTGATTACTATTATTGTTATTATTATGATTTGTGTTGGTGCAGCTGTGGGTGGATAAATTGCGTAACATTATAAATGAGTGATAAGTGATTGTCATTATTAAGATATATAAATTGCTGCCACCCTTTTCACAAAATAATTGAAACCTCAACATGACACAATTCTTAGAAATGAAGTACAAATTGTATATTTTATCGTTTTAGATACGTTATTGGTGAAATGGTTTCATTATAATTTACTGTCAAATACACAGCACACATTCCATGATTGCTGTGTTTCTGGGAAAAAATTAAATTAACATTTTAATTGCAACCCCCAAACATTTCGAAAAAATTTCTTTGCGTGTATATCGTAACGATAATTAAATTACCAAAATATAAAAAACGAAATAATTTTCGGAATTACCAGAATACACAAAATGAAAATTTTATATGTAAATATTAATTTCGTTTATTTCTATAGGCGCAGCTTTTGAAACGCCTTTAGCTGCATTCTGTTTCAATGTACATGTTTATAACCAAGGTCGCCTACAGCACACGTACATAGATAGATAATATATAAAATCAGACCTAATATTTTATATTATTCAGTGTTGCTTGCTTTCTCTCAAAAATGTATCTAGAAAGCTTTGAATTACAAATTTATTCACTTTTAGGTCTTAGCCGAGAGCTTTTGCTAATTTTAATGTAAAAGATTTTAAATATTAAATAATTATAGTATAATAAAAAACGTTTTTAATATTTTATTGTATAAAGTGCTTTGATTTAAATATAATTAAATTCGAAAATTTATTAATTTACAATATTTTTAGCAGTGTTTTAAGAAGTGTACATCGACATAACCATTGTTCGCGATTTAATCTGTAACAAGCTGTAAAAGGACGGCCCAATACGCTTCCCAAAAAATAATGCTGACAATTTTAACATTTTAATGTTGTCTTGAAGAATAACACTGGGCAAGTTGGCCAGCTCGAGGTTGTGCCACATTCCGTTATCACTCCATTGCACCCACATTTTAAATTATTATATCGGCATGACATTGAAGATGATACTTCAATATATTATATCTAAATAATGTAAACGCTTAAATTCGTATAAATACCGATCAACATACTTTCTCCGTCTCTACCTCTCTTGCTTTCTCATCCCATATGAGTAGATTTTGCCACCAGCCGGTATCCTACAAATGTTCTGGTTCATCGGACGCTTGAAACTTACATCTTTATTTTGTGGATTTTTTTTTTTATTGTGTAGGTTAGATTCTCCGATTTTATTGTGTAGGTTAGAGTCTCATGCGACGCCATTTTGTTGAAACCAAAGGTTATTCACATAACGTCGATTTGAGGCCATAATAAGTTGATCAGCATGGCTCCGTAACGGTCGCCATTGACGGTAACGGCGTTTCCAGGCACGTTTTCCAAAAAATAGGCTAATTATGCCACTACTCCAAAATCCATACCAAACAGTCACTATTGATGTATGTATGCATTGGCTTCTCTACGATTACATGTAGCTGTTCGTAGCCTCAAATCCGGCAGTTCTGTTTGTTTACTGAGCCCTCGAGATGGAAATGCGCTTAGTCTGAAAAGATAATTTTTCGACCAAAATCAACGTCATTATGAAGCTACTCAGTGGCGGACGCAGAGAACTGAAGCGGATGGTCATTTGCTTTCAAATGCTGAGTCATCTGGATCTCATAGGCAAATATTCCGACGTTTTTATGTTTTTGTGCGACTAATGGCTAGTTGCTGCGATCGCCGGTGAGTTAAGGTCGATTGATTTAGTCCTACACTATATGGACCACAGACGCAATATTCTCGGCGTGCACACTGTCCAAGCTCTGAACTACATCTATCATCCATTAGCAACCCTTTCTTACTACCTTTCTTCACCAATTTCACTACAGCGGTTCCGCTTCGTGCTCTACCAACACCCATATTTCTTTTCAAAATTAGCACGGTTTCGGTTACACAGTACCGAATTTGAAAATAAGTTTTTATATTTCGAACCACTCCTCAATCAAAAACATGATTGTTTCTTGACGCGGAATATCAGACTGACGAGCTGACAAAATCTCAAGCAAATCGTTAAAAAAAGTGTTGCCATAGTTTATGGTTTAAAATAAACTAATAGATGGCCCAGCCCTTTGTTGATGATGGCACAGCAATTTGACTCGGCTGGATTTAATGAATCCGATAATAATGCCGCCTCCCAGGATTTAATTTCGTGTTTTTTCAAGGAGAAAGACCTTCCTTTCAAAAGTAGATAGTAATCTACAATTATTTGAGGTCAACGTTCAACTCTCACATCCGCAAGTTAATAGAGGTCTTATTAAAGCTTTGTAAAGTAGGAGTTTACACGACTGCGGCAGATATTTTGATTGTAGTAACCATGATTGTAGGTAGAATCGTCCGGTTGCTATGGTGACTAAAGCCCTGGTCCCTGAAATTCGTTCGTTGATATCATAATTAACCGATGATCAAAGAATTTGAGCAACGAAAATTTACTCTTTTTAAAAGGTCTACCGATTGGCCATTGGCAATAGTTTCTATTCACTCTTGTTAATTTATGGTGAAATATAACGTTCTGCTGACCGGGGGAAACGTACTTGTTCCGTTGAAAAATAGAAAAATTCTACAGCCTAAGTACTACTTGTGTTAATTTTAATTATAATTTTAAATATAATTTAGTAATGTTTGCAAAAATAGAAAAATTCTACTGCCTAAGGGTATAAAATGTCTGCAGATTTGTTGATTTGTATAAGTTCTAAACTCTTACTGACATCTACCGGTGCAATTATGAGACCCCGCTTATAGTTAAAATTTTCACTAAACAAATTTAATAGTGAGATCTACGATATTTTTAAAATTAAAGCAACAAATTTTTACTGGAATTGGCACTTCTATTAAAATGTCCACCAATTTGTCATTGCTTGTTCGAAAACGTTCATGTTCCCTCAAAGAATTATATAAGCCATCTACCGTGCGAGTATGAAGTAATTAGAGTATGCGTTCTACGATATTCTATACGAATTTTAGCAACGAAAATTTTAGTAGGTTCGGTAATTCTATTAAAAGGTCGACCGATTTTTCATTGAAAATAGTTTCTGTACTGTTGGCCAATTAATGACGAAACATAAAATTCTGCTGATCCTAGGATTCCAGTTCCACTGTTTGAATATACGTGACAAGGAAAACGTAACTGTTCCGTTAAAAAATAGAAAATTCTACTGCCCATTATTTTCCACTGAGATATCACTTCAACGAATGCAGCAAGGTAGTGTTGTTTAACAGAATTCTAAAACATAAAGCCTCATTGCCATATCAGTTGGATAGAAGGTTACCCAACTTTATACATAACGACCAAGACAAAAAAACTTAAATTTTCATTGGGTGCTTTCATGTCTCTCGTCATGGTTAGTGAACGTTGGCTTTGATTTTACTTAAGGTGTTCAAAACTGTTGGGTGCCCTGAAATCGCCCATTGTCACATTTCTTTCTCTAGCAGCTTCCACAGGGATATCCGAAGACTTACACCAAATCCACGATTTAGTGTTGGTCACCAGAAACATTAAATATATCACCTCATTACCACATCTTTTGGATAGTAGGTTCATATGCCTTAGGCAATAGAAGTTTTCGATTTTTCAACAGAACCGATACATTTCGTCATTAACTGACCAACAGCGAACAGAAACTTTTGGCAGTAATAAATCGGCGGACCTTTTAATAGAAGTACCCATCCCAAACTAGTTTAGGATGCTGACAAAAATGTACGCAGCGCCTCATACTCGCATGGTAGATGACAAGAGGGTAATACGAGTAGGAATCTTAAAATTATATAAGTCAAGAAAACTGCGGACCATTTAATGGTTTACCCTTAGTTAGTAGAATTTTTCTATTTCTCAACTGAACATTGGTGGGGTGTTTTGTGCACGCCCGCGAAGATTTGCTGAGTTGGTACAACCAGGGCGGGACCCCGCCGTCTAGGAGCCTCGATCCATTTTTTTGGTTTTTTCTTATAGGGTCCCACACCAATTATGTAGTTTTGCATTGGTATTTTATTTCAAAATTACCAGTATTTTGGCCGATATTGATTCAACGGAACTGACAGCTTGCATGGCAGCATTTTCATTTTTGCATATATTTTGAAAAGTATATCATATACGAGAAAAACGAATATATGCAACGATATCGGTTTAGATCACTTTTCTAAAATTTAACCAGAAACGCGATTCCTGAGGTGGATGATAATATGATCTGGTTTGATGATCTCTCCAAACTGTTTATTTTGTGTGGATGTTACAATTGTGCTTATTTACGAAACCAGGAGCTTCGTCGCTGAAGATGTTTTTTCCTTGAAATAACGGATGTGGTTCATGTTGCTCTAAACCCCAATCTGCAAAATTTCTTCGCAATGAATGGTGATTTGGTTTGAGTTTTTGGGTCACCTGAATTTTATACGTCGAAGTAAGTTCTCGAGAAAGACAGACGTCGCAACAATTCATTTTTCTCGATTTTCATCCACACTTTGGTTCACAGCATCGATATTATCAGCGTTTGTGATGGGTTTAATTCTTAACACCAAAAACACTACCATTTGGCTCCAATTTTTTAATTACATTACCAATAGTAGGTCGATTACGTTGGCCATACAAGTAATGCGCGATACTTAGCTCGAACACATTTATTATTTTTGTACTAAATTTTAACAAGTTCTTAACGATGTGCAACTGTGTATCTTTCCATCGTGATTTGCCAAGCAATACTGAACACAAATCGATACGCGTCCCATAGAGTGCTACAAGTCGAAAAACTTCCTTTTTGTCTTTTTAGCGAAATGTGATTAATTTGTTATACTTATTTCTACAGTAAACAATAATAAAATTATTTTTTTAAATTTTAATTAATTAATGAAACCGATTTATGACCATTTCGAATTATTTAGATTATTTTAGGTTAAACTGTTATAAATGAAATATAATTCTCTCAAAATAAATTGTATCTAATTTTTTCTGTAAAAGTGTTTCATTTTATTTGAAGCAATTAAAGATTATACAGTGTATTACAAAAGTAAGTATGCACCATGAAGAACGGGAAAGAACCTCAATTTATTTCGAAAATAATGCGTAATTAATTGTTTTTTTTACAACAAAAATTTCTGCTTTAAACATTTAATATACATGACGATAACGGTATCCCGTTACCATGTCATGTTATATTTTGTATAAAACAGAAGAAATCACATTACAAAAGTATGTATGCAGTTCACAAATTTATTAAGTTGAGCATTGTTACAAGTTATTCAGCTGCGCAAAAAACTAGTAATTGTGATTTTTAAATAAATTTAAATAAATTAAATAAATTTCCTTGCAAAATTTTTCTAATGGCTCCACGAGGAAATGAACTGTCGGACGATATTAAAAATTTAATTAAAAATTATTAAGAATTATTTCTCACAAAGTACAGCAGAACCCCAAAAAAAGTACTCCAAAAATTAAATATGAAATTGAAAACGAAATTGGAAAAAACATGTAACCCCCAAACCATCCGTCGTGTTTTGTATACTGCTGGTTACCACCATGGTCGAAACATCCGGAAAAATCCGTTTGTTAATAAAATTAAAAAAACAAAAAGACTCGATTTCGTAAAATAACACGAAAATAAAGACCAAAGCTTTTGGAATTCAGTCATTTTCTCTGATGAGAGCAAACTTAATATATCTGGCTCAGATGGACGTGAAAAAGTGTAGAGAAAGGTAAACGCGGAGCTTGAACCTCAAAATATGACCACCACAGTAAAGCACGGTGGCGGATCAGTAATGGTGTGGGGGTGTATGGCGGCGAGTGGGGCTGGAAATCTTGTTGTGATTGAAAAGCTGATGGATAAAAATATTTATTTGAACATATTAAAAAACAATTTGAATGATAGTGCATCAAAATTGGAACTTTCAGGATCATTTGTCTTCCAACAAGACAATGATCCCAAGCATACGGCACACATTGTAAGAGAATGGCTTCTCTATAACACACCAAAACAATTAAAAACACCACCCCAATCGCCGGATTTAAATCCAATTGAATACTTATGGGAATTTCTCGAAAGACAAATCAGGAAGTGTGAGATTACAAGCAAAATACGTTAAAGGCAGTACTTCTTGAAGAATGGGAAAAGATTCAACCAACTGTGACTCAGAACCTGGTAAACTCCATGCCTTCAAGGTTGGAAGACATCAAAAAGGCCAAGGGCTACCCAACAAAATATTAAAAGTTCATTTGAATGCTTCTATGAACTTATAGAATCCCTTTTTTAAAATTTTTGTTTGATTGCATACAAACTTTTGTGACATGATTTAAAGACATTTTGAAAATATATCCGTATATCTAAGAAATGAATTACATTAATTTTTGTTTTTTGTTGTAATCATTACGTTTGCATTGTAAATAAATAAAAAATATAATTTTATGTTATTATTGTTATGATTGACTTATCTTTTTTGACCTTCCAACATAAATAAATCGCTGCATACTTACTTTTGTAATACACTGTATATAATTTAAGAGAAATCTGTTCCTTTAAAACGTTATAAATCAAGTACAACAGACCGTTCCACTTAATCATATGATATGATATGATATGATATTTGAAGGTATGGCAGCGGTTAAGCTGGTATCTATATCTATACTATATACTATATATGCAATTTAGTATGTCCAAGTCCATAGTTGATACATTCCTTTGAGGCCGCAGTAACTAAATGACTTGAGCAAATTTAGCATACAATCTACTACTACTGCATTCAAATATCACTTAATCACCCAAGAAGTGTATCAACTTGAGACAAGATTCGGTAACCGAACTGACTAGGTATAATGATCCTACGTGGTTCTCTAATCCTACAGGTTAAGGATATCTTATAGGTTCTAATAATATGTAGAACAATTACAAGAGCAAACAGCCGTTATACAACGTATCCCAGTTCGATTTTTTGTTCTTCTATAATTACCAATTACCAGTTTTCTAATACCTGATAGTATTTTGATCGTTAGTTAGTTGTTGTTAGCATAGTTTGTGGAAAAAGTAATTACATAGTTTGTTAGTAAGGATAATAAACTTTCTTTCTGTCTCTTTTTACCACCATGATGATGAAGAAGACATAATATGTTTTGTTGGCTTAATCTATACTTCCAATCACCTTCAAGATGAGGAGGGTCAGCTTTTTATTTTATACCTTTCTCCACTCATCACTTCACACTTTCGGAAACTCTACAGGTCTATACACACTGGGCGCGTACCGCAAATGCGAACAAACTTCTCACAGGGGTTAATGTTGAAGTATCGAATACTAATAAAATCACAATGATCCCCCGAACCAAACTAAATCTGCCGTAATACGCTAAAATGTTTCAAAATACTAGAAAACCTAAAACTCACAGTCAAAAGAGTTAGAGCTAAAGAATATTTATCTGGTTGCAATCAATCAACTTTCTATAACCATTTAACTTTAGGAAATCATACAGTTACCTTGAACAATTTAGACATATTACGACGTAAAAGGCAGACGTTTAGATACCTTAGAGTTTTACGAAATTCGATAATCATTATTTCTTAACCAAAATATCCTTAACGAACAGAAAGAAATTCGTTTCTCACCAATTACAAACCCCGCCTTTTTCTATAATTTGACTAATACATCGGGTAGTTAAATGTACTTCAATATACCTTGAATTTTGTTACTTAGCCGATGACCAATAGCCCACCTGCACGATCAATAGATTAATTTTTATTTCTTATTTTTTGTCCCTCCTTTTGTTTATTTTTTGCTTTTTTCTGCTATATATAACAAATTTTTACTTTTAAAAATCAGTAGATACTCCTGATGGTGTCCTAACAAGTCGAAATCGATCGAGTGATTTTTTAAACTTTTTTGAATAAATTTTTTTTTATTAAAATATTCAAAAAATCTAATTTTGTGAAATAAAAAACAAGTGTTAATTAAAATGTGTTTATTATTAGTGTGTTTCGCAAAGCGCCTACGGCAAATAGCGTAAAAAGTACTTCCGACATTAGCCCATATTAGTCCAAATTAATTTTTTTCGAATAAAATATAAACTGCTTAGTAAATATTTCGAATAACGAATTTGGAAAGTAAAAAATTGTTGGAAAAATGAAAACCAACCGTTAGGTAACCTTCAAAGTCCTTGAAATTATGTAACAAAATATAATTTTAAATGTGTTCTCTAAAATCATGGTAATTTGAATAATTCACCTGTACACCGCTGTGACTGCAAAACCATATACTAAATAATTTTTCGAAAGGATTTTTATTTAAACAAAACATTGCTGTAAAATAGTCCGTTAGAATTTCTCTAATTCTCTTTTTAGGAGATGTTTTGTATTGATCTATATATAGATCACTGGGCTAATATGGGTTAGTTTACATAAAAGGAAATGATCTGCAAAACCAGAACTTTGGAAGCACAACATAATCAAAAAGGAAAAAGGGTTGTAGTTAATGCCAACATTGACTGCATCGAGATTATATACGAGCCTGCATTAGCGAAAACAAGCTTTATGACAATTCTTTGATATACTGACACCGAAAAACAAAATGCAACTAGAAAAATATCAACATTTTACTACCTTTCTAAATTAGCCGTTTACAATTTTACCGTTTTTAACTTGGGTACAAATCACGGTAATTGCTACTTGTATGGAACCAGTCAGACAGCAAACGAGGGGTCAACGAAATTGGAACATATTTGTTGAAATTCTTAAACCACAATGCAGACAATAGAAAACCAGTAGTCTATTTTCGGATAACTGAGCAGGTAAAAAAAAAGCCAGTACATTGTCGCACTTTTACTATACTTTGCGTAAAAATTTTAAGTTCCGAAAATAACGCACTGGGCATACACAAAATGAGGCGGATTAAAAACTGGGCCAATTTTCACAACCGCCCAAATGGTGTCCGTAGTCAAATCTAGTAAGCAGACTGCCCCGTTGTATAACGTCGTTGAAATGAGTTATGAAGATTTGAATATCAAAGATCTACAGAAGTCAATTGGAAACAACTATAAAATCAATATCGACAAAAACAAACTTAACTGGCATAAAACATGTGTAGTTGAAGTTAGAAAGGAAACACTTTTCCAATTTCATTTTAAAGAGTCGTTTTCGGATGAAGGTTTCCAAACTGTAGATACCGATAAACCAAACAAAAAAAAAATTAGTTCTAAAATTGAAAGTATTTTGACTCATGCACTAAAACAACACAATGAGGGACCAGTTCCAATAAGCTCAAAAAAATTGAAGGGATTTCGAGATTTATGCAATAAAAATTTTGTTAATTCCTAAGTATAAAGACTTTTATTATAATCTTCGAAGTGAGTAAAAATTACAGACCGAATTAAATACCGTTTTTTTTTATTAATGAAATAATAATGAAGTACCTTTCTGAATATGATATTTTCATTTTGTGATATTAATTCTTATTTTAATTATACTATATTGCGTTTTTTATTTTAAATAAATATTAATTTGACATGTTTTATTTTAAAAACTTTTTGAAAAAAATTTCGGTAAGACTGTTGCATAATACAACTTACACTAATAAATTTCAGCTTAAGTGTTCCATTTAACAATTTTCTGGTTAACTCGAAATTAGAAATGTTTATAACATTAAATCTAAGATAATAAGAAAATTTAAATAATTAGGAAACAAATTCATCCTTGAATTAGTGAAAAAAAATTCTGATATAAATTAATCCATGAATCCAAACTTTGAAACGCACTTTATTAAAAATTATGTATTTGAGATGTAACACTCTTTGGGACGCGTATCGAAATGTCAATTTTAAAGAGGATCTGAAAAAATCGCCGCTATAATTATTTAAATTCTTCTGTACGTATGTATGTCACTGAACTCCTCCAAAACGGCTGTACCGATTTTGATGAATTTTTTTGTGTGTGTTGGAGTGGATCCCTGAATGGTTTCAATTTACAGTGGGACCTGGTAGGTGGTGCTGCGATCGGGTTCAAGGAAATTTTTATTTTTTTAAGCTTTTTTTAAGCTTTTTTTAAGCTTTTTTTAAACTTTTAACACCAATACAAAATTGTTATGTCCTTATTGGAAAACCCGATTCAAGGCTGTTTTTATCAAAAATTCGGAAGGATACATTTTTCCATTTAGAAACTAAGTGTGGTGTATTCGAGATCTCTGACCATTTTTCGTAAAAGAAAGTTAGTGTTGGTCACAACAATTACACTCCACAATTTCTGTACTATACGAAAAAAAAACAGTTTTTTTGCTAAAAATCATCACTTCCGCGTTTAGGCTTTTCGACTAAGAATCTTTTAGTTCGTAGTCGTTTTTTGTCGTAAATGACATGCTCAGGATCTCCCAATTGACGAGAAAAGCTTAAGTATAAAGTGTCTGCACGAGACGTACACACAGAGATTTTTTAAAACATACTTTTTTATTTCGGCGTTATAGCTAAAGACAAAAACTTCGAGGTCAATATTAGGAGAAGGAAAGAAGTCATTATCAATTGCACTACATAAACAGATATAAAGACCTTCTGGACGAATGAAATTTAGCTGGAAGGTTCTAATAAACCGACAACTTAAATACATTCCAAATATTCTATAAAAAGTTATTCACGGACAAGGGCAAAATTTTTTGTACGTGCTTGGTATCGAGAGGGTCCTGAATCATCCAAACATTAAGGTAAACCAACTTCTTGTTCAACAGAAGACAGTAAAAAGTTTTCAAAATGTCAATGTAGTGGTAATTCAACAAAACCACTTATCAATTTTTAGCTACTTCTCTGGGGACAACAAGAGTCTGAGTTTTTAAGCACTGTTGTTATAAGTTCCCCGGAAATTCCAAAAAATTTTAATTAGCATTTAGAAAAACTACTTATATCGATTTAAGTAAAAATCAAACGCAAAATTAAATTCAAAATAAAAACCTATGTCAAGATCAGTCACGTATTTCATCAATTATCAATTAAGTGGTTTTTAATTTATTTGCCCTTCACGATCCAGTACGTCTGCCGAATTTGATGGGATGTATAGAATGGGCCTGGATGAAGATATTTTTTGTGGTAAAAGGAAATAGTCATTCTACTAACGATGTTGGATTTAGGTAGAATGATTGGGTGTTAACGTTATGACATCATAAGCACATAAAGAATTTTCCAACCTTCCACCAACACGCAGCAGGCTATTTGTTTCTAGAAACAGTGTTAGTGTGGATAGTTTATCATGTTTAGATAACATCTGATCTTTTTCTAATATATTTATTTCGTTTGGGTATTCTTTGCCCTGTACCCATTTTGATAGTTTTTCCGTAGCCTGTTTTATCTCTCTCAGATTCAACGCTGCTGACAAGCGAAGTCCCTTCTCTTTTCTCATATTTTCTATAAATCTATAGATGTAGCTTAAAATTCTTATAGCCTTTGTGAAAGAGAATGTCTTATTTAATATTAATGGGAATACCTCGTCTTCACTAACTTCGCATTTAGTAATAAACAATGGTATTATGGAGGAGGTTCATTTTTTCTTCTCGCAAGTGGTTTCATCGAAAAAAACCTGTTGTTTTATAGTTGGCCATATGTGTCCTGGTTGAATTAACCGAAGCATAGTCTGCTGGATTTTTATCTGACATTCCATGATTCCAATGGCTTTTCTTCAATAATCGCTGAACCTCTGACACACGGTTGGCTACGAATGTTTTCCATTTGGATTACCGGGTAACCAAACTAAAACAATAGAGGAATCTGTCGATCCACACTGACGTATCTTCGAATACAGTTTTTCTTACTTCATTTAAAAATTTCGCCAGCAAATGCGCACTGCATAATTTCAATCTTGGGAGCGATATCTGCTTTATAGGTGCAACTTTCGTTTCAGAGGTAACTAGTTATATTTGAATTTCTCTCTTTTCATTTGAAAATCGATTGTAGACTACTGCCGAATACGCCCTTTAGCTCGCGTTGCAAAATGCATGAAGCTGTATGCCTTCCTTTTGTATATATCTCTTAATTTTGAGGTCCTCGAATGGTGGAAGTTTTGTTTTGAGTCTATTCCATAGCATCGCGATGTCATCAGAGAGCTCATAGTCCCATTCTAGTTTTCTTAACCACAATTGAAGTCCTATAGTATCTTAGTGGCCGAATTGATTTCCTCGATTTCCATTTTTTTTTTTGCAAGTTAAAACCTTTTATAGAGATAGTATTTTTGTTAAAGATATTTGGCTTCCTCCAAAGTGTCCGCACCAGACATATGATCGTCTATGTTAAATTTACGCTAAATTTCATTAGAAACGATCAGATATTCTTCTTGGAATATGCAGCTTGTTGAAGTGAACGAATCGCTAAAAACGCTGAACTGGCCATCCCAAAGGAAACAGTGGTTAATTTGTAATGCTTCAACGGCTCACTAACCTGTTCTCGCCACAGAATCTTTTGGAAATCTTGATATTCATCGGCTACTAAAACCTGACGATATATCTTTTCAATATCGACTGTAAGTGCAATTTTATCGTACCGAAAGTTAACAAGCGTTGTACTCATGCATGATTTTCGCATATTCAGTTTTTAAGAAAGTATTTCGGTTTAGTCTTTGCTCCAAATAAAAAAATCTCCTTCTGGTACTCCCTAACGAATTACCTAAAGCTAATGGGGAAGTTTTAAAGGGTAACTTTACTATGAATTTACCATAGTAGCAATAGCATGTCTCTAAAATTTTGTTTTAAAATCTTTTTCACAGTCGTTTTCTTCTATAGACCAAAGCTCGCATGCAGGAATCTCTTCCATTTCCCAAAATGTTTTAAGGGTTTCGTCTACATTTATGCCAATGTAGAAATTGAGACTCGTTTGACCGTACTCACTTGCTTTTCTGGTGACTTCTGCCGACAGGATCAAACCAAACATCGAATTTTGAGTGATTAACTTGTCTTCTAAAATAGTGACATGACCATCTTGTAGAACATTAAAAAAATCGGTCGGCTCCAATTATTATGTCTATTGCCCCGGGTGTATGGAAATATGGTTCTAGCAATTTTATTAAACTATTTAAATAAATAATTTGTATTGTTTCTTTTGAAGAATATAATGACGTAGCCTTGCTTGATAAAATCCCTTTCGTTGATTCTGTACCAGGAGTTAAATACTTGATAAGTATAATTTCGCATTTTTACGTGGCAATGTAGGTCCTTGAGCACACGATTCGGAGATGAAAGACGCCTGCGCAACAGCATCTAATAAAACTCGACACTTTCAGAGTTCGTTTGTTGCAGCCGCAACTCTCATAACAGCTGTAGGTGGTAGTGCCGTAAATTCTTTGGGAGTAGCGGCATGAGCAATGTTTACGGTGTTAGTGTTTGTTTTTCCGGATGTTGATACATCAAGAACGGCTTCATTGTTCAACATTGCGGTATTTGCTAACGACTTATGCACATCCTGATGTAATGCTGTATGATGTCTTGCTCGGCATATACCACATCTAAATTTTGAACGACATCTTTGCGATTAATGATTTGGAAAAACATAGCCACGAAACTTCTCCTATCATGCACGGAAAGTACTAAAAATTGGTCTCAACTCCTTAGGAAGTGATTTTCACCGCATTTCAAACAACTTACTGGTTTCATATCTACACGCATTACTTTCAAATTCGAGGATGTTAGCTGTCTCATGTGTAATTTGTCTCATAGTTTGGTAACTTTCTAACGTGTCACACTGCTTATTTAAAAATTCGAAGAAATTAGTTATGGCAGGAAATTCAATCTCATAACTCATAAAATATGGATTAATCGCGCATAGCGTGAACAGCACCTAAAAATTTAACCAGTCTGAAACATCGTGCATATGGTGCGGAGATTTGGCGAAAGCTTGTTTGATCGTAGGTTGATCTTATTTATTATTTCCCACGCTTCATCGTAATCCGCTTCAGTTATCGTGATATGTCGCACTAAAGCCGCCATTTCACCTCTCAGACACCCTTTTAAATACTGCAGTTTCTTCGTCATTCAGCATAAACAATTTAATCATATTTTGTTCAGAAATAACCTAGTTCCGTTATGGCGGTAACACAGAGACTTTCAATCCAGAAATGGGGCTTGGGAAAAGGTAGTTTGTAATCTTTTGCAAACTGATAATTTTAACTGATAATAAGTCGGAACGTCTGTGGACAACATCCAATTTGGTCGTCTGACGGTTGATTCGACCGTTGGATCGTGTTTATCGCTGAGAAAAAGAGAGAGAAAGAGAATTACTTTGTGATTCACTTAGGAATAGGCGCGTTGCCTGACGAGGCACAAACCGCCTTCATCTTGGTAGTTTACATAAATAGTACAGACTCTTGCGGATTGTATTTTTATAAATTTTAGAATAATATTCTTAAACACATGCTTTGTTAAATAATAGATTATACTCCGTGCAGTATAAAAAGATCCGAAGCAATCAACAAAACTTTTTATTATCCTACAACTATTGTGTGTACTACTGAATAAATTAGTATTTTGGTACCCAACTGAAAGGTAAAGATAGATTTCAAAAGTTTCCACTTACATGATATTGATCGATGTATGAAATTAGAAAAACGTATCATCCAGGAAATACAATTATTATTTTGGGTTAAACTATAAACTCACTGGTCATTTCTCCAACAACAACAAAAAAAAAATCATATTCAGGATATATAATTTATTTACTTTTCATTTCAGGTCGCATAATACATACGTACAGATATATATACACATAACATATATGAGTACATGTTATAGAACAGAAAACACACAAACTCGTACTTTGCATATTTAACCGATATTCTAATATATGTATATCCATTGCTGTTGCTGACATTTTGGGCCATTTATTATTTATTATATCCCATAGCTAAGGATTTTTTTATTACGTATACTCGTTTATCCATTATTGTCATCGATTTTTCTCTTATAAAAATTATATTTTCTTATTCGAGATGGCTTAGCTGCCATTTGGCTCTCTGCGACATTTACATATTCTACAAAAATTACTATTCAAGGCTGTGGAATTGTTGTCCCATGCGCCCTCCCTCCTTAATCCCGCAACGCGACCAAAAAATTAACTAATTTCGGATATGGCATATAGCTTTAAATAATAATGAAAATCTACTGTCTTATGCCTTAACGCACGCACAGTACGGCAACAGAAAAATAAAAATGAATAAAAATGGATTTCTTTTTGTTCCCGACGAATTGTGAAGACATAAACAACATAAAAATAATGTGACTCAGCACTAAAAGCATAAAAAAAAAGTTCGTTGATTGGTAATCACATATTCACAACATTATAATATATTAAGACATTAAATTGTTACAATCTCGCTCATATGATAATGGAGAGATAGTCTTTCTTATTCTTTGTCTTTTTTTTATATTTTCTTATACTTTTCGTATTTAAATTTTTATGATTTCTGGAATTTTTTTTTCTTATTTTATTTCGTTTTATTTTATCAAATAAAAAGTTCAAAAAAGTTTTCTGTGCTTTTATATGAATTTGAGAATAGAAAGTTTTTCATTTTATTCCGAAGTCAGTTTTATCTGTGAGTGGTTCTGGTACGGTGTTGTTGTTGTGGTGCCGTTTCCCAAAATAAATATATATACATAGCTAGAGTTAGTTTGGATGATGATTTTTCTTGTGTTTCGAAGAGATTAAAAAATATTGTGATTCCCTTGAGAGTCCTCTTGTGACTATGCGGGTACACAGTCCCACCCGCACTTCACAAAAAATATGCTAAATAATGACATAACAATGAGGAACATAAAAGTTTTTTAATTTTTTTATTTTAATTTTTGTTTAATTTCTATATGGAATTGTCGTCGTCGTTTTCGTCATTTTACTCTATTTTTTTGCATGGTGTATTATTACAGCCAACCAACGAACGCTTCATAATACTGAAAATTTATGGTATTTAAGTTGATGAGCACTTCTATACACATCAACTGTGCTTTAGCTCGAACGAACGAACGAGAAAAATATGTTTTAATATCTCTAATTTTGTGTGTCGAAATCTCTTATGCTCAATTATATGAGAAATATTATTTTCTATGTTGAGTTTTAAATTTAATCTTTGCAGTTGGTATAGAACATATATTAGCATAGTCGTTAGCGCGATACTTAAAATGACGTGGCAAAAGTATAATGGTTTCTAGTTATGAAAATAATGATGGTTTTAATGAAGCTTTTGAATTCAATTTGGAACGGGTGTGTTTGTGTTGTAAATGTTATATATATAGACCAACGACATTTTTGACTTAATACTTTGCTACATTTATGGCAAATTAACATAATCACTTAAATCGAGAAAAGTGGGTATGTTGAACTCTAATCGATAGTATTTCTCGTTTTTTCTATCTCTTCAATTTTTCATCAAAATCCCACTATCTTTGACCGAAATATAAGCAAAAATAAAAAACCACTTATGTTTGTTATAGGTATTTGGTATTTAATAAATTAAACGTATGTGAAGCTGGCCCGAAAACCATCCCGAAAATGCCTTTACAATTTAGGTGCGATTTTCCGCTAAATTCATTAAAAGACTCTTCAGTCCAAAAAATTAAAAAATATAGAGAAAATCAATTTATATCTCGAAAATATGAAAACAATCTCACGTACACAAAACAAAATTTAAGTTGAAAATCTATTACAAGAACAGAAATCTCGCAAATAACATAGATTGAAAAATTTTCAACGACCTTAATGTTTCGGTTCACAGAGGTTGGCAGATTTAGCGATATATGCATGATTAATGCACTAACCATCAGCATTAAGCACACAAATGCTCAATACGTTACAGCGGGGATGAGGGGCCTCCCCAGTTGATTTAATATTCGCATCTCATAGTTATCGGAATTTTGTTCATGTATCATGAAAAATTTCGCCGCTTAATGCTGATGATTAGTGCTGTTTGATGATTACTTCCGATGTCTAATCTAACAGAAGCGAATATTTGGGGGAGTTGAGGAGGCCCCTCATCCCCGCTGTAACGTATTGAGCATTTGTGTGCCTAATGCTGATGGTTAGTGCATTAATCACGCATATACTGCCAACCTCTGTGAAACGAAACATTAAGGTCGTTGAAAAATTTCAATTTATTTTATTTGAGAGAATTGTTTTTTAAATTTTTTTAATTTAAAGTGTTATAAATCTCTTCTTGTAATAGATTCTAAACTTAAATTTTGTTTGTGTACGTGGATTGTTTTTATATTTTCGGGATGGAATTTGATTTTCGCTATATTTTTTTCTAATTTTTCGGCCTGAAGAGTCCTTTAATGAATTTAGTGGAGAAACGCACCTAAACTGAAAAGCCGTTTTCGGGATGGTTTTCGGGCCAACTTCACATACGTAAACAAATCTATGATAAGCGTTTCCGAATTTTGGTGAAAAAAGTTTTTTTCATCAGAACTCGTCATTTACGGTAACATTTAAAAAATTATCAGAACATAATTTGTTTGAAACTTATGGTGAAATCTTTTCGTCGAAATATTTGATTCCAGAACTGTCGCTTCCCGTGGGTTTCGGTCAAAATCCACTGGGATCTTCCAATTTGGGAAAAAAGTGAAATTCTGAAGATTTCACAATTTTCATGATTACTATATACAAACAACAGTTTTTGAAGACAATGGTAATTTCCATTTAAAATTTGGAAAACTGCTGTCCTATTCCTGAATACGATACGAAAACGAAAGTATAAGATTCCTATTCGATTTTAAATAAGAATCGTACGAATCAGATTCAATTCAAATATGATTTTTGCATTTTTGTTTTCGTATCGTATGCAGGAACAGGGGGGCTGATTTGAACCAACCATTCGTATCCACATACACCGTATCATGTAAACTTGGAATAATTTTGAAAGCGAAACGAATGTGTACACCTTATGCGTGTGTGCGACCGGTGAAGATGTAGAAGAATATTTTTGTTATACATTTTTTCGGAATGAGTACAAAGGGCCGAATGTCGAAGGGCCGAATTTCGAAGGGCCGAATGTCGAAGGGTCATATGTGTCGAAGGGCCGAATGTCGACGAGCCGAATGGCAAAAGGCCGAATGTGTCGAAGGGCCGAATATATCAAAGGGCCGAATGTCGAAGGGCCGAGTCGGAAGGCCGTTTTTTTTTTGTTTTTAGAAATACATATAATTTTTTATATTTGTTGTTTTATGGAATATTTTGTAAGTTTTTTTTTATTAAACATAAATGAATTTGGGTATTCATGAAATTCCACATATCCAGTCAGCGATACATTTTGGTGAAAGAAAATTTTGTCATGCGCCACCTGAGACATTGGACCCTATGTCAGCCTTCTGATAATAGGTATATGTACAAAAAAAAAATAATAATTAAATTAAATAGAAAAAATATATTTGTAAAAACAAAAAAAAAATATAATAAAAATTCGGTTCTTCGACCCATTCGGCCCTTCGACACATTGGGCCCTTCGACATTCAGCTCTTCGACACATTCGGTCATTTGACAGATTCGGGCCTTCGACATTCGGCTCTTCAACATTCGGCTCTTCGACACATTCGGCCCTTTGAAATTCGGCCCTTCGACATTCGGCCCTTTGATATCTTACCGTTTTTTTTATTTGGCTGGTGCGATTGATGCTCGGTAGGAAGGAGTAGGCGAGTGACGCGCACGAACAAATAAAACAAAAAAACACTTAAACAAAAACATTTTTTCTAGGAGTAAGAAGAGTTTACCTACTTTTGAATCTTGAAAAATAGAGTCAAGTTTTATTTTGGCAGACAATCAGTTATTGATTTGGCTTTGGCCATTTATTTATTTTTGTTGATTAAAATTAAAATATGAAAAATAAATATGAGTTAAGTTTTCAATTGGGAAACAGGATTATTTTTTTATGAAACATAATAATAATTTTTGATGTAAAATCAAAATTTTATGAATGGTAGTACAACGGGTACCCAATTTAACAACGGGTGCCGTATTTATCAACTTATACTAATTTATCAAAGAGCACCAAAATTATCTACGAGCACCGCGAATATCTACGAGTGTCGATAATATAATTGGGAGCTGCAATAAATCAACGAGTATTGTATTACCATTGGGTGCGGCAATTAATCAATGGTTACCGAATGTTTTATAGCGTGTCGCGTTTTTAACGACCACCGCATTCTTATCGGGTGTGAATTAATTATCGGGTACCGCCATTATAACGGGTGGTTAACATCCGTAGCTTGGCCATTCGTATTCGCCATATTTTGGTGGAAAACACTGCCTCGAGTACGGGTTGCCCATCGGCGCATTATAATTATAACAACTTTGTAAGCACCTGTGTCGGACGGGCACAGCAGCAACGTGGGCTGGTGGCACATCGGGGCATTTTAATTACCACCCACCACGTGGCCATCAAGAATTTTGTGTATTCGGTAGGGACCGCAACACTAACGGAAAGCAAGAACGCCGCAACTCTCAAGGGTGACCTACTCGAGGTCAACATAAAAAGCAGCATTATTTTTAATTTTTATTGTTAGTATGTTACGGATGCCTTGCAGCCCACCCGAAGCTTTCAACTAAGCACGCAGGGGCATCTCTCTCGTGGTGGAAAGAGAGGTTTGCGTGTTCCTGGCCTACACCGTGGAACAGAAAAATCAAAAGCAATTAATAAAAAATAACTGAATTTAAATTAACTCGACCAGAATTTGTCAAACGAAACTTGAGGAACGTTATAAAATTAATAATAACCGGGTGTGTCCATCCGGCGGCGAACGATCTCCCCGAGTGACAAGTACCGAGTCTGCTGAAAAAATCCCCTCGAATGACCCATCGACCCCGAAAGGCCGATGCTCAGCCGCGCAACGACATAATAGTGTAGGGGCCTCTTTGCATCAAACCAGGCCTCTCTTCACCCAGAGAGACCAGCTAATCCCACACAATTCACACTTTGACAGCATGAGACCGCCGAAGTGCCACGGGGAGACCGTGTGCCTGTAAATGAGGAACCGACACAGAATGAAAAACCAATCCCATCATACCGGGATGAGTTTTTCCCATGTAAGGGATAACTTCAAGATCGAAGTGAAGTTTATGCCAAAATAACAAAATATACACTGTGTCCTATAAGTACTTAGAATTGAAAAAACACTCAAATATTGAACTGTCATAATAATATCTAAAAAAATTTAATAAACACAAATATTTTTACACTATACGTAGCAAATATATAATTTTTGTGGAAAGTTTTGAGTGAATTTTAAAAAATTAAATTTTTTACAACAAATTCACTATGAATTGCACAGAGATGATCGAAGTTGATCTGAACTGCCCCTACGGATTGAACAGAGATGATCGAAGTGGTTCTGAACTAGTAACTGATGTAAGAAACCAATCTTATTCATCCACATGCTCGGAAATATCTGAGATTTTTGTTAATCGAGACAGAACGTCATTGAGTGAAATACGAAAATTCTTAAACATTTGAAATTATTTATCTCGGCCCCTACGGATTGGCCAGATACGTTCGAAATGGTTCTGAACTAGTAATTGATGTAAGAAACTAATCTTATTTATCCACATGCTCGGAAATCTCTGAGATTTTTGTTTCATTTTCAAAATTTCATTTTTTAAAATTCACTCAAAACTTTCCACAAATATTAGATGTTTTCTACGAGTGTAAAAATATTTGTGTTTATTGAATTTTTTAGATATTATTATGAAAGTTCAATATTTGAGTGTTTTTTTTAAATTCTAAGTACTTATAGGTCACAGTGTATATTTTGTTATTTTGGCATAAACTTCACTCCGATAACTTCAAGGCGGTAACTTTGATAATTTGACATTTACTCGAGTTTGAAGAATATAACAAATATAAAATTACAAACAATCGCATTTTGTCGCGGAATTTTCATGAAGCATATTTTATGTTCATGGTTTTATATATCAGTGTTATTAAGTCAAGCAGTCGAACCATCTATAAGTAAGGAGGGAATACGAACTTTTGTCAGTGATACAATTTAATTTTCTGGAATTAAGACATAAGTCACATTTGGAGTTCATAAAGAACTCGTAACTATAAAAAAAATGAGTTCTATTCATGATATGCTGACGGCATACCTAGGCACCCCATTTACCTGGTTTTATTCAATCTTTCCGATTTTACAGTTTACGTCAGAGTATTAAAAATCGGTAGTACAAGAGTCTAGGTTACAGCACACTATTAAAATGTTCCGCGTTACAAACTTTCCGAATCTCTGTACCCAACATAATATATGTATATGCGAGTACATTAATGAAATTAAATCTTGATACTAAACTATCTTGAGAATGTCTCTTGGGACTAAGCACACAGCAAAAATATTTTAAATTAACCGCATTTTAGATGAGATATGTTATGATCTCGTATATATTATAACTCGTTTTCCCGGAAAGAAAAAATTCATCATATGTAAATTTGTTATGCTACTTTTCTTATAAAAATGTAAGATGATGCCACCAACCATAAATAATATTCTTACATAAATATCATTACTACTTATAATACACCCATTATTAAGGTTTATCTCTCCGCCGGCTATTTAGATGATCTTTTTATTCATACTGTTTGCAGAACCAAAAATTTTTATTTTTTCATTTTATTTTTACTTTCCTTTCAAACGTAAATAGGATTTTGAGACCTATATCCTTTTGTAATAATAACTATATAGGATTGATGTTCTGCTTCTATTACCTTCCAAGAATTTTTCGGTTAAAATACAACAATGAAAAATGTTGCAAAATCTTTACAGTGAAATGTACATGAATGATTATTATTGACACGGTACTTGCTTTGAGCCCGAACCCTTTCGCTTGTTGAAGCTTTAAACGTTTTTGGTATTCGCCTAATTTTAAAAATTATGTTTACTTACAATGTTGATTACAGTTTAAATTTAAATGAAGGTTTTGGTTGGGAAATGAGTTTTGCATTTTTATCACTATTTGATTGTGCGGTCGGCCAGTTTATCGAAATGTTCATTCCAATGGAGCACTAAATTTTTGGAAAAGATGAGGCGACCCAGAATACAGATGTAGACAGTGTATTATCTAATAGCTGGCTTGATTTTAAATAAAAGTTATTGTGCTGAATTATGTGCCTCTGAAAATTTGAACTTCATTATCACTTTTCTTTAACATAAGGCTTTTTAAAACTGATTATTTTGGTCCATTTTTAAAAATAATCAAAGTTTACCTATGTACTTTAGGGATAGTAAATACTAACAAATGTGGAGTGTGATTTCAAAAGAAAAACATTAGTGGGTGAATATGTTGTTTCCAACACTCGATTTTATTTTACCAAGAATGTATACATAGATCCCGAATACACCACACTAGATTTCTAAATCGGGAAATTATATTCACTCGGCTTCAGATAAAGCTACCTTGTATAATAAACAACAATATTCTTGCTGTATTCTCTCTGCAAGAGTTGACTAGAACTCTTGATGGTGGAAGCAATCTTTTAATTCTTTTTCATTTTTTGTAATGCTAAACTTTTAAACATCATTGCAAAAATTGAAAAAGCTCCTACAAATTTCACAAGGATCTCCAAATTAAAGAAAAGGGTTAAGTATGAAGTCCGAATAGTCAATCTGCCTGGATTGTAGAGATGCCGAATCAAAACTTGTCATTTCCGGTAATATTTAAAAAAATGATCTGAAAAAATTACCTACTTATTAATGGAAAAACTTAAGTATGAAGTTTTATCCCGACCAGGTAGTCCGTATAGGCTTTACAGAGGCAGAATGGCCTGAAGAACAGTTGTGTCAAAATGGTCAAGACTTTTCCTTGAATTTTCGGACACTAATCTGGACCGTTATTGTTGCAAATTTAAGTTTGGATCTTTTCTCCTGAAAATGGTATACTTTTCAAACTATTTGCAAAAAAAATTGCTCATATTGATGCTGCCACTTCCGGTTAACCAATTTGGATAAAAATCACTGAGACCTCATAATTTATAAATAAAAACTTTAAAATTTAAACTTTAAAACTTTTTCTGTTCAAAGTTGTTTTTCTTGTAAGTGATATATTTTTCATTAGCAAAAGCGAAAAGCTCCTATTAAAACTTTCATTCCCGGTGGACCGATTATGGAAAAGCTTATGTATGAAGTCCGGATAAATCGCAAATATTGAGAGGTCGACCTGTCCTGTCATAAACTTCTTGTGATAATTCGGATCTTAGCAACTGTGTGCAAGATGTGATGGCTCACGTTAGTACAGAGTCCTTCCGTCTGAGGATTTATAATAATAATTATTATTAAAGTTGGCTGGAACCCAAGAAAGTCCCAAATTGCATTTGCAATATTCAAAGATCTGTTTGTAATGAAACTGGAACCTAGTACTAACTCGAAGGCTGGATAACTGCAAACAAAGTGAAAGCTGCCGCCGACCTATTTAAGCCCCATTTATTGTTAATTGAGTTTGGAATGGCCATAACCCATAAGTATAGTGACCAAAACTCGAACCTGGGCTTCCTTTAGAGACAGAGCATACTTATAGAGGTTCACAAATAAAGTAAGAAGCAATCCAATTGCGCTTTGCTCCGTAGCGAACTTAGTTTTCAATAGCTTTCTTGCCGTTATTAATGCTCAGCGAACCGACATGTTCAGGTTCAGACGCGATAAGAGATAGACAGTTAAAATCCAAACGCGTACCCATTCTGATCAAAGAATTAGCCATTACATTTCCCTCAATTTCACAATGAGCCGGCACCGACATGTGTTTAACGCTATTGTTGCAAAACAAGTGGCTAATAAAATTCTGGGCGTGGTCACAATATTCCACAATGCATTGAACACGTTTTACGTATACATAATAATATTTTAATTTGAAATCAACTCGGCCTAGCACACCGTGCATGCCACACGGCCTTAAACTCGTAGTTCAACTGAATAACAATCCTGAAGGCAATTGTCGTAAATGTAGCCAACGAACCCGACGGAATTTCAGTTCGTTCGAAATTGAAAGATTTTGCGGGTTACTCGGCTATAATATTAACTAACTTCCTGTAAGCAAGGTAAATACTCGAAAATAATTTCAGATAAACAGTATCGCTCTCGTTAAAGCCACTCCACAACCAATTTCTTCACGTATTTCGCAAAGAAATGGAATCTCGCCCCAGGTCAAAATGGAGAGGCCTATACAATCGTTTTTTTGAACGATTCAAAGCTTTTGACGAGGTATGAGAATTTTATTTGTAAATTTGTGACATATAGCTGGGATTTGATGACTATCAAGCGGATAAAAGCTTTCTCAAACACCAAAACATTAACGTTGTGATAAACGCGATATTATCAACGACACTTCTTAAATTCTGGAGTCCTTCAAGAACCAGTTTTATCACCGATTTTGTTTTTGTTATATACATCAATGATTTATACTCCTTCAGAACTAAATGATAAACTGCTAGAAGTAGTCACTTCGCTTAATTCCGATTGAAGTACAATACTTCAGAGAGGAGAAACAAATCACGTTTTTATGCCGCGAACATTTGAGAATCTACATTTTGCAAGGAGTTTCCCCAGCTCCCAGATCACAAGGATTAATTTATATAGATTAAATAATTTAAAAAATTCTGCAGGTGTGAAAACAAGCTGCTTTTCCATTTTTTAATAAACTACTGCTGTGTCAATATTTACTTCACTGTGGGATTTGAGGCAATTACCTCCTTATTCAAGGACAAGTAGGTTTATCTTGCTGAGAGACGTTCTCTCCACCGCACCATTAACTCATTTTAAGTACTCAAATACTCACTGCCCTTTTTTGTTCGAAGGTATTTAGTTGCACTCATCCTGGAGAGTGCTGTTGTTGAGTGCTGTTGTGCTTGTTTGAGTGTTTCTAGTTCTACAATCTAACCTTTCTCATTTTTGGATTATTTTTGACGATTTGATGACACAGAAGGTCGAGCCAATCATTACCGGCTCTTAGTGGTCTTCTTATTGTATTTCCAACGCGACTGTTATAACTAAGCTGGCCAGTGCTCTCGGAGATCTTTAATGGAGGCTCGTGGTTTCCATTTTGCTCGCTTAGATCTTCAGTGATAGCTGATTGGTAATTTTGCAGAGAGCCAAGTTTTTAGTGCGTGGATATTCCAGCGCACCTTTTTCTTTAGTACTTTAACACTTTGTTTACCAATTCGATTTATTTATTGAACACACACAGGTTTCGCGCTAGCAAATTAGGATGAGATGGTATAGTTTTAGCTGATCCGCGCATAGCTGATCCGCAACTTTTATAACTCGTCTTTGATAGTTAGGATGATAAGGTCGTTAATTATGTATATTTTTGTTTGTTACGAACCAGGGTGCTCCTACAATCTTTCTGACAATTTTTGACTGTATTCGATGGCCAATGTCAATTTTCGAATTTGAGTTTGATTGCCATAATTGACACCCATACGACCAAATTGGTTTAATCATTGTTTTATATAGGAGAAGCTTGTATTCTACGTCAATGATTGAATATTTCCCCATCAACCAGTGCATTTATCCACTTTTAATTTTGATATGGTCTCGTTTCATTTCAATATGTACGCCTAGGTATTTTGCTGTATTTGATTGAGGGATTTGTATTCCGTTCATTGCGACAGGCGGACAAGCTAAGTTACTTAATGTGGGTTGTGTTCTCTTAATTGACCCTTTATTTTCCATTTCTTTAGCCATATTTTAATATCATAAATCCTTTTGTGGATTTTTATGGCTATACACACGATTTCCTTATCGTCTGAAGTGAACATTAAATATATCGTTGAGCCAAGCATACTAGCTTGTGGCACTGCGCCCGATTTAGAGTTATTGTTTTGGTATAATATCTGTGTCTTTAAACCTGCGCCGACCAAATTAACCCGTCTCATTGAAACCTATACCATAATTTGCTAAACATTTATTACAATTTGTTATAACAAATCCCGATTGATTTTATTACAGTTACCGCTTTCGACAAACGAGTGAACGGCTTAGCAGCAAAAATTGCAACTTTTGATGTATCTGTGATATCGGGAAGGTTCTTGGACCAGAATTTATTACAAATTAACCCCTACAACTTGCCTAAGAGTAAATTTTATCCAGAAACGATTATTTATTTAAAAATTGTCAATTTCACCACATTTAATATTTTTTTTCACCATCACCCACCAGATATTATATCAAACATTTCTCCATGGGCCTTGTGAAAGGTAGATCAACCTTATCCAGATATGTAATAAATTATTTTCGTGTCAGGGTAGACGGGATTGGCTTGTTGCCAAATGTTACTCCATGGAGCTTATGGAGGGCAAGTCAGCATTATTCATGTATGCAATAAATTATTTGTATATCAGGTTAGACGGAATTGGCCTCTAGTTAAAAATTCAAACATTTGATTAAAACGTCGGGTTTGCAAGCTCAATAATTTATTACACCGGACCGCCACCAGATATATTGCGGTAAACGTTACTCCATGAACTTTGTGGATGGCAGGTCTACCTTACCCGGGTGTGCGATAATTTTTTTTTTGTGCTAGGTAAGGCGGAATTGGCTTCAGAAAGCAAAGTTTTCAAATATGTAACTCATAGGTCAATCAATGTTAACACATTTAATAATTTCTTACCCCCAGACCGCCTGATTGGTTGATTTTCCCTTCATTGCCCTTCATAAAGCTCACGAAGTAACATTTGGTTCCATATCTGATGGCGGTCTGATGTAGTAAATTATTGAAGGTGGTAAAAACGACCTACAAATTACATATCACATACCGTCTGAATCCATTTTTGTCTAACCTGACACAAAAATAATTTATTACCCACCTAAAAACGGTTGATTTTCTCTCCACAAGGACTATCAAGTAACATTCGACTCAATATCTGGTATTAAACATTTGGAGTCATTGCTTTTTGAAACCAATTCCATCTAACCTGACACAAAAATAATTTATTAGACATCTAAATGTGGTTAAATTGATGTTTTTTAAATAAATTATCGTTTTGCGGTAAAATTTACCCTTAGGCAAGTTTTAGGGTTAATTTGTAATAGATTCTGGTCCAAGAACTTTCCCGATATCATGGCTACATTAAAATTTACAAATTTGGTGGTGCAGGTTTAATAATAAGCTAAACCGACCACTCGCTCCTCGAAAACGGAAACTGTAATTAAATCGATATTTGTTGTATAAAAATTGTACTAAAAGTGTAGCACTGACTGTTGTTTCGTCATTCGATCCACTCTAATACAATTTTTTGCGTTTTAGGCCACAATAATTTGGATATCATGGTGCGAGATGCTGCTCATTATTCATCCCAGTTCAATAAAGAATAGATCTTTGACATCAACTTATTCCTCTTCGGTGGGCACATGAGCATTGGCAATCATGATTTCGAATTCCTTTTTACGGTTTGAATGGTTATGTAGGTCTCCGGGTCTTAAAAGGCTTAGCACCAGATATTTTTGTTATGATGAATGGTTGAAACATAATAGTTTGTCTACTCTGGCAAAATATGTTCTAATTCTGCAAAAAAATTTGCTTTATTTTGCTTTACATATGTTGAGGTATAAACAAACATACTTCAACAGTAGTTGAAAGTATGTAACCGGCTTTCATTATTATTACATTTAAACCGGCGCAACAACAGCTATATTTACGTATTACAAACAGAAATGATGATTTGTATAAGAATTTTTTTTTTTTTTTTCGGCTTTTCGGACAAAATATTATTTTAATGGACACCCGTTTAATGGAACCATTTTGTCCGAAAAGCCGAAAAAAAATTCTTATACAAATTAAATTCACGGACGATTATAATATTCTTCAGAAATGATGATGTTTTCTCTTTTACTATAAGTGTATAATGATAATCGAGTAGAAATAAATTTACATATACATAATTTTCTTATATTTCTTGCAGATTTTCCTCAAAATTTGTGATATAACTTAACCTTATTCTTAGTGCCAACTTTTTTCCAAAATTTAATAAATAAAATATGTAACTAATATATATGTACAATAATTTAACACCAATATTCTTAATAAAATAAAAAATAAAAAAAATAAAATAAACCTAAGAAAATAAATTTGAAAAGCATAAACTTCCTGAACCAATTAATTAATAAACTAAGTAAATGTAAACTAAAATAATTATTTTAATAAAGAGAATTGAATTGAAAAAAAACACAACCTTATTCTTTTTTTTTGTTGTTGTGTAATGATAACGGTTTCAATATGGGCAAAGTTGTGGAAACGACTGGGACGGATTGTGGGAAAAGTTTAAGTGCTGTGCCAAATGGGTGGGAGGTCAATGGCATATTATCGTGGCCACCAGAAGGATCCAATATTAATGGCTTACGCAAAAATCCACGATCAGTGCCGAATGATGACCGGTCCAAATACAAGTGTACTGTCAAGCGCAATAAAATAAGAAAATTTGAGCAATGCGTTAAAAATCAAAATCAAAAGAAAACTGGCGCTTCATTCTGATACGGAGGATGAACATACAACAGCAATTCAAAAGAAGTACCTGGACAAAGATTGAATAACTACAACGAAAATGGCATGTATGAATCGATCAATGAAACAACCACCACTGCACGCTCACCTCAATCGGTTGAAGTTTTACCAAATGAGGTACCAGGCTACTTTTCTAAATGATGACATTCCAGTTCCAGTTCACGTCTCGGTTGGACCAAATTGAGAAATTAAAAAAGATATAGCGCGAATCGAGAACAAAATCTGTGAAACAAAATAAGGAGAATAATGCACGCATAGTTACTAAATTGGACAATCTTATTAAGCAAAACAATTCATTCCATGTGTCGTTTCAATCATTTCTGAGAATGGCAAAACCAGTATCCGGTTCTGCAGATGACGAAGAAAAACAAAACTATGTATTGGGTATTACGAAACTACTTCCAATTAAAGATCAAAAATCCGTCGAAGAGCTGGAGAATCAAATATCGGTAAATTAAGAATCTGGTAGAGTGGGAAATATTGGCTAAAATTGGTGGAACCGGTAATAACAAAGCGACGCTCATGAAAATATTTTATGGTGTTATGGTATTTTTTTATATTCTTTGTTTTTCTCAAGTATAAATGGTTTTTTCGGGATGGTGATATATTTTTTAATGTATTTACACTTTTTCGGGATGGCTATACTTATCCAAGAAAATTTTTTTTTTTAAGTCTGCTCGAGTAAGTCCCGTTATTTTCATTATACTTTCTTTTGTTTTATTCAAGCCTTGCATAATGTTTTCAATTCTAAATATTATGCCGAACTAAATTATTAATCTGTACCTGTCAAAAGTACTTTAACAAAAAACTTGCAAAATGTTTGCTAAAATTTAAGAATACTATTAAGTAATTTCATACATGCAGTATAGGTTAACGTAGTGAGTATCAAAGTCGCAAGATAATCGCATTAAAAATAAAAAAAAATATAAAAATTATAAAAACCGAGAACAAGTGAAACAATTATCTGTAAAATAGAAACTTGTAATAATTATTGTGATTAGAAATATTTAACCAAAAATGTAATTTTTTCGTTTGAATAAAAAAAAAAAATTCTAAACATTTTAAAACAGAATAAATAATGTGATATTAAAATAATGTTAAAATTATAAATGGATTAATAAAAGTTCTAAAACAAAAATTTATATATTATTGAATCAAATTATAACGTGAAATAAAAATTTATAACTGAAAAAAAAAATAAAAAGATTACATGTGTTCAATTTTTGCATGCGAACATCCGACAACTTAAAAGATAAAAGTTTTTATTTATTTGTTTCACATGAGAACTGGTCCATTGTTGCTGTGTAGTGAATTAGTGTATGTGTGCAAAAACTCTGGTTGCCAATTTTACCTTGGTCGATGAAACGATAAACCGTAAAGTGCTTGTTTAAAGATAAACGTTATTTATTTGGTATCTTTAATACAAAAAAAAACCAAATTGAAAACAAAATCATCTCTCCTGAGTTAATTACGAGATGATAAGGAAATCGATTGACCTGCATTTAAAAATTAACTATATATACATATTAGTTAAGTGCTAATCATTACTGCAAAACTAAAAGTTTGATTTCTCCCAAATTATCGAAATTTATAACAAAATTATATGGGGATTCCCATAATCGAACAACAAATATTTATATACGCAATCGAAGTAATCAATGTAACAACGAATTTACATCAACAATATTATTACAAATACAACGCTACAGCGGCATCATCAATACACCTGCATGCTGAAAGAAGAACCGAGCGGAATCAAGGACACCATCACATCATTCATCTTACTTTTGGTGATGTACAAACATATTGATTTTCTTTTATATTAATTATATTTTCATTAAATATCTTTCTTCTCCATTTTGATATTTAAAAATTTTTTAACTGCCAAATTTATAAATGTAAATCAAAACATATAATTTATGATTCCCCGAAAATTCTGCGATAATCAATTATGCGACAAACAATTCATCGAAAAACAATTCATCGAAAAACAAATAGGAAAACTACAATTTTACAACAACCAAATGTGCGTGAAAACAATTTTGAAAAAAACAATTCATCGAAAACACAATTCACCGAAAAAAAAATTGCAAAAAAAAACAAAAATTTTATAAGAAATGTAATTTGAAATTCAAATTTTCTTGGTAAAATTAATTGAGTAGCCTGGATTTTGGCTAGCAAATTGCTTGCTTGCTAGCCGATCGAGTATCTACCCCGTTGAGTAGATTTTGAAAAAGATTATTAAGTTGAAGTGTATTATTTTAAAAGAATTAGATGAAAAAAATGTGAAAACACAAAAAGTTTTTAAAATCAGTGTAAATTCCAGGTAATTCACATAAATTTGTAATTTAACATAGATATGCAATAACTCTTTCTCTATCGAGAACAGAAAGCCGCTTGACGATTTCTTGAGAAGGAGCTGAGATATGAATAATATTCTCGCCAAGTGATGCTCCAAAATCGTCAAATACGCTTGAACAAAATATTACCCAAGCAAATAACCATTTTTTTTATAAGCCCAATCATCATGAAAATCCACATGAATAATCTCTAGACTATGCTGAGTAATTACGTAGAACTTCATTTTTGCCTAAAATCATGGGAAACTGGCATGGGAATTTATAGAAATTTAACACAGGTTTTCAATTTTTTGCGACATTCAGTGTGTAATAAATTTTAGAATCAGATTTTCAGATTTTGCTTCTAAATAAATGGCATATTATCCCATAATCAGCTAATTTTTTGCAAACTTTTTGTGTTTTCACATTTTTTCCATTTATGATCATCAATCATCATGGTTCTAGTGGGATTTGAAATCAAAACTGACGTAATCACGGAAATAAAAATTTTTAAAGTATTTTTCGCGAAAGAATGATATGAAATGATCCCTTAATCATCTAATTGTCTTCAATAATATTCATGTCTTCATATTTTTTAGTACTTGGGGCCAACCACTTGGACCATAAGTTCCTGAAATGTTCGAATTATTATCACAATTCATTTTAATTCCAACAAATGATGGACCTCAATCACAAAAATCCGTTTGAAAATCTACGCAATATCGATATAATTTTATTTCGATGAATTGTAAAATCTCCATAGTAAATTCCTTTGGGACCGGAAAAATGTGCGAAAACGAATTGTGCGAATATACAATTCATCGAAAATATTCATTATAACTAATATGCTTTAACTTTTGGCTCAGATTTGGCCAGTTTCCCACGATTTTAGGCAAAAATGAAGTTCTACGTAATTACTCAGCATAGTCTAGAGATTATTCATGTGGATTTTCATGATGATTGGGCTTATAAAAAAAATGGTTATTTGCTTTTGTTATATTTTGTTCAAGCGTATTTGTCGATTTTGGAGCATCACTTGGCGAGAATATTATTCATATCTCAGCTCCTACTCAAAAAATCGTCAAGCGGCTTTTTGTTCTCGATAGAGAAAGAGTTATTGCATATCTATGTTAAATTACAAATTTATGTGAATTACCTGCAATTTACACTGATTTTTTAAAAATGGGCGATCGAACCATTGCGTGCCAGATAAGTTCAATTTATAGAAATTTAACACAGGTTTTCAATTTTTTGCGACATTTAGTGTGTAATTGATTCAGAATTTCAAAAATATACTTAAATCCAACACACTAGTTGCCCGAGATGTTCGATATATTATAACAATTCAATTTGATTTAAATAAATGATGCTCATCATCACAATAATTCGCTTCAAATTCTGCTTAATAACGATACAATTTTTTTCACCTGAAATTGTCCTGGTTTGTTTTCCGTATATCACAAAATTGAAAATTAGAGAAAATTGATCAATATTTTTTAATATGCATTACGAGTCTTTTCGATGAATTGTTTCTTTCTTTCGCATATTTGATTTTTCGATGAATTGTTCTGTGCACAATTGTTTCTGTGTACAATTGTTTGTAGTACAATTCTTCTTCTCTGAATTCATTTCTAACAATTGTTTGTCGCACTTTTGTGAGTGTGTTAAATTGTGTTGCGCATAATTTTCGGGTTGCCATAATTTGTTTATTAGTATTGATGCTAATTTAGCTTTCCATATTATTTAATTTGTGAATGGATTTATTATTTTATTGTGTTCTGGGTTTCTGCATTTTACACGGGGCGTGCATTGATTGATTTATAGCGTATTGGTCGACCAACGAGATAACGATTATAAACTTTGCGAAGCTTATTTCTTTTGCATGCTAGTCTAAATTTGTAGAATGTGCTAGGGGGTAATAAGTTAATGGGATGACGAAAACTTAACTAGGTCAAACTATATGCACACTTAAGTTATTTGAAAATGGAAAAAAATTGTAAATGGCTCCCGACATCATATGCTTACAATACCCGCCCAACCACTGATTGCTACCCGCAAAGATAAGTGTGCCATGTGGTGTTGGACGGCCTCAAGCCATCGGTTACAGATGTTTGTGGAATAATACTTCTTTAAATATTAATTGATGATTGTGTAGTTTAGAATTGTGTTGTGTTTGTATTACTAACTATCGAATTTACCTAGATGACTCTGAGTAGAAAGAATTAAACAATCAATTTTAGTTTAGGAAGCTGGAAAGTATTAATGTTGAATTATATTTCAGGAAATTCCAGATGCTCGTGAAATAATAATATTTTTTATCAGGTTGCTGATTTATAGAAGCAATTGTTGAAGACCAGTATCAGCGTTATCCATTGAACCTATTAAACCTTTATCCCTCCTCCGTAGATTAGAAATAGAATAGAATTGTGTTGTGCCGTACGATCGCTAGGTGTCTGAAACCGGGTCGTTCTGTCAAAAAAAAAAACTTATCCTATCCCTCCTATTGTAATGTGTAAACAGGCTGCAGGAATAGGCCCGGCGTAAACCAGGACACTCGTCAAGAACTTGGTTCTACAGTCAAATCAATCAATCAATCAATCAATGCAGTATAGGTTAACGTGTTGGTTCCATATGCAGGAAAACCTAGGTTCGAATCCGGTTTGAGCAACACACACAAAAGTAACAACATTAATTAATATTTCAATAAATCATAAATTAATACAAGTTAACATTTACTTTTTAGACTATAAAAAGCAATATAAATTACTGAAAAAGAAATGGCGGAAATATAAAAAAAACGGTAATGTAAAAAAATAAATAAAAAAATAACAAAAAAGGAAAATAAGCAAAGTTTTGAGATCATTTAGCTCTATTCAGAACATATTCAGAGAAAAATTTAGGTAATTTATTCTCAGTTTTTTCTCAAATTGGTCTCTGACCGACACGAATCAAGTTTATAGAGCGATATGTTCTCAATTTTTAATAACATCCACAGTTTTTGTCGTTTCATTTTGCTCATATCTCTCATTTATACGTACAAAATCAAAAATTAATCGATCTAATGAACAAAAAAATGTCCTTTTTAGTCTCTATACCAATATAATTAATTGCCATATATCGAAACATCGTCATGTTCAGGTCTTTCAACTTTAAAAAAATTCGAAAAATGCTATTTATCATTGTATCCTTACATAAAAATGTTCCTCAAACTTAAAATATGTATCGTATGTCCTCGTACTCGTTCATATGAATTACGGGTATGTGTATTACGTATAAATAAATATTCGATCCTGTGTAATATGTGTACAAATCGAATTGGGTAGGATCCGTAAATATAAAACATACTTATAAAGATACCATGATATTTTATCAAACATTCGTCCTTGTTTCGAAATATGTTAAATAAATATTTAATGACTAAAAATGCTTAGGAGGAATAGACAAAAAAAAAATATTTTTAAAATTCCGATAACCTCAAAACAATGATATCCTCCCGTATATATGGTGCTATAACTATATACGACATGGTATACAATACCCAAAGTACTCGAAACAAGCAAATTAACATATACACGAATGTTGTTGTATACGAGTAAAATGCCAGATAGAAGTTGATGTTCTTGTTTGGTGTGTACACAATTTTCCGGTACAAAAATGAAAATCAATTGGCATAAAAAACTAAACATCCGTCTGTTCACCAGAAAATTTAAGGATATTTCCGTAACTTAATATGGTGTATGTCGGCACATATCCTTTAACCATTCCGAGCGAAATCATTATCATTTTTGTCTTCGTATATATTTTTAGGT
The DNA here is from genome assembly GCA_932526605.1 of Nephrotoma flavescens. Lineage (NCBI taxonomy): Eukaryota > Metazoa > Arthropoda > Insecta > Diptera > Tipulidae > Nephrotoma > Nephrotoma flavescens. The sequence continues at coordinate 282,199,941 of OW052221.1, read as the reverse complement.
TGGCCCTACACTACTCGGTATATAGGTTGTTAATTCCTATATTTTTATTTATAAGATGACACTTCTTCATACGCATAAATATGATTTTCTCGATATATACACTCACCATATACTCGTGTACGAGTATGTGAAAATCTCCTTTTTTTGATTAGGGTTTGTCTTCTTGTAAATGACGTCACTTTATTTATTATATCGGGCAGAAATACACACACAAAATGTGAAAAGGGAGTTTAGAGGTTAGAGAGATTGTTTTTGATTGATAAATTTGATATTTTTTGGCGTGTTACAAAAATATTAGGAAAAAATTAAAAGGAAACATTTTTTTTTTTTTTGGTTGGTTCGTTGGTAAACTGAATATCCTTATAAAGTATAATAAACAAAACAACGAAGAAAAAATTACAAGATGAACAGGAGTAGCGGCTCAGTATATATATAATAAAATTTGAGAGGTTTTTAGTATTTGTGTCTAATTTTATTTGGTTCGGGTAGATTCCGTTGAACTGATTATGTTCTGAATTTCTTTTTCCCGTTTTCGACTAAGGATATATACACATATTATATTGAAACGGAAATGAGGATAGATAAAAATAAGGAGATTGGGCCGATTTTACTGCTTTAATAAAATTACTTTAATAGAATATATCAAATCGTTTAGAAATGTTTGTATACTCGTGTGTGTGTCTATCATGAGAAGATCTACATTTGATATGTTTTGTGTGTATACGGTGAAATTTAAAAGTTGCCTGGGTACGAATATATTTTTTGCCATTTTCGAGGGTATTTTGTAAGAAAATTGAATTTTTCAAGCTTCATTAAATTATACATACACTGGGAAATAAATTATTATTATTATTACTATTATCATTATTACTATTTTGATAAATGTGACTCGAATACTGTTTTAGTAATTTAAAATAATATATTATGTTGAAAGGGTAGTATAAGATGTACTCGTATATATCATATATTTATATGACATTACAGTTTGGACTGAAAATATATAAAATTTTTGCGTGTATGTTGTTGTTGTTGTTGTTATTTACAGAAAACCCAATTTAGATTCGATATTGAACTTTTAAAAAAATTAAACATTAACGATTTTTCAAGCCATGCTCCTTAGAAAAATGATTTGATGGAAGCGATGTGATCTAACTCAAAAATAAATGACAACATCGAAATTAGATATACCAATAGCGGGACGTTCTAATCTGCGTGGTATAGTGTTTTCTGATCCGCGAGTTAACGTTGAAGGCCCAAACCTAAGGATCATTATTATTAGCTGCCATTTCGAGAAGTTAGGCATTGCGATTTTATATGTTATAGGTTTCAAACTTCGGTGGTTGACACTTAGATCAATTTTGGCCCATTGTAAGACCACGCATTCACGCCACATCATTAACCAATTCACCTACTCACACAACTACAGTATACCACCTACATATTGCAAGCTCCATGTCATTGACCTGTACATTGACGTGGATGGTGGGTCGGCGCTGAATTTTGCAATCCATCAGGGGGTCTTTGTTGTGTTTATTAACATCACCGATTGTAATCGGGGATGAAAATTCGATTTGCATCTAGCCTCTAATGGGATTCGAACCCAGTACATCCCGGTCCAAGTGCCGAACCTTTAACCACTGCACCACTTGTCCAGTATTATTATTTTATATGTAAACTTAATAAACACATTTTTATTAATCACTTGTTTTTGTTTCGCAGAATATTTTTCAAAAAGTTTAAAAAATCACTCGATCGATTTCGACTTGTTAGGTCATTTTCAGAAGTATCCTCCTGAGATACTCCTGATGATGACCTAACAAGTCGAAATCGATCGAGTGATTTTTTAAACTTTTTGAAAAATATTCTGCGAAACAAAAACAAGTGATTAATAAAAATGTGTTTATTAAGTATAAGTGTGTTTCGCCAAGTGCCTACGGCAAATAGCGTAAAAATTTTTATATGTAAGTTCAAAGTATTTTCGATATTTTCGAAGTTTGGTCACTGCAGTCTGATGAGACGAATTTTTTGATTTAAAAAATTCATTGTTTAATTAGGTGGAAGGCAGGCTACCATCGTCTTGGTACCTTCACCTCGATGTGAATCTTTTGTCAGGCTGTCACCGAGAATAATCCAAAATTTCAATTGAAATACCTTTAAATTGGTTGAAAGTCAGTCAAGCAATTAAGTTGCAACAAAAGTGAGCTTCAGAATAAGATTAGAAGTTTTTAAGTCGACATCAGAGTGTAAAGGGATTATAGCGGTATGTATCATTGAGTGCATTGGGTTAGTATCATTTCACTTTCTATTGTTTGTCAACCATGGTTAGTTGTGTTTTAAATGGCTATCGAATTTATCGTGGCTTCTAATTTTGATAATAATAAAAACAAATTTATTAAAAAAATCAAAAAAACAATTCTCTGGAATTATCTAAACAGCTTCAGACATTTTTTATCGTGAATAATTTGGAGTAGATTAAATCTTTCCTCTAGACGATTTATGAGCACTTGGCCTTTACCATCGGGATTGCTAAAGTTTTGATTACAAACCGACAACTTTCTAGAAATATGTTGTCTGGAATTATCTGAAAATAGTCGTTTGGATTTGAGATAATTTTAGACAGAATTTTTCTCCAAATCTCGCAGTTTATAGTCAAAACCTCAAAGAATCCTGTGGTATTTGTCAAGTGCTTATGAATCATGTGTGAGGCGAGATACAAACGACTTCATCCTGATAATTTTTGATAGAATTTTTTTGTAAAATTATACAGTTTGTAGTCAACTGTAACAAATCGGGCGGTTCTTAGGTTGAATGCTTATGAATCGCTTGTGAGGCGAGATTCAATATTCTATATTCTGATAACTCCAAATAGGGTATTTCTATAAACCTCTCAGTTTGTAGTCAAAATATCAGACGACTATATCTGTAAAGTACAATTAAAAAATTCGGGTTGAAAATTCATGCTTGCTTCATAGTGGTCAACCACGTAGTGCTAGTTGAGTTCCCGCATAGTCGTTTTCAACTTAGGTTAGGGTTGTCTAGGCTTTCCAGCAACTGAACGGATAACTTAAAAATACATAAAAGTAATATTTATAATTTCGGGTTGAATGTTATAAATGTCATGACACTGTTTACTATCGCGATAGTGATATTTGTCGGAATGGGATAGTAAACTCTCACGATAATGATAGTTTAGAGTTGCTATCAGGGTTTTTGTACTGAATATAGAAGGCTGGCTTCATATAAATGAAAAGTTTAGGTCTGACTAGGCTACCAAGCAGTAAGAATATATTTTAAAAATACATAAAAGTAGTTTTAAAATTTTGGACTGAATATGATAAATGTCATGACAGTGTATCATGACACTGTTTACTGTCACGATAAGGACTTTTTTCCGACTGGGATATTAAACTCTCACAATAGTGATAGTGAGAGATTTGCCATCACGTTTTTATGCGTAAACAAAGACTCTTCTATTCAGTATAACATCGCTTTATGCAGTTGGAACCATCATCTAGAGGGAGACAGCATTATTACAATAGGACAAATCGAGAATGTGTTCCTAAATTCAAATAGGACCGACTACCTAAGCTTTCGGACATTTTCACCAACTCTTTGAATATTAAACCTGTAGACCTCCTGTTTCCTGTAAAGCTAGGCATTTGGCACCAAATAAACGAAGATTGGAAGGAAAGAATTAGAAAATCTTATAACACGGGGTGCGTTTGTCGTCCAACACATCTCGGACATTAACATTGTAGTTGCAGTTATCGCTCAAATCTGACTTTGCAGTCTGAACATTACAACAACTAGCATAGGATGAGAAAAAATCATTCCCAGCTGCTTACCAGGTGTTAAAACCCGATTTTTATGTCGATAACCTCATGACAGGTTGTGACCCAATAAAAGAAGCACTGCTGGTACAAAATCAATAAAGTCAATTACTACGAAGAGGCGGTTTCAATTTAAGCAAGTGGACAAGCAATCATAAGGAATTACTAACTAACGTCACCGCGATCGGAAGTACAGATGTATATAAAATTAAAATAGATGAAACCGTCAAAGCTCTAGGGCTTTATTGGAAACCTTGTACGGACATCTTTGAATTCAATGTAGACCTCCCTGCGCACACTAGATTAGTGACAAAGCGGATCATCCTCTCCATAACAGCCAAACTATTTGATCCGTTAGGATGACTAGCCCCAATAATAATAACTCCAAAAATTACGATGCAGAAACGTTGGCTTTTAGGGATAAGTTGAGATGAGCCGACCTCAGATGAAATCGTAAACCAGTGGGTTATCTACCTAGGAGAACTTACTATGCTTAATGAATTGAAAATCCCCAGATGGATAGGGTTCACAAGTAGATCAATCGTCGAGGTTCATGGATTTAGTGACGCCTCAGAACAGGCATATGAAGCTTGTGTTTATCTGAAAGTAGTCACTGGACAGCAAGTTGAAATAAGCCTTGTATCAACAAAAATAAGAGTGGCACCGACAAAACAAAAAATAACTTTACCACGTTTAGAGTTAAACGGAACCCTCCTACCTGCGAAACTAGTGCAAGAATTCAAACAATCACTAATCCTATAACAAGCACCAACTTAAGCATGATAGTACGATAGCACTTTCATGTATACAAGACGAAATTCAAAAGTTCAAATCTTACGTTGCCAATAGAGTGAACCACATCAATGGCATCATATAAAATCAAAAGATAATCCAGCCGATTGTGCTAGTCGAGGAATAATAACAAAGGAACTTATGAATCACAAGATTTGGTGGACTGGACCACAATGGTTAAAAGAAAATAAAAATTATCATTGAATGGAAAGATACCCAGAATAAAAAAGAAAAAACTTCAAACTTTATAAAACTAAAAAGAATCGTTAAGAATGTAAACATCTTTATCAAAAATGCAAAAAAGGGAATGTAGATGAGCATGATATACATGAAGCAGAACGTATCATTATAAAACAAACACAGCGTAGCGTTTTCAAGGCGGAAATAGAAGAATTGCTGAAGAACAAGTCAGTCAAGAAAAAAAACAAGTTACTACAATTGGAATTCTGTGTGTTGGTGGCAGACTTCAGAATTCATTGCTAAATTATGAAGAAAAACATCCTGGGATATTTCCCTCTAATCATCACCTCAGTAGAGCAATAATCAATTACGCGCACTTGAAACAGCGCATGGACGAGTCCAACTTACGCTCTCATACATATACGTAAGAAGTATTGGATTATACGTGAAAAAAATGCCACTAGAACGGTAATTTCAAAATGTGTCACTTGTCACAGATTTATACCACATCAAGGATGTAACAAGCTAATGGGAAATCTACCATCTCCAAGGATGCAACCGTCAATCTGCCTTGCCACTAAAGCAATCCACATAGAGCTAGTAACAGATCTTTCTACTGAGGAATTAGTTGCAACTTTCAAAAGATTCAGCAAATTTCATTGGAGCCAACAGCCAGCTGAAAATTGAAAAAAAAGAAGCTCTAGCGGACCTTAACAAAATCGTATCAGAGGAGCTAGCTTCAGAAGGTATAACATGGCATTTTCAACCACCAGCATTATCGTATTTTGGTGGATTATGGGAAGCAGGCATGAAATCAGTCAAAACACACCTGAAGAAGATCTTGGGAAATACCAAACTGCCCTACGAAGAATTGACAACCGTTCTAAATCAAATAGAGGCAGTGTTAAATTCTAGACCCTTTTGCCCAATATCTAATGACATAAACGATCTAGAAGTACTCACAGCAAGTCATTTCCTAATAGGCTCACCGATAACAAAAGTGCTCGAAAGAGATCTAATGAATGCAATTATTAATAGACTATCAAGGTGGCAACTCCTGGAAAAATTAAAACAAGGCTTTTGGAAGAGATGGAGCAACGAATATCTAAGAAGGCGGCTACAAGAACGTCCAAAATGGTTAAATACGAAGCCACAAATCAACATATGGGATCCCGTTCTTCTAATAGAAGATAACTTACCTCCTTCTAAATGGATTGGAGGTAGAGTAGTTGAAGTACATCCAGGAAAACATGGGCATGTACGAGACAAACCAGTAGATACTCCTGATGATGACCTAACAAGTCGAAATCGATCGATTATTAAGTATTAGTGTGTTTCGCCAAGTGCCTACGGCAAATAGCGTAAAAAGTATGAAATAATTGTATTTAACACATAATGATGATATTTATCATACAAGCTATGATTCGATTAACCATCGCTATGATTAAATATAGTTATTATGATGAGAATAGTCCTAAACTATACAGGTCGCGTAGACTAAATGTTGACGACTCGCTATGTCGACGTTTTTGTTGCTTTTTCCAGTTGTTTTGTTAGTGTAAATTATCTTAACATTATTATGGTGCTCTCTCGGTTTAGACATAAATGACGTCATGTGCGAAAAATGAGAGTTGTTTAAGTACACAATAGAATAATCAACCAAATTAATAAGAATTATAATTTATGATAAAACTGAGAGATATAGATAACAATCACCAATACTAAATCCGGAATTTATTTTCTCCGTCGTGATGTGACTCGTGAGCATACCGAAAGTTTGACATTCAAGCAAGGCTTCACCTTCTCAAATTTTTACTAATGTGAAGTTCTTTCGGAAAAAAAATAAATCAAGTTTTGACAGTTGCCAAAGAACAATTTTTTGTTGTTGTTTTTGTTGTGAGTGTTTAGATAATAGCGACTATCTTTTGTGTTTATAAATAATCTGTGTTGTGTTTTGTTCACAATTAAAAAATGGCAATTAATTTAATAGATTATAGTGTTGTAAAAGACGAAAATAATAGTGTAATGCTGGCAGATGGCATGGTATTACTACAATATGTGCAAAGTGAGAATTTCGTGTTGTTACATATGTATGTATTAATTATAAAATCCTAACCTCAAGTTTTTTATTTACCTTTTCTCAACTTCGACATATCCAAACCCATCAACCTCCCAATCACCAAATGTCCAATACTCCCAATGGTCAACGTCCAACTCCCCAGCTTCATCAAATATTAACTTACCACACCCTACAGATTTGGATAGCTCCGAGGAAGTTCATACTACTCAAGCAGCGTCACAAACAAAAAAGCGAGTTCGCAAAACAGCGAATTAGCTGTTTTTTGAAGAAATGTTGGCACGTAAAACAGCACGAACCGAGAGTAGAAAAGAATATTTCAAGGCGACGGATGAGAAAAAAGATAAGAAGTTTGAGCAAAAAGAGGCAATGAAACAAGCTCGCCACAAAGAAAAAATGGCCATGTTGAAGCACATTTGCCGGAAAAACTTGAATCAAAATCATATGCATAGTTAGTTTTTACGATATATTTTTACGATATCTTATCTTATCATAGTTAGTTTTTACAATATTTTTATTGAATGAGACAATTTTTATAAATTTGAATTAATAAATTATATTTTTGGAAATTAAATCGTTTTATTTAAAATATATTCACAATTTGTAATGGTTTTGTTTCGCCTAACTCTTTTAATGAGGCGTCCGAAATGCTTTCCGAGCTTTGGTCAGTTTCTTCAGCAAGCGCAGCACTGGTTTCTTCATTCCCTAATTGCTCTTCCCAGAAATCCTCATTTTCGATGCACAAATTGTGTAAAACGCAGCACCCCATCACAAATTTACACATTGTTTCAACTGTAAAGAAACCCAACCGAACAAGTCGTTTAAATCGTTGTTTGAGTAGGTCAAATGCATTTTCAATTTTGAAGCGCGGCGTTTGATAATGTTTTTTGTTGTATTTAATTTGTTTTGCCGTCAAATTTCCAAAATCTTTATAAGGTGCTAATAGATATGGCCTTAAAGGATAAGCATCATCTTCTAACAAATGATATTGTTCTCCACATATCGCAGAAAGTTTCTTTGAAATAAATGATAATTTAAAAACTCTGGAGTCGTGTATTTTACTGGGTGATCCAATAAACACATTAAGAAATTTTTTGTTAGCATCACAAATTCCTTGAAGAGTCAGGGAAAACAATCCGTGTCTATTTATAGGTAGATTGCACCTTGTGGACTGGCTTTTTTATGTAAATATAACATCCATCGATGCAACCTAATACATTAGGAAATCCAGCGAGCTGAAATTAAAAGTAAAAATATCTATAAGCATTTTTTAATAATTTAAGATTCAGTGGGAATACCTGTGCAAACTCTCTGGCTTTCACAGACTTCTCTTCGTCAGTATTTGGAAATTTTATGTATTGTGCTGAAATGTCACACAAAAACTCCATGAAATTTCCCATATGCGTATGGGCTGCTGATTTGGTTATATTAAATAGGTTTGTTACTTCCCTGTAGCTCTCCTTATTACCAGAACCTAGAAATATACTAACGTAAATTTTGGTTCATTTTTAGAATTTAATTTATTACCATAAAAAGGCTAAACATTGAGATTCAGCACTGGTGCCCTTTCTTCCACCACTCAATTTGGTTTTTAATGAGCAGAATCCTTATACATTTCCGCCAAGTAAGCTGCCATCCGCCTGGAGACGCGAAAATTATTTCGGAACTGTAAAGAGGAATTAGTTTAATTTATTTTAAAACTTATTACGAATTCTGAATTAAGCATTATCTACCGAAAATACATAACGTTTATATATTTTTGGCAGACTCTACATGAGTCATATCTGCTCTAAGAAAACTGTCGCAACTTACCTCCTGTTCTGAGTAATTTTTCACTACGTCCTCCACAAAATTTCGCACACGTGTTTTCGGTTCCCTTTCAAACAAGAGTGCTTGAATAGCCATTAAATCCTCATCATCTGAAGACGAAAGCAAGGCCGTTTTTAAAGGTCCGATGACGATGACGAAGATGATTCCATCAATTCGCAGAGAACTGCTTCGATTTTATAAATTAAAAACGATGTTAAAAACAGTTAAACACAAAAATTACTCTTTAAAAATACACAAACTCTTTAAAAATACACTATACACGAAACGCAACTAATCACAACAAGAAAAAAATCACGAAATACAAATTATAAACATGGCGCAGCTTGCCGGCTGTCATAACATAATTGACAATAATGTTTGGTGGTGGTAGTGTCGATCAAATCGAAAAAATATCAAATCCTTCAAATAATTTAAATCAAATCTATCTGTCATTTTTGTGTCGCAAAGAACGTAAAAAATTGATTTCTATCAAATATTTTTGATTTACATCAAATATTTTTTTCCGAAAGAACTTCACATAACATTTATTTTATTCGGTTATTTAATAATAAATCCTCAACCAGTCAAAACTTAAGAGCTTACGTTGTGTTGTGCTCCGTTTGGACCACTTAGGGGAGCGGTACGACGGTACGACCACTAAAATTATAGAGGTCAGTTGTTTATTTGTGACGAGAAGTATATACAATTTTGGTTTTTATAGCACTTACCGCAGTAGTGCAACCGGCGTGTAACTTAAGCTCTTAAGTCGTGACTGGTTTTGAGGCAAGGCAAGACTGCATTACTGCAGCCATGAAACAACAAAGTAAAATCTGGATATGTTCTGTTTACATACGAATTATACACCCATTGAGATAGCGAATTTTTGTATAAATACACTAAAATTTATAAAAAATTCGATAACTCAATAGGTGATTAATTCGTATGTAAACATTAAATATCCAGATTTTTCTTTGTAGTTTCATGGCTGGAGCTGCAAAAGAAAATAAATTCCGGATTTGGCATCTTATCTATATTTTAATAATTATTAAACGAATCAATATTTAATCAAGCAGTATCTTTACCCTAATTCTAATTATAGGAGATGAATATTATTACAAGTATCATAATACTATTAAGCTGCGTTTTCACTGATTGACTTGACATAATTAAACAAATAGTATTTCTAATTATTGTATAATAGGGAATATCTCAATAATTTTATAATGATTTCTATTATTATAATATTATCGTAAATGAAATCATGTATTTATCATATTTTTTTTGTGTAGACATAGCTTCAGGGATGGGCGAGATAGATCACGTAAAGTAATCTACGTGGTTGTCGCCGGGTAATCTATTACATCGTTTTCATAGCGATTTTTTACGTCGACAACGTAGAGAACATCGACAACCAAGGAAATGATAATAGAAACTCAATTTTTTCGCATTATCTTCTCTTTATTTTACGCAACCCGGTCTGACTAGTTATGTCTAGTCATTTGGTAATTAACTAATTACCTAATTTTCCTATAGAGGCCAATTAATAACTTTATATTCTGATGCTAAATTAAATAAATTATTCATATCTTAGACCGACTCCTACACTGACCTAAGCTAAGTGGACCTCCGCAGATATATCTCATTCGATTATATTGAACACTATAAAGTATAGCTACTTGAAAAGTATGAAAAATACTTCGATACTTTTAAGCTATTGTATTATTTGTGAGAAAATTTATGAAATGAAACTCGTAATTTGATCATGAGACCACTTTTGCAGAATACAAATTAACAATAATGCATTCATCGCGTTTCTAGAAATCAGTTCGTTCGACAGCTCTAATTCAGTCTAAGATATTTAATCCGTTTTATGATAACGTAGCTTAATATTTTGAGCTAAGTGTAAAATTTTGTGAAGGCCACATGTGACATGAAACGTTTTTCTTATGGACGATTTAATAAAGAATCGGTTTTTTATTAGATTAAATGGTAAGTCTAAATTCAGATAATAATTTAAAAACTAACGAATTTGCCTCTCAAGTAATTGATTAATTCTATACTTGTAATGATAAAATCTCGTTAGGAGTAAAGAAGAATAAAGATGTCCTTATAAGAGGTCTCGATTAGTTTAATCTCGTTCCGCCAAAATAGCACAATATTGCCTAATTCATAAAGAAAGGTTAACGGTGGAAATAGGGCGGCACGTACAGTGTCTATAAAAAATGAGAAAAATTCTCAATATCAACCATCCGTTTTAAGGAGATGTTAACTTTCAAATTTAAGCCTATTGAATTGGACGCGAAGCTTTCTAGTGTTATTTAAACGTTCACTAAATTTTTTATCTTTCCATTAAAATTTTTGTTATCGGAAAAAAGAGGTACTCCAAAAGAGCTGCTCCAACCAAAGTTTTATATATTTAAGAGGTTAATTATTTTAGCTACTACTCCTACTGGGGTAGAAAGATTATAGAAAGAATACAAAATGTAATGAAACCTTTTTCTGTAATCTCTAAATAAATAGAAATTCTCAAGATATTTTCATTGTTATTTTAAAAACAGTTCTTAAGGTAGTACTCGTAGTACTAGTAGTAAATTAAGGACTTTAAACTAAACCACTCACCTATAGAACCAATGGCAGTTCGAAGTATGCATTTGATTTTGAGACTAACTTATAGTAAAAATTGTCGTACTTACAATTGAATTGGATGTGTGAAATCGTACACACATCTAAGTGGTTGCACTGTAAGATGAAGAAAAGCGATAATTGTAGATAAATTTCTCAAGTATGATCGAGTGTTGTGATTGGTGCAGTTTTAATGTTTTTCTTAGAACTTTCTCAATAATAGCATCAGGAGCATCCACAGTTAAAATTCCACAGCCTGGGTGGAGTAACAAAAATGGGGGATCGTTAAATACTACTTTTAAAATTATGTTTTTGATAGTTCACGGTTTACATTGATATAAACCCGCAGAATCCAATAATCATGGTCGAGATTCAGTTAGGATGCAGAAAGTTACAGAGTACAAATGGTCAGATTAGAAAGCAGGTTGTAGCTACATATCCAAGATAATGTCGTTAATGTTAATTTTACGTGCGGATTTTTCATAATTTCCCTAAGTTGACTATTTCCGAAAGATGACCAAGAAAATCGTTTTTCGTCTTTAACTTACACAGGTTTAACTGGATATCTTATAGTAATAATAATTTGCATTAACTAAAATCTCCGGAAGCAAGTTCAAAATATGTAGATCATTCAAACACTACTGATGACGATTACAAATAGTTGTCGACTTATCTACGATTAGCCTACGTTGTTTACAAGAAGCAATCACGTAAAAATTTGTAGATGACGCGTAAACGCCCAACTATGCATAGCTTATGCGAATATAACCTCAAGCTGTCTAGTCACAACAGAATCGTTTACCATACACAACAACCTGTGATAAAAATGCCTGTGAAATAAATTTTATTTCTGTTACGTGCAATGTCTATAATTTTAACGTGTTAGTTTATTATTTATTTATTTATTTATGTAATGTATTTAATTAAGTGTTAATTTATTGATTTAAAAATTATTTATCACAAAAAATAAGAAAACAAAATGTGTATATACTATCTACATCTTACTGATGATGCCAAAACTAGGCGAAATATTTAAGAACCAATAAAATCATCAATTATTTTGCTCATAATGTGAAAAATAAAATAAAATTATTCAGAATCGTTTAGTGATTTTTTGGGCTTCAGTGTATTAATTAAGGGTCAGATCTCATCGACACTTCCGGGTAGTGAGTTTTATAAAATGATGGCATAAGGGGTGCTTTTTGAAATGAATTTGGTCGCATCAAAAATTACAAAATTTTTCAATTTGCTATGGCATTAGAAAATCGAGTTCTTTATACAATTTTTGTGGATTTTCGGTTTTCAGTGTATTAATAATTGGCCAAACCATAGACATCCGCTCCGGTGTCAAAGTGGTTAGAATGCTTGCTCCAGTGACTGGAGGTCCCGGTTTCGATTCCCGGTGGTGACAAGGAAAAAACTTCACGGCTGGTTTAGGATTAATGAATCAATCAGTCATTATTAATTGAAAATATGATTATGATTATGAGAGAGAGAGAAAGAGAGAGAGAAAGAGAGAGATACTACCGGGTAATGGCTTAAATCAAATGATGGCATAAGAGGTGCTCTTTGAAGCAAAAGTTGACCAATTTTATTTTAAAGGTCACCGCTTATGCCATCATTTGATATAAGTTATTACCTGGTAGTATCTCAGTCTCACCAAAAAATCGCGTAAATATTTATGAATTACAATTTTCCAATGCATTAACAAATAGAAAAATCTTGTGTAGTATTTTAATGCAACCAATATCGAAAAAGTGCAGCTTTTATGTCATTAATTGATATAAATCACTATACCAGGTAGTAAGTATCTCTGTTATCTAGAAAATAATAAATACACTAAACCCAAAAAACTACATAAGTATTCTATGCGACTCGACTTTCATTTCATGAAAAAAATTAAATAAATATTTTTCGATTATGCTTATTAATACCATGATATACCACCTCAAAACTCAGATTTATAAATAAAAATTTTGAAAACATTCCTTCAACATTTATTTGAAGATCTATCAGAAAAAAAAAATAAAAAAATTGTAAAATTTAAAAACGCTGCCTCTAAAGGGTTAACATTAGAAAGAGATACGAATTTCAAAAAAGCAATAGTAATACAATACCTAGCCATTTCATCAATGTACGAGTGTAGACGTCGATTTCAAGACCTCTTTAATGTATCTTAGCTGCTTTGAGCTAGGTGCTTGTATTGACATCTATGTAAGAGCAAAAAGTTCACATTTCTAGTTTTGTTTAATTCTGTTTGAATATGCGGTTGGTGAGACTTAATAAACCTCACAAACCTCAATTTAACCCATCATATATGTTGGCGAGCTTCTGTAATAAATTATTGCAGGTGTGGTAGAATCAACTTTTTAATTTAAATTAATAATCCTTTAAGGCAATTTAATAATCATTTTATTTCTCTAGACTCTCCATAGTGGGCCCATTATTTTAATCGAAGTTTTTGGAGCTATACAGTATTTTAAAGAATTTGCAGGATTTATGAGTATATCTGTGTTCGACCAAGAGTACTTTGTAATAAAATTTACGCGACTTTAAGTAAGAGTCGACTATTTTGTTAAATGATTTTTAAAAGTTATAAAAAATACAATAAAATAGTGCTGCGGCAGACATGAGATTATTATAAAATTATTACTGTCACATAGATCGTTCTCTACTCAGTTCGTGTGTTTCGCTTAGCCGATAAACCTAACAAAAAATATTCAATACTTATATACCAGATAATGCTGTTCCTCCAGCATAAAAAAAATCCAATTTTCAGCATTGGATTACATACAGGGTTAATAAGCCATCAAATTAGATTAACTTATATTATTTTAACAAGACGAAATCATTGAGCTTTCTATATTACATTCTGTTGCCAAAAAAAAAAAAAAAATTAACAAAAAGAATCAGCCGAACAATACACACCACCGCCAAAAACATCACAGCCGTTCCACTAAACAGCAACAAAAAAAAATAAAAGAACGACTTTATGATCAACGATTTGTTATTTTTTCGCATCTTACGTCTTATTGTTTTCGCGCTGTTATACTGTAACGGTTGGTTGCGTGGTTTGGTTTGGTTTGGTTTGGTGCGGCAAAATGATAATCAGATTCTGAATTATTATGACTCTCAAATGACGCATAAATAAGTGAACTTAATTGAAAAGTAATTGTTGATGAAGAATTTTTTATTTTATTTTTTGCACCATCATGATTATCTTATTAAAAAATTGTAAATTTTTTTTTTATTGATACAGTTAATCCAATAAATTTAAAATCATCTTTCAGTATACCAAACGATATAAAATTTATAGAGAGTTATAGACCCATCTTCAGCGACTTGTCTGTGCGTATATCGTATATAGATAAATAGAAAATCGTTATTTATTAAAATAAAATAAAACTAGAAAATGAAGAAAATTTACTATTCATCCTTTCCCTCATCGCAACATTTTTTTTGGTTTTTGTTTTTATCTCTGCGTACAAAGAATTTCCTCGCTATATATGGCTGATGGTATATAGTGCGGAATATATGGTTGAATTGTATAAATAAATATAAAAATATTATAAGCCTTGGAAAATTGTTACGAAAAAAAGAAAAATTTAAGGAAAATACACACATAGATTTTCCTCATACTGGTACATACATTTTCCGTACACTAATATATGGAGGAATATATAAATTTTTTATTTTTATTATACGAATATAGACGGGGTTGGTTGGTTTTGGAATTTTATGTGATAATGGTATCGCTACACAAAATATATATACAAAAAAAAAAAAAAAAAATCGGAAAATCGGAAAATTTGTCAAAAAAATACTAGAGAATCGAATATCTTGTTGTTGCCGTTTTCATTTTCAATCAATCATTGATAATCATAAAAGAAAATATTTGGTTTGGGCTATATTATGGCTGATGCCGCTTCTTCGCCTTGAATTGATCGGAAGCAATTTTCAATGTGAATAAATAGTATTTTGATGGAATTAAATTTGGATATTGTAGAAATTTAATTATCTTGAAATAGAAATTTAACTATATATGTATAGCTGGTAGGCTCTCATGTATATATATGCTGAATATACGATATCATCAAATGTTATATACGTTATTTTGGTTTGAACATATCGATTTACTATCAATATTGATTTTTATTAATATACGCATTTTGATAAGACATTGAATGATGTAAAATGAAGGAAAATTGAAAGAACAACTTAAAATCATAACACGCCTCCTTTTTTCCATTCTTCCGCCAGTTCTTTTTCCTTCAATGGATTAAGATTACATGGTACACGAGAGTAATATACAAAAAAAAAATGTAAATAAAGATTTTATAAGAAACCGGGTGGTTGGTTATTCCCGCATATTCTACATATTATATGTTTACATGAAGATGGGGGTTTCTTCTGGTTTTGAAGTTTTCTGTTGTATAAAATTTCTTTTATGATATCAGTGTTTCGTAACCTTTGGCTTTATGAAACATACGGCGTCTATTAAAGTTATGTTAAATTAAAAAGTGTTCATAAAATTTTGATTTTAATAATAAGATTTCGCAATTCGGTATAGAAACATACTTACATGCATGTGATATTGGTAATAAATCAACGCACAAATATTTTTAAATTACTTTGAAAACATTAATCTGGAGGTTTACAATTGCATTGCAATATCCAATATTTCTTTCTTTCAATATTTCAACAATTACGTTAGTTGAATATAGTAACGATACATTAATTAAATTATACTTATTTTCCGCCTACCATCGGTGGCAGAGATCGTTAAAAATAGTATTACGCACCTATCCAAAATATAACAGGAAATTACCAGTCTCTATTCTTCACCGATAATTACACCCCGCTTTTACCTCCAGGTGGCCGTTATACCTCCATCACTACCACCTGCGGTGACTCTCCCCAAAACATTATGCCCTCCGCCGCTATGACCGCCATTACAGGTGCGTAACAGAGTCAACGGCATATTTTAAGTTGAAGATCAAACTATTAATCGATTCATGGATCTCATTAACAAACCATCACGATCGAGAGCGAGCAACACGATTATGAGTTTATAATCATGAACCGTCAAGATCATGTGGCAAACGTTATTAACAAAGTTCTCCGAAAATAAGGACTAAAAAGGTCCAATATAAAATTTCCTCAATCCTATAGGATCACATTTTAATGGAGATTATAAAAAATGAACAGGCTACCATTTAATAAGAGTAATGATGATCTAATGGGCGAAGAGAAGAGGCATTACCTATCATCGATCTCGCAAAAGAACTATGGCATAGCTTGGAACAGTTTATATTCCATATAAACGATAATAAACGGCTTTTCACAAATACATACATAAACCATATTGTAGAAGTGCCGAATTTCAAAAGCCAGAGTTCACTGACGGTCTCCGAATATTTAATGTTCTTGTGTTAAAAGCCACGGAATCAATGCA
Source organism: Nephrotoma flavescens (assembly GCA_932526605.1). Taxonomy (NCBI): domain Eukaryota; kingdom Metazoa; phylum Arthropoda; class Insecta; order Diptera; family Tipulidae; genus Nephrotoma; species Nephrotoma flavescens. The sequence goes on along the minus strand of OW052221.1, from coordinate 282,183,176 downwards.
GATAATTGAGATGCTACCTTGGTTAATATTCTATGTAACAATCACACGTATTTGAATAATCCGCAGGAAATAAGAACACAAATTTCAATGTGTGTATGTGTGTGTGTGTGTGTGTGTGTGTGAACAAACAGTCCGCTTCATAGTAAAGCATTACGTGAACTGCTGCATCAGAAAACATAAATCGGTAACTCCACTCAATCAATTTCTAGCAGTTTCGTTATTCTGTCAAAGTTTTCGTTACCTTTTTTGTATGTAAAAAAACTGAGCAATCATTTTCCAAAACTGTCTATTGTGAGTAGATGTAGTGAAAATAAAGCAAAATACAAAAATGGCGACGAAGATATAAGTAGCGTGCAATTATAATATAAAAGTGGCATTTTCTTTTATTACAAAAAGTGGATAAAACAGACGTATCTTCGAAGAAAATACAAGTATGGGCAATAATACTGGAGAGAACACCAAAGAATCCAAGGACTCCGCTGTTCTCTAGTTATTAAAAAATCAAAATAAAATGTTGGTACGGTTGGCGTTAGCAACGACAACAAAACACGTACTGCCATTTTTTCCTCTGAGCAGGGGAAATCTTCATGGGACACGTACTTGATGCAGCTAAATCGGCATTTTTTGGCAATTAGCGTCGAGGATGATGAGAAAAAAAAGGGCGTTTTTTCTGTCGAATGCCGGAGTGTATTTATTGGATATTTTAAACAAACTCTTCGATAGTCTTTGTAAGTAATGCGTTTTCAGAACTTACGGCTGGTCTCACGATCCATTTTGAGTCGAAAACTCATGTGCTATGGACAAGATAGTTGTTTCACCAAACAGGTATGAAAATTAACCAAACTTATTCGGAGTGGGTGACTGATTTGCATGGTATTGCAAAAAATTGTAAATTTGTGTGCGAAAAAAGTGGTTGTGCTCAATCGTATATGAAGATTTTTGTACGTTATCGTAATTCTAACCCCTTACGGATGTTCTTGGCATGAATTGGTTCCAAGCATTGGGTTTCCAGGTTGCCCATGACAACGAACAAATATAGGGATGACACCTAGCAGCATGAATACAATCTTCTCTCACCTCCTCATCAGCCATCCGAATTTATTTGATACGTCAACACTGGGTCATTGTACGACATACAAGGCAGACATTAGTTTGAGAGAAAATGCAAAGTCCAAATTTTTCGAACCACGTCTTTTACCGTTCGCCATAAGAACAGCGATAACAATGAATTGGAATGATTGGTTTCGAAAAACGTCCTAAACCCAATCCAAACTTCATCATGGGCTAGTCCAATCGTACCAGTAAGGAAACAGAACGGGGGAATGCCTTTTTTCGCCGATTATAAAGTGTCGGTCAATCCACAAGTCGATATAGATCATCACCCAATCCCTCGAATCGAAGAGCTATTTTACAAGCTACAAGGGGGTTAATTTTTTACAAAAATGGATTTGAAAGATGCCTATTTACAGCTCGAACTTATCGATGAATCCAAAAAATCTCTTGTAATAAATACTACAGAAATCGAATACTTGGATTATATTATGGACATAAACGGAATTCGCACACCAACGTCAAAGCAATAAAAAATTTACGACGACCGAGGAACGTCAAAGAGATGGAATCTTTTATTGGTAAGATGAACTATAACGATCGTTTTATCAATAACTTTTCTCAGGTAGCTTAACCAACTGCATAGACAAGACGTGAAATTTTTCGGAGCGGAGCGCAAAAATAATCGTCAATTAACTGAAGTAATCGTACATGCTGCTCAATTGGTATACATTTCCACAACGGTTATCCAATCATTTTAGCAACAGATGCTTCTTCGTACGGTATTGGTGCCGTAATTTCTCACCGTTATCCAAACGGGACTGAACACCCAATTGCGTTCGCTTCAAAATGTATTCGCAAATCGAAAAAGAGGCAATGTCGATTATCTATGGTGTTACAAAATTCGATCACTTCCTGCAAGGTTTCAAATTCGAATTTGTAACCGACCATAAGAAATTGGTCTCGTTATTTAACCCCTGCAAAAAAGTTACCGGTTCACTCAATCAACCGTCTTCAGCGGTGGGCAATCATCCTAATGAGCTACACATTCACGATAACGTATAAATCTACGAAATACCACTGCAACGTTGACACACTATCACGTTTATCCTCGATAATACAATCGATTACAATTTACTAGCATAACATACTCGCTCCGATCCGCTACTTCAAAAAGTGAAGCTCTACGTAATAAATGGGTGGCTTGACAAATTAAATACCTCTAAATCGTCTTACTCACATTGTTTTAAGCATCGACATCGCTTGAACAAGTTTAATGATATCCTTTTCTTACAGACAGACGATCAGCCTACAAGGGAAAACACTGAAGCTATAACTACATGATGGACCTTGGAATGTCACCAGGATGAAGAAATTGGCTCGTCGACATTGCCACCACCAGATGAATGGCCAATACCAGATGAACCATGGCAAAAAGTTCATATCAACTACGCGGGGCCATTTATGAACAAAATGTTTCTTTTATATGTGTGGACGCATAAAGCAAGGTTCTATTTGTCGTACTATTGACGAAAACAACATTATCGCTCACAATTCAGGCGTTAGAACAGATTTTCGCAATCGAAGGTTTACCATCAACCATCGTAATTGATAATGGTACTCAATTTATGTCTGCAGAATTCGCTGAATTTCACCCACAATCAAATGGCGAAGCCGAACGAATGGTCCGAACGTTCAAAACAGCAATGAAGAAAATTTATCATGACTGCACAAATGGTAAAAACGCACTATTGAAATTTTTATCAAATTATCGTTCTACACCGCTAATAAATATAGACAAATCACCCACGGAACTGTAACACGGTAGCCAACCTCGCACTGTACTGTCATCAATGAATCCAAATTTCCACCGAAGAGAACATTGCACCATATCAACTAAATACAACGTCGATGACAAAGTTTACGAGAAGTTCACAAAAATGGAGAAAATCCTATACATCGTCAAATCGTTGGGGGGAAAATGTGCCTCGTTGGCCTAACTATGGTATTTTGAGACGACACCAAAACCAATTACGATCAAGAATTGCGTCATCAACCGATGACTATGAAAAAAATACATTGGTCTAATTTTTCTTGCTCCACAGAACAAACTCCTTCTCTCTCATCAACCAATTTTGTTAAATGAGAGTCGTATTTCAAATGATGTGCAAGAAGAATCACGAAATGACGCACAAGCACTACAAGCACCTGCAAGCGCACAAAAACAAAATTCCCCGACATCGAGTAATGTTCTTCATAGTATTTTACGAAATGGATCACCTGCGCCATCACCCGTGTGTGATAATGGCAAATGGGAATCTCCACAGAGGATTGTGGACGGTGACACGGCACAAACAACAACACCTCCAGGAATAAAACAGAACGAAAATCTACCTTCACAACACGAAACACCAATGAGAAGATCGGTTCGTCCAAGGCAGAAAACCCTGTTGTTCCACGCAAGACATTAAAACATCGATGAACTACTACGTCCGTTTAACTTTTTTGTTTTCTTTAATCATTTGGTCGAGCTGTCAAAAAAAATTAATGAAGGCGGAATTGTTGTAACATCACTTCATCAATTTGTAGCAGTTTCGTTATTCTGTCAAAATTTTCGTTACCTTTTTTGTAAAACTATGTGTCTGTAAAAAAAAACTGCGCATTCATTTTCTAAAATTGCCTATTGTGAGTAGTGTTGTGAAAATAAAATATAATACAAAGAAGCCGGTTAATACAAACGTACAGGAACATTTCATTGATTTGCAAGTGTATCTTACTATACAAACCGCCTTAGTGAAAGAATTATCTGGTACTCGCAATGAACTGATTCGCGCATACTAAAAAATCTTGGGTGTCAAGCAATCTTCATTACAGAAGCAGCCTGTCAGGTGCTAAAACTAAAAACACTCTAACGAATATGCAGAAATTGCAGTCAAAAAACATTAGTATGTATTCAAAACCCTTGGGCAGAATATGCCAGAGCAGCCTCTCTTTCATCAATTTATACTCCTGGCCTCATCTACTTATTATTAGGTGCGGACTCCTACTCTCTCTCTAGCTTTCATCTCATGAAAATATTTTGTCGCTTGCATGTTGGATCTCCTATTATCTCGGTACAGCGCACGTGGTCTAGCCCTCTAACTCGGTTCGTTTTAATGAATCAGATAATGTCACAATCTTCTAGGAGACGTTTGATTTCGAAATTCGTTCGAATCCTGACTGGACTATAAATGGATCGAATCACTTTCCTTTCATATGTAAATAATATTCTAAAATCCTTAATGGTCAAGGTTCAACTTTCCCTTCCAAAAATTACATGTCTTATAAATTAGCAGAGGTCTTAAAAGTGCAGCGAGCTTACAACGACCACAATACCTAATGTCCAGCTGCTATACGGGATTTAATATTGGCGTGGACAGCATTTGATGATGTTATAACTAACCCGATATATTTGAAGTCTTCAACGTTTTTAAAATAATTTTCGCCTGTTCCGAGATTTATCGTATGAATGCTCCTTGGTGTTGATAGGCATTAAGATTTGTTGGCCTTGGTGTTCACTTTCTGACCCCTTCGTCGTACGACGAAGCCAGATATCATCTGCATATCCAAGAATTTAAATTGCTCGAGCGCCAGGTGTAACAGTACATACGCATCTCCCTGTTGCACAACTAACACCTTATCTCGATGCGATCAGACACAGTCCCGCATCTACTATACTTCTATACAGTGAACCAGGAGTCGTCAGCTTACAGAGAGATGATTATTTCTCATGATTATGTTGCCCTACCAACATTTTTCCGAGGTCATCCTCAAAGTGAAACACTGGTCAGCGGTTAGCAATGTCTCTCCGTCGCGGCCTTCTGGATCGCTCTTTCGTTAGCCGACGTTAGACTTCGGCTGGGCGTCCCTCAATGATCTTTTCTTGACTCGTTAAGCCAATTCGTCTTTCGAGTCTTCTGCCGTGTATTCTCCTTTCACAGTCGCCAGTGACCTAACTGTCCGCAGCTTAAGCATCTCCTTTGACTTTCTATGTCAGCTTGCTGTACGCTTGACAGTTGTAATTTTTTGAGTTTAATTGCTTTGTGTTAATTGCCTCAATTATTACTTTTATCTCCATCATATCGTCCGAATCCTGCTCGCACAACTTTACTGAAAAAGAGCTAACTTTGTTCAAGCTGCCTTATATTCCAAAGCCAACGCAGACACTTCTATCATAGTTTTACCTCTATTATTGTTTCTCAAATAATGTTTCAGATGGCCGTCATTCACAGCACTGGCAAACGCGTCTACTGTTAGTCCACTCAACACATCTACAGGTAACCTTTGTTTCTAGAACTTGCAGGCCTTCTCCATGTAGATGCCGCATGCGTTGGACTTAAATTTGAAATAATTCTCATATGACTGCCCAATCTTAGTTCTAGTTTGCAAGACATTTGCAGCTTTTCCACGAAGAGCCAAAATGAGTTCATTGAGTTGCTCCTCTGCATAACAATTGTGCTGTACTTTCGCTTAAAACTGCACGTAAAATTCTCAAGCGAAATTTCGCCATCGAATGTCGGTCGCTTTAAACTACCGCTTTTGGCCACCTCCAATTGTTTGCGAGGTGTGTGTTTCATACTGGTGTCCATCAATTGCCTAATTTTATTTTTAATGTTCTGCTGGATTTGTCCTTAAACATTTTTGAGCTGGTCGTCGACTTTGACCTCACGAGGATTTTTTTCTTCCCTTAGCCCTTTACCTTAACGTCATTAGATCTACTCAATTTGATCTTGCTGCTCTAATTTAGCACCTGGTTGGCTTAATTTGGCGCCTTGCTTAGTGCGGAGTTGATTGAATTTAGCGTACATTCCCTTCAGTTGAAGCAAAAGTATCTTCATCATGTCTCCGATTCTATTTTTGTATTACTCTCTCGCAAGGCTGAACTTGCTTATCATTTAGAGTAACTGGTGTCATCCTTGATGGTCCTGGCGACGGTGATGATTGCTGCCATCTACACCCGCTTATTTCAGCGTCCTTTATCATGGCCAGGGATGGGCGATTACGCGTCGACTACTAGTTTTTACATGATTTCGTCGACAAATCGTCGAAAACGTCGACATCTCGTCGACAACGTCGACAACTCGTCGACAACGTAGACTACGTCGACAACGTCGAGAACTACTTGAAAAATTAATTTACGCCATCTATCGAAACTTATAATAAAACTCAGCATAAATTGCCTTTACTACTGATTGTATTTGTGAATCATTAAAACACACTGTGCCTAACATTTGTATCATAAATTGTGTAATAAATTAATAATTATCCATTATCGAAATAAATTCTTTGACAATCGAAAAAAGTCATAGTATATTTGCGGATTTGAATAAAATTTGAGTTAATTTATGATTTATGCTGACTTTTTATTTAATTTTGCTTTATTGTAGTATCTTCGAATAAGATAAATTATTCGTTTACATATCCCTTTTTCAACCAAAAAAATTAAATGGCTCTATTAAAGTCCAAACCACACGTACGAGTAAAAAATCATAATAATTTTTTGACATGGTTTTTGCCGTACCCACACAATTGTGTTAGTAAAACACAAAAGGGATACATCTATTTGAAAAAAGATGGCGCGCAAAGCATATAATCTATTGAAATATTCAAAAGTTTTAGATATAGATAGATAGATAGATGCCTCTAGTTCAGAGATTTTAAATTTATTTTTAATTTATAAAATGCTTGTAAAAATGTTAGAATTAAATTTGAGTAATTATTCATCAATTAAAAAATTATTAAAAATCACGTAAAATAATTAAAAATTTAGTTTTTAATATCATTTTCTAAGTTGTCGACGTTGTCTACTTTGTCGACGTCTGAAAAGCAAAAAATCGGTATGTAATCTACGTGCTAGATTACGTGTCGACAACTACGTAGATTACCTTACGTAATCTACCCGCCCATCCCTGATCATGGCCCTCTAGTCTCGAAAGCACCTCGTGTTTGTTGCCTTCGGTTGAAAGTCCGAGGCTCTGCAGGTACTTAATATTGGGGAGGGGGTATCATCGTTAGCCTCAATTGCCGCGTTGTTTAGGTTTATGGTTTTAACTATTCCAACCAACCGAGTTCCATGAGAAAGGTTTTCGTTCCATCCAATTTACTCATTTTTCAAAATCACATCCGGAACTCATTTTTCAATCCTTTCTTACGAAATGTCTTAGATTAGTGATTAGTGACTATTAGTGACTATTAGTGAATTGACAAGTTTCACCGCTATTTAGAGGCATGTACAAAATTTATATTATAGTTATTAAATTTCTTCACATTCGAAAATATCCTCTCTCAAATTGTATATCAAAATCGTTCGAGCCGATATTTTTTTTAAATAGAAACCCGGACCCCAAGTAAAAATTGCGAAAGAAATTTTCCCGCAAGTAGAACTCACCACAATCGATTCTTACGAAATCGAAATTCTAAGGAATTTTACTGAAATTGAAACGCATCGGTATCGATTCCATTTGACTCCATGGCATTCGCTTCACCAATTTTTCTCAAAATCGTGCTGCCGAAATAAAAGTTAAATATAAGGAAACCCGTTTCCTACCAAATGACATCAAAATCGCTTGAGGTGAACTACAATGTGAAAAAAGACCAGTTTCAAAAAATTAATTAGATATAGAATACTACAAGTAAATATTGTTACTCATCACAACCAACATTTGTAAAAGGATGCGAGTAGTGCAACCATATCATGTCAAAATAACGCAACATATATAACATATGGTGCAATATTCCTCAATTTGATGAAACATGACGCCAGATAACGAAAACACAAGACAAGACAAGAAACAACTTGATGCAAACTAGTACATAAACGCACAAGATGGTGCAACATCACACAACATGAAGCAATACGGTGCAACATCGCGCAACATGGCGCATATGATGCAACAAGATGCTACATCACACCTCACAACATAGTGCAACATAATGCCACATTGTGAAACATCGCGCAACATGGCGCAACATCATGCAACAGAAATCAGAATTCCTTGTAAACATTTTCATGCATTCGAAAATTTTGCCCCGCCAAAGTGTAACAAAATCGTCCAAGCCAAACAAAATGTTATAAAAGATGTTGCCAAGCCAACATGACATTGCGTAGTGAAACTTCACACAACATCCCTCAACAAGTTGCAACATCAAGCAACAAAGTACAACATCACGCAACATGGTACAAGGTGACTTAACATGATGGAACATCTTGCCGACATCCTTGTGTCGGGGAATTATAAATGAATTTCAGAAATCATCAAAATCGGTTTTTGGTAATCAAAAATACTCCTCCAGCAATTTTTGTAAAAATCGAACAAGCAGTAAAAAATTAGAGGAGGGACCCGTGTTTCATCGGACAACCCTCTGAATAGATTTGCCCGAAATTAGTACCAAATGCAATCGTCTCCTTGCACTCGAAAACTCCTTCATCACAAATTTTTTTATAAATTTCGAGCGACCCAAAGAAAAATTAAAGAACGGGTCCTGGATGGCCAAGAGGTATCACAATCAATTTCTGATACACGAAAACCCTCTTTTAGCAAATTTCATGAAAATGGTTCGGCGCTATATATAAATGTTTGCAAGGGGCCACATAATGAACGTTTTACTATTAATCGATTCATTTAGTGGCCACTTAGACAGAAAATAAGCTTTTTGGAAGCTAAATGATTATACTATAGACCCAACTACGTCAATTCCATCACCAATAGCATATTCAGTAAGTGGGACGACTCGAACCGGTACAACATAAGTCTGCACATTGTATGCGAACTCAACAATATGATCGTAAAAAATAGGGCAAACCATAATCAGATGTAACATCAGCTATATACGTATGTGTTCAACTCTGCATTCGTGCTTATCATGGATAAACTTCAGGATGGGTTGGATGGAAGGTTTTATTTAAATTTGTTTCTTGAGCTTACAGTTCTTTTACGGATTAAGACACAATAATGTAATATTTATATTTACTATAATTTCAACCTAGAGGGTATCTTTAGAAATAGCTGGAAGTCTTGATCACTACTTCTTGGAAAGAAGCATCTTATTTGGTATGCTCTGTATAGAATGTTTAATCATTTGAACATGTGACCTCTTTTCCAACGAACCACTAAAATTTTATTATATACATATCTATGTACGAACTCGTATATACAAAATGAAAATATACTGAACATATAATATAGAGAAAATTTACAACAACAAATGTGGAAAACTTCCGTTTAATAAATTCCAAAAAAAAAAATGTTAAATATACCAACATGCCGACCCTTATCATATCCCACATATATACACATAATGTCTACTGTACATATATATATATATATATATATATTTACGCAGAGCGAGCGACGAATATTTTCCGCTGTACACACACACACACACACATACATTCATAGTTATACAACAGAACGCAAAATAACTATATACAAAACATAATTATAATAAATGAAAACAGTCGAAAAGAAAATTCCATATTACAGCTATAACGGAAAATGTGGAAGAAAAACGAAACCAGCAGCAGCAACAATAACAACAACAACAAAAATGAAAAATCAACTCAATTTTAATCGTAACATTGCGCGCGTTTAAAATCGTTATACTTTCGGTGCGATATGGTGCGGTTGATTGTGGTGGGGGTGGGAAATTGTTTTGAACTTTTTTGTGTTGTTGCTGTTTTTTTTTTCTTTATCGCGCTTTCCCATCATTGTGCACATCAGCATCAGCACCGAAATGAATCAAAAGTCATAGATCATACACACACATTCACACAAACACACGGAAAGTGATATTAAAACACTCGTTTGGTACAGTTTTTTTTTTAAATACGAAATTGTTGTTGTCAATTTTTTTTTTGTCTTTTTTTTGGAATATTGGAACGTGCTGTATAGCTACGCATATTTTGTATATAGATAGGGAATATTTTTCTTGATTTATTGATTTTTAATTAAGAATTGTAGATTTCTTCTGTATATTAAGCATACCATATACATATATATGTTTAAATATATTTTATGCTGATAAGAATATTTATGAATAAGTATACACATTATTTTATGTTGTGTATATGGAAAATAATGTAAAATTGATATTTTATCAATTTTTATTTTTATTCTTGCTCTATATTTAGATTTTACTGTATAAGATCTTAGATAACTACAGAACGAGCATATAAAGTATAAAATTTCATCTCTTATGTAATAAATGTACATAAAATATTAATTACAACATTTGTACTGATTTCATGTTTTGTGGGGTTATTTGGTTGAAAAGTTTGTTTTTAACAAAACTTCTAATTTTATGTTATACCAAACCAACATAATATCTTTACCCTCTAACTCTTCTATACATCGTTCAAATTTTGTTTTGTGTATACCAAGAGAAACATCTTAGTCGTACGAACGTATACCCACAAGACGAAACAGTAAACGCAATGCAAAAAAAAAATATAATATTTCCTTAAAGGATGTTATGTAGAACGAGAGAAATATGATAAAAACAATAACATAAAAATGAGTGGATGGGCGCAATGTGTGCCTACAACATAAAGCAACTGGGATAGTAGACCAATTTAATGTAACGGGAAGCTACTTGACATTTTATGTAATTTTCGTTCGTTTTACAATTACAAACATTTTTGTAATTTAAATAATGCGGGAGACTTTTATAATACGTTAGCTTCCATCTCTATTTATGAGGCATGGCTCAATATTCTTCAGTAATTTCATTTCTTTCAATTGCCGTAGTGCTAGTTGGGGAATACTGAGGCCAATAACCACCCTCACCTGAGGAATCACCATTAGTATAAAAATAGGTATTTTTCGGCGAATAATCAAATGGATTATAAACTCGGACATTGCAAATTGCTAAACCAAAACATTTAGAAAGTGGTAAGTACAATGCAAAGAATCCTTCATAAAAATGAAATCTGAAAGCTCTTTGTGAGGCATAGAGGAGTTTTTTCCAAACAAAATTTGCTCATTCAGCGCTCAGTGTTAAATGGTTGGTTCGTGCGTAAACATTGTCATAGACAAATTGTAGACAATATAGTTTCGAAGAATTTTAAGTAGAGATTAAAATTTTTGTAAAAATCGATCCAAAAATAAGCCTGTTCCATCTTATTCTGATGTTATTGCAACACCTACGTCAAGAGGCAGCAACACCTACGTCAAGAGTAAACGTTGTCTGACCAACTGCTGAGTCTGCTGATATAAAAATATATCTGAGCTTCGAGATTTTTGAATTCGGCAACTGCTAATGCTGTAGTAAAACACTTTAGTAATAAACTACAGATTCGGTTGATATTGGTTGACATATTAAGTTCATCGCCGAACATTGCAGTTTCAACAAGCAAGATTTAATTTATAACCCTTGTCTAATGTGAAAACGATGGAGGGATTTATACCAAAACGGCATGGAGGGAGTGCTTAATATTACTTCTAATCCCAACATGGAGAATTATAATATGATCAATTGCTGAAGGTTGTGATAGTACAGTCATCCTTATTTTCGGGGATTTTAATTTACGGCATACTTCTTGGATACAACATTAGAAATAAACGGCCAGGTTATTGAGAATCATGTTATTGTCAAAATGACATCTGTCATCTAAACCGTACCAATAATGTGTTTAATTCTCGTGGTGCTTTGTAGATTTAATTTTTGAATCCGGTAATTTATTTGAACCCCACTTTAACTTTAACGAAAGCGTTAAGTCCTTAGTGAAGAATGATGGACATCATAAATGGCTTCACCTGAATGTCAATTTGTTGAAACTCAATTTGTTAACCAACGGGAAAATCGATCGCCTTCGTAAAAAATATAAGACTTGTGTTTGTAGATGTTTCGGCCTATGCATTATTTAATGAAGTACAGTTCTTACAGCACATATTGTATAAAGCGGTATAAAGCGGATACGTAACAATTGTTGGTCATTTATCAACTCCAAAAGAGGAATTTCCTGCGTTACCCTTGCACCATTAATTTAGGTCAAATAGAGTCTGACTGTACTCGTGATACGTTCAAATAACATTAAGTGCCACGAGATTTTAAATTTTATAAATATAGGAGGTATACTATGAACTTCTTCAAAGCTAGAAGTTCCAAGGCGCTTTCAAAGTGAGGGAGAAAAAACGTAAAACGAGCCAGGACCTAATTTAAAAACTTCATCCTTTCGTACCCATGTCAGAGCAGAGATATGGCAATTAATGAATACCCCTTCAACAAACCTTTTGAAATTACTCGTCATACATAGAAATTGCTGCACCAGACGGATATTGGATGGCTCAGGATATTTGCAAATGCCAAAAATATTTCTCTTTCTGTAGCCGGTCAACCATCGATAATCGAGGCAAAACCTCTTTAAGCCATTTTTATTGTTAGTCGTCAATTTGATCACTGTATTTACTCGTCAATTTCATCACGTATGAGCTTCAACTCTAACAGCTCTAATCGTCGTGTTCGTTTCCCAACAACAAATCAGCTGACAACAAGCCATCATTAACTATGTGGGACTCGGTTTGAAAAGTTCTCAGCGACGACGCTTACTTTCACTTTCCCAACCATCTTTAGCTCATCTGAACCAATTTCTCAAAATATCCAATCCAGCCACTGTCAATCATGGCATCAACCTCAACACCACCGATATAAACTCTCTTGGTGGAAGGGTAAACGCCACTCTCCATCGCGCATAGCTTTTTCTACCTCCCTTCGAACTTTGAATATTTTGGTGCAATATGTTCGAACTCGTTAGGTACATTTATAACATTTCGGATCTTTACTCTCTCTAAATGGACACATATTTGCAATGCACTCAGTGTCTCTACAAAGATAAATAGACACTTTATCGGGTCTGTGCTTCGGTTTCTGGATTTAACAGGTTGCACCGAGTTGTTGGTAATATGGATCACCTGCATTTTTTTTCTATTTCCTCTTAACTAATCAGGCTCTTCCTGAACTCATACCTGGTAATTGCATCACTCTATCTATGCAATTAAAAGTTTCTGCAATTCTTATCAGTTTCCGATAATTTCTGGTTGCTTGCCTTAGCAATGCCAGTGCATTTTCATGGCTTTTAGGAGAGCGTCTGCAAGTGTAGCTGGATTAGCCATTCGCACTAAATGTTGTATCTCATAATCGGCCATACTATCAATATATTGCATCAGAGCAACCGTGTTCTGCATCGATGTCCGACATTCCCGGAACGCTGCTCTTGCTAATGTTTCTACCTCCATTGCAAATATTGGCAACCTCTCTTCCCGATGTCTAGGTTAACGTGTCATATTTTGTCTAACGATGCCCCAAAAAGCGAATTCCACGAACTTGTTTTATTTTAGCGTAGTTGATGCGATCTGTTGAAGGTAAATTGCAGAGCCACGATAGGATTGGTCCCCTTGGTTGTTAATTGTATTTCCTTCCCACTTCACTGCTTTGATAGGCCGACCAGCCCGAACTGAATATGGTATTCGCTCCACGATGTTGAACCAACATAGCGATTTGGCCTAATCTTGCAAGGCCGAATGCTGCTAGTCGGTTGATGGTGTACTAGATCCATTTGGCGCCTTCTGGTCTCGAAATATTGTATAAACTTGGCGAGGTGCATCGATTCTAGTGTAGACTTATTCCTGCACTTTTTGAAATCCTTATTTCAGGCCGCCTGGAGATGTACTCCTTTGTTTTGGTTCATAGTACGGCTTCCGTCCAGAGTTGGCTATTTACAATTCCAGTGTAGTTTATAATGTTTGATTTATTGTTCTAAAAACTAAACGTGTTTTAAATCCGTTACAATGTATATGTTATGATTAATGGCCGCAATCGGCAAAAGTCCGACATTTTAATTTTTTAAATTCATTTACACGAATAAAAACCGGTAGCTCAGAGGCACGAAGGTTACGAAATGGTTGTTGACCTTCGTCCCTACATCTCCAAAGTTTAATTTTTTCACCATTAGAGGGCTAAGATTCATGAGCCGCACAATTAGTTCCCTTAAGTCCGTGAGAGTTAGGAAAGCCGTTAGTCCCTACTATTCCAAACTCCAATTTTAGCGGAGTTTTATATTAGAAAAAAAGTGTTGTGAACCGAAAATTGTTTTTTGTATTTTCGCAACCTTTCAACTTTGAGTTACTAGCAATTTAAATAAATTTAATAACATCCTGGGCTGGGATGAAAATTGAATTTATGTTCGATCAAATATTTTAATTTGCTGGAATGAATTTCTGGTCTGACTGTATATCCTTTTTACGGCCTGCGATCACAATTGTGTACGTTACGAAAGAGAAACATGAAAAAACAAAAACCGTCCAAACTATGTTTATTTATATACCCGAACGGTACATAAATAACCATAATTTACGGCCGGAAGAGGGATAAACATAAACCCACGAAAACACGCACAATTTGTAAAGTTTACGTCTGTTTCATGAAATTAATAATACAGACGAATTTTTAAACTTCCTAATTTCTTAGGAATTCATTGCAAGGCCGCTTGCTTTTGGAAATCTACTCTCGGCAAGTGGATTTCCCCCACCATTGCCATCTAGATTTTAGCATTTGAAGTATGTCATTATATAGCAGATTAGTAACGGAAAAATACGAATGTGTGGTTAGCTTATTGAACATTCAGTGCGGTATATAAGTACGGGTCCAATGAACGTGCGCTTAAAGGAAGTAAAATAAATAAATAAATAATAAAAGTAAACCACTCAAAGTTTATGAGTGCACTGAATAAGTTCTACTAGCCCGATACAGCGTTGACTTGTGACCAAGTTCTTGTGGATAACGAGAAATTGACTGCCTCGTGTTTTTCCGTACACTGTCACGTGTGTTGGCTGATTATATATCGAACCGGTTGATTCCGGCCATTTCCGGTTGACTTTGGCCATACCAAACTTCGAATGGTCAACTCGGCACGATGGTTGTGGTGAGGATAGAAATCACGTAATGGGTGGTATGTTTCTCGAGTACTCACTTTGAAATTAAAATTTGATGGTTGACACATATTGTTTAACGCTAAAACTTGCCATGGTGATTTACCGTACACTACTGAACAATTCACAAAAAGTTTGACAAATGCTGCTTTAACAACATGGCCACTATAACATAACTTCAAGCGTTCATATTGAAACACGCTATAGTAATAAAGAAAAGACCTTGTGATATTTGCAGACTTACCATTCGCTATATCACCGAAGTCCAAATAAAGTATTTTTCAAATGGTTCTGTTCTAGACACACAGTTGTCTAAATTGGGAGATCCCACCGAAAGTCGCAGCTTCCACACGAGCTTTTATTTTTTTTATTATTTTGCCGATTGTCTCATAATGATTATGGAGTAAAAGATTTGAAATTAATTTCGAACGAAAACAATATCGGTTCATATCAGTTTTCCAAAATTTAAACAGAAATTTCGATTTTTGACAAAAAAAGTGATTTTAAACAAAAAATCGACCCCTGCACAGTCCGGATGAAACTTCATATTTAAGCTTGAAATTTGGTGAATGTTTGTGTACCGGAAGTATGTTGGTTTTTATATTAGCTTGTAACGGAATTCTATTTAATTGCGTTACTAACCTATCCCAAACATAAAATTTTTATCTTATCGGCATGACTTTGTAGATAATATCTCCGACTATTTTTTTTTTGTTTTTTATACATGCCATCTGTTTTGAGGCCGAAGCACTCCCTGCTCTTTCGCGGTTTTTTTCCGTCTTACTTTACGCATCACCTGCCAAATCGAAGACTTACGGCTATAGGACCGATTTAAAACCATCTGCACATTGCAAGCTCCATGCCAGCCTATACTGACATGGAAGATGGGTCGGCCCATGAGTTTTGCACTCCGACAGGGGGTCATAGATGTGTTACATTTCATCCCCGATCGTAATCGGTTATGAAATTTCACTTTTGCATCCTGCCCCTATCGGGATTCGAACCCGGTACCTCCCGATCCAAATCCACTGTGCCATTTGGTCGATCTCCAACTATATATAATTTATGTATTAGTCATGCTATCTCTTCACATTTTCTTTTACGTTTATTTACTACAAGGCCATTTAACTAATTCATGTTCATGAACTCTATAATGACTACATCAGTAGTATGCAGTCAGAAATAATCGTTGACGCGAATCGTTGTTGGCATTTCGTTTACTATAAGAAGAACTCAGATCGATATCCTTCCATGATTAAGTTTGGCAATCAGAACTCTGGTGACTTCAAAACCATTGCTGGCTTTTTCGCAAATTTTTTTAATAGCGCCCACTTGAATAACGATATCGAGCCTGATGCGTGAGACTAATAAATATTTCGAACTGGTTGACTACCAGATTAGGAAAGTCCCTATTAAAAGAAATTATTATTTGCTACCAATTGATAAAGCAATTTTTGTTTATATTATTTATCTATTTGACTTAAATACGAGATTTATAAATTCGAGATTTATAAAATCGAGATTTATAATTTTTAATTTTTTTCTTTTTTCCTCTCTTGATGGCGTTTATTTTAATTTTATTTTTGGTTAACTTTGTTTTTTTTCTTTTTTTTTCTCTTTTTTCCAGTTTTAAATTTGCTTGCATGTTAGAATTTTTGGACATGTTAGAATTTTTGTTAATTGACTTCAGCTAAGTAAGCGTAAATAGGTTATGCAATTTGATGCCCTTATTTTTCAAGTACACGATGCAAGTGGTTCAATACAAGTGGTTGCAATGCAAGTGGTTCGTTTATATATAGCATAGACAAATTTACGAATATGTCAACCTATGTAAAAATTAAAACCATTTGTATTTGTTGTTGTACAATCTTCCGCAAGTAATAAATACAAATTGGAAATGGTTTATCATCAAAAAAAATGTAAGTTGATTGAGAGAGCACTTTTAATCACTGTGCTCAAAATGCTAATTCCTTCTCTCAATTTTCTTGCTAAAGGGCAGTCTTTTGTACTTAACTACTATGTGAAGTAGCTTGAGCTCAACTGGTAGTTAACCGATACAGACAGTGTAATAATTGTGTGTACAATTTTTAAATTTTGTTTAATAAAGTAATTTTTTGTTGTGTGTAAAAAATCAGTTCGAGCAGTTTTATTGTTTGGGAGTTTTGGATACGGCACACAAACTTTGGTGAGTATATCCAACAACCGACTAACAGTCAGGGTACCAGCCGTAATCTGTCATCCGACAGTCTCTAGGGATAGAAATTGTCATTAGATATAAAATGTTAGTGTAAACCCCCCCCCCCCCCCCCCTTTTCACCACGTATACAACCACAGTTGGTTCGTCATGGGTTGGTGAAGCCAAACTTATTACTACTTCGGAGTGCGATACCCCCACTTTTTCTATATCATTTTTATTTTTTTCACGATACGGTTATCAAGGCCGCTACTTGTGCATCTCCATCCCCACGACCAAGCACTAACCTCTTCCGACTGAGCTACGGGTTAATGCCGCAGGGAGATGTAATACATGTACGGGCAAATTTTTTATGAAACTGGGTTAGCCCTAGCTTTAGGTTGGAGCTTTAAGAGCTTTAGGAGACTAACCCGTTTCAAGCTTCTCAGTTTTTGCAATGAAGTTAAAAAGTATGGGATTTGAAAAAAAACGACAAAGAATTAAAACTTTTAAATAAATTTAAAGATTAAATTTCAACATGTGCTGATCTTGTCGATTTTCGGTAAATTAAGCGGGAAAAAAATATTTGATTTTACAACGCAGTTTTACTAATAATAGTCCGATATCTTTAATTTGGTGCTGATAAATGAAAGTTGGGTGTTAGCTCAATATATTAAACCGGGATATTACCACAGTTCAAGAAGAAAGAAATGAAATATTTAAAGGAATATAATCAGTGGAAACTTCAAAATAATTCACCACATCGGTCTTAACAGCTATGAGGTGTTTCAGGAAGAATCTTTAAATCTCAGATCATGTATCAAACGAGCGAGATGGAAAAACTTCTATTTCATCAAAATTAACAACAGCAGCAACATGTATAGGCAAAACAACTAGGGTTATGTAAAATAATTATAATTAAAATAAGGTTTGGATTTAAATAAAGTTGGGCATAAGTCCAGAACACATTTTTTTTCACCAAACAGTTAGCACATACTGAAATCCAGAATTTGATCTTTTCTGGTGCCATTGTACATCAATACTGAAGTGTTGTGAATCACAAATTGTTTGTTTTATTTAAATTTTTTTGGAATTTATTTCTGGCCTAACTATACGGCCTAACAGTTTGCGACTGTTTTATGAAGTCATGTATTCTTTAATAAAATGGCGATGTTCTAATACTTTAAAATATTATTAAGTATTTTGGAAAATTCTTTTACTTAATAAATATTTTCTTTTCACGACTAAATTAAATTTAACAGAATCAGCTTTATATAGCCTTAAAAAAACATAAATTCTTTTGTTATGACATTTGAGTTTATTTTATGCTTACAAAAAAAAAAACAAAATAGAAATAAAGCTTGGCGAGACAGACCTATAAATATTTTTATAGCTTGACAGATGCTTATTTCTTTACACATTTTAAACCTGTCCGTTGCATTTGTACACCATCTAGTCGTTGGTCCATTGGTACACATGCCTCAACGCAATATCACATAAGCCCGCATCTCGAAATGTTATTTCCATGTTTGCCTAATATTGTATAGGGAAGAATTTTAATAAGGCACAGCCAAACTATGTTTTTTTCTCTCCATCGTATACCATCGATGTACGTTTGCTTGTGTATAATGAAACAAAAATAATTTTTTTTTTGTTGGTTTCTTATTTTGCTGTTGGTTTCTTATTTTGCTGTTGGTTTCTTATGTTCGTCGACGACTATAAGAAGCTTATCCCAAGTTTATTGTTAATAATGTTTTTATTCAGTATTTTTGTGTATTCTGTTTGTTTTCATTTTTTTGTACCAACGTCTTTTTCTTCTTATTATTATTACGCTTTTCTTATTATACTCGTATATGTAGTATGTAAGCGTGTAAGTATGTAGAAAATGTTTCGGTATGGTAAGACATCTAATTTGATTCAAAACATTTTTTTTTCTATTATCTTATATATTAAGGAAAATAAAATAAACCAAAAACAACAACAACCACACACGGAAGAATTTTGTCTTTAAAATGGAAGAAGAAAAAAGTTGCATAATCATATCGGCACAGCTGTTTTATCAAGACTTAAAATAAAGAAATAACCATTACATTTTAACAGTCCATTATATAATTATGGATACGGACGGATGGATACGAGCAAAAAGTTGAGAGCCAACACAAGGGAAATTCCGTACACGTGTTCCCAATTTGTGAATGGAGATTTTAAGCTTTTTGTGTTCGTTGCCGCCGCTACTCTAGCATTATGTATACGAGTATTGTTTTCTATTTACCCGAAAAACTAACTAAAAAGTCGAAAATTATTGTCAACATTTTCATGTAATAAATTTCCACTTTGGACATGTTGTGTTGTTGTTCTGGGTGCTCTTTGTTTTTTGTTCTATTTTTAATTTATCTCGGTTTTTTCATACAATTTTCTTTTGGGATGGTGATGGTGATAGAAATGGTACTGTATACATAATATGGTGTATCAATATGGAGACGAGGGAAGTCTAGAAACCGGGGGGACACACATAACAATATACAAAATCATTGACGCATGGGTTTTTCGGTAATAAATCTATTTATCTTTTATCAATTATTAATGGTCAATATATTTTCTGTTGACCAGTAATTGGTTGTTTATATTTTTCTAATTTGTTGTGTTGTTGAATGTTAACAATTTTATATTCACATACGTACATAAGCATATTATGTAGGATACAGATAATAGTAAGTCCATTCGTTTGGAAATGATTTAGAAAGTTTTCACGGAAAGTTAACATATAAATTATTTTTCATGTTGTGAAATATATTTTACTGTTGGCGTTTGATAACGTCCTGCTGTGTTGCCTGATAAGTGATAACTGTTTATGTTATGTATTATGCTCTTTGGTTTTTACGTCAGTGTATTGTATTGTTCTTAGCAACTAAACTATGAACACCATCTTCCAATAACTCATTATGTTTACATTCCGCTACAACCGCCATGGATATGGCAATAAGGAGTTCAATATAACTCGTCTTTAAAAAACTGAAAGTGTTAAAATCAAGAATTATTCAAAGATCATTTTATTTTCTCATCTATCACTTAATTTGGGATATGGTTGTCTTTAGAATAAATTATCGAAAAAGCTTGGTAAGGGTGTCCCATCTGTTAGTTTTTTTTGTATTAAAAACACACATAATGTATGTAGAAATCCAATATTTTTTATTGATAATGAAAGTTAATTGTATGCCATTTATTTATGGAATATAACATCGTTCGTGTGACTACCGCACGGCTGCTGTTACAGGCCTGCATCCGAACATCGATCTTTTTGATACCGATCAGTTTCAATATTGTTCTTAATATTTTGAATTGTTTGTGGATTATTGACATACACTTTAATTTTTAAAAAACCCCAAAGAAAACGACGTATGTGGAGTTATCCCACGATTCTATCACAGAAAATAAAAAAAAACATCTTGCAACACTCTCTCTCTCTCTGGCACTATATCCCATCAAGGAATTTGGCCGCCCCAAATGAGGTTTCATAATCATATTTTCATTTCGGACAGTGAGTGATTAATTCATTGATCCTAACCACCCGTGAAATATTTTCCTTGTCACCACCGGGAATCGAACCAGAGACCTCCGGTCGCTGCTCACCACTTTGCCACCGGGGACCACTTTGCCATTGGCAACACTAATCAATAAAAACCCCATTTGCTCTTATGTGAAGTTAGATCAGCCCAAAATTTATTAAAAATCACGTTAAATACAAAAATGAGAATTTAAATACGAGTTGTTTGGATATATCTGGCCCAATCACACAAAGTTGCCACGGAATGATTATTTTTTCTAACTATTCTAATAGTAAGGGAGTGTGACCGTGGGAGGAGTGCGACCGTCTCAGAACCACATAGCCTTAGTCCGACTACTTTATACTTTTGACTTGCCAAGTACCTTTATCATGTCTAATGTAATTTTATTTTGTGCAAATACATGTTCTATTGATATAACGTTTACCGTGGATTAAATACTCATAATTTAAAAGTAACGAATTTTATTTTTGTATTTAACGTGATTTTTAATATACTTTGGGCTGGATTAACTTAACCAATCACTGTTTATTTTGAATCAATTTTAACAAATTCTGGGCTGGGCTAACTTCACATACGAGCAAATGAAAATTTTATTGATAATGTTGCCTGATGAATTTTTTTTTTTCTGTAATAGAATCGTGGGACAACTTCAGAATGCTGTATAAGATAGCGGAATTTTGACAGCGGAAAATAAGAGATTACGCTACTCGCCGCAAGTGGCAGCACTATCACTAAAGAGAAGTTATTTTGTAATGTAATTACCAGCAGACATTTTTTATTCATTATGTATATATTTTTTCACTAAATAAAACATCTCAGCGGAATAAAATATTAGAAATGATCCTTAAAATGGCAAATTGATTGATCTCCGAAGTAGAGGAACTCGGTATATGAAATGATGAAATTTAACAATATTCCGTCTTTCCGGCATTTTTTCCACTAGTAACCAATGATTTCGGTTGTTTTTTAATAGCTTAGGCTATACTAAGACTATATGGAAATTTTGGAGAAAATTGGACTAGAATAAACTAGAATTTTTTGATTTTCTGCGGCCATAGAATTTATTTTCAGTTTTTGAAAAATATCTCAAAAACTTCCACTAGTAACTAATGATTTCGGTTGTTTTTCTAATAGCTTAGGTTATACTGAGACTATGCGGAGAATTTAGGGAAAATTCATGGACTAGAATTTTCACTAGAATTTTTTGATTTTCTGCGGCTATATAAGATATTTTCAGTTTCTGGGCAATATCTTCAAAGTTTTCACTAATACCCAATAGTTTCGGTTGTGTTTCTAATAGCTTAGGTTGTACGGAGACTATGTGGAAAATTTGGGGAAAATTAATGGACTGGAATTTTTTGATTTTCTGCGGCCATAGAAGTTATTTTCAGTTTTTGGCCAATATCTCAAAAACTTTCACTAGTAACCAATACTTTCGGATAGTTTCATAATAGCTTAGATCATACAGAGGTGATGTGTAAAATTTAGGCAAAATTTATGGACTAGAATTTTCACAAGAATATTTTGATTTTCTGGGGCCATATATGTTATTTTCAGTTTTTGGCTAGTTCTAGTCCATGAAAATATTGGTTACTAGTGGAAGTTTTTGAGATTATTGCCAAAAACTGAAAATAACGTATATGGCCGCAGAAGATCAAAAAATTTTAGTCAATGAGTTTTCCCCAAATTTTCCATATAGTCTTAGTATAGCCTTAGCTATTAAAAAAACAACCGAAATCAATGGTGAGTGGAAAAAATACCGGAAAGACGGAATATTGTTAAATTTCATCATTTCATATACCGACTTCCTTTACTTCGGAGATCAATCAATTTGCCATTTTAAGGGGTATATCCTCTATCCGGATTTAGTATGCCATGCTAACCCTTACATATTTTTTAAATTTAATTTTTTTTTGCGATTGTAAAGTAGAAATACTTAAAAAGACTGCGACAGCGTAGCAGTCTTCGTGGATTTCTACTTTATAATCGCAAAACAAATTTAATTAAAAAAAAAATGTGTCAAGTGGCATGGCAAAATAAATCTAGTAACCATATTTCTGATCACAAATAATTAACTTGCGACCGGATAGAGGATATACCCCTAAGGATCACTTCTAATATTTTATTCCGTTGAGATGTTTTATTTAGTGAAAAAATATATACATAATGAATAAAAAAATTCTGCTGGTAATTACTTTACAAAATATATTCTCTTTAGTGATAGTGCTGCCACTTGCGGCGAGTAGTGTAATCTCTTATTTTCCGCTGTCAAAATTCCGTTATCTTATACAGCATAACTTCACATACGTAAGAAAAAGTGGCCAATTGGCAATAGAATCTTTTGAAATTATGTGATCATCGAGCTTGGCTGCCAATAAGCCGAGCGTTTCACGATGTGTGTGATAATGGTACCGTTTTGTTGAAACCAAAGATTATATAAATCAGTTTCATTCAATTTGGACGCAAAAATCTAGTTAACATGCCACAATAGCGCTCACTATTCCCTGAGTCTTCACTTACAGCTGTTACTGTTTCACGAGTACAAACTGCATGATGGTATGGTGTTCATATGCTCTACGACCTAAATTTTTTCAATTTCACCATACGTATACGTTTACAAAAAAGTATTCTAATATAATTAGTGTTTCTAAATCTGGGGCCCTGAAAATGTATTCGATACGAAAATACTTTGGTATTCCTGAATACGAACGTACGTAATTGTTTGGTGTGTGTCCTAGCTATAAGGGAAGTTTATTTTAAATGGTTTTACCTGCAATAAAATTGTACAACTTGGACACTATTTTGAGTTTTGATGTTTTGGTTTATACTTGAAATGGATTCAATAATATTATTGTTCTTCTAGGTTTTCAAATAAGTACCACTTATAATAGGTGATTATAAGTTGTAATATAAATTTTGAAATAAAACTACAGTTTTGTGTAAATAGAATCAAATAAAAAACCTCTTAACGAGGTAAATGTTCGAGTGACGAAAGCCGAATTCAATTCACAAAATTTCTGATATCAAATTTGTGCCGAAAAAAACAATTGCATTCGATTTGTCAACGATTTTTCGGAATGTTAGTGCATTCTAGCTATCAAAAACAACAACTTGTCAACGATTTTTCGGAATGTTAAACAACAACGCGCTGAATGGTGTTCATATCATTAGGTTCAGATAGGTAGTTTTTTTTATTATATTCAGCACAATAGCCTACGTTCTGGTGTACTGTTTCTGGTGTGTGGTAGACGATTCCATTTCTTTATTTTGCATGTATTTTTTCAATCATCATTTTGTAGTCTTTTAGTAGATTTTATTTCAGAATCCTTTACCACATGCCACAAACAGGTCATGCCGGGTGTGATCTTATTACACACCCGGTTCTCGTAGGCTATCGGCTGAACATTTGTAGTTTAGTTTTTAGTGTATATTACAGAGTAGTAAAAATTTAGAAAAAAGATGCATGTGTTTGTGATAGAAATTCGATTGAGTAATTCAACAATTTGTTTTGCATGTTTTTGCTGTTTTGTCACTAACTGCATGCGGCTATCATTCATTTTTGATTCCTTAAACAATACAATGAAATATATATATTTTAGTGTGTTAGTTGGAAACAAAAATTAATGGTAGCTACCCTCTCGCTGATATTCCATCTTCATGCGATGGGAGCGGAGATAATATCTATGTTTTAAAGAAATCATCATAAAGATTAAAAAAATATCGATTTTATGCAAGGAGACTGTCAAATGTTCAATGTTTTTGGTGATTTTTTCGATCACATCAATTTGTCAGTTTTTTCATTTTTGTTATTATGAATAATGGGTCACTGGTAAAAATTCCCTTAACAATGATAATAATATGATGTATTTATATTTGTTTCATTGTATGTAATACGTTGATTCATTATATCATTATGAACCGCAACGGACCGATATTAGGGTGTATTTGAGCAAAGAATGAAATTTTGCAAAAAATTAGGCTGGCTTTTAAGTTATGGAGGTCAATATCTAAAATATACGAGTTTTCTGGGACAAACGGGTTATGTCATATTGTAAGTGAGGTTTGTGGCTAATAATGCTGAAAATATGAACCAAAAGGCTTGGGCTAATTTTTTACCAATTTGGCCGAATGTGGCTGGCCGATTTAGCATTTTTCAGTTTTTTGCCAAAATGACCCTCCACCCTAATTTTTTGAAAATTTTTTATATGCTATTTGATAGCTGGCATCAATACCTGTCCAACGTTATGCATATGTCCGGGGTACGTCAAATAGGTTCAGCGCTGTGGGCGTGACCAAAAGTTGACATCATAGAAAAATTTACAAATGTCATAACTTTGGTCAAAACCATCCGTTTTATACAACATTTGGGTCTACTTTTCAAAACCTTTCCAATGGTATATAACATGATCCTGGCGGCCTCAAAGGTAAAAAGTTCGAAACTAGCTGTATATATACCAGCACAGTAGATGTTTTCGTCACTCGTTTGGACTGCCGCCCAAAGTGATATCAATAGAACATGTATTTGTACAAAATAAAATTACATTAGCCATGATAAAGGTACTTAAGTATAAAATTGTCGGATTAAGGCTATGTGGTTTTGAGATCGTCACACTTCTGCCTTACTCTTACTTAGAAAAATTAGAAAAAAATCGTTCCGTGGCAACTTTCTGAAATTGGGCCCTGAGCTAGATATATAGAAACAACTCGTATTTAAACATAAATTACATTTAAATTTTGCACGATAAAAGCATAAATTTGTCGGATTAATTAATAATTAATATTTAATATACGTGCAAAATTTTAATGTAATTTTTGTTTTAAATACGAATTGTATGGATATATCAAGCCCATGGCCCAATTTCACAAAGTTGCCACACGGAACGATTTTTTTCTAACTTTTTCTTAAAATAAGGCAGGAGTGTGACGATCACAAAAACACATAGCCTTAATCCGACAACTTAATACTTTTAACGTGCAAAATTAAATTTAATTTTTGTTCAAGGGTTCAATTTCACAAAGTTGCCACGGAAAAATTTTCTTCTAAATTTTCTAAAAGTAAGGCAGAAATGTGACAATCTCAGAACCACATATATCTACTTTAAAACCATTCATTAACTTCTTGCAGGTGCACTTTCAATGGGCAGAAACAAATTTTAGTACACAGTGGTCTAACAAAATTGCATACAATATTCAGTGGGTTCCATTGGCGTGAGCAAAGTACTCACAATTACTTCTAGCTAATCATAACTGCTTAATAAACAATTGTATTTTCTTTAGGTACCCATGCTTGATAAGTTCCCATACTGTACACAATCTTATAGTGCAAGCCTTATTTCTAAATGTCAACGACAAATTTAGCATGTAAAATTTCGAAAAAAAAAATCTGAGCGCTCTATAATTTTGAACGATATCACCAGCTGAAAGGTTATCCAAGACATCACAATTTTTTGCAACAAAGGAAAGACCTAAAATTCCATACAGTTACATTGCCTCAAGCCCTCTGTAAAATAATCCTAGAGACAAGTGAGGCTTTTTAGTTCATTAATTATCAAAAATTTTAATTCTTTAATTTTAATTTTATAAGATGTTGACATTTTAACCACTATTTTAAAAATATTTAGCAGTTGATTTGGATTTGATCATACCCGCATCATTATCTGGTTTGTGACACACAAGTTCATAACGTGGCATTGACATATACATAAGTCAAAAATGTAAATTTGGGGTTGAAGTTGTCCTCGAAGATGATAAATTGGGCTCACATATTTTTTCACTATATCTGCATAACGTGCCTAAGCCAAAATTTCAGAATACGCGTAGACCCACAACACTACCGACAACTGATCCAGTTTCTTCAAAACGTTCAAGAACTGGACGTCCATGTTAACAAAAATCATCACGTAATTTATGAAAAATATTTTTTTTTATAAAACGAGGATTTTCGTAATAAATTTGGATAACCAAAACGCGTTGTTTTGTTTTAAACGAACACATGACTAAAAATGATGTAGTTTTGACTTTTCATTTGGCAAAAAATTTTCGGGTTGTCACCGGACAATAAATATTTTTTTATTAACTTACAAAACGGAACACGTTTTATGTTTATTATACAAGAGAAACTAACAACCTAATGGCTCAGCTGGTCCTTTGTTTAGCATATGGGAGCAGCTGTGGAAATGAAATATCAATCAACAATCAAAGACGACTGGTTCCATTTGCTTCTGTTCTCTTGTTACAATAAATTGTTATGCAACAAAAAAATATACAAAATTGAAGAACTTAATATGAAAAGGTAAATTTAATTAGAAGATGAAAGAAACTTTTATGAATAAAATTCCAAAGAGCAGTAATAATACAAATGTTATGATTGAGTCCTAAATAAAAAAAAATCAAAGTATAATGTGGTTCATGAAATCTGAAATTTTAATTAATTAACGAAATATTTCTAAATTAATTGAATTGGTGCTAGTTTGTTGATCACAATTCGGCTGATCAAAAATATTTTGATAAAGTTTCTAGATTAAGGAAACAAACAATAAAAAAATTAAATTAAATTTAAACCGAGAAATAATTTACATTGGAAGAGTTTTCACGTTACCACACCAACTCTTCTCGATCGTGCATCGGAACATTACCACTTCTTTGAGAAATCATTTCAATTGCAATTAAGATGATTTAAAATACAAGAATTGTCAAGTTACCACCATAGTTCTGATTTCTGGATAATTCATTTAGGATTCCCTGAATTGGCGGTAATGTTGCAGCGCACCATATTGCATAGTGTTGCACCATGTAGTATGATGTTGCACCATGTAGTATGATGTTGCACCATGTGGCGGGATGTTGCGTTATGTTGCACTATGTTGTGGGATATCACACTTCATTGTGGGATGTTGAATACTATTTGGCCATATTGCACCATCTTGTTGATTGATGTTGTGTGATTTTTCACTATGATGCGTCATGTTGGCTTCGGGCCTTCCCTTAACATTTTTATTGGTTTGAACTATTTTGATAAAATGTTGGATAATTCATTTAGGAGGCTCCAGTTTAGAACGTCATGTAGCACCCTGTTATGTAATTTTTCACCATGCTGCATGATGTTGCACCATGTTGCATGACGAAACAACATGTTGTCGTGTTGCGGGATGCTGCATCATCTTGCTTGTGTCTTGTGTTTTTCGTTAATAAGATATCTGGCATTATGTTTCATCATATTGCGGAATGTAATCTCATTTGCGTTAAAGTAACATTATATGGTTATACTAATAGCGGCCTTTTAATAATGTTGGTTGTTATGAGTAAAAACATTGATTTGTAGCATTCGCTATCTAATTTATTGGTCCCGGTCCCCTTTTACATGTTTGCCGCCTCAAACAATTTTGATATCGTCTGGTGTCGTCTCTTTATTTAATTTTTTTTCGGCTAGTCACAAGAATTGATTTCGATGACTATACTAATTTCGGAAATTATCGGTTATGGGTCCTTCGTGAGGGCCGGAACCCTGTTCTAAATTATTTCTTAGGGTTTTCTAATGCCATGAAATGGATTGCGTTGAATCCAAATTTTGGAAAAATTCATTTATGGTTTTTTGGGTCGATCAATTTTACTTAAAATGGGTGAGAAGGAGATACGAGTGTCAAATTTCGGACCATATTAAAATAAAAAATTAACTAAAGGATATGGGACTCAGATTAATGATGAAAATGAGAATCAACTCAAGTCTTTTTGTATGTTAAACATGTGATAGAATTCCAAAATGAGTTCCGTTTGTGATTTTGAAAATTGAGCAAATTGGATGGAATGAAGATCTTTCTCAAAATAGTATGGAGCTCTAGATGAAACGAGACTGCAGGTTCTTTGTATTAAATAGAGCTTACCATTATGAGGCCAACCGAGTATGACGTAATTATAATTATTGTTTACAAAGTAAAAGTAAGCTTATAGTAATCATGTAAATTTTCTTGCAGGCTTACGAACAAATGGTTATCGAGGTAGTGTTTATTTGTCTGTGTCTTCTCTACAGCACAGACGGATTTACTGATTTAAACTTTTTTCATAAATTGGGAAGTACCAGGAAATCGGACCATTAAATGGATTTTTTATGCATTTTTGTATTTTGCAAATATTTTAGCATATAGCACTATAAATAGCACTGCGAAAAGATGGATTCAGTACAAAAAATTGCTAAATTAAATTTTTAATAATAAACTGTTATGACGGAAATTGCGGCATTTTCCAAAAATTTTAATTAAAATGCTCTTTTTAAAATTCACCGATTATTGATAAAAAAAATGTTTGTTTACCAAAATTCGGCTAAGTTTTTGTTTTATTATTGGGAAAATTAATTTTTGAGCAGAGATTACAGAAAATTCGTACCAATTCGGTTTGAGGTTATGAGATTACGAAACATACTACTCACGCAGGTGCAACACACGACATTGATTTATGGAATCAACCATTCGAAAGATATGCTTAAAATTTTTTCATCATATCTTAAGAGATTAAAGAAAACGACGCGATGTCGAAAATATGTCGACTTCTATATGTTTCTGCGATATCGCGTCTTTAAATGACGAAAATAATTTTTTTATGAACTCATCATAATCAAATTCCACAAGAAAGTCGGGT
Source organism: Nephrotoma flavescens (assembly GCA_932526605.1). Lineage (NCBI taxonomy): Eukaryota > Metazoa > Arthropoda > Insecta > Diptera > Tipulidae > Nephrotoma > Nephrotoma flavescens. The sequence goes on along the minus strand of OW052221.1, from coordinate 282,153,792 downwards.
GTTGGACACAGTATATCACCACTTCGTTTTTAATTAACTGCTCGTAAGAGAATTTATTTACTTATAGACCTAAGTGGAAGGAAATATGATATGAAATTGCTAATTTAATTAATGTATAGTCTCGATATATTCTTGGTATTACAATTAAAAATTTACGTACCAGTTTTGAAATGTCTGAAGCCAAATTTCTCATATCAAGGTTTCTATATTGCTCACTCAAAATTTCTACGTCGGTTTAAATTTCTTATAAAGGTTCCTGCAGCAGATCATGGGCAACCTCACAATAATTAAAATTGATTTAAATGATTTTCATTCCCTCAGGACTAGTTGAAGCGCCTTCTGGTAAGCCAAACATTTAAAACTACTAGATACGGCATTGATATTGCCTTTGGTCATTTCGTTACAGAGCATGCATTCTTCACCACATCTGCTGCAGTGATTTGAGCTATCGGATCCACTTCTACGACCGTAACCGTGGTATTTGAAGTATCTGGTTAACTTTACTTTTCCTGAATTCGTCAAGAAACCCAAACGATTTTAACTTAGCTGAATTTGATCGCTCTCCCTGCCATACTATTTGCGGACGTCAAAATTGCTACCTGCGTTCCATGATAGACGTTTATGAATAATTTACCCGTACAGTGCCTCCTGAGCCGCTTTCACTTCTTGAGAAGTGGTAACAACCTTGTCGATGTCTTTAATCATCAATAACGCCTCCTGGGCTAAGGTTTTTTACCTACACACTGCCCTCAATTGCTGTTGCTAGCTGATATCGAAATATTAAGGTCTGTGGTTCGTCTCCTTTAGTTCTAGCACTAGGTCGCCACTAAGAGTTTTTCTCACCAAGAATATTCAACGTCGGGCCGACTTTAACTTTTCGCAGCGAATTGGCTTATCTTCAATCAGAGAAAAACTTGGATCAAAAGAAACAAAAATCTGAGTCTATTTTGCCAAAATCTTGGTGATTTTCGATCAACCAAATCTTTTAGTTAAAAAAACGAACAAGATCTTATTCGGATACAATTTTAATTTGAAGCAAAAACTTATGGTTAATTTAATGGATAGAAATGGAAAATAATTGGTAACAGTGACTAACTATTTTGTTAAATTAACCAAGGGAAAAAATTATTGGTTTATGAATATTAGTTATTATTATTTTACTAGTTAATTCTACCAAAAAGTAACAAAAATGCCGGTAAATGTTGCAAACGTTTTAGGTTACACATTACATCAAGGTGGGGTTACCAAACCAACAACGTTGGAAGTTTGATTTCGAGCTAATGAAACATTGAATTCTTTATACTAAAAAATTCAGTCATCTCATCAGACTGTTGTGATCAAACTACAAAAATATTGAAAATACTTTGAACTTACATTCAAAGTATAATCACAATGCTTTAGCGAATTTTATAGATTCAGTTCAGACTAGAAAACTGGAAAACTGTTTTACACAAAAAATTGGCCTCTCTACAGTCCAGATGGACTAACTGATCAGGATGACACTTCATACTTTCGATTTTTTCATAAATTCAATGATCCTAGCGATATATTGAGGAAGTTTGTGTACCGGAAGTGGCGGCTCCTAAGGAAAGCTTTCACGTTTTTTATAGTTTTTCCCAAATATTACAGAAACCATATACTAAATAAAATTTGCTACGAAAGCGGAATTGTTTTCATGTGAATTGATTGATCGGTATTTCACTTTATAAGACAGTTTTTTAAATAATTTGAAAGGTAATAGTGAAATTTGGAGAAGTTACCAGATGCGGGAGGTTTTGTAGAAGAATTGTTAGTTTTTATAAGATTCTAATAAATTTGAAGATTAAATTTGTCAATAGGGTTGTAATTGTAGGTTTTCTAAAATTCAAAGAGAAATGAAGATTTTTGGTTAAATAACACAGTATTTATTAAAATTCTGATAAGTTGTGTTTTTACCGTACAAAACAAGTGTGGTGTATTCGAGATTTATATTCATTCGTGGTAGAAGAAGGTCGTGTGGTGGCCACAACATATACACCCCTCAAATCATTATTTCGTAAAACAATTTAAAATACAAGATGAAAGTTTCTGACAGTCATTGCTAGAATCTCAGATAGTCGTAAATCTTTGCCGATGTATAATTCTAAGTTGAAAAATAATTGGAAATTATTAAACGTGATTAGCAGACTTTAATAAAGCATGATTTTCTTAAATCTTCAATCTCAAATAATAACTGGTGGCGAAAAACATGACTACTTTGACTGTTATGACTAAATATGACTTCAAATTCAACAAAAAACTAAATATTTGGACTCCTTGAAGAGAAACCAAACAACCGGAAATCAACAGCTCCCTATATATGTTTCATTATGACTCACTAGCCATGAATATTATACGGGGAATGTAGTTAACTGCATACCATAGTTACATGAGCATCCAGTACAATTATAAAAAGGCAGACTCTATAACCTCTTGTCCACCTATTAAAAAGTTTTGCCAACCCCTCTGAAGCGCTAATAAAATAAGTGAAATTTCACCCATAACTCACCTATTACTCATGTAATATTTAGATCAGCAATAATGAAAAATAATAAATTTATTATTTAATTCGACGCATATTAAAGAAATAAAGAAGTTGCATAATATTTAGGGGCATTTAAATATCGATACTAAACATAAATTTAATACTCAATTCCCTTAGACGTATCACTTCATGCGACGTAACTATGGATCTTCCTGGTTACTAGATTTTAAAATCAAAATTTACTAAATAATTTTGTGCAAAACCCTCAATGAAAATTTATTAAGTCTTAGTTGGCTGCATTAGTTTGAATTTTTTTTTTTAATTTGTCACGTCAAAATTTCAAGTGATAGAAATTGTCATTTGAAGTGAAAGCAGTCGATAGGAAATATTTATAAAGCAGCATACTAAGTTTTAAAAAACAGTTAGAACGATTTTATTGAACAATTATTTTGTAAGTTTTGATTTAATGATCTAGTAACCAAGCAGATGAGTAGTCACATCACTTGAAGTGATGCGACTAGGGGAATAGGGGTGTTATTCTTCTCAGTACAATGAGCCAGTACAAACTAATTTTAACTGTTAGAACTGTGTATAAGGTTCCATGTTGTCAACTGAAAAAATAGGGCGCACAACAAGTAAAAAGCAATATTATACTGTGTGCATACCAGCTACGCCAAAAATATTTGTCAAACCCAAAGCATACTAAGGCTCGGTATTCACTCGCAAAATTTTGTCATGACGATAAAGTGTCATCAAAGAATATATACAACAAGAAAGAGATTTTGTTTGACAAAAATATACCAACAAAAATCCGTTTTATGATTTTCCGAGTTTTTGTTTGTAACTTTCGAAGAACGAGATGGCCCTATAATCATACATTTCTCGTTCTAACATTCGTTTTATAAACAGAACTTCGGCGATTTCAAAATCAAAGGAATCAATAAAAAAATCGAAAATATTGGAAAAGGGGAAAATTGCGAAGCAAAATATTTTTAATTATCTCGTACGTAATTTAGTAACGCTTTAATCTTCAAAGGATGCATTTCGTTTGAATTTATATTGGAAATGCAATTACGTATTATTTTTAAAAATAGCTCATGAAATCATCCAATTTTTTTTTTGTTTTGGAATATATATTACATGCCGAAATAATTTATTTGAAAATATTTGTTGATTTCTATGTCCATTGTATTTAGGAAAAATTTTGATTTTAGAAAAAATTGGAATGTGACACACATAGCTACTCACGTAGTGAAGGAAGTTTATGAATGGACATATTATTTTAATGGAAAACAAAATAGGTATCAATTCAAATAAAAATTTAAGAAATGGACAAGTGTTTGTTCTACAAAAGTGAACATCTACATATAAACGATTATTTTATTTTCGATTATTTTATTTCGATTTATGGTTCATTTTGGACTATTTTTCTTCTGCATTCAAAAATTTTTAATTTAATGAAAATTTACAATTGCGTGAAAGTGGAATATCTACGAGTTCACGTGTTATGCCTAGCCGAAGCCAATAAACGCAAATAACTAAAACATTTTCATTTATGTATAAGCTAAATATTTTGAATCTAACTATTTAACGGAGTTGATGACATGCTGTATAGATGGATTAGTTAAGAGTTTTTTCTAATTTTGTGCGTTTTAATTCAAATTTTAAAATTGCTCTTTGATATTTGATTTATGTATAAATTATGAATATATATATATATATATATATATATATATATATATATATATATATATATATGTAGTGCATATTATAAATATTAATTAAATCTGAAATTACTTAAACGTAATAATTTTTATTATGCGACTTTGCGTAGATTCATTGGTTTTGACTCGTTCTATGTACCTACATAATATATTGAATGATTCGATAGATAGATAGACATATAGAAATCCTATAGATCACGTTGTTTTACTAATATTCGAAGTGAAAACGGTGGCATTAAAGGGAATTGGTAGACTTCCTCAAATGAGCAAATAGAGCATCTTTTATTTTAGAGCTTCAAATTTTTGACCTATCCAAGAATTATCTCGGACAAATTATGCCAACATAAATCTTATTGATCATAGAACGGCTTTTGCAAAACGGCCTAATCTATTTAAATCTTACTTTAATCAGAGTTTCTAAAATATCTCGATAATCATAACCGATTTTATGATTTTTAAGGATTTGACGTCGCCAGTTTATATAATTAGATGTTATCATGAACTTAATTCTTAGATATAGAACACTGTGTACACCTTATCCATGATGTCAATCCTGGTTGGTGTGTATAGGACAATCCTAGTAAACGTAATTCAATCAAAGAAAATATACAACAAGGAAGTCACTTTGTTCGACAGAAATATACCAACAAAAAATCGTTTGTGATTTTCAGAGTATTTGTTAGTAATTTTCGAAGAACGTGGTGGTCCTTTAATCATCCATTTCTCTTTCTAACATTCATTTTATTTACAAAACTTCGGCGATTTGGAAAACAAACGATTGATTCGATAAGTAAACAAATTGAAAAAAAAATCATTTCCTTTCGTTATTCTATCATCCGATTCCTTTATAATAAAGTTATAATCAAACTAAAAATTAATGACACTATAGTCTAAATAGGTAATTTAACTAAAATTAGTTTTAAGTTAATAATAATTTTTGGCATGACAAGAATTCCGACATTTTATTGATCTTAAAAGGCGTTTGCGAAAAATTAACTATACGAGTTTTTACAATGATGGAGGTTTTGGCAGTTATGTAAACCGCATTTGGAATAATTATAATCTAATATCAAGACCATATTTAAAAAATGAACTGTGCTTAAGGATTATGCGTGCTCAGGTCTTGCTTGAGCCCTAACATCAAAAGTAGTAAAAAGAAAGGATTAGTTACTGACAGGAATGACTAGAACTCTACATAACTACCTATCTTGCTACCTTACTCATTTCTAATCAATAAAAACACGCAGATAATACATGCTTACGTATGCGAAGATAGCCCAAAAACCAGCATGGAAAAGACTTTATAAAAAGGTGGGTGTCCTCACTAAAATTCATCAAAAAGCTATTCTGCCCGAAAAATAAAAATAATTTACCTTCAAGTCATACTCTATCCCGAAAATTAAAATAAATGTCTGGAAACTGGTAAAAGGAATTTTTCTATTAATAAATTGCTTTCTTTGGGCTCTTTTAAAATTGTTCAGGAATTTAAAGAAAGGTCTCAAAGTTAAATCATAGATAATGAAGATGATCATGATTTCGAAAAGCATGTCATCAACTCCATTAAATAGTTAGATTCAAAATATTTGGCTTATACATAAATGAAAATGATTTAGTTATTTGCGTTTATTGGCTTCGGCTAGGCATAACACGTGAACTCGTAGATATTCCACTTTCACGCAATTGTAAATTTTCATTAAATTAAAAATTTTTGAATGCAGATGAAAAATAGTCCAAAATGAACAATAAATCGAAATAAAATAATCGAAATTAAAATAATCGTTTATATGTAGATGTTCACTATTGTAGAACAAACACTTATCCATTTCTTAAATTTTTATTTGAATTGATACCTATTTTGTTTTCCATTAAAATAATATGTCCATTCATAAACTTCCTTCACTACGTGAGTAGCTATGTGTGTCACATTCTAATTTTTTCTAAAATCAAAATTTTTCCTAAATACAATGGTCATAGAAATCAACAAACATTTTCAAATAAATTATTTCGGCATGTAATATATATTCCAAAACAAAAAAAAATTGGATGATTTCATGAGCTATTTTGAAAAAAAATACGTAATTGCATTTCCAATATAAATTCAAACGAAATGCAGCCTTTGAAGATTAAAGCGTTACTAAATTACGTACGAGATAATTAAAAATGTTTTGCTTCGCAATGTTCCCCTTTTCCAATATTTTCGATTTTTTTTATTGATTCCTTTGATTTTGAAATCGCCGAAGTTCTGTTTATAAAACGAATGTTAGAACGAAAAATGTATGATTATAGGGCCATCTCGTTCTTCGAAAGTTACAAACAAAAACTCGGAAAATCATAAACGGTTTTTTGTTGGTATATTTTTGTCGAACAAAATCTCTTTCTTGCTGTATATATTCTTTGGTGTCATGACAAAATTGTATTTTTACACTCACAACTATTAACACCAAAATGTATGTAAAATCATTTTTTGTTCTTTGTTTTGTTTAATTGAGAGTCAAATACAAATTTTCTACTCATTTTGTCACAGTGTCATGACAAAAACATTAGCAATTTTAATAAATTTTCTCATTGAGCTTTATACGACACAATCTTCCATCTTTAAACTGGTTGGCCTAAATTCATTTTAATGACGTCCACATAGTTAGAGGCTCACAGTGTCACAATGTGATCTTAGTACAACAATAAATATATTGATTTAATTATGAATTCAAATTTCTTGAAAGCGTATGTCCTAGATTTTAATATGTATCACTATCAAAATAATATACAACAAAAATTTTTTATTTGCTGTTGTAAACTTTGTTCTAGTTTCGAACTTATCAACTTTTTTTGTAAATATATATGACAAAATGAAAATAGCACATTTTTTATGCATGTAGATACGGATTGGTACAAATCTGGTATTTTATTCATGAATAAATTTTGCCCTGAAAAGTTACCGAACTTGAAAGAGACATAACAATTTTTTCCAACTCCTCTATATGTATAGACGAGTATATTGCAGGAGCACAAAAGTTTTCCAAGCCAAAACACCATTACGAAAATTATTAACTTAATGAAATTCTTAAAGAAAATGTAATAATGCCAAGAATATCATTCCTTACTCATAAATATCAACCGTAGCATATATACAAAAAGCTGTTGTGCGATTATTTGCTTTAAATATTAAGTTCCGGTGACAAAAAGCTTTCTGTATACTCTTATCGTGTAATTTGTATAGGGGGATACCGTCTCTAGTAGCTACACATATATATGTATATAAATACGAAATAGCCTGGCGTGGGCTTTACACATAAATACATTTTATCTGTAACTGTAGGGGTTAGTGGTATGGTACGGTACGGTACGGTATACCATTGTTTAATTTAGTTGTGGGTAGAATTCCGTTTATTGTATACAGCATATCTATATATACGAGAGTATACCCAGCAAAGAGAAACGTGATATTTAACGGAAATTTTAATTATCACAAAGGAAATTAATTTAGTCTGGATAACAGAGCACACATATACATAGACACAGTGAAAAAAGCCTAATCTAAAAAAATAAAGCAAAAAAAGCGTTGAAAAACAATTTTTATTTCACTCAATTTTGAAAACGGATACGAAACGACTAACATCACAAATTTATATTATTTCGCAGTTTCCGTCCCACCGCACCGCACAGAAATATTATGTATACAAACACGCGTGAATCCAAATATTGCGACACGTCTGTACGTATATCGTCGTCGATATATATAGAAATGGTAAGCCATATAAAAAAAATCGCTTCCATTTCGATTAATTGATAAAATCATTGGTGTATCACGAATTATTCGGAGTCCTCCTCCTTCGCCGCACTGCTGTACAAATTTATTAAATTGACCCAATTGAAAATTTATATCAGATATAAATGGAGCAAATTTGATATCCTTTTATATAAAGCGTATGATATGAACTAAAACATATTTTGTATCCTTTTTTATGTTCTGCCTGTTGTTTTACATCCTAATAGATTAGAAATTAGATTTTAAAATGTTGGGTCGGTGCGGAGGATGATAACGGGATTGAGGTTATATAGGATTTGGCCCAGGAAATACGTTAAATTACTACTAATCTATTCGGAAGTATAAATTATGTAAAGGATATAAGAAAATTTCAGGAAAATGATGAAAATTAATAATTTTGTTTTTGGTTTTGTTTAATTTATAAAAATTAAAAATATTGGCCGTAATAGCAGAGCTATTAACCTCTATAAAAAAAGTTATGGGAGGTAGTAAAATTAATTTATACATAAAGCTTTATTCAAAAAATTCAAACTACGCTTCAAATGAGACACTACGATGATAGTCTTGTTTAAGTGATTGTGAAAAAGTCTTTCGGAGTTTATAAAACAAAAATTTAGTTTTGTCCTCTCTACATCGAATTATTCATCTATAGGTTAGGTTAGGGTGATTATCCTAAAGAACTGGCATTGACACACTGATGTGTGTAGCGGTGCTACATTTTTTTCTCTCAACCAGCGCCAGGGGACAGGGAGGGACAGGTGCAAAGTAAGCGAGGAATTTGCCTTCAGTTTGCATATTTTCAAAAATGTGTCACGTAATAACACCCATACTGGATATTGACAGGTCTAGTTTTGGCCAGATCCGCCTAGTTTTAACGCATGAGATACTCATCTGTCGTTTGTTGTTCTAACTTCTAGCTACTTTATAATTTCCAAGTAGCGAGCAGCACACCAACTCCACCTTGCTTGGTCAAATGAGGCATATTGTGCCTTGCTGATCTAATTCAAACGCCGTTTCATTCACCTTAATATTAAAATATCCTGGCACACACATCGAGTGGATGTTGAAGTGATCTCCCATCTTGTTGAAAACAAAAAGAGTGGTTGACTCACAGAAAACCCCTTTTCAACCTTCCCATCCATATTTGAACCATCAGTAAAGAAATTAACACCTTCAGTATTCATAAATGCTTCCATTTCCAAAACTAGTCCTCTCTAGTGTGAATATTATCCCTTGTAGTATTTGGGAGGTTACTGTTGCTTGTTTGAAAACGCTGCAATTTATTTAAATATAATATCTAGAGGTGCGAGATTAAAGAGAATCTCTAGTACTTGATGTTCTCCCAAAAGCATTGGTCTGAATATTTAAAGCTGGCCACAAAAGGTAACCCTGTGTAATAAAAAGAGCCTAATAGTAGAAATAAAGAGCCAATATACATGAGGGGCTCCAAATCCCATCTTTATCCAATAAAATTTTTACAGGAGTAAAGCGCTGTTATAGATTTCTTTACTCTTTCTAATATAATAGGTGCGAGTTGAGTTTGCTATCCAGAATGAGACCAGATACTGCGCTTTATCAGTAATGGTTATACAACACCATTTAAGGTAGGGAGGACTGTCTTAAGAATGAATATAATAGGGAGAAGAACCAACTCATTTTTGTGGGAATTCACAATCAAACCACAACTGCTAGCCTAATTTGTGAGAATGCTAAGCGCACTTTGCATGAGTTCTCTAAAGGTGCAAGGATATTTACCGAAGGCACCATTCGGAAAATCGTTAAGGTTTATTAACAGTTTATTTATGTTAGTAGTATTATTTATGTTATATGTTTAGTTCCAAAGAAGATGTAATAATAACCAACGTTTTTAATTCAGGGGAGATTTTTTTATAAAATTTTCAATTTAACCGATATTAATTTATTGTTTCATATGATTCATATTTAATTAATTAAAATTTAACGTTAAAAGTGTTATGTTTGGAAAAGGTCTCGTTTGAAGAGGTTTGGAAGAGATTTGAAAGCGGTATTATCTGTTTCATACAGCCGAAAATTGTCGATAAAGAAGTTTTAAAATTTTCAAGCTTCAAATGGTTTGTAACTGTTGTTAAAGTGGTTTGAAATTCAAGACTATGCCAGGCATACTCTGCCAGGCATACAAGTTAATCTTCTTTACCCACACAATCAATCGAACCAAACTGCATTATCGACATTTTAAAATATTCGATAACAGAATTATTATCTGCACCATCATTTTACGATTGGGATAGTAAAGCCATTATCTGCATTACCATCGTTCACCTGAATTAGGAAAGACACTATCTGCGTTACCATCTTTCTGCTAGATAATTTCGGCTAGCTTTAACAGTATTGTTAGAGGACACATCCAGGTAGGCGTCATGCCTCTGTTTTTGAGCACTTGATCTACGCAGCCTCTGTGTAACGTGCCCACCTTCCCCACGCACAGAGAGAAGAGTTCCTGCATAATCGCTTCTAGGCTGAAGTTGTTAAAACCCCTTTCTTTATCCAAAAAGGTTAAAATGAAATATTCCTTAGTTCAAATGATTTCTCTTAGCAGTTTCCGAAGATTTCCCCTTGCAACATACATTTCGTGATTTCGACAGCCTATTCTGCTCGACTGATCTGCTAATGTGGGCTTCTATCTGACTTCCACTGGAAAGTGAGTTATAAGTAGTAGTTACAAAAATCCTGTACTAGTTACGGTCTTAGAACCATCAAACCCTTGAAGAAAACTCGGACTAGTGAGGCTTAGAAATAGTATTTTAATTTAGTTAGCCTTAGAAGACTCCTGTATTTCTCACTACATTATAGCCTCCAGTCATTTGTTTTGGCCTTTCTTAATGCGTATTTGTATGTCTTGAAGACTTTCTTGTAGCAGTCTCAGACCTTAACAGCTTTAAAATCCTTTGATTTCTATTTGATTTTGGCGGGTGTTTTAAAATCCTTTTGAAGAGGTTTACCCACAGGACTACTAGGAGTACACGCAACTAAAATGGCCTTATTACAGGCGTTGGATGGCTAGTCCACAAGAACATTAAGCTCCCGTTGTTCTAAAAATATCTCAACCGATTTTGCTCATGTTTCAATTGCTTGGTTTTTTGAAGGATTATGTCTCCAATTCAAATTAGAAATAAACATGATCAGAAAAGGAACAATCTTGCGACACTTTCCTATTCACTAAACTATCCATAATGGACAAGTGTAATGTCTAGTACTTCTATTTCAAGTTATTGATATTGGTTTACAGCCAAGGCTATTCAGTAAGGAGATAAGTTAGTCCTATATGAATAAAACGAGATAAGTTAACGAGATACTCCAATTTTTTGTTTTTGAGCCTCCTTTAATGAGTTTCCTAAAATGACAGGACAATAACATCATATGGAAAGTTCGCTAATATTAGCCAGATAGTTTGACCATCCATCTCAATACTAGTTGTGACCACATCTGAATTATTTAATAACAGAAAGTTATTCAGATTATTTTTAGTAAAAATAAAGGCAATATTTTTACTTATCTTCTTAGCATACAGCAGTTCATTTTTAAGATTCCTAACCCCAAGTATTCGGTCACCATTGGCCCAACGTTCTTGGACTAGTACAATGTATATTTTCTCTGCACTTGGTACGAGCATGAGCCGTGCTCACCGAAGCTACCTTGGAATGATGGAGGTTAATCTGCGTGAACCTCAACATTAGGTTTGCTCTTTTGCTCAACTTCCATCACAGTTGCATAAGGGTCCTGCTCTGACTGTGATTCCTTCTAGAATTCACAAAGTAATCCCATCGAAGTAGACATCTTCGTGTCTGCAGAGAGTGTTTCTACCTCCTTACTCATTTTCGTGATTTTAAAGTTGTCAGCCTAGGCCTCTAACTGTATCGGTGCCCTCAAGCAGCACAGGTAAAGCGACCCTATTTTTAATATCAGAAATGCTGAACTTTAATCAGCCTTTGATTCTTCCAACTTGGCCATACTCCAGTCGGCGGTTCAGAATTTCTAATTTGTAGCATTTCCAGAATTTCTATTGGGTCGCTAGGTTCCGCTGAGTTCCAAGCTCCCGCTCTATACTTATACAGGGAATATCCTTTCTATCGAGTACTTATACTCGTAGTCTTGCACCAGGCCACACTTCACCAGGGCATTTTTTTCAAGGCCAATGACCATACACAAGATGTCTAATTTACAGCCAGCTGAAGTAGGTCCAGAGTTTTCTCTCATAATTTCTAGGAAAGTGGCGGCTAAGGACTCTCCTACTTTACTCCAACTACTGCACGAAATAATTCCATCTTATTGGGCTCTGCCATTGATAGCCACCACTAAGTACTCTTTCAACACCTCATTGAAAGACCAAGTGACAACTTCCTGCACTATTATCTTCTTTGCATTCTTCTGTGATTACACTTTTGATCTCTACCTTTCGGTGTGAGAGCCTTCAGAGGAACTTTCTTGCTTGATTTAAATGTTTTTAGCCCATGAAAACTTGTTTGACCCATGGGCTGTAGATAGGACATAGAAATTTAGTCTGCACAGCACCACATACACACAGACCCAGTGGGACACGCACAGATTTTTTATTATACACGACAGTTTTACCTCAGGTAAAGGTACCGTCCACAAATTGGGGAAAAAATTAACCTTTTCAATTCATTTTCGTAGTAAAATAAGGTCTATCATGAAAATTTCCAACCTCGAGATTTTTTCAGATTTACTTTCCGCTATATCGCATAGTCAAGAAAAGTTTTTTTTTAAATCACTGTGTGCCTGAGAATGCAGAATAAATGTCTGTGTGCTCGGTCCAGCCCAGACGGAATATTCTGAAAAGAATATAACATTTACGAAAAAAAGATTAAAAATTAAAAATTGTAAATTAAATTTCAAGCAAAATAAGTTCAGATTCAAATTTTTGCAATTTTCACGGAAATAACGAATTTTGATAAAAAAAAACTTTATTTCAACAAAATCATTGGCATCTCGACAGTCCAACCGAATTGACGATTCGGAATAAAAGTTCTTATATGAACTTTTTCCATTCATTGGGAGAAAAAAAAAATTAAATTTTCAACCAACAGTCAACCCTTGTTGGTTTTTTGATTATACAAAACAGTGTTACCAAAAGTGAGGCAAGTTTAGATTTTTTGCTTTAGAAATCAAGTATGGTGTAGTCGAGGTCTTTGTATACATTCGTGGTAAAAGAAAATCGGGTGTTGGCCACAAAATATTTTTAGCCCTGGATATTATCAGAAAAATTTATAATTCAATAAAGTTTTATGTACTGAAAAAATAAACGACGAACACCTGTATTAACACTTGATTTTTTAAGAGAGAATAGAGCTTTACATATACAGTTTAATTTTTAATTGCAGAGCTATTAAAATTATCAATGGTCGATTGCAATTTTAGCGACAACTATAAACCGATCATATGGCACATAGGCTGACCTCCATAAAATCGGATCTCGCTGTTCTTGAGTAAGGCTCTATACAAAAACGCAAAGGAAGCCACAGGTAACACTAAACAGGTTATCACTCATTTTGTTTAAAATTTGTATCAACATAAACCACAAATCGATCATAATACTCAAAAAACCACCTAACAAATAATCCAGCACACATAGAGAGGCATTCCATGAAAACTTGAATGCCCAGGTAGGTCCTACGATATGCTTCTAAAGCCACACTATGCAATGGGGCTCCTTTAAAACGTAGGTACGGTCCATAACTATTCGGCCATAAATGGGGTCGGTTATAGTCCTGGGCTGACGACCCAAATTACGATACCCGTGTCCCTATTGTTATTTTTTATAGCTGTCATTTACAATAATTTCGTCAGTAATCAAATATCAAACGGTCAGCCAAGCACTACCACAACTGATTTGTGCTGGGTTATTTTCTCTCCAACCCAATTAATCACAATTATCCAACAGTACATAATCCAAAAGAAAGACAAGACAAAACTGGACCAATTAGGAAGTTCAAGATACAAGCATTACAATCTTCATACTGCTAGATAAGTAACTAGAATCCAAACAGGATATATAAGAGAACAGCGTATTTCGTTCACCGAGTACTTCAACCGGGGTCAACCATGCCGTGGTGCTGAAAACATTGGGGTAATCATACCCATTTGTATGATTTTTTTAACTTTTTAATAAATTAATAAAGCTTCGGTTGTCACTACGACTTTTTATATCTTGGTGGTCCTGATTACATCGACACTTGCAAATTCATATTAGACTGGGATCAAAGATACGTGAGCTACATCGGTGGCGTACGCCAATTTACCGAGTAATAGAACTAAATTTGAATTAAAATACGATCATGAACAAGAATTTTCGTGCCACCATACTAACATACATGATCAAACACTGTTACATCACTACAATTTCGAAAATTAATTTCAAAAGTAAAAGAAATTAATTCAAACTGAATCTGAACGTAAATTCGATCACGTAAAAAAATATTCTTATGCCCGTACTAATTTATTTTGCCAACATTGTTACACTATATCACAATTTCGAGGATCAATTTTAATGCAAATGAAATTAATACGAGCGACAGTGAACAATAATTTTCATGTCACCGTGCTAACTTACTTGTCCAAAACCCGATTGACTAAATATTGACTATTAAGAGTGTGGCATTTAGCATGATGTGAAGGGTATTGGAATTGGAAAAATTTAATTCAAAACAAAAAAAAAAATACAGAAAAATGAAAATTCTAATAACGGGGGAAAAAATAAACAAAAAAACAAAAAATAAATACGTCCACAACATGCTTGCTATAAATTTGATCAAAATAGAAGCTTCGAGCGGTTGTTGTGCGGCTAAGCATCATGGTATGGGATACGTGGCTGCAATCGAGTTTAACCGCTATACTGGAAAAATAATAAGTAACTAATTACCAAAATAAAGATCACCTTGGATAGTTATAGAGGAGGGGGGAAAGGGTGATAATTTGTTAATGGCATTGCAAATAAGGCAAGAATCCGGCCATAGGGAAATGACAATGCAGGCAGGTAAAAGATCTCCTCAGCTTGTTCCAAATTATTAAATTTAACCCCAAATTATGTAGATAGTGTGGTGCAGACTGAGGATTGTCTGGCTCACTGTATGATAATATATTCAAGAGTTGATCGTGATTATTTTGCATCTATTGAGTTAGATGTATTTAGAGACAGGGTTTTTGTGGAGACCGAAAAGAGTTCCGAAATGCGAAATTCATGTTTTGAAAACAGTTGGTAACGAGCTAGCTAAGGAAGAAAATTCTTTAGATAGTTCGCGGATTATGGTGTTAGGTTTCATCGTAACAGGTTTACTGGGTTAATGGGGCGTACTACCACAGCCCAGAAACAAGGAAGTCTTACCAAACTGCAACATATTTAGAGCTGTTAATAAAAGCTGGCATTAAACCAAAGGACGTGGACGATCTATTTTCACCCCCAAATTTGTAAATTGCAAAGAACCAACAAAAGGCTTAAATAACTAGAAGAAATTAATTCTATTTTCATATTTTCACTGGTTATTAGAAATCGTAGTGGAAAATTGGAAAATAATTTATAGTTCCAAGAATATAAATTGAATGGTTCCGAGGAAATCAAGAATTCGACATTTAAACTAATTGAATATATATCTAAAAAAAATCTAACTCAAATTCTGTGCAAAAATATATATTTTGAGACAATCTGCAACTGACTGACAGAACAAAAGTTAAGTACCACAAACACACACACACGCACATAATGGAAATCGGGATGGGACAATATTTTACTTGCCCTAAACAAAATTACATCGAAAATCAAATTTGCTTTTTTCGTTCCATGTTAGACGTTTTTCTAAGGCGATATCGGAAAAAGGTTATTCTCATGCTGATTTTGAATAAAGCTTGTGTATCTACGTAGAAGACCACCTACGGTCTTCATGTTTGGTTTTGCGCCCCGACTCTAGGGATTTTACATTTTTACAACTCAACAAATAGTAAAATGAAATAGTTTTCCATTTTCAAATGCTTTCGGTGTATTACGTATAACGTTCTATTTGTATATTAAGGACGGGATGGTATTGGGCAGGGTACACTCAACGGTCGTATACTAAAGCATATACATATATACGGGTATAGTAAAAATTCGTTTTTGATTTCTGGAAAAGAGGGAAATTAAATGTCGATTCCTTTTTGTTGATGGATAAAATAAAAAAAAAAAAAAAAAAGTTTTGCTGCTGGAGATTAAAGTACAGAACTGAAAGAAAAAAGTTAGAATTTTTTTCGATAAATTGATTTGGATTTCTGTTGAATTTTGAGCTGTTTTAGGAATATGAAATTTTTACTTTTGTACACAATATGTGTGTGTGTGTGTTGTTGCTATTCAATTCCAACGAAATCAAAAAATTGTATTAAACTGAAATTGTTGTATAATATGTTGCTGTATATGAGTGTATGGTGCTTGTGTGTGATTGGGAATTCTTATCTCAACATTTTTTAGCTTTTTCTTGAAAATTGGATCGTGTATTAATGTGAAAATCGTGCGGTCGAATGAATTTTTAACATAACCGTTATGATTGGCGGAATATACGATATGCGCTCTACTTAATCGAAACAATAGAGTAAAACTTTTATTGAGTAAATTGAAACACGTTTGGATGCAATCATTAAACCGCAAATAAAAATTAAACTGTTCAAAAGTTAACATAAATATTCGGTTTTATATGATTTGCATAAATTTGTATACTTATATATAATTTGAAATGTTAGATATAGCGTTCTTCTGTTTTACTAAAAATTTAAAACGGCTGACAGTTTGATATTTAAAATACAAATAAATTCGTCTTCCAACTGAATAATATTTCGATTACCGAAGTAAGCTATTTATCCACTTCCTTCTTGTTCCAGAAGTCATGAATAAAACCTTTGTATTTAATAAATAATCATCAGCAATTTTAATATTCATTCTATCGTCAGATATGTTAGAGTATCATTTGGGCGCATTAATTTGTCGTATGCATTGTCACCCATTAGAATTTTAGAAAATTGTCTTATCATAAGAACAATATTGTGCAAGATAACCCAAATATTGTTGGATGAACTCAATGCACTCAATATCATGAAAAAAGAACACGAGTACATAAGTCGGATTCAGTGTTGCGTTCTGTCGTTCCATCCTTACTTCTAAAATTTTTTTAAACTAATTTCACTGGTTAAAAATGACGTTTATTTCCTTGCGAATTTTTTTCAGCAACTTTGATTGATTTAAAAAAAATCAGAAGGAAATTTAATTTATCAATGGCACTATCCTGGTAATACCCCGTGAATAGGGAACTGGGGAAAGAATTTATATATAATTTCTGTTCAAATATTTTTTCCGGTATACTGAGGTAAAAAGCTAGTATTAAATTTTTTAAAACAAAATTAAATTGGGAATAATCTTCCCGGCCAATTTAGATATAGAAAAATTATTCCAAATTTATATATATTTTCATCAAACTTTTTTCCTTAGTAGGCCGGAAAAAACATATTTGAATAGAAATGACATATAAATTGTTTCCCCAGGTTTATATCCCCGGGGAATTACCAGAATAGTGCCAGAGGAAGCGAATTATTAAATGTTTGTTGTTTGGTGTAAATGACTTTAGTGCATCATAAGGAATTATAAATCTCTGTTATGAACGAGCTTGGTGGTTGTTACGACTGTGTTGTCGTCAACAATACAAATTCCATTTTATGGATTACATCCCCATTTTTTGTAAATTTTTGTGTTTCCATTCTCCTCGGTTTTTGCGTCCGGGTTTTTTGATGTCTAAACGCGGTTAGTGGTGGATGGATTCCTGTGTTTTTTTTGTTTTGTTGGTAACTAAACGAAAATGGGAGAGGAGCGAGAATAACGCGCATCGAGTGTGTGTGTAAAGCAAAACATTCCATAAGAATGTTTTTCTTATATGCCTCTCGTTTACATCAATGCGAATTGATGTAAACGAGAAACAGAGAAGAAAAACAATTCTTCTGGAATGTTTTGCGCGTTATTCGGCGTAAGATTTTTTTTTTTGTTCATTCAAGTTTTGATAGTCTGGTTGATAATTTTTGTGAAAAATAAAGTTTTAATGGTAATTTCTTATAAAAAAAAATATTATTAAGGTTAGTTTTTGAGTCTTGATTTAGCACCCTATTAAAGTTAGCCGATAGTTTCCAGCCGAAAGATAATGCAGATAGTGTCTTGACTATTTTTAAACTCTCTTTATACTCTCGCTCCTATCGATTTTTAAATTCCTATAAACTGAAATAATTTCTCCTTCACCCGAATGATGTAACCCTATCCTAAATTCTCCTAAATTCGAATTCATAACAGATTTTTGCTGTATTCAAGACACTATCTGCATTATCTTTCGGCTGGAAACTTTCGGCTAACTTTAACAGTATTGTCGGCTGATAACTTTCATCTGAAGCATATTAATATTTGACATTTCATATTATATTTTCGGCTGAGATAGCAAAGACACTATCTGCATTATCGATTTTTTACTTTCGGCTGGAAACTATCGGCTTACTTTAATAGTATTGATTTAGCATGGATATAAAAAGTTGTCTTGATTGAATATATACCACGATATATATAATTAAAATATAACTATATTGTATAATAAAAATAAAAAATATATATTTTGTATAAAACGATATTGGGTTGTATAAATAAAATCCAGAAATTGAAAAAAAAGTTTTGTTTTGGGAAGTGCATCGTAGTGTTAAAATGGCGCAGTAGATAGAAAGGCTGTCTCCTAAGTGGCGGACCCGAGTGAATATAATTTATTAAAAATCTGCATTGTGGGGTCAAAATTTTGGTGTGCTTACGGTTGGCGAGGCAACGCCAAATATTTACGGTTGGCGGCAAGGTCGCAACAATATCGGTTAAGGCAGGCGGATGCCCATTGAAGAAAAATAATATATACTGGTACATTTTATCTGGCGAGGCAACGCTCAGCATATTTCAGTGGCCAGTTGAGGCCAGCTGTCCTGTTTACAGTTACCGGCAGTTGAGTCGCGTTAGGAAGCGTGTATCGGCATAACCAGGCCGCAACCTAAGGCTGCAACAGTAAATTATCTATTAACGGTGAGCCAACGCCCATCTTCTTTGGTGGCCAGTCGAGGCCCAAGATTTTCGGTGGTACCACGCCCAACGTAACGGGTAGCCAACCGGCACCTCGTCATTTTTTGGTATCGGGGAGAGGCCCCGCAACGCCCAATTAATTTTTGGCGGCCAGTCGAGGCCAAGATATTTAACGGCACCAAAGCCGCAACGGTCCGGGGCGGCGACCCTGAGGCATGACGGCCGCGCAAGGCCGCAACAGTTTTTGTATTGTTAAGGTACGATTTTTTTTTTTTTGTTTTTTTATTTATTTTTCTTATTTCATTTTTGGTATTTTTTTAAATTTTTATTCTAAATTTTTTAAATTTGTATATAAACATTTTTTTGTAATCGAGCGCCGGATAGCGGTCGCGCGCTCGATGTGCATTGCTCTCGCTTCTCTCCCTCTCTTGTTTTTCTCTTTAGGGAAGTGGTGGTTTCTGTATTTTTTTTTTGTTTGTTGTGTGTTTAAATAAATAAAAAATAATGAATTATTAATTTTTTTTGGTTGGTTGTGATGAGGGGGGAATTCCCATCCTGTGTCGGCGTAGGGTAAGCGGTCCCTTGGTGCCCGCATCCGGATTCGAAACTGGTGTTTACCACCGTGCGAGTTCGAGCGGATGCGCGCACCAGGGCACCTCTCTACCGTTATGATTTTTATTTTATTTTATTTAAAATTTTCTGTTGTTCGTTCCTCAGGTTCCGGCCGACGAATTTCCGCAGAACATCGGGTTTTTATTTGCGTTATTTTTATTTTTTTTTAAACTTTCTGTTAATCACGGTGTAAGCCAGGAGCCATGCATGCCTCAAACCCCACGACCCTTCGCACTTCTCCCTGAGAACGTAGCCGGCAAAATATCACCGTGGAGGCCTCTGCATGCGCTTAGTGAAAGCTGCAGGTTGGCAGTAGCCAGCCTGTAACATGGTTAAGTATTATTCTAATATCATTCACAGTATTGAATTTAGATTCCTTGGGCTGCAGTGTTGTTCAGAATTGCCGTTTTTCAGAATTGTGGAAAATATGCGTAGCCAATTGATTTTTGCTTAGGCAATGTAGACAATTTTTGGAATATGTAAATAATTCGTAGATAGTAGAATTTTGTTTTTTTTGTATTCAAATTAAGGTTTTTGGCACGAGGAGGCAATTTTATACTTTTAAAGTTTATTACGGTTTTCCAATAAACTAAATTTTTGCAAAAACAGGTGTGATTATAGAATGTTTAAACTAATTAAACAAATTCAAACTCATCTTCAATTTTTTTTATTAGTAATGCAATCTGCTGTTGTCGTTAACCTTGCATATCATAGGTTGCTCAGTAAGTTTGGTCAGTGTTGTTTATTGAATACTGGAGCGGCTAAGCCGCCAGTCAAAATTAAAGTACTCTTGGAAAAAAATAAGAATAGTGTATAGTGGAGGGTAGATAGTATTAATTTGGTGGTAGGTGGTTGTGATTAAGTGGTTGTGGTTAGGTGGGGTGGTATTGGGTAGGTGGGTGGTAGGTTAGTGATAAGTAAGTGTAAATTCATAAAGTCATAAGTCCTTCGCATCAATTTAAAACTCACAGACGAAAAGTGAAAATTCTCATAATAGAAAACGCTCAGCAAGTATAGTACACAGCAGGACAATGAATCAAGCTGGGTTTGAAATATTCTGTCAAATACAAAAAGTTACATAACGACTAAATTTAAAAACAATTTTTACTGCTTACATTTTTACATTTGGAAGACTTCGCGGAAAAAGATGTTTCGAGTGAAATGACGTTCATCTCGCATCAAGTTTCCTTGTTCAGGATTTTCCATTATGCGGACTTTCATTTGTGCAAGATTTCTGCTGCTTGACAATGCAACGTACAGCTGCGTCCATGCGAAAAAACTGTTTTCTGTAGATCAAATCCGACTTGATCGAAATATTGACCTTGCAATTTGTTGATTGTGATGGTGTATACAGGAGTGACCGAAAATTGTCGTCGGTCCATTATGAATGGCAATGTGACACTACATTACTACACTACAAAGACAAATATCTCCACGATAGCACTCTGATAAAATTTCAGCTGTTATAATGTTTCGGTGCAGCGTCTTAACAATCACTCGAGTACATTGAAAATTCCTTTTTTGGGCTTAAGTTTCTCAGTTGCATTATAATTACTCCAGGCTTCCGAAGTAAAATATGAGGTTCGCTCCTGATGGCGCTAATCATGGAGAAACTCAGCTAGATAATTTTGTACATTATTTCGATTCTCTGAGATCACCGCACCATGTCGATAATCTTACAATTCATCCTAAGAGTCTGTTGATTTGTCGGTGCAACAAAACAATTGAACTGTGCAATTTGAACTGTGCATAGTCATTGTTCATACCAACATGCACAGACCAACTTGTAACAACCAGTTGTTGTTCTCTTCTTGACCTGCACTTGGCATATTTATCGTACGCGACAATTGAAGAAAGTTTCTCCACAGATTTCTCAATTTTATATAACACTCGATAATGTCAGCTTACGTTCTTTTCACATCAACTGGAAGTGTCTGTCGAAAGTCTCCACCAACAACGAAAACCTTTCCGCCGAAAGGCATTTCGCAACAGCTTGTCAATGCAGTGGAGTTCGTGCTTTGTCAGCATTCAAATCTCATCGACAATAATAAGTGAAGCTTCTCGCAAAATGTTTGCTTCGGGTAATTTCAATCGCATCGCTGAGACGTGTCAATCAGCGGTGCTGTTCCGCTTTCTCGACCTTTGTGTTTGTTAGCTGCATCTCTTACTGAGGCTACATATTCTGCAGCAGCAGATACACTTTATTTCCCTCGTGTAATGGTGGTCAATCTTTTTATTTTACTCGTTTTTTGAAAACGCTAAATATTTGTCAAAATATTTGCAAAAAACCAAAAATCTTCAAAGGAAGCTGTGATATATATGTCGCAGTTGGCTATACTTATACTCGTTGAAAAGAAGGATTCGTATACTAAAAAAGTTGTGTCAGTAGACGGCTGAAATTGTGAATGGTGTCTGTGGTCCCAATTCTGTCACAACCAATCACGTACAATTTTGGTTTCGTGGATTCTGTTCTGGAATTTCGATATCAAAGATTCACAACGCAATGGAAGGCCTATGGTCGAAAATACCGATAAATGCTGGAAATTATCGAAGTAAACCATCATGCGAGCTGTTGTAGTATCGCCCAGTATAGCGGAAGATCGTCCACAAAATTGTTTTAGACCATTTCCATCAGGCTGGATTAGAAAAGAACCACGATTTTTGAGTGCCGCACGAGTTGACGCAAAAAAACTTAATGGACCGTGTTTCCTTCTGCGAAGCCTTGGCCAAACGGAAAAAATTGAGTCATTTTTGAAGCGGATGGTGACTGGTGCCGAGAAATGGGTCACATACGATAATGTGTGTGTTTGGTAGGATTGAAAGGGAATCATCTACTATGAGACCTGCTGCCCAATCGCAAAACGCTCAATTCGGACCTCTTGGCGGAGTAAAAATTTCATCAAGAGATGCTTGTGAAAACTGCTTATCTCAGTTTTTTGCTAATATTCACAATGCGTTTTGGAAAAGCGGCATAAAGAAATTGTCTTCTAAATGGTGACAAGTCATCAAAACACCGGCACATATTTGAGCCGCAACGTAACGTAAAAATAATAGATTTCCTTTTCCCTAACCTAAGGCAGATCTGGCCTAAACTAAACCTGTCAATGACTTACTGTTTTCCATTGGCTTTGCACCTGCCCTCGTCTAGCGCTTCCTAGGAGCAAATTCCTGGGAGCTCCTCTCGTTAATGACCTGACGGACCCCAGTAAAATATAATCCTATGCCTCGTGAAATGCTCACAATTTACGCCTCGTGGAGTACTCAAAATTCTTCAGATGGTGGCTACAGATATGATTATGTGGTTGCTAGTCCTTTAAGACAACCATCCTAATCTAACCTAACTTATATACTTTATTTTGATACGAAAATAAAAGTCAAAACAGTTTTTTGTCAAAAATCGTCATTTGCACATAAATTTTGGAAACCTGATCTGGGCCGGTATTGTTGCACAATTAATTTAAAATCTTTTACTGCTTCATGATTTTTCTTGTAAATGATGAAAAAGGCTTCTGTGTATGAAGTTTTATCCCGATTAGACAAACCATCTTGACTGTGGAGAGGATACAGACATTAAGCCCGCTCGCACACACACAGATTTTTTAAAAAGTACCTTTTTTTTTACTTCGGCGACATAGCGAAAGGTAAATCTGCAAAAATCTCGAGGTCATATTTGTCCATGCTTGTTCATTTTACTATGTAAAAGAAAGAAAACAGCTTTCTTTAATTTCAGATTTTTTTAAATTTTCTTTTGTTTTCTGCTTGATTAAGACCTGAATTACAGTTTCGCGAACAGGTAAGACGTTCTTGATACGCAAGCCTGCAACTGGCCTACAATTTTTTTTAATCTTCGCGCCATTTAAATTTTTCAAAATTCTGGTTGTGTATATTTTTGGATTGAGCTTATGGAATGGAAAATACAATTATCGTGACCATAAAATCACTGATTCGGCTTGAGTAATTACTAATAATGTACTTTAGTCCGTTAGTTTGATATTAAATTTGTTTTCGCTTTCATTTTTGAAACCCCAAAATATTTTCCATACATTTACAATCTCTCAGATAACGGAATACCAGTTGGATATTAAAGAATATTCACGACTGCAATAAATATAATCGTTGACGAAATTCCTATTCGGGTTTCGTTAGGGAATTACAAGTATAGTTAATTCCAATTTTAGTGGGTTTTTACTGAAGCATGTGCCAAAACGTTTATCTAAAAAAACCAAGAGTTCTTTTATTTAATTTTCTTTTATAATTCGATCTCGAAGCCTTTCCAATAAAATAATTTTTATAAGCTGCATTATCTTCTGTCAAATAAAAACAATGGTTTTGTAGATTTTTTTTGTTTATCAAAAAAAAAATTTTGACGTTTAAGTGACGCCAGCAGGGAAGCAATGTACTACAGAAAAGTGACCCACAATCGGAAAAATATGCGACGCTAATGCAGATTTTAAAATAGTATCACACACCTGGCTATTCACAACAGAATGTTTTTGTCAATTTTTTTTATCAAAGTAAGTCATGTTTATTAAACAATGAACTTAACAAAATTTCGCGTTCTAAAATAAAACAAAATGATAAACACAATGGTAAACTAAAGTATGCCAGTTTTTAAAGAAATCTAGTAGCCAGAGAGGTAACAAAATTAGTTGTATAAAAATAAAAACAATTTTTAATTCATATTCAGCTCCATACATACTCGATGGTTTGTAAAATGTCAATAACCATGTGGCACCGCGAATATGCAGAAATGCAATTTATTTATGGTGTATGTAATAGCAATGCTCGAGCTACGGCAAGAAAATACCAGAGACTATATCCAAATCTGGAACGCTTCCCCGATTACAGAGTATTTCAAAACATACATTAAATTTTCAGTGAAGACGAAGTCCTTGGTCATCACGAAAACGGGAGCAATTTCATGAAAAAACGCTGGGTCGATGCCAAGAAAATTCGATAATTCACCTTTCGGTGGAAAATTTTTTATATTAGGCGGCGACGTTCCGTAAATTCTTCCTGTTATCCGAGGAGAAAACCGTGTCAACGTTATAAATGCTTCAATAAAAAAGGCACCACTATGGAAACTTTTTCAAATATTTAAGCTCCATCAAAATATCAGAGCAATTACTGATCCATTTTTTTGCACATGGATTCTTTTAATTGGTGACGGTAAATGTTGCTCCGACCAATCAATTAAAAAAACACAATATTCACTCAATATAGAAAATGAACTTCTATCAGACGATTGCGTTACCAATACATTTGAAAATAACTTTATACTCCAGAAGATGTGGCATCTATATCTCAGAGAGCGATTCTTTGTCCAAAAAATGATGATGTTCATCATATAAATAACACAGTATTGAACAATTTATTTGCCAAAGAAGTGTCCTTTTGCTCAGTAAATTCCATTATATACGAAGATGGTACCGATGATAGTAATTTACACGTGAATTTCCCAACAGAATTTATGAATTCGTTAAATCCTTCTGGTTCTTCCTGCACATATTTTAAAATTAAAAAAGAGCTCCACCGGAATGCTTATGCGAAACCTATCTATTAAAAACCGTTTGTGTAATGGAACAAGATTGGCAGTCTCAGATTTACCGAGGAACGTAATAAAAGTTGAAATTTTAACTGGCACATAAAAGGGTATACTACACATTTCATTCCAAGAATATTTTTAGATACATCGAACCTTTCAATTTAATAAGACATTAATTTAATGACAATAAACAAAGTACAAGGACACACATTTCAAAAAAACGTCAATTTATCTTCCTGAACCTATTTTTACCCAGGGCGAGCTTTACACAGCACTATCAAGAGCAACTCAATCTACTGCTCTAAAAATTAAAATTATTGAAGGACCAAAACAAGGAAGTACTGCTGATGGGGTCACAGTAACCGACAATATGGTATATCAAGAGGTTTTCTCTTAATTATGTAAGTATATTCTATTTAATAAAGTTTAAATTTTGTTCCTAAATAATTCACATTTTCCAGAATTTCAATAAATCAGAATTTTAAAACAATGAAACATCTATATTAAGGTGTACGAAAAACGGATCTACAATTGTACGTCTTCGAAGACGCGCAAGAGTCAAATTTGAAATAATTATAAATAAAAAACTTAATTTAATTTTTGAAAACAGTTTTATTTAAAAAATATTTTTGTTTTTGCTGCTGCTGCTGTCTGCCTCTAAAAATCCAAATTTGAATAAAAAAGAGTTGGGAGTGCCGCGAGCCCCAAAAATTTTGAAATAAAGAAACAAATTAATAATAAAATTGTGCAATTGCACAGGTATGCACCCCTATAGTTATATTATAATATTTAAAATTAATAAAAAAATATTTATTTTATTCATTTTGTTTTTTTTTCTGACAAAGCCTCAATCTTAGAACCTGATTTGATCTACTTTGACAAAAAAATTGATAAAAAACATTCTATTATGAATAACTGGTGTGTGCTACCATTTTAAAATCTGCATTAATGACGAATATTTTTTTGATAGTGAGTCAACTTTCTGTAGTACATTTATTTCCCGCCAGCGTCACTTAAACATCAACAAAAAATGTTTGAAAACAAAAAGACTTTACAGAACCATTGTTTTTATCTCGCAGAAGATAATGCAGCTTATAAAAATGATTTTATTGGAAAGACACACTCTTCTAGATCAGTAATATCAATATTAAAAAAGAAAGTTAAACAAAAGAACTCTTAGTTTTTTTTTAAATTAATTTTTTGGTGTGTGCGCATGCGATTCACTAAAAAACAATAAAAGTGGAATAACTTTTGCACCACCAACAATTCGAAACAACTTTATTTGGCTTTTTGGGTTGGAAATAAGCTCCTGGAACTATTACATTGCTTCGTTCACTTCTAGGACACCCTGTATATCTAAATAAAATGTCCAGACATTGCTGGCGTGCTTAAAGGGTTTCGGAGATTTCTTTCCTGGAAATGTATTCTGCAATAAGAGGAACCGATGGAAATCAACGAATAAAAATGAACAATAAAGCTTTTATAACGATATTGATAAAATCAAGTAATTTCTATATAGTTGGATATTTCTTGGACCTTGCATGATAGAAGTAAGTGCTAAATTACCTTGCAAGTATCTTTCGACATATTCGAAATTTTGTTGCATTTCGAAAGTTGTTAAAAAAAGTCGGTTATTTTGTTGCGTGCATTTGGGTGTAATTAATTTTGAATACCGGTATGGGTGGTATAGGCTGCTTGATTTCGATGGCGCGACTCTTTTAGAAGTTAATTCTTGCATACTTCCATTGTAGTTCACTTTGTACTGAAAGCTATTTAAGTATATTGATTTGATCTTTAAATAAAACAGTTATATAAGTTTGTGTAATAAATTATTATAACCTATCCGCACAAGGTAAAAATCTAACAACTAAACATTATATGGTCGTGAACTTTTAAACTTGTGAATCATCACACCATTTTTGCCTTCAACTGTTTACCGCCAAACACCACTTTTTATACTTTTTTGTGATTTGCAGTTCCGATTTTTCTTAATGATTATTCTTTCAGTATGGAAATATCGCTGACATGAGAATAATTACAAAGATACGCTACTCCACTTCCTCTATAAATTCCTATATATAGTGCATATGTACATATAGTAGAGATGTACGGAGTACATTGTTGTTTGATAAAAATAAATATTCTGAAAATAATTTAAAAAATATTTATTTAGTTAAAATAGAATTTCTCGCATCAGAGAAGATAATATTCTGAAATTTTCGTTCATCATGGGAAATAATATCATAAGTGAAGGAAAATCTACATAGAATATTCGTTTTTGTTGTAGTTTTTTATGCTTTGCCATTTTTTTGCTTTTTTTTGGAAAATGCGAAAAATCATATATAACACAAAAAAAAAACTTTGTGTATATACAACGAATTTTTTTTATTCTAAATTAGATTTTCTCTTTTCAAATTTTCTTTTTTAATTTGAAACATGATTTTTCAATGTGTTGTTAAAGTATATAATATATATATAAATAAATACTAAACAGGGCCGAAATAAGGGGGTGGTACCGGGGCGGGCATGATTCTCTTGTTCGTGTTACTTGTTTTGTACTCGACTCGTTTGTATATATTCCGACATAAATACATACATTACGTTACATTACATTACATTGTGTATTTGTTGGTTTAGAAGGAGGATTATATTTAATTTCCAAGCAATATACATATACATACATATATATACAGTACAACACGAAACAGTAAAATTGAAAAACGAGAAAAAGAAAAACCTTCTAAATGTGTTTTTCACACTTTGTTAATTTTAATTTGTTTTTATTTACTTTTCCTCTTTTTTTTTAGTATTTCCCGTTTTTATTTCCAAATGATTCTGTTTTGTTTTCGTCTCTGTGTAGATATGAAATGAAAATACCTTAGTCTTTTTTGTACACGATTAGTATAAGCGAACGTCTGTTTATCGGAGTTAGTTAAAATTTTGTGACTGGCTTTTTGTTTATTTGGGCACCAAATTAAAATTATTGGAACGTCGAGCTCAAAAGTCATGTGTACAGAGAGAGAGAGAGAGAGATTAAAAGAGCGCAATTTGCTTTACTGTTATAACACTTAGTTGACCTTGCAGGAGGGTTGAAGCAGGTTTCGTTTAGTTAAGTTGAAGGTCGCCCGCTCCAAACAAAGTTTAAAACTTGGTATTGAACGCAAACAACAGACAATGTCATTTTCAATGTTCAACAATTTAAACGTTTCGTAATAAACCGCATGTTTATCAATTGACATAAGTATAGCTAGCCAACCAAAAATGATAAAGCTATGTGCAATAGAAAAGCATTCGTATCGCATTGGTGGAGACCTGGCATTAAAATTCTCAATCGGTCAACTGATAAAAGGGAAATTTTAATTAGGTCCTGCCGAGTCGACTCTTCAACGTTTGGTGGCCAAATGGGAGACAACCGGTACGATAAATAATCAACGAACACGTGTACATCACCGAAACGCAAGGTCTGCTGAAAACATCGCTGAAAACATGGCCTGCCTGCAGCTTGGCAACATGGCGAGTTTTTTGTCAAGACTTCGGCTGCTCCCATACAAAATCCAACTCTCTGCGGAACAGTTGAAAGTTGCATGGAGCAGTTGCACCCGAATAGGTGCAACGATATATATTTCATACATAATGCCCTAAAATACGCTTTCAAATAAACAAAAATTGAGTGGCTATCTTACACGCAATTTGTTTTATTTACAGATCAGAACAGAACTTACAGACTTTGGTAAAATCTTAAGTAAATTTGTTATTATTCTTGTTCATTGGTTGCGTGGTCAACGTTAACCGTTAAGACATATTTTGTCTAGGAGATGAATTTCTTTCCGAATGTTTTATTATTTTTAGGTCTTTTATGCTAAATTAATTTTAGAGTCGGAGTAATGAATCCAGTATAAGTGTTGTTCATTCGATGCGGCCGTATAAAAACTACAGAGTCAACCCGTGACACTTCGGCAGTTTGGGCAAACGAGAAAAGAGGCTTTGTCAATTGTTGAGATGTTTCCACCATATTATGTCACTTCGTTGACAGACGTGAATCGATGGACAATTTGGGGTTTTTTTAATAGAATTTTGCTGGTCACTTGTAGAGATCAGGTCGGATCCGGGAAGGACATCCGGTTTATGATTATTTTATTTTTCCGTTACTAAAAGCTTGATTGTTTGATTATGGTCTTTATCGTGGTTTATTCAAGCACACCATATTGTCTGCTAACCCCACACCTATGTCTCTGACATCGTAGTAACCTCTTTGATATATACCTTAAGAGAGAGTATTTTACTTTCTTTTACATGGTAAAATAAAGTATAATAAAAATATAAAATGTGGACCCTGCAAATTTACCATTCGCTTTAATGCCGAAGTCCGAAGATAAGAGCAAGGCCGAAGATAAGAGCAACTGTCCAGAATGCAAAATGTTGCATGATAGGAAGAAGCCCGATCATAAAGACATGACTTTGGAGGGCGATAACAATCACCATCGCCGGGGTTGACGCGAAAAATAAAAAAAGAAATTATAGAAATTAAAATAGGCAACGGAAATATCCAAAGAACGCTAAATGGAGCCGAAGGTCGAGCATTTAGACAATGGAGAATATAGGAAATCACTTAGTGGACCATTAATTAGGAATAATAACCAGAACAGTTGGGGTCCATATAGAAGGGGGTTGATGAGTCATCGATATCCTCAGAGGTTCACAGCAGCTATAGAGAAATACAGAGTCTTGCAATAAAAATTTTTGTTTTTATTTGTAATTAAACACACGGCAAATGCTGGTTTTTCAAATTGATTTTGCGACCTTCGATTAGTTGTGGGTTATTCACATAAATCTTAACTTTCACATAGGCATATATAAATAATTATCTAATGGTGTTACATTGCACGTTCTTGGTGGCCAACTAACATTACCCCTTCGCAAAATGTGTACCTTTTTAGCACCGTCCTGTTGAAACCGCAAGTCAGTTATATTTATATCATCAAATTCTGGCCATATGATACCGGTAATAATTTTAGGAGCATTTAAAACATCGGTAGCTCAGTTCGAAGAGGTTCAAATTTTGGTCGTGGTTCTTGCTACTGGTTCTCGGCATCAGTAATTCGGAAAGCTAGCTAACCAACATTCACACAAATCAAATTAGATAGAGAAATTAACTTACATACGAAGAAAAAATCAATTATTTAAAACAAAAAAAAAATTAACACGAATTATGAATTTACTTAACAATCACAAAAAAAATTAACTGATATATACATAAAAAAATAGTAATAAAATAGCAAAAATAATTACAATCTAAATTCCTTCAATAATGATGTGACGCAAACTGCTTGAATAGATTCCATCTCCTTTAGCTTAATTTTTGTGACACACTAATGTTGGTTGATGTGAGAATATGGTTGATTTCAAATCAGGGTATTATCTCAATAATGATTTTCAGTTTTATTGTATAACCGTTTTTTTTTTCAAAACCTTTATTAATATTTATTTTTATTTATTATATTTGTATACACTTAATTAAAATAACAAATTCATAGTGTTATATTAAATTTTAAAGAAATTATTTATGATTATGCACATTATAAAAAAAAATATTTTCATTGAACGTCTATATTGTTAAACACAAAACATTAATAAATTAACTAGTTAAAAGTTCAAAAACTAAATATATTGTTCTTATAACAAAAAATTGCAAATTTTAAAATTTATCTATTCTGGAAATTTTCATGACCAACATGTCACAATTCCTTATTCCAAACTTTCAAGAAAAAAAAACAAATTCTTTTTTTTCGCGAAAATTTTGTTATGTCCAGATAACTAGATTACAATATGAATATTCTTCAGCAACTTAATTCAATAGAAAAGTTTGAAAACGCTAGGTAAATTTAAATAAAAACTTCTAACCTGATTCGAATAAAAAAAATACAGTGACAATATTTATATTGTAACACATGAAAGCGCTCGGCGTCTAATTTCTGGGTTGATGGGAGAATCAAAAGGTCCATTCTGGCACTGACAATCTAGAATGAGTTATGGATATTCAGGCCGCATCGGAAATTATTTCTTTAGAATTATTGCTGCTGTTGTGTAATATTGGTGTTGTTCGCCTTCGTTATATGCTACTGTTGCTCACAAAAATGTTGCCGTGAATTACTTTTTGATGTGCTACGGTTTCTCTGCTAAACAGAATTACTGAAACAGCAAGGGCAGCCTGAGCTATCGAAACAATACTGCGCAGAAAGGAAATATTCAAAACTATTTATTTATTCTCAGTATAAAAATCAAGTTGTTTTAGCATACGAAATAGAAAAATATAAGTTTTCAGTGCAAAAACTTAACAATGTTAATTCCCAAACAAAAGTGCGTATATGCATAGCACAGTATGTGCTGATCAACATGAACAGATTCAGGTAAATTTTTTTTTAGTAAAAAAATAATTTTTTTGAAATGTCATTAAGTAGTGATAAATTTTTATTGGAAATGGCAAATTCTAATTTCATTTTTTTTCGTAGCTTCACACACACATACATACATATTTATTTGGATTGATATTCTGTTATCGTGCAATCAGTTACGGTTGGTATATATCCGTATGCGAGTGTATCTCTCGATATGTGAGGTTTTCTATTATATTATGCAAGATGTATGAACGTACGAGTTAACGGAGATGGTATACGAATAATTTATTTCGGTTAGATAAATTTTACGAGAAATTATATCGGGTTTCGAGTATTAATCAGATGAAAATAGAAATTTTCTTTTTATCTTTTTCTTTTTTATTTTATCCTTCTGAAAATATGGGAATAGAAAATGGTTCGTTTGATAATTTAAAAAAATAAAACGAGTATTAGTTGCGCGTACGAGGAATACAGATAAATTTTAGTTATATGCTTGGGATTCACACGCAGTGGTTTATTACGATGATTGGATTATTTATAACGTCTGGTCCGATTCATAACTCATATAATCCTCTCTCAATATACATTATATATAATTTATATAAAGGCAATTACTAAACTTGATAGCTGATTATTCCGAATCATTTCAAAAATCAACACATCATTATCCACCACCCCATTCTTCGTTTTGATCGTTATATAAAGTAATACTCGATAAAAGTCCTAAGATACAAGTATATACGGGGGAGGATGAGGGAAGAATTCGAACCGAATCTGAATCACATCTGTGATATAATAACTTTCTTATATCTGACATTTTTTTTTTATTTTTTTTTATTTTATTCGGATAATACTTTTATTCACTTGTGTGAATTATTTTAAAATGAATTTGTCGAACTCAAGGGACTCGTTTCCTTAAATCAACCATATAGACAAGAAACAAAATTTAAGGGATAGATTTTTTTATCTTGATACTGCGTATATATCCTTCTCAAAAACCATTACAATACCAATTGATTTTGACAAAATGTCGATAAATTTCATATTGATTGGACTCGTGATATGATTCATCTCGAAGATATATTGTAATATGACGTGCGATTGGATTACAAAAAATTTAAGCTCGTGTAACAGCACGTTTTGGATATTCCTTATTGTCTTTTGAAAACAATAAAATTTTATACCTACATTGCGAAAAATTTTAATTTGTAAAATTGTGAAACAAAGTTTTTAATTTCTAAAAATTTGAAATTCCTTTTGAATTTAAAAATTATTTGTATTACAAACAAATGAAATTTTTAAAAATTAATCAATAGTTTTTTGATTTTAATATTATTTTATTATTATTAATATTATCTTCTTTTTATTATTAAAAAACATCATATATATTTTTTCATACGAGGCATACGAATTAACATATGTAAGCTTTATATGTTTTAATGCAACGTTCTTTAATTAAGTTGAGCATGATTGGTTTGGCATAGTCGACACCGAACTCCAAAAGTGGACTAATAAACTCGCTTTCATCCTCTTACAAGTTATACGCATTTGTTAATAATTTGTTTTAACTTGTTTTTGCCTCCTGGGTTCCATACTGGCAGAACCTCCTAAATATAAGAGCCGTAAGATTCCGCCATTTTGTTTATGAGCTTTTTGTTCTTTTTGATATCAATCAGTGTATTTTAATATTTTTTTAGAAGCTTTTATAAAAACATAAATGCTTCGTTTGAATTTTCAATTTGAATGGTGAGTTCAATATTCAGAAAAACCATGTTATAAAATTGAGTCATGTTTATGTCCAGTTAACGTAGAAACTTTTAAATTAGTCTAACACAATTCGTTTTCTGTAGAAACAAGAATTTGTTTATATGTGTACGTAAAAAAAGTAAGAAATTAGTACAAAGTGTTCGTATTCTATTTCAACATTTCATTTTGTTGATGAACAAACTTCGAAAACTGTTTTTTCGTTACTTGTTAAAAATTTGATTTTTCATCGTTACAAACTCGCAGGCCATATTTTTTCAACCTGTAGTATAAACAGAACAAAGCTTCCTAAAAAAACGTTATTTTATAAAGCTTTTCGCAATTAGTAAACAATTCAAAAGATGTTGCTAAGTATAAATTTAGAAAACAATAGATTCCGGCAATTGATTATGGAGATCTCCTGAAACTGAGAATAACGCAACAAGACCGAATTGGATTGAAATAAAAAAAAAATTGGAAAAATTGTGACATTTTATGATAGTGAATATTTTGTTTGTCTATGATGTATTATAAATAAAAATTATAATTATTTTGAGTTTTATTAATTATGTTAAATTATTATTAAAGATTTCGCGCTTAACTTAATAATGGTTCATTTTCGTAAATATTTAGTTGTTTAATTATGTTATTCTTTTCTGTAATTTCAAGTTAATTTATAGAGACATCTGTAAACGGATTTTGAAATTAGACACTTCGGTTTTCCAATTGCATAAAACTGAAATTTTTAACGTTTTGTTGTTTTTTGTAATAATATTTAATTACGAAAATCAACGATGTCAACGATGTTGTATACATTTCCAGTAAATAAATTTAATGAAAATTATTTATTAAATCAACAATAATTATTGTTTCTACATGGTGATTCATAAAATCTCGTTTCGGCTCACGTTGTTATAAATATTGTTTAGATTGTTATTAAATCCATCGTTCATCTCGACAATTCTGATGTGCATGGGACCAGAATTTACTAATGAATTTAAATTTGTATAAATCTAAATTTAAAATTGGTTGTAAGATAAATCTGCTGCATCACTCTTTATTAATTTACTTTACTAACCTATACACAACTTAACGGAATGGTCATTTTGATAGAAAAATAGTAATTTTATGCTCCGTTTTAGTTTAAATTTAATGATGACACTATGATGGTTGATTTTCAAATATGTTCTTTTTTGAATATTTTATTAAAAATATAAAATTAAAATTTAGATGATTTGTTTAATTTTTTATTCGTAAATTTATGTTTAAAATATTTCAATTACCACGATTTCTTTTAGTAACTCAAAAAAAGCTTCCCTTCTATTTAAGGCTCTCATTTTAACATTACGGCTCTTTAAAATCATAGATGGCTCTGATACTAGTTGTCTAAATTGATAAAGTGAGTATAACAACTGCATGCTTGTTGTGTATGTCTAAGGAGTTCGCATGTAGAATGTTCAGATGCTCAATGAAAAATGGAATCAGGCTATTATCCAATATCCCTGCTACGCGATAAAAGCCACGTTCATTGATGAAAATCTAGTTTCGGCAACAGACTTGATTGTTGTTATTGGACTTTACTTCATTTGAATAAAATTTAGTCATAAATCCAATGAACATCATAGAATTTTTCTTCTCTGCTTACATAAATACCACTAGATCTTGTACCTTTAGGTTTTCTTGTTATAAATCAAAAAATGAAAGAGATGGCCTTTTGTATAGTTTTCAAAGAGAAGAATACATTCCGAATAAGTCGTCAGTCCAAGCATTATGAACCGTGTTTGTAAAACTAAGCAGCTGATTATTATCTTCGGCTAGATTATCCAATAACGGTACATGCTTCCAATGTATTCGAGGCCAATAATTTAAAATTTTCGCGGTTCGTTTACCAACGAAAGTTTTCCACCACTTCGGAAGACCTACAATCCAATCTAGAACGATTCTTGAATCCGTACAACAGTGAACTTCGACGCTTGTCATTTGTATTTCACTTTTTACGAGATTCAGCAGATTAGTTAATAAAAGGGCCACCAACAAGCAATTTTTGCTCTTGCGAAAATTCACTTGCACGACATTTCTCCAGTTATTGACTCGATTCTGAAGAATACGTCTGCTTCATAAGCGTACTGGCTGGCATCACAGAAGCAATGAATTTGAATTATGGGATTCTTATTTGTGGATATTGATCTGGGAATACGAATCTACATCGTATATGGTTTTTGAAGTAAGTTTTGCATCATAACGGAAGCGTTATAGTTTGCATTAAAATATGTAATAATTTACATTTAAAACGAATTGATGTAACTTATGACTAATTGTGAAGCTGGTGTACATTAAAACTATCGATACAGTTGCATCGTAATGTGAGTGGAATTCAATGCAGGCAAAATGTGTCGTAAATTATTTTGATACTAATTACATTGAAAAGAGAAATGTGAAGCAAATGTTTTTTGAATTAGATATTGTCTGCGTCTACTGTAAAATAGAGTTTACAGGAATTTACTAAAAGAAATATACGAATTTTGTTATAAATATAGTCCGTTGAATTATATTTTATGCTTCATGAGATTTTAAAATCTCTATCAAAAATTCAGATGTCACGTCAGCAGGCCTGCGCTCACCAAACTACAAATATATGAAAAATATTTTGAGCTTATATTGAAAGAATATACACAATGCCTTAGCGAATTTTTATAAATTCGCTAAACAATTGTTCGCCCCAGGTTATATAGAAATTTCCTTCCGATACAAGTATTACATTAGTTTTAGACGCAACTACATCGTAAATATTTTCAATGCATATGCTTTGCGTCTAATTGTGTTACACGATTCCTTCGTATAAGTCTCGATGCAAGGATTACATCGTAAAACGCTGCAAAATTTTTAAGTGTGTAGCTAGCCAGTTTCATCTGTTGGAACATGCTTAGCAACTATTTTGCTCTCCATTCAGGCATGGTTCACCTCACTCTAAATTTGCTGTCCACAACTGTTGGATAATGATTTTCACCAATACGACTGCCGGGGCTAACCAACCGAGCGAATCAAACAGATGACTTGTTTGGGACCACACTGTTCTTTTGGTTAAAACTGCGGGCTATATTTAATATCCGAAGAAAATGTGAACTCGTATACGTAGCGGGATTCCAAGCCAAACCTAATATCTTTATTGATTTGCTGTTTTCTTAAGTGCCATCATCGATTCCTTTGGAGTCGTGAGTTTTGTCATCTTTGTGAATTTTCTGTGGTATGGCAGCTGTATTTGAAGACTATATTTCGATAATCTCGATCTAAAACTGCGTCTTGCTCGATATCTGAGCCTGACAGCAAGTTGTCCACATACATTTCTCGTTGGATGATTTTTGATGCAAGCGGTAACATACTTTGGTTTTCTTACGAAATTTCAAGGAAGTGAAGAGCCGGCGAAGTCATATTGGTTCGGTTAGGGAAGTTCGCCAAATAATTTTTTGATATTGTGCTAAACCGCCGTTCAGA
Organism: Nephrotoma flavescens; assembly: GCA_932526605.1. NCBI lineage: Eukaryota > Metazoa > Arthropoda > Insecta > Diptera > Tipulidae > Nephrotoma > Nephrotoma flavescens. Next base: position 282,116,908 of record OW052221.1, on the reverse strand, counting down.
GAAATCACTGCTCTACTTCGTAACGAATTGATTTGAATCGATTTGAACGTTGATTTGACCTTTTCTAGGAGCTCAAAGAAATAATCCGCACTGATTATTAGATGCAAATTTGGTTTCTCGGATGAGTATCAACGTGAATTTCGCTAATACTCTGAGTTGGCAGCTTCGTGGTGATCTTTGTGGTCTGTTGTGGTCCTGTCAACTCTTACTCTAACGGTTACAAATCATTACAACAAAACCATTACAATAAAAAACAACAACAACGTAAAATATAAAAGTAATTCGTACACAACGAAAAGTTAATTGGTAAAAATGAAGTATAGATGGAGAATATGAAAGAATCGAATTCCGTAGACTAGGTAGTAATTCGCTAGTGCTACATATACATGGTATTGTTCTATATATAGACAATATTCCTATGTAAAATATCAACGTCAGTCGCCGCGGCCTGATGAGATGACTGATTTTTTGAAATCAATAATCTCATTAAGATCGAAACTGATTGTTGTGATTCTTGCAAATCTTCCATCTATAGTTCTAATAGGTTACAAATCCTTTTGTAAATCCTCCTTTAAATGCTCCTAGTCCGCAGACAGATAAGCGAGGGTATGACCATGTGAATCAACTAAACCAGTGATAGCAGTATAGGTAGGATTATTTGAGATGGAGAAACTTGATGAGTAGACAGCAGAATACGTGGTTTTGTTGGCACTAATATTGATCCTATAAGCATGTCTGTTGACTCAATGGTTTGCTCCGTTTGTAAGAGCATTCCGCCTCTGATTCGGTATTTATATTGAAAAAATAATTCATCGCTGTGTAGCAAGCTATCATGCTTCCGTTTGCAATGTTGACAGCATCGTTGAGATGCACATTTAAACACTAGATGTTTCAGAATCAGACAATTAAAACATCGATGATTCGTTTTGGCCCACTCTCTTATTTTCATGGTATTTATGGTGTTCAACTCTAGATACTGAAATAATGAATGGTCATTTTTTTCACAATGCACATTTGAAGTTTGGATTGTTGATTGCAATGTGACAAGATACTGTGGGTTTGGAGCTAGATTGCTTCAATGGAACAATGAATGACTCCAATGCGTCGATCCGTCGAAACAGGAATTTCCGGAAATCCACGAATGCAGGATTGTCCACGTTCGTCATTGTTTTTGCGTCGGGTAACGGCACTTTCTTGTATTTGCCGTTTGAATCACGGGTTTCTCGACAATCTCTGTATAAATGTATACATGATTGTTCTCTTGCGGCTATATCGTTCCTTTAACTTATAAAGATCGCAAGTCCGTACTGGAGGTGGAGTGAGGTTGACTCATGTATTGTTCAGCAGTACAGATCGTAAAATGACGACCATTCGGTGTACTCTTCGGAAAATGTCGGTATGTATAACTTAGATAATCTAACTTCTTCACCGTACAAGTGGCGCAGTGGTTAAAGCTTCGGCACTTGGACCGGGAGGTACTGGGTTCGAATTTCACCAGAGGCCCTCTGGTGTAGTGAAGAATTCAGCGCCGACCCACCGTCCATGTCAGTGTGCAGGGTGACATGGAGCTTGCAACGTGAAGGTGGTATACTGTAATTTTGTGAGTAGGTGAATGGATGTGCGTGTGTGCGTGAATGAAAAGGAGAGTATTAAGTGACCTTAAAAGGACAATAAATTTATTGGATAATTAATACTTTCTTTTTATAAAAAAAAAAAAAACTTCGGCCTGGTCAGCTGTGTAAGTCACATTTAATAAAGCACCTATAGCCTTGTACACGAGCCTAACGTTGTGGAATGTGACCAAATTCCGGTGAACTCTGACATCAATTTTTCGGCCCGCTTCAAACGTGTTTTACCATCCTCGATTTTCGTTTGATCATTATGCTTTGATCCAAAAAGTTTACGATTTGCGTCATTTTTCCCTTATTGGATGCACGTTATTTCTGAAGACCTGCCAGTTCTTTACCGATTATTTGAGCAACCTGGTTTTGCACACTTCACAGTTTTTTGCGCACCACACACAATTTCAAAACGTAAAATTATCACGTAATGTAAAATAAGTTAGAACTCGCTCGTAGTCGAGTTAATAATTCAATATTTTGATTTTAGAATTATCACTATAGTGACACCACAATATTGACATCCAGCGACTATGCAGATATTTCCACGTTTAATCAGAGTGGACTCGACTGATCAGAATGTTGTAAATTTTAATTTTTTATTTTAATGTTGTGTGTGTACAAAAGGTACGGTACGGTTATTATTACGTATAATAATTAATTTTTTGTCATTTTCTTAGTATAGGTTAGGGACAAAAGTTCGTGAACTTTTTTGGGTGTCATTGAAAAAAAAAAAATTTCTTATTTCAAATTAACTTTATTAAAACAAATATGTGCCATTTTGATCGATGACCTTTTGCGATTTTTCTGGTTGGGCCATGATCCCATCACTGTAGAACTTCTGTGGTTTAGAAACGAAAAATCGAGACAACTCATTTTCGAAGGCCTCTTTTGAATTTAATGTAAAACCATTAAGACGGTTCAGGACTATATGGTGGGTACATCAAAACTTCCCAGCCAATCTCTCTCAGTTTCTACCGGGTCCTCAATGATGTGTGTGGTCTAGCGTTATCATGATGGAACACAACACCTTTTCTGCTAATCCATTCTGTACGTTTTAACTGAATTGTTTGTCATAAACGCGTTAGTTGCTAACAGTAAAGATTAGAATCAATCAGTTTGAACTTATCAGCATATAAAAAAGCGGTAATATAAATTCAAATAAATATGCTGAATACTTGTGCTGCCAATTATTAATTAAACTATTCAAACATAGGGCGCACCTTACAATATCAACTGCCAATAAAACAATTTCCTACATTATCTACATTCATGATGACAATTCTAAATGACAATAGAACAGCTGATTCATTTAACATTTTTAGGTAAGTAAAATTCATTAAACATAATTCATAATAACTAATTCACAATTTTAACATTTATAGGCACAAGGCACATTTTGAGAAGTACATATAATTACAATAAATATAACCTTGTTAAAGCCCAGTATGCAATTTTTCCACTGTGTGGAAAAAACCGCTCAAATTCGCAGTAAATTCCGTACTACAAAATATCAAAGACACAAAAATATTGATTTTGGGCAAAAATAATTGTTTTTCTCTTTCTATTTCGCGGTAATATTTTCGTTTTATAAGTTTCTATTGTATCTTTTATTTTCAGTTTCTTCTGACAAGTCGACGTGCACGGTTGCACCATTGTTTTGTATCTTCAGTTTTATAATCGCACTTGAAAATATAACGCGACATTACTTGTGCTTGTCGCGATTTTTATTATTTATTATGTTAGCTTGTGTTTTTCGGTGTATTGTGTTAATACATACCTTAATAATAATTCAATTACGTGTTCTTGTTATGCTTGTGACCAATAAGTTTGTTTGTAAAAAGAGGTAATCAAATAACTTTAAAATGGCGTTTTCTTGCAATGATAGAAATTTCCGATTTTTATTTTTCAAGGTTGAGCTTGTTGGGATGTACAATTGGATGCACGTACAAGTATACTATTGCAATTGAGTTAAAAACACATCTTTATCGTTCCGGTAAAGTAACTTTACGTGAAATGACATGAAATTCGTCGTGAGATGAAACATATTTAGTTGGTTTAATTGAAGATGCAAATGGATGCGCTGGATTCATACCAAACGTGTTACAATTATGAAAAAGGATATTCAATTAGCAAGACGTATGGTGAACGTGCTTAAAATTTAATTTATAAAATTTTTGTTATAACATTTAATTGTGTATATTTATTTGAATAAAAAATTAATATTTATTTTATTATAAATGGAAAATTTTGTTTTATTTCGAATAAGAATTATTATTTATTCCAATTGGAAAATGTATACAAAACACGTGCCTTTTGTTTCTGTGATTTTTTTCTCTTTTTAGAATTCCAATTCACACCGACACCGGAATTTTTGTGACACTTTTCTTTGGCTGGGAGTACGAATTTCCGCGTGATACACATGGTTCTTTCCATAGAAGCAGTGTGGTTTTAGAATGCGAATGTAAATGGAATTCCGTCGGCATTGCATATTGGGAGTTAGCCGAAAGTTGCCAGCCGAAAATAACAAAAATGATAATGCAGATTGTGTCTTTGGTTTGATAGCCGAAAAGAAAAATTCAACAATGTTGATCAACATATTTCAGCCGAAAGTTAGGCATTTAAGAAAAATATTTAATCCTTCATATAATTAACTTCTTTAAGCTGATATTAAAAGAAAAGTTTTTTTTTCAATTTTGAAGAAATTCTGATGAGGAAGAAATTCTGATGAAAATTTCAATAGTTCAATTTCTGAAAAACTCATTGAATGGCCCGGCGCTTTTGTTTAGCCTTAATTCGCATTAATGCCACTATAGCCATTTGATACGCCCTAATGCCTGCTAGCAACAGTCCAATTTTGAAGAAATTCTGATGGGGATACAGAGGTGTAATTTGACAAGATTTAAGAAGTTCAATTTCTGAAAAATTCATTGAATGGCCCGGCGCTCTTGCTTAACCTTAATTCGCATTGATGCCACTATGGCAATTTGATAGGCCCTAATGCCTGCTAGCGACAGTACAATTTTTAAAAAATTCTGATGTGGATACAGGGGTGTAATTTGAAAAAAAAAGTTCCATCGTTCAATTTCTGAAAAATTCATTGAATGGCCTGGCGCTCTTGTTTAACCTTAATTCGCATTGATGCCACTATGACCATTTGATAGGCCCTAATGCCTGCTAACAAAAGTACAATTTTGAGGAAATTCTGATGGGGATACGGGGGTGTAATTTGAAAAAAAAAAACCATCGATCAATTTCTGAAAAATTCATTGAATGGCCCAGCGCTCTTGTTTATCCTTAATTCGCATTGATGTCACTATGACTATATGATAGGCACTAATGGCTGTTAACAACAGGCAAATCTTAAAGAAATCCTGATGACAATACGAGGGTGTAATTAGACAAATATTCCATAATTCAATTTCTGGAAAATTCATTGAATGGTTCGGCGCTCCTGATTAATCTAAATTGTTTAACCTAAATTGATGCCACCTTGATCATTTGATAGGCCGTAATGCCTGTTAACAACAGTCAAATTTTGAAGAAATTCTGAATCTTGTTAACAGGCATTAGGGCTTTTCAAATAGTCATAGTGGCATCAATGCGAATTAAGGTTAAGCAAGAGTGCCAGGCCATTCAATTAATTTTTCAGTAATTGAACTATTTAAATCTGGTCAAAATACACCCCTGTATCCCCTTCAGAATTTCTTCAAAACTGCACTGTTATTACCAGACATTAGGGCCTATCAAATGGTCATAGTGGAATCAAGGCGAATTAAGGTAAAGCAAGAGCGCCAGGCCATTCAATGATTTTTTCAGAAATTGAACTATGGAATTCAAATTACATCCCTGTATTTCCATCAGAATTTCTTCAAAGTTTGACTGTTGTCCAGACATTATTCCCTGAAAGTTCATTGAATGGCCAATGTATTTTTCAGAAATTAAACTATGGAAATTTTGTTAAATTGTCCACCGTATTCCCATCAGAATTTCTTCAAAGATTGACTGTTGTTTACAGGCATTAGGGCCTATCAAATGGCAATAGTGGTATCAATGCGGATTTAGGGTTAAAAAGGGCGCAAGCCATTCAATGAATTTTTCAGAAACTAAACTATGGAAATTTTGTCAAATTGGACCCCCGTATCCCATCAGAATTTCGTTAAACGGTTTCATTAACCGGTTAATTTCGTTTCGCATACGGAGGGGGGGGGGGGCAACTTCGGTTATTCAATATTTCTCCACAGTTAGGCCGAATTTGACCTGCATGATGGCCTATCAAGTGACCATAGTGGCATCAATGTCAAGGTATGCAAACCTAGAACGACAGACTATTCAAGGCTTTTTCGATATATTGAATTAGTGGAATTTTGATAAATTACACCTATTTATCCCCTTCAGAATTTTTACATAATTAGGCCGAAGTTGACCAACATTTATGATATATCCAATGGCCATAGTGGCATCCCTACCTCACTTTATGTTCATTTGGAGCAAGGTTAACAATATTGCTTTTCAAATTGAAATTGATTGATGTAAACATTTGTTTTTCTCAAGTTTAAATAGAATTATGTTTTACAACAACCTTCGCATACTAAAACCTTCAAAGTGGTTTCTCTTGATGTGTTGTTGAAACAATTATTCGGCTGATAGCTTTCGGCTGAAGAATGTTGAACAACGATGACGTATTTATATGCTTTCGGCTGAGAAAGCCAAGACACTATCTGCATTATCGATTTTTTTGATCTTTCGGCTGGAAACTTTCGGCTAACTTTAATAGTATATAAATATATGGATACTGCCAAACATAACATATTATTCAAAATTTCTTTTCAGATACTGGTCCTGAACAGTTTCACTTCCAAAATTCCAGGTTGAGAAATGATTTTATTTGTAAATATCAAGCAGTATACAAACGTTTTCTATGTGGCCATTACGTGAATATGAGTAAATATGTAATGTGTAAATGCGCAAATGTGTAAATGCATAAATGAGTAAATGTCAAAATGTGTAAATTGGTAAATGGGTAAATGGGTAAATTGGTAAATGGGTAAATGTGTAAATGTGTAGCAAATATAATTAATACGATGAAGCAGTATATGTAAGTTTTGACCATCTTTTTTTGTTAGGAGCCACGAAAACAACCCTCCAGCGTGCAAAGTTAGAAGCTAAACATAATTATTAAGTTGAACAATGACGTATTGGATTCAACTAAAACTAGTGTGTTTTTTTAACAGTGAATAGTATTATTAAAATGTTCATAACACGACAGTAAACCCAGATCACTACCATTACTGTCCACTTCGCTACGAAATTTCCCAAAATTAGTTACCTTGACGTTCAACCTTCCTGTATCCTTACCCAATTACCACATTTACACAATCATATAATTCTACCATGATACTCTCAAGATTCTATCGAGAATCAGAATGAGGTGCTGCGGAACATAATTTGGTTGTTCCTTTAACGATTTTAGTCCTAGTGACCGTGGATAAAATCATGAGATCGGAAATACATAAACTTGTAACCTTTTGTTACCACATAACTCACAACCTGTTGTCTGGTCTACATAATCGCTCTTATGGTACGAATTGTTAATATACAACATGTACACTTACGATAATCATCAGGTTTTCAAAACACTACTGCCCTGCAACTTAAAAAATTTTCATTTTAATTATAATCCTCCAATGATGTTAGTGTATAGAAACTAAAATATTTTAGTAATAATAAGTCACATGACACAACTATCTGATGCTGGAATATCTAAATAACAATGTATAGTGTTATGGTATTTTTATATACAAGTATATTGGAAAATAGGAATTTAAAATTTTAAAGTTATGTCTGCCCACCCTATTAAAAGGTTATAAATATTCACCCCATCTATATGTGTGTTCAAGTCGGCGCACAAAATTTTACACAATGAAAAAAAAATATTACTCATACCAAAATTACTTGCCATCTATATATGGTACTTATCCAAACCCTTATTTTATTTGTTCGGAGAAATATTGAGAGAAAGAGAAGCACTGGGAGAATTACCCTTTAAAATTAACGTTACGTATCCTTTTTTGGCATTCAATGTCATAATTCACACATATTTTTATAATTGACTTTTTAATTATATTTTCCATAATTTGAATTTTTACATAAAAAAATTATTAATATTATTGTTATCATTACGAGTATTACTCTTACTACTGCTGTTATTATTATTATTATGATTTCAATCAAAAATGTAGAAAAAAAATATTTGGGTTGCTCTTGTTGTGTGCTGTATATAGATACACAATTCGTTCCATCATCATATCGTATATAATATAAGAAACGTCTCTAATGTCCCTTGGGCAAAACTATTCCTTCTTTTAATATCAATCAAAATAATCAAGAAGAGATAACAACAACAAAAGCAACAACAAATAATAATAAAAAATAATGTTGATTTATGGTATTCACATTGAATCGCACACTGTATCCTCTTCATAAAAAAAAAAAATCTGCCATTGCTGCCAACCGCACACAAACAAATACATAAACAGCCCGGTATACAAACACATAAATGAGAAAAAAAAATTTCGGTAAATTAAATATTCTTCTTATACTACTCTCTGGAAGAGCCAAGCAAGCAAAATACCAAAAAAATGGAACTGTGGTACCTTCTAAAGTCCCTATGGTATTTTATCCTTATTTTATGTATTCCATTGTTACGTACATTGGGATATGAAAGTTATGAGGGTTGGCACTATGTTGACAAATTATGGTCAAGAAATCAATGTTATCTGATTTCATAATTTGGGTTTAGATCTAATATGCTGTTGCAAAGCCTTGATATGGAAGATTACGTTTTCACAAAACAAAATAAAATAAAAATTCTATCAAATCAGGTACGTGTTTAGTACCTAAAAATAATCAAATTTCGTAGTCTTATTTGATAATGGTGCAAGTTGGTCTTAAACCCGAAAATATACTAAACTCTTTCATTGTCACTATGGGGTATGGACTACCACAGTATATGTATAATTGTTATTGTCACCTGTCCTTACATACAGAGTTACTAATAGTATGGGGTAATAAAACAAATTCGTAAATTGGTGTACATCCAATTAAAAAAGAAATGGGTGAATGCAAACGATGGAATAAAAACTAGATAGTTATTGTATTGAGAGTCTGTAGGTCTATAAAATATTTATACGCATGGGAGTAACTTGTACATTGACGCTGAACTAGCTCATTTGTATTGCTGCCCCTAAAGAGAAATTAGATGATTGTCAGGAGTTAAAATAAAAACTCATTTAACGTATTATATTTCCTTATTACTGAACATTAAAAATTCGATGTTCTTTTATATAGCCTGTTACAGCTCAATTACTTAAATTAAAATTTCAAAAATTCATTCTTTCAAAAATCGAACGTGAAAAATCAAATTAAAATGACCTCGCGAAAAACATTCGATGGCCGTGCGCATAGGTATACAAGCGATGAGATACATGACATCCGAAACACACCCAAACCGATACTCGTAGCGCTCGATGTGCAGAGCATACAAAAAAACGAAATATGTCAAGAAATATTTGTGATCTTTCTTTGGTGGAAGCAATCCCCATTCTGAATTAATAGGAATTAATATTAATATTGTACTCAAAGAAACAACCAAAGATATTTTTTAATTTATTTTTATTAGTTGGTAGTAATTACATTTTGAATTTGAAAACAATGTAAAAATGCAACTAAATATATTCAATTAAATAGTAATGTGCTAGAACATTATTGAATATTATTAAAAATCGTAACTAATTTCTCGTCTTGTTTAAAAAAATGCGATGTCAAAATTACGAAAATCACTGCCCTGGTGGTGAATATTAAAACTACAAGTAGAATAGAACTATTCTATACAAAAAAAGTTGGTTTAAAACTATTCTAATTTGGAATGACATATACGAGATTGTTGTTGTAAATTTACCAAAGAAAGACGACAATTATATCAAATTATCACAGACAATACCGTGAATCAACATAATTAACATCTTATAAACCCTTGTTCACCACTATCACTGCAGAAATAGGGGATTGGGGAAAGAATTTATATGTAATTTTTATTTAAACATTTTTGGCATACTGAGCTAATATGCTGAGCATACTGAGGTAAAAAGTGTTAATTCTTTTGAAAACAACATTAAATTGGGAATAATTTGCCCTCCCAATTTAAGCTTAGTACTCAGTTCGATTTCACGTGCAATTTCCATACGATTTTACCAAAGTGAAATTAGAAATGAAAAATTTCACTTCTGTTTTCATTTTGTAGTACTCAGTTCACCAGCGAAAAATCCAAGTGTGTTCAATACAACAAAGATTGTGCGCATAAACTCTCCAAACTATTTTCATGTGAAAATAATAGCTGTATTTCATTTAAATAAATAATTCGAGGCCAGTTTTGAATTTAGATTTGCTTGCTTATGAGTTAATCGTACCAAAAAGAAATTATTCATCATAGTCGGCCTTTTTATCAGTAGTAACCACTGATATGTAACTCATGGATAGGGCATTCATCAAAAACTGTGGTATAAAAAACAAAACTAAAAATAGTACCTAATGTGCGATAGAGACAGCAAAAATGTATCTTCCTTGTCTAGAATTTCGAATTTTCGGAAATCAAATTCCAATTTGTGTTCAGTTAAACTACAAAAAACAATTGACATACACTTGATAAAATGGATACAATTCGAGATTTAACTAAAAAAGTAAAATCAAAAAGTATTGCTAAATCTGTTGTAGTGGGTTGTGAAACAAAACGTGATAATAAAGTTTCAAATGTAACTCTATTCTCGTAAGTACATACTATAGAGTAAATTAGTTTTAAAATAAAGAGGAATATGTGGTAAATCATTTTTTTAGATTTCCCAAAGATCCAACTCAAAATAAAATATGTTACGATAATTTAGGAGTTGCAAATTGGATTCGAGCGAAGTACGATAAATTAAGAGTTTGTTCTTTGCATTTCCCATCACATTTTTTGATTTGGGCTGGACAAAAGTACATCTTAAATTCAAAGAGTGCGGCACCTAACAAAATTACTGGAAATGTAATAAAATTAAAATTTCTGTATAATTTATTCAATTTATTAGTACATAATTAATATAATTTTTTAGTTGGATCAAGAAATATTTAATCTAGAAAAAGCAACGGAACCTTCTACATCTAAACAGCAGTGTGATGTATGACATAATAAAATATAACGTTTCAGAAATTATTTTGAATAATTGATCTGTAATTTGTGTCATCGTTATTTTTAGGGAACGTTCATTCAAGCCCAAAAATTGTAGGAAGATGATAAAGTTGCTAGCCGCTTTAGCGAATTAGACTCTGATCTTCATATTCCGAAGAGTTACGATGATAATCGGCCAAGTACATCTATAGGGTTCTTTCATGATGTACAAGTTGCTGTAGACTCCGACCGGCCATCAACATCACTTGGCTTTTGTAGTTCGAATTTATATACATCATCTTCCGCTGAAGTTATTCCTGTAACTAAATATTTGAAACTAGAAATGCGCATAAAAGAAAAAGATAATCTAATTCATAATTTAAGAAGACAATTAAAAAGAAAAGAGGACAAAATAACAACAATAAATGATATATTGGAAAAATTGAAGAATGAGAGTTTGGTGAACGAGGAATGTGCCACTATTATAAAACATTCAGCAAAAGGAGTTCCTGTTGAACTATTTAAACGATATGCTTCGAATGAATCGTTAGACAAAATTACTAACACTAAATATTCAGAGGAGATAAAAACATTCGCGCATACATTACATTTTTATTCGCCGTGATGTTTTTAGATGCGCTTTACCACATCCCGATACAGTTCGTCATTGGTATTCAAAGATTGATGGTAGCCCAGGATTCACTCAACAAGCATTTGACGCAATTAAAATCAAAGCTAATTTGTATAAGAATGATGGGAAGGAATTATGCGTAACTGTGATGTTGGATGAAATGGCAATTATGCGAAAAACTGAGTTGGTGGGCGGCCGATTGCTGGGACAAGTTGATTTGGGAATTGAATACTCAAATGATTGTGAAGATGAGGCAGTAGAAGCTCTAGTCGTTATGGCAGTAGGCATGATGGAGCATTGGAAAATTCCAATTGCATATTTTTTAATAAATGGGATTTCCTCAAATGTGAAAACAGAAATCATTAACATGACGATTGAGCGATTAACGGATGCAGGCGCCAAAATTGTTTCGGTTACCTGTGATGGGCTAAAGTCAAATCAAAAAATGCTTGAAAATCTAGGAGCTGTTCTCGATGTCAATGACCCTAAGCCCTGGTTTCATTTCAAAGGTAATTTAAATTGAAGTAATTTTTAAAGAATAACAATTATTTTGTGATCAGGTACATATATATATATATATATATATATATATATATATATATATATATATATATATATATATATATATATATATATATATATATATATATATATATATATATATATATATATATATATATATATATATATATATATATATATATATATATATATATATATATATATATATATATATATATATATATATATATATATATATATATATATATATATATATATATATATATATATATATATATATATATATATATATATATATATATATATATATATATATATATATATATATATATATATATATATATATATATATATATAAAATACCATTATTTAGAAAAGTTAAAATTTTTATATAAAATTAAATGTTTTATATATTTCAGGAAATTTATCACAAAAAGTATTTGTGCTACTCGATGCATGCCATATGTTAAAACTAACAAGAAACCGGCTATACTCAGAAAAAGAGCTTAAAACTGGTGAAGGCACTGTACGATGGCAATATATTGAAGCTATACATAATATTCAAATAAAGGAAGAGTTTAAACTTGGAAACAAACTATCGAAAGCACACGTTCAGTTTCAGCCAAAAAAAATTAAAGTTTCCATCGCAGCTCAAACGATGAGCCAATCAGTAGCGACTGCAATAGAATACTGCAACAACGAATTACATATGCCAGAATTTGAAGGGAGTGAGCCAACCATAAAGTTTTTAATCATAATAAATTTAGCTTTCGACCTACTTAATTCCCGCAATCCTTTCGGTAAGGGTCTCAAAGCACCTCTTAATAGACGCAACGTAGGTCGATGGATGCCACAAATAGTTGAAATTACTAAATACCTAAGTAACATCAAATTGATCACTAATATCTCAATTTACGATACAAATAAATGTACGGGGTTTTTGGGCCTTTACCAAGGGTTATCATGATCAAACAATTATACATAGATTACGTAGAAACGGATTATTTAAATTATATAGTCACATATAAATTAAGTCAAGATCATCTCGAGTTGTTTTTTTGTGCTATGCGATCAAGAAGTGGAAACAATAACAACCCCACACCAAGACAGTTCATTGCTGGTTATAAGCAATTAGTTGTGCACACTAAAGTACGAAGTTTCGGAGGCAATGTCAGCGAAAGTGTTGAAACCGAACTGTTAGATTCTATGTGTCATCTTCCTTTATCTAAAACAGACTATAAGTATTTTATTTTAAAAGTTAATTTTATTTACCTACTTACAGATGATGTTCAATATCCTATTGACATATATGACTTGGATGAAGATGATATTAACAGTCCCAATAGAGAAACTAAAATTCTCGTATCGGAATTTTTAGAACGGAATATTACATCACCATTTCAAGAGAAAGTTATCGGTCACATTATCGGCTACGTATAGTGCGGATAACACAAAAGGTCATAAAATGTGAAGAGTGCATTAACTCACTCCACTCTGAGTACGGCGGTGCCCATCCAACAGCACTAAAACTTTTATTTCACAAAAATAGGGGAGGTCTCATTATTCCATCTAAAGATGTGACTAATTTATGTCTTATCACGAATTAATATTTCAAATATTCCGATATAAATTTAAAACTTAAACATCAAGATGAACGACTGGCACTACGCATATTAAACGATCTAAACATATCCGGATTATTTCCAGCACTACACGTTCATCAGTTTCATACGGAAATTCACAATAACCATATTTATAAATTAGCTAAAACAGTAATAAAATGTTTCATTAAAATAAAATTTTCTCAAATAGCTAAACAAATCAATGAATCAAATACCACACATATACGGCAGCAGCTAAGCAGGTTAATTATTTTCCGACTCGAATGAATTTAATTACATATGTATATTATAAATTATTTTATATCCTATTTGTTTTGTTTATTAAATACGAGTACACTACACAATCGTATTAAAATCATTCTTGAAAAAAAAAATCAACTTTGTTTCTTATTTACGTTTGACATTTATCCCGAATTTTCCATTTGTTTTTGCTTTTGTGTGTTGTTTATTACAGATATGTACTTCATATTTCAAGGGAAAAATACGAAAAAATTATTTAAATATTTTTTGAAATTAGGCAGCAATGTATTATTTATATAATTATTATTTACAAAATTACCAATTTTGAATATTTTTCGGTCTATCCTATGTTTATTAGGAAAAAGGAAATGATTTCAAATAATTTTCGGAATTGTCTTGGTTCAAGTGTGGATCTTATTTTATATTTTCGGTAATACGATTTTCGAGTGAGAGGTGTATATAATACAAGCGAGTGGAATATAAAAAAAAGTTGTACCATAGTTTGTTGTTGTTTTCTATAGTAATTTAGTTTTGTGCCATATCCATGTATTCATATCAGTGGTAATAACTAAATTCGCGTTGAATTTATGTAAATTAAAAAAAAAACTTAATTTAAATAAATTGAATTCAAGTAACAATTACTACCAGAGAAAACAGCCAACTATGATGAATAATATCTTTTTGGTACGATAAATTCATAAGCAAGCAAATCTAAATTCAAAACTGGCCTAGATTATTTTATTTCCTAATGAAATACAGCTAATGTCTCGGCATATTATTTTCACGCGAAATTTTTGCATTTGTTTGTGTTTGGCAATAAATAAATTTTTAAATACATACCACAATTCCATTTTAATTTTAATTAAAATCAATTTAAGTTAATATATTTACGTAAAATAAACAAATTCATTTATGTATGTCTACAAATTTATACGTTAAAATTAAAAATTCTTCAAATAAAATTTCATTTCTATTTCACTCGAAAATAAATAGATTTTTGGAGACCGCGGTAAAATTTCATTCCATTTTGAACTGAGTACTAAGCTTTAGGTATGAACAATTATTCCCAATTTATAAGTATTTACTACTCTTCCCAATTTATAAGTATTTACTCTCCTCAGTAGGCCGGAAAAAAATATTTGAACAGGAATTACATATAAATTCGTTATCAGAATATAGTGCCACTGGTGATGTCTGTGAAGTTAGCCCAGGATTTCATCCAAAAAAATTAAAAAATGTCATCAGGCAACACTAAAACTGCATTATCATCCCAGCCCAGGATTTGTTAACAATTTATGTTAAATATGATTAAATGTGTACAGCATCGAAAAAAATAATAAAATGTGAATACATATCCCAGAAAACAAAAAAAATTCAGTAAATTATACATAACAAAAAATTAAAAACTTTATAATATTCGTACCGTTATAGCACCAATCTCGACATACGGATCGATTTGTGATTTTTATGGTAAAAAGTGGTCACATTTAAGAGTCGATAGGGCTTGGTTTTGTTTCCGGAACTCGTGGTTCCTGGGAACCATAAATATTAAATTCTGTCATACTTGGGCCATACAGATAAGAGCCTATAGCGCCAATCTCAACATGCAAATCAACTCGAGATTTTTAGGATAAGCAACAGTCATTATGGCAAGTCGATACAGACTGGTTCGATTTCCGGAACTCGTGGTTCCTGGGAACCATTAATAAAAAACTAGTTCTCATATACTGGGCCATACACATGTGGAATTATAGAGCCAATCCAACATACGGATCGTCTTGGGATTTTTATTGTGAATAAGGGTCATCGTTACGAGTCGATACGGCTTGCTTCATTTTCCGGAACTCGTGGTTCCTGGGAACCATAAATTAAATTCAGTCATACTTGGGCCATACAGATAAGAGCCTATAGCGCCAATCTCAACATGCACATCAACTCGGTATTTTTAAAATAAGCAACAGTCATTATGGCAAGTCGATACAGACTAGTTCGATTTCCGGAACTCGTGGTTCCTGGGAACAATTAATAAAAAACTAGTTCTCATATACTGGGCCATACATACATTTGGGATTATAGAGCCAATCTCAACATACGGATCGACTTGAGATTTTTATTGTGAATAAAAGTCATCGTTACGAGTCGGTACGGCTTGTTTCATTTTCCGGAAGTCGTGGTTCCTGGGAACCATAAATTAAATTCAGTCATACTTGAGCCATACAGATAAGAGCCTATAGCGCCAATCTCAACATGCAAATCAACTCGGTATTTTTAAAATAAGCAACAGTCATTATGGCAAGTCGATACAGGCTCATTCGATTTCCGGAACACGTGGTTCCTGGGAACCATTAATAGTAAACATATATTAAGTAAACATTTTTCACAAAACCATCAAACGACTTCCATCTGCCCAAATTACATTACACATATTCATCGCGGATAGTCAATATGAAGACAAAAGCCAGTCAAATATACCGAGCACCAGTAAAACCTCATTGAATTTATTTGTCGCAATAAATTCAATAGAAGATTCTCAAACGCCAAAAGTTTCATCAAACCACTGTCATCTGATCGCACATATTATTTTTTTTTAAATTTTTTATTTTATTTTATTTCATTACCAGCGCTTAATCATTATAAATAAAATACATTGTGAGTACAACATTATTAAAATATTCGCCGCGGTAGTCGAGTATAAGACAATAAAACCGATTCAAATCTTTCGAGTGCCAGTAAAATCTCATTGACTTTATTTGTCATTAAAACCAGTTTTTCATTAAGACCAGTTTTTTAATTTATGGTTCCCAGGAACCACGAGTACCGGAAAATCAAGCAAGCCGTATCGACTCGTAACGATGACCCTTATTCACAATAAAAATCCCAAGTCGATCCGTATGTTTAGATTGACGCTATAGGCCCATATGTGTATGGCCCAGTATATGAGAACCAGTGTTTTATTAATGGTTCCCAGGAACCACGAGTTCCGGAAATCGAACCAGTCTGTTTCGACTTGCCATAATAACTGTTGCTTATTCTAATAATCCCGAGTAGATTTGCATGTTGAGATTGGCGCTATAGGCTCTTATCTGTATGGCCCAAGTATGACTGAATTTATTTTATGGTTCCCAGGAACCACGAGTTCCGGAAAATGAAGCAAGCCGTAGCCAGAAACAAAACCAAGCCCTATCGACTCTTAAATGTGACCACTTTTCACAATAAAAATAACAAGTCGATCCGTATGTCGAGATTGGTGCTATAACGGTACGAATATTATAAAGTTTTTAATTTTTTTTATATATAATTTACTTATTTTTTTTTTTGTTTTCTGGGATATGTATTCACATTTTATTATTTTTTTTCGATGCTGTACCCATTTAATCATATTTAACATAAATTATTAACAAATCCTGGGCTGGGATGATAATGCAGTTTTAGTGTTGCCTGATGACATTTTTTATTTTTCTGGGATGAAATCCTGGGCTAACTTCACAGACATTCACTGGTGTTCTTTTGTAAACATTCACCAGTTTCATATAAATTCCATTTATTTGATAGATTTCTTATAACATCAGCAATAGCGCGATCTTAATCAAGATATCTGGAAAACAGGCGAATACTAGCAACGGAGAAATAAATACAAGATTTGCTCTGAAGAGTTCAAATAGAACTTTTCTAAATGACTAGCTTTCTGGATAATGTGTTCGTATAAATTGGAATAACTGCAACTGCAAAGACTTTGTAAACAGACCTGCTACTACAGTCACCGACAGCATAATTAAACCCTGTGAAATTGCCATACCAAGGTAAAAGAGCTCCAAACGACAAGTCGCGTGGTGGACTCCAAGTCTTAACAGAAAACGTAAAGAAGTTCAAAGAAGTCGGAAAGAATTCTGAAACACTAGACAAACAGAGCTAAGAAAAATTAAGAAACAAGCGTATAGGGTATTAAGAAATTTGTACTTTAATGAGATTGCACGCGAAAAACAAAAAAGCTTTAAAAAGTTTGGGTCCTCACATGGTAATAGAGAGCCATGGGGATTTATTTATAGATACCAGGCCGGTAAAATTAGATACACACTTAAAAATCATAGATGCAAATAGTATCGCATATGACTCCGTATCAACTTTGCATCGAACATAACGAAATTTAAGATGCATCAAAAGCCGATACTACTTACATTTAATTTGTGAACGAAGCAACCTGTATCGAAATTAAGAGTTACTTCCTCTATTGTATTTTTGATGTAGCCTATATTAAAATTCAACATAAGATACACCTAATTTAACAATGATGCATTTTGTATCAAATTTGTTACTTGTTAGTTGTTTGCAATTTTGCATATATTCAATTAGACGAAAGTTGCATTAAAAACCGTAATAGTTTCGGTGTTTAATTTATTAACAACGCAACATGCATCTAAATTGAAAGCTACTTGCATAATTTTTTTATGTAAATTGACTAAAAAAATTATGAATTTTGTTATAAAGAAACCCGTTGAATTTTATTTTATATACAGTGCTGGGAAAAAAAATTGGGCAAATATATTTTATTATTGCAAATTGTTCCTAAAATTACAAAACTTTTGAAAGCAATTGGCTTATTGTTTCATTTTAAATACAAGTATGACGTAATTTTTGGGCAAAATATAAAAAAAAATGGCAAAATATTCAAAATACGTTGATTGAAGTTAAAGTAATGGAATAAATCAAACACCTATTTTTTAATTTTTTTTTGTTTTTTATTGATTTATAGAAGTTCTATCTTTAAAATTAATATTTTGTTGGACCGCTATTTGCTTTTATTACAGCGATACACCTCCGATTCATTGAATTTGATAAATTTTTCAAAGTCGTAGGAGGTATGAATTCCCAAATCGTCATCAACAAACTTTTTAAAGCTTGAATCGATATTGGGCGCTTTCGTGCTACTTCTAGCTTCATTTTAGACCAAATATTTTCAATGGGATTTAAGTCTGGACTATACGGAGCCCAGCTCAACACATCGACATTTGTTTCTTCGAAGTACTTTTTTACCTTTAAATGAAGAGATACGAAAAAAAACAAGTTTTTAACAATTTATTTATGTTTATATGAAAGCCCATTTTTCTATCTACAATTCAAAATTAATAATTCACAACTTTGGCGGTATGGCATGGAGCGTTGTCCTGTTGAAAAATAAATTTGCAAGTCTCGCCAAAAAGCTTTAACACAGAAGGCTCAAATTCGTTGTGTGGGACCTGCAAATAAGCAGCTGCTGTAATGCTGGAACTAAGAAAACACAATCGACCCGTTTCATTTCCAGAAAAGCATCCTCAGACCATAACTCCTTCATTTTTCGGTGGAAGTCTTAAAAGATATTCGTTTCTAAGCCTCTCATCCAGTTTTCTTCTTATGAGAATTCTTCCATCTCCAACATGCAGCTTAAATTTTGATTCTTCGGAGAAAATCACATCATTCTATATCTCTGGAGTCCAAGAAACATGCTCCTGGACCTATAGCAAACGTTTTTCTTACAACTACTAATGTAAACTCAGGCTTTTGGACTGGTTAAGTGCTCTTAAACCTGCCCGCTCAACATCCCGTCTTATGTCCGATGCAGTCTCAAAATGGTTCCGACGACGGTTCCGTTTTGGACCAATTTTTTGCACATCAGTTGCGGGGTTGTCGTTGTACCGGTGTTATAAAAACAAAATATTAATATTAAAGATAAAAAACAAAAAAAAAAATTAAAAAATAGGTGTTTAATTTATTCCATTACTTTAACTCCAATCAACGTATTTTGAATATTTTGCCATTTGCCCCGTAAATTGCAGGAATTTTTTTTTTTTCAAAAAATCACTACAAGTCATACTTGTATGTAAAATGAAACAATAAGCCAATTGCTTCCAAAAGTTTTGTAGTTTTAGGAAAAAAATACTCCAATTTTCAATAAAATATCTTTGCCCAAATATTTTTTCCCAGCACTGTACTTCATGAGATTTTAAAATCAGCTGTCATTGTCACGTCAGACCAGACTGCGCTGACCAAACTGCAAATATATGAAAATTATTTTAAGCTTAGGGTATGTTTTAAGGGGATTGCCATCATTCGCATATCACGGCTTAGCCGGAACGGTCTTCTATCGATTACGTTTTCATTTGGAACAAGAAAATGAATACCACACTAGAGGTAGCCGCTCAAGTAGTTGTACTAATTGATGCGGGGCAGAGGTGATCTGAATGCACGATGCGGGGCAGAGGTGATCTGAATGCACACAGCCCGGCAAACGGTCCAAGATTGATCTCAGCCCACCAGCGACCTCGCGTTCAGTTTGCTTGAGAGTATTTGGATGGAACAGAAGAACGATGGAGAAATGTCCATTACTCTGACGAATGCAGGATGTGTTTGCATGGCAACGATGGGCGAGGAAGAGTGTACAAAAGATCAGGAGAGCGATTTGCAAAATGTTGCATTGAGGAACGTGTCTCGTCTGGTGGTGGATCTTGCATGTTTTTAAGACGACTAAGAGGATTGAATTCTAAACGGTACATTGAGGAAGTTTCGCCGGGTTTATTTGCGAAAACTTCCTGTTCAGTATAGTGTACCAGTACCTTCAAGAAGTGGATGTGTCTGCTATAGAGTGGCCAGCTCGAAGCTCGGGCCTCAATCCCGCATCGAAAATTTATGGGACGAACTAGAAAAACGAGTTCAAGTCACTCGAGTATTCCCTCCAAAACTTTTTCTTAGTAAAAAATTAGTATGAAATTTTTAACAAAAAAATAACAATCCAATAAGAATTCTTTAAAGCTAGCTTTTTTCCTCTATTAGACTTGTGTATATTGCCTCTGTTAAATCTTATACTTTAATAATCTATAGTTTTTAGAAATTAGAATATGAAATAAAATACAAACACCAATCAGTGTTACAAAACTACTAATAAAAAGAAAGAATACCCTATTGCAACCCTTTAATCGTTTGAGCCCCAAGCAGCGCGATCGCGCTGATGAGATTTTATGTCTGGAAAACCCCGCACATCCCGAACATTGTCGACAACTGACGCGTGCTCACTTTTACTGAAGCAAGTACATCACACAGCTCTTTTTAATATAAATAATACATTTTACAATAGGTTTGTCTCAATATATTGCCTTTTCATCTCATTCATTTCACCTTCTCCTCTCATTTAGAGAAAGCGCCGTTGCTCTGTTCCGGATACTTCGACAATAACAATTTTTATAGCTGAAGGTTGTTGAATAGGTGTTAAAAACAAACCCATAAAGCACCAAAATTCTACCAAACAGTGATTTCTCCTATAGACGAAAAATGACCAAATCTTGCTTCGGCTCATTATATTTTTGGGCACATCACATTTGTTTTCACAATAACGATACATCACAAAAATTGCACCACAATGCCACCATATAGGAATAATTCCTACGGCTTTGGCCAATCAAACAAGGAATGTTGTACGATTGTTTTGAACACAACTCTCATTGACTCTTTATTGTTTTTGAGGGAATGCCATTTATTCTCACAATAACAAGACATCACGAAGATTGCACCACAATGAAACCATATATAGGAATAACTTCTACGGGTTTAGCGTGAATCAAATGAATCTAGACTTGTGCAGTACGATTTTTCTGACCAAAATTCGCAAATGGACTCCTGATTTTTCAGTGAATCCCATTACGGCCAATGACATCGCAGAAGTTGCTTCAAAATGCAATTATAGAGATGTAACTCCTACTAACTGGACCTATCAAACATGGTATGTACTTTTTTTAATATGGCCTTTGCTAGTACCATCTTGCTTTTTTTTGAGCAAAACTCGCATTGGCTAATTTTGATTTTAGAGTAATTAGCGTCTTGCGAGCTTAGCAACTTGACGGCGCGGAATTTATTATTTTCAGGTGATCTCGTTGTCTATGCAGTTGACGTATGATGGCGACCTTCTGTTCCTTATGCAGTTCTTCTGTGGATCGAATGCATGGATAACGCCACCATGTTTAAATATTTATTAGGGTTTCGGTCGAGGCTATAAGTGCTTTCCCAACTCCTAATATATTATGGTTAAAAGTAGAATGCCGGCTCTGAAATTGGTTGTTTTAAAATATACTTAAACGCATCCATTGCTGATTTTATGACATAAGCTTGTGTCATTTACAAGCTGTCGTTCCGTGTGTATCAATTTAAGAAGGTGGATGTCGATAAACAATTTTTACGTCATTGCATTCTATTCATGCATGAAATATGCTTCGTTTGATAGTTTAAACCTATAGAAGTTATTCGTATATGCTTCCACTGTGGTGCAATCTCCGTGATGTCTTGTTATTGGCAATGAGATTCAATTTGATGATCGTTTCACTTAAAAAAAATATAGATCTGCTTCCCCGCCATTTAATAAGCCAGTCCCTAAAAACAACTTATTTTTGATTGATTTTTGTGTAATCTCTGCGATTTCCTCTCATTTGCAAGAATTGGATGCACTTAAATTTAAAAGAAGCCGATTATAGTTTTACTTAAAAAAAATTTCGGAGCAATGTGAGAGTTTACCTCAAAAAACATTTTTATACATTCGCGCCATATTATTAAAATAATTAATTTACTAAATATTATTCTATTTTTAAATTTCATAAAATTTAAATTTCTACTCAAAATTACTATAAGAAATATTTTAACAGTGTTATTTCCAACACATACTTATTTTTGTTAATTGGTAAAAGTTTCACTCTCAGAATAAAAATGCTTTTTTTGCTGATTACCGTGTTTTAATTAGATTTGTACCATCAATGGCTTATAACTTATTCACAAAAAACGTGTAATTCATATGTTGATCCCAATATCACCTTGCTTGCAGTCTGGCACGGTATAAGTGAAAAAAGTACCACTGGATAGGTATTGAAATAGACTTTGAATCTGGATTCAAGAAAATTAAACAAACATTGGATTTTTTGAAATTTTGAACTTTTGTATAAAATTGAGCAATATTGTTGAATTTTGAGCAACATAATGGTGGTCCAAAATGGTGAGAAATCTAACAGAAACGTAGAAGACGTCTTAGCGAAACGCCGTTCTAATATCAAGGGATCGTTGACAAACATCTTAAATTATTTTCATGCTCAACGACAAACCTCGCAACTTGATGTTGAGTAAGTAAAGGTTCGACTGCGGCGTAAAGACGCTTTATTGGCAGAATTTCCTGAAGTAAAGCAATCAATTATTTTATTGAACCTGGAGTCTAGAATTTGTCCGTAGATCTAAACGGGATAAAGTATTAGTTAAAAATGTCAAAATTAAGATGTCTTCCCTTTTCCGATGTTAATTGCATTCAAGCACTAAACAAAGTGAATTAGAGGTCAAGGTATGGCATAAAGTGGTATACTATCCAAAAATTAGAGGCAGAGACTAAAGAGTAAAGGAGTGTGAAATATGTTGAGATCAAATTTCCAAATTACCAGGTTTAATTAAGGTCTTAATGAAGCGAGCTGAGGGTGGATTCCGCAAAAACATATCCTCAATAAACAGCTGTCTCCGGAAATATTTTACAATGCTGTCATGTCAAGTCATGTATGCCTAAGTGATTAAAATCATGATTGAGCAAAAATCATAATTTAGGAAAACCGATAATTGTTGTCTTAGTTGAATAAATTGCCATATTGTTGCCTCCGGCCGGTCGTGCCGATAACGTGCCCAATATTTTCTTCTGTTCTTTTCAAAAATTAAGATTATACATTTCTATAATTTTAAATCCCACATTTCTGCATATATACCCGCCATCACCATCGCTAAGCCCATTGAAAAGGTAGAATGAATGGACACATATACAATGGACATATTTATGATCACTAACGCAACCAAAAATATGCTCTTAAAAATAGGTTTTAGGGGTATATCCTCTATCCGGTCGCAAATTATTTAATTGCGATGCGAAATATGGTTACTAGATTTATTTTGCCATGCCAATTGACACATTTTTTTTAACTTTAAATTTGTTTTGCGATTGTAAAGTAGAAATACACAAAAAGACTTTTACGCATTTTCAGAGATCATGTATTTCTACTTTACAATCGCAAGGCAAATTTAAATTTTAAAAAAATGTGTCAATTGGCATGGCAAAATAAATCTAGTAACCATATTTCGCATCGCAATTAAATAATTTGCGACCGGATAGAGGATATACTCCTAAAACCTATTTTTAAGAGCATATTTTTGGTTGCACTAATGATCACGATTATCATTTTGGATAAATATTGAAAACATGGAACAGGATTGTCGATGACAGTCGTTTGGAGAAGTGAAACTTTTTGGGAGTGTGAAGAAATATGTGATAGTCCATCATTAGTACAGTTCTGTGAAGGTTCCTCTTCCTCATCACTGTGAAGCTTCCTCTTAAGCCAAAAAGGCAACTGCCAAAAGATTATTAGGTATCGCAGTTAAATGGCTACATGCAATGGAGAAGGAATTTTAAAAATTCACCAGTTACAGAAGATTTTCCTTGAATTTATGGAAAACATCAAACTCGCACACATGGTGGAAGTTGCACTGGCATGCCCTGCGGATTATTCTGATTTAGCTCATTATGCAGTTTGAAATGTGACGTCTACCACCACCAAATTGCGTGTCGTGTTTGATGCAATATTTAAATAGGTTTCCATCACCATAAAAAAAAATATTTACAGCGGATGCAGAGAAAATTTAGATACACCCTAAATATAGTCGATATTAAAGTTAGTTTGATACAAAGGGCTCGATGTCAAGATTATGCGAAGCAATACCCTGGAGTATCTCACAAGTTAGAGGTATAGTATGATGTCACAATCTGAGTTTAATCTTCGAAAGTTGCCTTCCAATTCTTATAAACTAATGAAGGTGTTATACAATGTTAGGCTTTCAATGACAATCTGCGACTGTGGCACTGGTTTTGTAATTCAAGTGCAGTAGCCTTTGCAGCCGCCGAATCGCCACCATATCGAACGCCACCCATGTACTTCCTTGGTCAACTAACTAAAAAATAAAATATAAAATAGCCCCAGGTATAGGATACAAAATCTAGTTACAAATTTAAAAAATAAATAAAAATGTTCAAGCTAAATCTACCCACACCCCATATCCTGGTATAATCCACCACTATATTTATGTCGCATATCCATACAGGCGTTTATCCTCTAATTTAATAGTGAACAAGATACATAATTTGAATATATAAGTAGCCGGGGAGGACGGGCGCCCTATAACTAAATTATATAATATGTACCTTTAGTTGTAGGCATTTAAAAAAGGACAAAGTGGTGTACTGTATGCTAGGGGGTATGTGTGTATTACGTAATTCAATTTTATGTTTATTGTCCAAACCGATAAAAAGTTTTTGAACCTTTTTTTGTGTGTGCTACGGAGACATATACACTGTGTTTGTAACAAGTGGTATATTATGTAAAAAGATGACCAACTACAATTTCGCTTTTTTTTAAAGATGACCCTTTTCGTAACATAAATACGGGTGAAGTGCGCAAGCTTAAATTATGTAATCAACAGTCTTCAGTAGTAATTAGTTAACGATTTTTTGAACGTATGATGGTATAATTGGAATATTTTATATAAAAAAAATCAATTTTACCAATTCTTCTTTATTGGATTGCTGGGTGTTTTTCAATTTGCACGTTTACGAGAAAATTGTTAGCATATGATGCCGATATTTAAGGTCGTTATAATGTTTTTCCACCTTTCAAACACAGTTAAAAAATTCATAATTTTTCATTTTACGTAAAATACCCGAAATAATAGTTTTCACCTTTGCTTAATATATTGACTCTGTGTACGTAGGTGTGATGAGAATAATATTTTTGAAATTCCTAAACACCTACCTACATACAATATACCATGGAATATAAAATATGCCATAGCTATAAAATTCGGTTTAGGTATACAAAAAGGATTAGAAAGGTTTGAAAGCTAAAATCTACAAATATTTGCTTTTAATCGAGGTCGTGTTTGAATAAATAATAAAATCTGACAATATTTTAATACTAACATTTGCAAATCAAATATATACCTGGGATATGAATCTGAAAACTTAAACGATTTGGAACTCTGAATGTGTGCTAGGTGTCAATAAAATTTAACTTCCTTTTTTAATTCAAGTTCGGAAAGATAAATTACATACATAACAGTGAAAGTGGAATAGTAAAGGAGTAATCAGCATGCCCTTCGAGGCATGGTCTCACACATCGCATCTCGAACAAGTACCTCTCTCTCTGGCACTATACCCCATCAAGGTATTTGGCCGCCTCAAATGAGGTTTCATAATCATATTTTCATTTCGGATAATGAGTGATTAATTCATTGATCCTAAACCAGCCGTGAAATTATTTCCTTGTCACCACGGGGAATCGAACCCGCGACCTCCGGTCGCTGGAGCAAGCATGCTGACCACTTTGCCACCGAGGCGGCAAGGTCGAACAAGTACCGTGCGAAATAAATAATTACGTTTATGAGGTATCTTCCCGTGATGGCGGGTTGGTTGGTTTTTCATTACGAAATTCCACAATTGATTGAACTTATTGGCGGACCTAATAGTAAACTTAAGTCGGTGTCTTTTTCTTCTCTCCACCATCTATGAGGTTCTCAGAATTTAAATTATCATCATCATTTACATTGCATAATAAAGTATTTTGATAAGTCGGCATAATCAGGTGACTATCTCCAGTTTCGTGTAACTCCTCCTCAGATTTTTCGCCACAGTAAGTCTACTGACCTCCTGGTTGCGATAAGTCCAGTGGTTTGGTTCTTTGCAGTCTTCTTGTTATTGTAGTAGTCAGCATATAGCGTATGTCCAGATTTTCATGCTGGTTCAGACGTTATAGGTGTTTTGTTGCATGATGCTTAATTTCATCCGCGACAAGCTCGATCTTTAAGTCTCGATTAAGGTTTTCGTTTCGAATGTACCACGGTGCATTAACAATACATCGCAGGACTTTAATTTGAACCGTTTGTATGATTTTGATATTTGTCTTCCTGGCACAACCCCAGAGTTGGCTACGTCCATACAGGGTTCAGGATTTGTTTGTATAGTAGCAGTTTGTTATGGATCGCTAGTTCAGATTGTCTCCCTAAGAGCCAATGCATTTTTCTAAATTTTATATTTAGTTCTTCTCTCTTCTTTTTTATGTGTTTCTTCCATCTATGTTTAGCATCTAAAGTCATGCCAAGATATTTAGCAGTGTTTGCATGGGGTACTACTATCGAGTTTATCATTATTGGTATATGATTAACTTTTATATTTGTAAAGCTGGCTTGGATTGATTTTGCTTCATTTAGTTTTATTTGCCATTTCTTTGTTCAATTGTATACTGATATACGGATTTTATCTCGAAATGTGTGAACGGAATGAGTGTAACCGGAAAGATATAGTAGTAGCATTTGTGTTAGTTTCCTGCGTATGATTTTTACTGCATATGCAAGCCACGTGTCATTCTGTTTTTGTTTATTCATATTAACCCTTTGAGTGCCAACGTGATTTCAGCTAGTGTATTGAGGAGCACGATCGTGTTTTTTTGGCACTCAAAAAGTTAACCATTGTAACCATTGTAAAAATTAAATATAAAATATATTAGCATGTTAAATAATGACACTCCACAGCTCGAGAGCAGACGTAATGTGCTGAGAGAAGTAAATAAGCACCATAAAAATTAAACCGATTCGCCCGGATCACGTTATTTTGATACTGTTCATCATACAAATGACACAAATACGAACAAAAGAAAAATACAAATAGAAAGACATAATTGTGTATTATACACAGTGTACGTATTTCGATTTTTTTTGCTTCTTTCATTTTAAATGAGTAACTCACGACTACGAGACAACATCGATATACTGGTTAGTAGCCTTCTGTAATTTACTAGTGGGTCATATTCTTTGCTGTTGCAAGTATTGCGGTGTCATCGGCAAAAGTCGCCATTGTTGCTTATGTAGTTGGTATATCTATAGTATAAAGGTGATACAGGATTGGCCCAAGAACACTCCCTTGTGGTATTCCTGCTGTTATTCTTTTTAGTTGGGAGTATTCAATCTCATACTTTACTCGGAAGTGCCTCTCTGATATGTATGATTTTAAAATTTGAAAAAATTTCTCCGGAAGATCTCGATGAAGTTTGAGTTTTAACCCCTGGTGCTATACTTTTTCGAATGCTTGCACTATTGTCCCAATAAAAACAAATTGTCCCAATAAAAACAAATTCTTACTTAAGCTTTTCCATAAATTGGGAGATATACCAGTGATTTTTGGCCGAAATCGGTTCACCAGTAGTGGCAGCTTCCTCAGGAGCTTATTAGGTTTTTGCAAATATTTACCATTTAGGAAACAAGAATTAAAAACCACGCTATAAATTAAATTACAAACAAAATTCAGATTTACTATTCGGAATGAAACTTCATAGCTAAACTTTTCGATTAGTTAGGAGATCCTTGCGAAATTTGGTGAATATCGGTGTACCGGTAGTGACCGGCTTTTTCTTATTTTACAATAGTGTTGAAAAATTCAGCATTTCCAAAATACACCAAGGAATTCAAAATCTTAAATAAATATAACATTAAATTTTCAACAATCACGGTTTTTGATTATAAAGTGTCTTTCAATAAGAACGCTCGACTTTTAAATCTAAATAAAGCAAGTTGTGTGTGAGATATTCACTCAAAATTTTTTTTATTTGAAAGAATATTTTTTGGGTAGATTTGCTAGGTGGCGTTCGTTAGACCTGCAATTTAAGATAGCCCCAAAGAAGGCAGTCTATTTCACCGGTTGACTCCAATTTGGCCACCAAACGTCAAATAGTCAACCCGGCAGCACTTTTATGGCCAGGGTAAATTTTGATGATTTGGACACGTTCATCCACGCTATAACCTTCCACGGTGATTTGCCATACACTACTGAACAATTCATAACAAATTTAACATATGTGGCTTTAACAACATGGCTGCGATAACCTAACAAAGTTGTCAGCGTCCCAATTGAAAGACCTTTACAAGACTGTTTTACCAAAAGTCCGGTGCACAGAAAAAAATAAATATAAACAGAAGTAAAGCTGCATACAAAATTTTTACGCATTTTTTCATAGTAAAATATGGGGTCACGATCCGGTTTTATGTTTACTAAATTTAAAATTACGGTTATAATCTGAACGAAAAAAAATTGAAACAAAAACAATATGAAAAGTCAAAGAAACGCTAAATGAATATTCGAAGAGTTGGATACTCTAAGTTTATTATTTTAGTCGTAAAATGAGTTTGTATTTTGGGGTTACAATCTAAAAAAGTTGTTTCAAAATTTTGTATGCAGCTTTACCTCTGTTTATATTACTTTTCTCTATGTCCGGTGTTTCTTTTGCTTTAGAAATTAAGTGTGGCATATTCGAAATCTATGGGCCTATTTTTTAATTCAACCTGAGCAAGCAGCACGCTGTCAAAAAATACTCTGTTTTTTTTTATTCAACCTGAGTAATTTTACTCTGGACACTGTGCTTTTATTTGTGAACTGTGCGTACACCGAGCATACTCGGTTCTTTAGATTTTACTCTGAACAGAATGCCAGTTTTTGAAGAGTATATGCAAAGTAAAAAACAAATTATTACTCTATGCACAATGGATAATTTGGCACTGCACAACCTGGGGTGGAATCATGAACGCCGGACGGAAAATTTAAACGGTAGTGAAATTTTATATGGAAAACAGCAATAATTGTACCGGTTTTGTTCCATTGTTTCGCAAAAAAACACAAATAGCAAGCCAGAAAAAAAATAATTCATTCGTCAGCTTTATAGCAATCGAACGAATTTGTAAGGTTTTTTTGAAACAACAGAATAAAACCGGTAGAATTATTACTGCTTTCCATATAAAATTTCTCTACCGTCTAAAATTTCCGTGCGGCGTTCATGATTCCGCCCCTGTGCTCACACACCGGGTGTTTATTTTAAACTGAGACGATCAAATATCTCGAAAAATAGCCACTCTTCGGAAAAAATGTCCATAATCAAAATTTAATCATACCGCGGGGGAAATACACTAGTGCAAAAAAGTAGTCCTGCACCCTCCTGCAAAAGAGGACCCGTAGAGCAACAGTCACTGGAGAAAATAATGAAATTGCTGTATTGGCAGCAGTGGCTCATAATCCTTATGTTAGTACACGAGAAATAGTTCGCGATTCTGGATTGTCCCTCACCAGTGTTTGGAGAATTTTAAAACGGCACAAGTATCATCCATATCATGTGTTTTTACACCAAGATCTTCATGGCGCTGATTTCCAAAATCGGGTAACTTTTTGTCAATGGGCACGTGAAAATACAATAAAACCCCATTTTTTCTCGTTGCGTAATGTTCTCTGACGAATCGTCTTTTACAAACCATGGAACGGTTGGAGTGTTACAAATCCGCACTGGCTTCGTCAAGTTGAACATCAGCGTCCTTGGACTGTCAACGTGTGGTGTGGAATAATTGGCAACAAACTCATAGGCCCCCACATTATTGAAGGCAACTTGAATGGTCAAATGTACCGAAACTTTTTGGAAAATGAACTGCCAATATTACTTGAAAATTTGAACTTAGAAGTGAGACGGAACATGTGGTTTCAACATGATGGTTGTCCTGCACACTATTCGGTGGTGGCACGTGAAATACTTGATCGTGATTTCAACGGTCGCTGGATCGGTAGAGCTGGTCTGATAAATTGGCCCGCCAGATCACCAGATCTTACTTCGCCAGATTTCTTTTTGTGGGGCTATCTCAAAGACAAAGTTTACAAACAAGTACCAACAACACGTGAGAACATGATTGAGCGTATCAGAAATGCGTATGCTGAAATTCAACCAAACACACTTCTCAGTTGTGTACAATCATTGGAAATGCGTATTAATAAGTGCATTGAAGTCGCAGGCCATCATTTTGAACACTTATTTTAAGCTAAAATTATTTTATTCACCTGCCATTTACATTAATAAATTGTTTTGATGACGAATTTCGAGTATTTCCAATGAAAACGTGATGTTTTTTATTTCAAACGTATTGCAGAATCGAATGCGTGTGTTCTAAGAAGAAGAAATTGAAAAAATTGAATTTCGTCGATTACAACGCCATCTATCATGAACCGAACAAAATATTTCATTCAAATCATACGTACTTTAAGTCGTACAATCCGTATCTGGAATAAAAATATGGCTTCCTATCTTAGTTTAAAGTTACTCCCGCCCCACCTACAAAACGCGGGGTGGGGGACTATTTTTTTGCACTAATGTATTTCCTCCGCGGTGTGATTAAATTTTGATTATGGACATTTTTTCCGTAGAGTGGCTATTTTTCGAAATATTTGATCGTCTCAGTTTAAAAGAAACACCCGGTATATTCGATACTTCATGTCTCGTACTAATTTGGCCAACAGGGTAAGAAACCATTGAAAATGATAAAAGATTTTTTTTTTATAAATTAATTTTGCGAATATTGATTTTGGCAGTTCATACTTTACATAAGTCAATCGTCAATTACATTAACATTAAGAATACATTTATGCGGAATGAGTACATAGGGCCGGATGTCGAAGGGCCAACACAAGAAAGATAAAATAACCCGGTTAATACGGAATAATAATACTCCTAAGCCGAAGCAATCGCAGTGCAAATTTTTATTAAGAAGATTGTCACGAAAAATTAGCGACGAAAGGAAGGGAAGAAAAGAGAAAAGAAAAATAATGAAGCGGGAAAGTTTGAGGGAAATCAACTTAAAATGTGGTCACCGAATATGAATAATTTTGGAGCCGAGAACCAATGTTTACCCGACGCGCGGAACGATTGCTACGGCGCTCGATTACAAAAATATTGAATTAATATATATAAAATTGAATTTGAAAATTAAAAGAAAAAAAAAATTTAATAAAAATAAAAAAAAATTATCTGGGACCTTGTAAAGGTCAGCCAGTTGGGTTATTGCGCCCTCCCCTGGCGAATTGGTTGCGGTGTCTCTTCTCCGTTGTATCAAAAAAAACTCCGATTGGCCACGTGGGTGGCCACCCGTAACCGTCCAACGATGCGGCCCTTCCGCCGATATATTTTGAATGACCTCGTGGTAGGCTACCCGTTAACCGTAAATAGCGGTACCCGTTAAATTACTATTGTGGCCCTCGTCGAAATAAATTGTTCAACAAACACCACACTGCAAGTTCGTATGACGTCAAATCACCTTTTTTATCCCCAAACTAAAATTTGCTTCCAAATGGATCTCATTTGTAATATTTCGGGAACGAAGAATGATGTTGAATATGTATACGATTTTTCACAAAAAAACTTGCTATAATGTTTTCCAAAAAGTAGAATTCCCCAAAAGTAGAAAGCGCACAATTTTATTTCGTTTTCTTTTACACAATGAAACAAAAAATATTTTACAATTATTTACAATAAAATTTCTCGACCCCATCGACCATTTTACTTCAGAAAAAATTAACACTCGACTTTTTTTAATTGAAACCTCCTCTAACTTAGTCTCATCGAGGCTGCAAAATCAGTAAACCGGAACCGTGGTTCGGGTAGAAATACAACTTATCGAATAATCGAGTGCGTGCTAGACTAAGGGCGGAAACGCAAGGCAAAATCATATCAAGCTTTAGCCAGAAAATATGGAACCAACCATTTTACAATCAATAAGTATTTGGAAAAGAAAAACATCAGGCGACGAGCAAAAAAAAAATCCTCTCCTAGTCAAACCGATCGGTCAAACCGAAAGTGTGTCATGGACGACGAGTCATATTTCACTCTGGAAGAGAATGAATGGCAACAAAAGTCATACTACTATAGTCTGCTAAACATTCTGCACCAGAAAGTATCACTTTGTCAAGAACTCCAAGTTTTATGGAAAGTTTTTAGAGAGTTTGGCAGTTAACAAGAAGGTTTACATGACAAAATCCGTACCAGTGCTTGATACGTTTATTAAAAATCATCATCCTCATGATGAAGTGTTTTTGGCCGGATTTGGCGTCTGCACATTACACCAAACATACTTTGGTTGATTTACAAAAAAAAGAATATTGTATTGTATAAAGTATACCACAATATAGCTACCAAGGAATTGAAAACGGGATTACACTGGATGGAAAAAACCATAAAATCTAAATAATAAATGGAACCTACAAAGAGATCATGATAACATCGTTCATCCTTAATAAACCTTATAACGCTCAAACATTTTTAATTAGGCACGCAATCACACTGTTACCGCATCCTAATTTACAAATTATTAAAGAAAATCGGACAGCACATCCAGCGTATGGTCCAGCATTTCTGGTAAAGGTGGATCACGAGTATTTACTGTCGCTACAAACCGCCAGAAATAGAAAAATTCTTCTTCAAATACACCTTTAAATGTTGAAAGCTCTTGTTGTATAGTAATCGAGAAAGATGTTCCAACTACTAAATGGATAATCGATCGCTACTTCGAGGAATTTCCAGAAAACGATCGGTTGATCCGGCCAATAACAAAGATTTTTTATGATTGGTTTGAGTAGTTTAAGTTTAGATAAATTAGTCGGAAAATTTCACTATGCAGAATTGTTAGCTTTAGGGGGGATAGGTAAAAATTAAATCAATTATCAGTCAGAATACATAGATAATCACAATATGTTCACAAGAACAAACCAAACATTTCCAAAAAGTCATGAATTTTTGAACATACATCGATTAAAGTGATTACCGATAATGACTGCAATCATATGAATACATATTTTAGAATATAATAGTTTGATATGTGTTTGAAACCGCAACAGCAGCAAAATCTTTCACATCGTACATAGACAGATTTTTATTGCCTTACCGATAATTTAATTATTTTTAAGGACATTAGAATTTTATACCATATTCTACTCGTTTCGAATGCTTATATAGAAAACGAGACGACGATGACTTGTACGACAAAAGAAAAAAACTGTGGAGGAAGAATTTTTTTTATATCATTTTAACTTTTACCATTTTCTATTTCTAGAAAGATGTTGAAAATTTAATTTTCTGATTAATTTTATTTGTTCGTATATCTGTCTGTATATTAAAATAATATGTTCTATGCTGCGATGTATTAATACAAGAACATAATACGACTCGTATATGCTTTTAGATCTAGTCTGGTGTGGTATATAAAGCAAAAGTTTATATTATACATCAGCAGCTAAAGGCGCTGGAGGAAATGAAGAAAATTATAGTTTTTCTTTACTTTTATTCTTTTGTTTTAATATAGCAATCATATGGCATACAGAGAGCAAGAATAGTTTAATAGCATTTTATATTTTTGTTGAAGTTATATTAAAACTAAATAGATAGTTTTAGCTATAGAACATAATAGTGTATATATGTGTCTGAAGCATATCTCTTATCAAAGCTGATTTTGTATCAAGATTTAATTTTATCTAGATAATGGGTGATTCTGAACCTGCAATCAAAATATCGACTGCCTCTAAAATAAATCGCATTTTGATGATGGGGTGATAATTTTGATATAAAAGTAATGACAATTGTGGCTTCATTAATTTCATGACTGAACAAGACCCACTAACAAAACAAATCAATAAGAGTTAAATGAAACCGGAGCATCGGTCTCCAACTGCCAGCCGTAACAGCAAGTTAAGAAGTTATGTTTCTGAGAGTGATTACAATTGGGCTATCGGTAATTGTTACTCATCAGCATCGAAGTAACAAACACAATTTTTTTGCACATTCACAATTTATGTCCCCAAAATATTATCATTAAACCTTACACTGGAACTTCGAGATTCTAATCTAATTTTCCAGCTTCATGAGGCACAGCAGGTGCTTTGGCTTAAACCTAAATGCACAACGCACAGCTATATGCGAATATGTAAAGTTTGTCGAGAATATCAACGGAATGTGCTTAATTTTATATGATTTGTTACTTGTAAATTATTTAATTAATAATTTACCATCAGCAAGCGAGCAATGAAAAAAAAACAGAAGAATGTAGTTTTTGTTTGAGTTAGAAGAAAATCGTGTACTGAACGGAAGGAAAAATTTAAAATATAAAATATTATCTTTGAAGAAAAGGACTTTCTATTTCGGTTGAGAGCAAACAAGGTGCCAGAAAACCACAAGAGTTGGGCCCTTTAGCCGATTCAAGTAGATATAAAGGATATTGTGAAAAAATCAGCCGAATAAAATAAAGATCGAGTAAAATAAAGATCTAGAGCGTAGTTGTGTCGAAAGAAAAACACAGACAAGTTGTAAATTGTACGAAAAAGGATTGTGTGTGCGAGTGTCCACAAGTGTCTGGAAGGCAATGAAAGTTTTCTCACGAACACCGATCCGCCATATTGACGTGAAATCATCAACAAAGTCCCCAGGAAATATAAAAAACTAACCCCCAAATCATACCTGTTTCTAAACGTGATTTTTTCGTGAATCCATGAATATAAATTTCATGGTTGAATAAACATATAGCGAACCTTTTTCTTCATGGCTCAAATTGGGATATTTCGAACAAGACACAACATTTTTATGCTCAAAAATAGTGAAAATTGTAGCCAGTACAATTCTCTTTCCGAGTAACCTATTGCAAAATATTAATTTTGTCATTATATATGAGCAGAACCACAAAATATTTAGTCATACTCGCTTTGCGTAAAAAGCGGATTTTATTCAAAAATGCCAAATATTCGACGTTCGATTGGTTCGAAAATGTCCAGAAACATTCTCTCAGAAGTTCAGAAACTGGAATTCAGTGACAAGGTTTTTTTTTCCACATAAGAAAGAGGCGCTGGCTTTCCCTGCACAAAAACCACTCATTTCCAGCTTTGCCATTATAGCAAATAAATCAAACTTTCATAACAATGCCGAGGTTTCTCGTCGTATGTGACGTAACCGTAGGAGCATCGTTCGCTTGACTTTAAATTTGTTTATATATATTTGTAAACAAATCAATATTGAGTATACGACGCACATGAATCCGGGTGTTTTCCACAAGTACTAGTACAAGTATACACGAACTCTGTCAGTCAGCATTCAATTTTCGAAGCGTAATAACGTATCATCTCCAGTATAAATATTTTGTACTTGTGCGTGGTCAATATAAATATTTTGTATTTTGTTAAATTTTTTGTGAACATGCCGTCTCGTCTTAATCATCGATGTGATCACGATGAGAATAAAAGAAAAATCTGTGCAATGTGCGGGAGGAAAATCAATCGCGGTTCTAAAAGTTTGGAATTTTTCCATATCACAGCAGATCATGAATCGTCGATAGTACAGTTCCTGAATAAGAATTTCAATCTACAGGATCCTCGTTATCCCACATAGGGGTATGTGTTACTTGCCGACTCATTCTGCAGGAACACAAGAAAACTGAAAGTACGCATCCATTCAAAAGTATGCCGAATTGGGAAAATATTCTTCTTCAGAAATCTACGAGAAGTAGCTCTGCAATGGGTGACTCATCATGTAATTGTTACATTTGTTTGACAGCCAGGCACAAAGGTCGAGCAATGACGGGGAAAAAATTGGCTATCAGTGAAATACTCGATCCGCGCATAGTTATTCATCGCGATTATGGAGTACATGCACCTCAACATTCAAAAGTAAGTCAAGCCCCAAAAAAAGGGCAAAACGAGGATTCAAAAGAAAAGAATATCACAAAGCTTTGCAGACTTTGTTTCCAAGAAGTGGGAAGGGGCAAACGTAATACTTGTGTCAAAAATAGATCATCTAAGGCAAAAGCGCGGGAAAACATTTTTAAACTGTCTAGTACTCTACCAGTGAAACAGAAGGAGCAGATTTGTTCATCTCTTATCTCAGAAAAAGTGAGCAGGCTGGGGATCGATAATGGTGATGTGCAAATTTCAACGATTAGTTTGAGCACGATTGGTCGCACTAAAACTATTTGGTTCAAGAGACCGGATAAATCACCTATATTTTCGACCGAAAAATTAAATACCTACCAAGTTGAATCCGGAGCATCGGGTAAACAAATGAAGAATTTAGCGACCTTCATTCGAAGTACAGCAGGGCGAAAATCTATACCAGCCTATTATACAAAGCAGGCTTCAGAGAGAGCTAAGCTCTTGGAAAATGTGTATTATTCCGGAATTTTTGAATTTGAGATATAGAAAAAAACCCTGTCAAACAGAAAAGACATGTGATTTGGGGTAATGCTGAAGAAATCTTGGATACGGTAATAAGTAGACGCAATCTTATTGGCCATTACCTTATCATAATAATGGCTGATGGTGGGCAAGGTTTCTTTAAAGTATGTATGACCATCATTCCAGAGGATTATCTGTCCGAATCCATCGCAGATACAACTGAAGATTATTCGTCGGCGAAAAAACGCAAAGTAGACAAAGTAACAAGTGTCCATAAATTAACTATGTTGGCAACAGTATACCTGCGATTAAGGAGAGCTATGAGAATATGAAGATATTATTTGATTTGATGAAAATAAACGACATTCCGTTTAAATTTGTGTCTGACATAAAACTCTTGCTAATTGTCAACGGCCAACAAACAGCTACCTCCTCGTTCCCTTGCACAGCATATTGCTTCGTGAAGCTGCAAGATTTAAAGAATCGCATAGACATTAACAGGGTTGATCCTCCCACGTATGAGGAGAACAACGGAGATTTTCCCGATGAACAACTTCTGGCGAGGAAAACTTACGGCGATCTGCACAAAGATCATCAAGAACTCGTATCTTTGGGTAGCGATAAAAAGTTGTGAACAAGTCCAGGAGTACCATACATACACCTCTATTCGTCGAGGATGGTAATGTTCCAGTACTGCAGAAGTGCATTATTCCCGAATTGCACATTCTCGGTTTGTGAATCATTTGTTTCGGACAGCTCTCGTACCTCTTCTCGGGAAGGCACATTTTCTTGCACATTCTAGGTTTGTGAATCATTTGTTTTGGACAGCTCTCGTACCTCTTCTCGGGAAGGAAAAAGCTCTGCTAAATAAGCAATAATAATCATGTTTTGTAATGAAATAAATATGTTGTCATTTCCAACAATGCTTTTCACTGAGCTAAGTATTTCATAACCTTTAGCTCCCTTATTTCATCCCTAAAAAACTTGTCTGAGTCCAAAGGGACAGTTTCTGGATATTCTCAACCCAATCGAACGTCGGATATTTGGCATTTTTGAATAAAATCCGCTTTTTACGCAAAGCGAGTATGACTAAATATTTTGTGGTTCTGCTCATATATAATGGCAAAATTAATATTTTGCAATAGGTTACTCGGAAAGAGAATTGTTATGGCTACTATTTTCACTATTTTTGAGCCTAAAAATGTTGTGTCTTGTTCGAAATATCCCAATTTGAGCCATGAAGAAAAAGGTTCGCTATGTTTATTCAACCATGAAATTTATATTCATGGATTCACGAAAAAATCACGTTTAGAAACCTGGGGCAAGCAGAATAAAATGAAATCCAGAAAAGTTAATTGTATAGAGACGCGTGTTGCATGAGGCAAAAGGCGAACAGAAGGTAAGAAAAGTATTATTTTATGGTGGATAAAGTACATGCCAAGCGAATGAATTGCAATAGATTATGGTGAATGATTTTGAAGAAGGCTTGTTGTGTAGTGGGTGGTACAGTTTTACTTGTTGGTAAATAGAAGAAAAATTAATGAAATGTGCGGTGACTGTTTATCGCTACTGCGTGATATAGCGGTTGAACACAATGTGTGTAATGAGTATGAAATGAATTATGACGGTGTATTACTGCGGCGTGGTGTATGGTATCGAATAGTTGTAAAAGTGGGAAGGAAATCGGTAATTATTGAGCAGATCAACGATAATTTAGTTTTGTCTTCAAGAGAGGGAGAGAGTGAGATTCCCGTTGAAATTAAATAAATACATGTGAGTGTTGGTACGAAAAACGTAGCATGTTGAGAATTGAGAAAACGTGTTTAACAGAGTAGATGTAATTTATGTATGTTAAGAAAGTAAAAAACAAGGCATTTAGTTGTTAAAGTGTTACAATAAATAGAGAATTAATAAATTAATAGAAGTTATAAATAAATTAGAAATTAAACTTTGGAAACAAATATGAATGCTGATTTGCACGAGACGAAAATATTCTCGAGATGTGCAAAGTTGATGGATCATGGAACACTTGGCCAGGATGACGTGGCGACTGTTCTTCTATGAATATTGGGTGTTCAAGCGTAGAGTAATTAACTGATTTAACTTTTTTTTTTGTATTTATGCGTATTTAAGAATTATTGTGGCTACATGATTGTTTGAACACTCTCTCGAATTGATTCCGCCTTGTTGTGGCGAGAACAAGGTGATTTAGGTATAAATAGTTGTACACCGTTTATTGGCGAAGGAAAGAGCCATACCTTGATTTGAGTACATATAGTTGTACACCGTTTATTGGTGGTGGATCGAAACACAACATCAACACACTGTAATGATTGGGTGGAATATGGCCCGACGCAATAGTTTATTGTGCCCGAAAAAATCAACCCATCATGAATTGAATGCGAGATTACCGTGAAACCTAGTGTCTACTGAGCAGATAAATAAAAGTCATGTTGTACCCGTACAAATTTGTAAAGATGAAAGAAGCCACTTATACTTGGACTCAAACGACGTAATAGGTTTAGGGGATTAGTAGAGATGATGGTTAGGCTTTGGTCGGTATATTGAAGTATTAGCATGAGATAAATCGTAGATAAATAAAGTGAATTTTGAATAAAATAAATAAAGTTGAATTTTGTATGAAATAAATAAAATTGTTGTGTTTAAGAAATTTGAGAATTTCATTTAGAAATTGAATTTAACTATGAGATATATGAGATAATGGATAGAGTATGAATGGAGTTAAAATTTATTTGAGACAGGTCACAACAAGAGTTGTAGTCGTCACGTTAAGGAATTAATAAAGTCGTCAAGTAGTCATTGTGGATACCAGTTGTTATTTTTTCTCTAAACGAAAATTTTTAAAAAATATTTAATTTAATTTTAATTGTATATAATATATTTAGTGTTCGTGTTAATAAAATTTAATATTTAATAATTAATATAATATTGTGTATGTATAGTTTTAGTTTAATTAATGTATATATATAAATAGTTTGGTGGACGTTTATATTTTGACAGTTATTTTGTCTAATACGAATATTTATGTACATTTTCTATACTACTTAGTCAAGTTGTACAAAGTTCATTCGTACATTATATTTATATGTTATTTGATTTGTAAAGTCTGTAAAATGGAATGTGGAAAATGTTTTTTGGCTGTTAGTGTGGACAAGATTGGATGTGGCGGATTTTGTGACAAAAATTTTCATTTGAGCTGTGCTGCTGTGGATCGTGCATGTCACCGGCAAAGTTTTAAATGTGGAAACATTCTTTGGTTTTGTGATGATTGCAAAGAATTGGTGAGTAACCGATCTTTTAAGAATATTTATATAAAAGCCAAATTGTGGGACAATCAAGACTCTTTATATCAAGACTTGTTGAAAGAAACTAAATTAAATAGACTTCTAATTGAGAATGTGTTGGAGCTACTTAATTTTAAGGATACACGAATTCCTGATGCTATTTTACTTGGTCTGCCGAGTGCTATTAGGCCATTAACAACAAATATTGCATCGTGTGATGATACATCCCCTGTGTCAGCTGATTTTATGGAGAAGAATTTTTGTAACACATTTGGTGCTATTAATTCTATAGAAGAAATTATTAATCCACCTATTCGGTCAGATGTTGATTCTACGAATATTACATCTTTATCTTCAACCTGCATTCAAGATGAATTTGTTACTTTGTCAACATTGGACCCTGGAAGTTCACAGACATTTGCAGATGTAGTAATGTCCAGAAGCTCTATTTCCGTTATGCCTGAACCTGCAGAGTGTGAACAACCAATATTTAATTCTGTTTCTACGGAAGTTAAGTGTTTAGATGTATCGTGCTCTGGTAATACTATTAAGGTTTCTACACCTACCATACCTTCAAAGTTGATTCATGGAACTAATGAGTCAGTTGAGAACTTTGGTATTAAAACTATTCCTGTTCCTAAGATGTTTTGGATACATCTTTCTCGGTTTGATCCTACTACTAAGGAAGAAGATATCTTGGGTATGGCTAAATCCTGTTTGCAAACTGAAGTTTGCAAAGTACATAAGTTGATTCCGAAAAATTCTAACATACAGAAATTGGAATACGTATGTTTTAAATTGGGGTGTAGAGATGATTTGAAAGTGAAAGCTCTGGATCCTGCTACCTGGCCTATTGGTGTATATATTAAACCTTTCGCAAATTTTTGGTCAACTCGACCTGCAAAAGTAAAGTTTTGGACGTCGGCATCTATACCCAATCCATCTTAAATAATACTTTAAATAATTCTTTTACGATAAGCAATAACACAACTATTCCATTTAATAATTTGTCTGTAAATAAAAAGTTTTGTTTGACATTTGGTCATTTAAATGTTCGAAGTTTGGTGAAACATTTTAATGATGTAACTATTCTTTTACATATTTATCAATTTGATTTTCTTGCTTTGTCTGAGACTTGGCTCACTAAGAAAAATAGAAACAAGTCATTCCAAATAAACAACTACAAATTGCTGCGAGCTGATCGTACTGATTCCCGTGGAGGTGGTGTTTGTATTTATTATCGTTCCTCCTTTAAAATTAACAAAGTTTCTTCTGATTCTGTAGGTAAAGTTGAGTTCTTATCTTCTGAGCTTGTTGGAGTATTTGGAAAAATACTTATTTTGATTATTTATAACCCTTCTCCTGTTTATTCAGGTGACATAGTTAATATACAAGATATTTTTACTGAACAATTATGTGGATATGAAAGAATTATTTGTTGTGGTGATT
Source organism: Nephrotoma flavescens (assembly GCA_932526605.1). Classification (NCBI taxonomy): domain Eukaryota; kingdom Metazoa; phylum Arthropoda; class Insecta; order Diptera; family Tipulidae; genus Nephrotoma; species Nephrotoma flavescens. Next base: position 282,075,229 of record OW052221.1, on the reverse strand, counting down.
TTAACTATAACATGTTGAGCAATAATAGGCTTAGTGATTGCTTAAAAATTAATAACTTATATTATTTACCGTTTGGTCCAACTAGAATTAACAACCATTTAGATTTGATTATTGTTTATGAGCCTGATAAACATAATATTATTTCCTTTGGGCAAATTGAAGTTCCTGCTATTTCAGATCATAATTTAATATTTGCAAGTTATAAGTTTTGTAACACCAGGAGTAAGATATCGTATACTGTTGTTTCTGATTATAAGGCGATTAATCAACTAGATTTTATTGAAAATTTCTTTTTGTTAGATTGGCAAACCATGTATTACTATTCTGAGGTTGACGATATTGTTGCCAATTTCAACTCAAACTTTTTACATTTAGACCAGACTTGTGTGCCTCGTAAAAGTGTTATAAATAAATTCTCTACTGCACCATGGCTGAATGCTCATATTATTAAATTAATGAAACGTAGAGATTTAGCTTTTAAAAAACATAAAAGGTTTGGATTACATAAGGATTTACAATCTTTTAGATTTTTTAGAAATAAAACAAATATATACATCAACCAAGCAAAACAAAGATATTATTTTGGAAATTTGAAAAATTCCAAAATAACTTGGAATAATTTAAAAAAATTGGGGGTTTCTTGCGTCACTAGTGATGCTAGAATTGACTTTTCAGCAGAAGAAATTTTGGTTGGAATCACTAAATTTCGTGATTCCTTGGGTGTTTTACCACTACCTGATGCTAAATCTGATCATTTTACAGGTGATGAATTTGTTTTTGATTGTGTTGATGAAAATATTGTCTTAAATGTTATTCGTGAAATTAAATCTGATTCATTGGCTTATGATATGGTAGATTTTAAAGTTTTAAAACTTTTTATTGATTTATTTCTCCCTCTTATAACTTTTGTTATTAACCAATGTCTGACAAAATCTGTGTTTCCTGATCTATGGAAGGTGGCGTCCATAATTCCGTTACCAAAGAAGGATGTAATTTCCAATATAGGAGATATACGTCCCATTAGTATTTTGCCTGCTCTATCAAAAGTTCTGGAAAAAATCATGCAACGTCAAATGCAGGAACATCTTCATAGGCTTAATTTCCTAAGTGAGTTTCAGTCGGGGTACAAATCAGGCTACAGTACCACAACTGCTCTTGTTAATATTATTGATGATTTGTCTGCTATCTTGGACAAGGAAAATTCGGTTGCTATTTTGGTCCTACTAGATTTTTCTAAAGCATTTGATTGTGTTAATCATATTCATTTGCTTCAGAAGTTATATTTGTATTATAAATTTTCTAATTCGGCTATTAATCTAATATATTCATATTTGAGTAATCGTAAACAATTTGTGAAGTATGGTATTGACCATTCAAATATTAGTGAAATGGTAGTAGGTGTACCTCAAGGGTCGGTCTTAGGTCCGTTACTTTTTTCTTTGTACATAAATGATCTACCATGGAAAATTTTGAATTGCCGGTTTCATCTTTATGCTGATGATTTACAACTTTATATTGGTGGTCATTTATCACAGCTAGATGAGATAGTGATTAAACTTAACACAGATCTTAAAAATGTTTCTTTGTGGGCTAAAAATAATTCGTTATCATTAAATCCGATTAAAAGTAAGGCATTATTACTTTCAAAAAATGTTCGACACAATGTTACACCTACACTTTTCTTAGATGATGATGTTATATCCTTTGTTCCAGTGGTTAATGATTTAGGGTTGCTTTTGAATTCTAAACTAACGTGGAATGATCATATTAGCTCTCTTTGCCAGAGGGTTAATTATGCCTTGTATTCCCTTAAATTGATTAGAAAGTTTTGTCCAGTTAACCTTCGTAAATATTTAATTAAAAGTTTGGTTTTGCCAATGTTCACATATTGTGATGTTATCTACAATCAATGTGACAGTTTTTCTAAATGTTTACTTGAAGTTACGTATAATAATTGCACTAGATACGTTCATGACCTTAGGAAGTTTGATCATATCTCGGAGTTTAGGTGTTCAATTCTTGGATATGATTTGTTTCAATTATTTGATTATAGAACGTCTGTTTTTATTTTTCAACTGGTTAACTCAGGTTTGCCGTTATATTTGTATGAAAAGTTAAATTTTTCCAGGTCTTTACGTACAAGAAACATTAATTTGCCTATTAGTAAAAGAAATGTTTATAATAATTCTGTACTAGTAAATGCAATTATTAAATGGAATAGTTTGCCAATAGAACTAAAAAACATCAGTTCTCTTAGTAAATTTAAGAAATCTTGTTTACAATTAATTATGCAAAATCAAAATGTAAATAATTAATGTACATATTTGTAGATATTTAATTCAGTTTATTGCTTTGATTAATTACTTTTTCTCTTTTTTGTGTTAATTTTATAAGTTAATATTATAATTATTGTAAATATTCATGTATAACTTTTGTAAATATTCATGTGTATAAAAGCATTAGCTTAAACACATTTAATAAATATTATTATTATTATTATTATTATTAATTGCACTAATCTTTTGTCTGAGTGGTAATGTTTCATAGAAACAGTTGAACTTCGACAACGAATCAAACCTTTAATCGGGGAATTATGAAATAATTGTAGAAGATACAGGCTCAGGTTATGGGCAATTAAATCAAGAACGATTGTATATCGTTCGGGAACAACATATTGAGTCATTGGAACGTTTTTTTTATGGAAATATCAGATAGTGGAACCTTTGAGCTATTGTCAGGTTCTGATTTACGGGTACGAAAGGAAAGATTAAGGCGGCATTTCCAGTTGTTCGAGAAAATTGGTATGCTTTTCTGTATACATTGAAATTAAGAATAGATTTATGTCAGCTTTGGATAGGATTCAGTATAAATTAGATGCGCTGTGCAGTAATTAACCGAGTTGTAGTGCATCGGTTTAAGCCGATGGCAGACAATGATAAACTTACAAACTTCAGGCCCACACAACTTGGGATGTTTATTGGAAACCCGACCGACTGACCGCAATTTCGGGGGATTGTCTCTAGCTGAGGACTATGACCTACTTACGAAATTGTTTTATTTGCAGCAGGCCTGTGCGTGAAAGGCTGCTGTAACGCTGGATACAAGGCAATTTGGTTAGTGTATACGATGATAATTACCATGTTATTGATGGGATATTAGGGAGAATATATACGGTGAAAAAGCAGGATCAAGAAAGTCATGATTCATTGCGATACTGCCCGATTCATTAAATAGTGGGATGTGTCAACTAGAAACTATTGCAACTCCCAGTCAACTCTGGGATCAAATTTGGACTCATTATGCAAAACAACGTTTACCTAGTATGAATTACTAAGTTCAATCACCCAATTATGTTTGTTGCCAATGGACAATGAGGAGGCAGCCACATTCGATACTGGTTTTCCTTAAGGATTATTAAAACAAGTTTTCCTGTGGTTTTCCCAGTATCCATAGAGCAAATTCTGGATGTTTCTGTGAAAATTTGTATTTGTAGAACAAGGGAACTAGTTGTATGGCACTACATTGTAGAAGCGGTCAAGGCGATTCACAAGCTGGCCAGGATGTTACAGTCACCGTAATAAATATCATCGGAACGTGCCTAATTTTATTTGATTTGTTGCTTACAGTTAGAAGAAAATCGTGTACTGAACGGAAGGAAAAATATAAAATATTATCTTTGAAGAAAATGATTTTTTATTTCGGTTGAGAACAAACAGTTGCCGAAAAGTACCTAATTTACGTAATCTGAGTTTGCTTCTTTCTTAAACCATTGCACGCTAAATTGTACGCTGCGGTACGTTTATGTTAAAATCCAAGTATTTTGGATATCTCGCCCTAAATAGCTTATTCGAATTGTCCTCCTCTATCGGTCACCATAGGCTTGATATACCGAAACGACTTATCCAAGCTTCGAGTAATGCGTCAACGATAGTCTTTGTCCTTCAGGCCAGCGAGTGTATAGTGGTCGATCATGGTCAAACAATCCAAAACTATGATTTTCGGATGGTGGTAAAGGCTCCATGATATCGAACAAGTTCATCGAATCATTTGTTGGACATTTCGTACGTGCCGGTTTTGCTTTTAACATGATTTGTTACTTTGCACCTTTGACATGATATGCAGTTTTTGGTCCAAGAGCGTATTTCCTGTTTCATTGCTCACCAAATAAACTTTTTACCAATATGTTTTGCTGTTGGTCTAATAAACGTAAGAAAAAACAAAAGACAAGTATCGAAACGAGAAATGGATTAACTGTTGGAATGTTTGAGTTGCGTTTCGTAACCCAAACTTCTTCCGTGGAAACTCCAACAAAACAGAAGGTGTTATTGCCGTAATTTTTTTTGTCTTGCTGTTCAACTTGAATCTGGCGCGTGACACATGTTGCCATAATTTTTTTTGTCTTGCTGTTCAACTGGAATCTGGAAACCACTCGGGTTTCGTTATTGCGTTTAATGCCCGATAATCGCGACATAATCACCAGTTACCGTTTTTCTTTTGTCATATGAAGCGGACTGGCCCAATTGCTTCTTGCTGGTCAACGGATCTCTTAGGCTAACCAAACTTTGATATTGAAATTTACGATGACCATTTTATCTGCGTATATGCGTCAGACTTTGCGTGGGTTTTGCGTTTGGTGGACCGATTGTTTCAATACAATGATGACCTTTAATGCTTTACAGTATCTAGGTTTGTCGATTCATGGGTAATTGCTTTGAATTTGTGTAGCAGTTCCGTGATTCTGGGGGGGTTCAAATCGGCCTTGATTGTTAATTTACCGTACGACTGAATTTTAGGATGCTTTAAACCTAAGAGCTTTTAGCTTTGAGGCTGATGCGTTTAGCTCTTTCTTTTGAACAAAGAAGATTCATCTGTAAGTTATAAGTCCCAGGTTTGAATTTTTCAGCTGTTTTAGAATATTTAATGTTCCTAGAATTGGACACGGATTAAAAACTGTTCTCCATTAGGCCTGAGTTAATCACAGCATCGGATACATTTCAATACAGTACCATCCAGAGAACAGGATTTATCACTTACCAACCAGTTATCTCAAAAGTGACCAAACGCGTTCCTCAGCGCGGCGAATGTCTCTTTTGTTTACTAGAACCCGATATTCCTTTTTGACATTCGCATTCTCTCTTATATTTGGAATGGATTCCGAAACTGGAACCTTTTTTCGAGCGGCCTTTAATTTAGAGCCATAAATATTATTATTCTTCTTTGTCGAGTTCCGTGGAGAGGGGACGGTCGTGTTTGATCTTATACTTTTCGGAGCATCTTGCACCATCAAATCCCCCAGAATCTCGGAAGGTTGGAGTTGCGAGATCACACTTTCTATTTTAATAAATATGTTCTTCGCAGTAACTCATCTTGCCTTTTTATTTCCCTTTTTTCAACTTTACGTATTGTCGATTAAACCAAACATCTATGAAAGGTATAGGATGAAATATCTATTCTCCCTTTTCTGATGACCTTCCCGCTGCTGACGATCACCCGAAACTCGCAACGTTGATACATTGAATGTATGTTTCGACTGTGTGATTTAATGTGGTGCGACTTTTTCTAAATAAGGGCTTAGGACACCCGATTATAGAGTATCGCATATCAATCTAATCCTCGTTCCACCAGTAGTAAGCCGATAGTGGCTATTTATGACTCATTTTAAATAAATTTAGACATTGCAGCACTACAGGCGATAATTACTCAGTTTATATTTATGACTCATTTTAAATAAATTTAGACATTGCAGCACTACAGGCGATAATTACTCAGTTTATAAGTTACTTTAGAATCCTCAATGCCCTCAAGTAAACCTTTACCAAAATTGAGGTGAGAATCTCGTTCTGCCTAATATTGGTTTCAGACTGCAAAACTTGATAACACTTAGTTTTGCGGGTAGCGTGAAGTTTCCGACAAATTGACAAAAAACCTTACAAAAGCTTAAAAGTGTATATACATAATAATAGTATTAAATGTAACTTACACTAATCAAGTGTAGTGGCGGTTCGTTGGTCAATGACAAGGCATCGTAGAGATGCCTACACTTCACGATATATGAAATTATGTTATTTAGACAATTTTTTATGTTTTCTAGAAGCCAACATATTTATCCAGTGGGGCAGTCATAGAATTTTTTCACTTTTAAAATTTTGCTATAATGAAAAGTGTAGTGGCGGTTCGATGGTCAATGACAAGGCATCGTAGAGGTCTACGCCTAACGGTATATGAAATCATGTTGTTTACACAATTCTTTATGTTTTCTAGAAGCCAACATGTTTATCCAGTGGGGTACTCATAGAATTTTTTCACTTTTAAAATTTTGCTCTAATAAAAAGTGTAGTGGCGGTTTGATGGTCAATGACAAGGCATCGTAGAGATGTCTACGCCTAACGATATATGAAATCATGTTTTTAAGACAATTCTCTATGTTTTCTAGAAGCCAACATATTTATCCAGTGGGCCACTCATAGAATTTTTTCACTTTTAAAATTTTGCTCTAATAAAAAGTGTAGTGGCGGTTTGATGGTCAATGACAAGGCATTGTAGAGATGTCTACGCCTAACGATATATGAAATCATGTTTTTAAGACAATTCTCTATGTTTTCTAGAAGCCAACATATTTATCCAGTGGGGCAGTCATAGAATTTTTTCACTTTTAGAATTTTGCTATAGTAAAAAGTGTAGTGGTGGTTCGATGGTCAATTATAAGGCATCGTAGAGATGCCTACGCTTCAAACTATATAAAATTATGTTACTTAGACCATTCTTTATGTTTTCTAGAAGCCAACATATTTATCCAGTGGGGCAGTCATAGAATTTTTTCACTTTTAAAATTTTGCTATAATGAAAAGTGTAGTGGCGGTTCGATGGTCAATGACAAGGCATCGTAGAGGTCTACGCCTAACGGTATATGAAATCATGTTGTTTACACAATTCTTTATGTTTTCTAGAAGCCAACATGTTTATCCAGCGGGGTACTCATAGAATTTTTCACTTTTAAAATTTTTCTCTAATAAAAAGTGTAGGGGCGGTTTGATGGTCAATGACAAGGCATCGTAGAGATGTCTACGCCTAACGATATATGAAATCATGTTTTTAAGACAATTCTCTATGTTTTCTAGAAGCCAACATATTTATCCAGTGGGGCAGTCATAGAATTTTTTCACTTTTAGAATTTTGCTATAGTAAAAAGTGTAGTGGTGGTTCGATGGTCAATGATAAGGCATCGTAGAGATGCCTACGCTTCAAACTATATAAAATTATGTTACTTAGACCATTCTTTATGTTTTCTAGAAGCCAACATATTTATCCAGTGGGGCAGTCATAGAAATTTTTCACTTTTAAAATTTTGCTATAATAAAAAGTGTAGTGGTGGTTCGATGGTCAATGACAAGGCATCGTAGAGTTGCCTACACTTCACGATATATGAAATTATGTTATTTAAACCATTCTTTATGTTTTCTAGAAACCAACATATTTATCCAGTGGGGCAGTCATAGAATTTTTTCATTTTTAAAATTTTGCTATAGTAAAAAGTGTAGTGGCGGTTCGATGGTCAATGATAAGGCATCGTAAAAATGTCTACGCTAAACGGTATATGAAATTATGTTATTTAGACAATTCTTTATGTTTTCTAGAAGCCAACATATTTATCTAGTAGGGCAGTCATAGAATTTTTTCACTTTTAGAATTTTGCTATAATAAAAAAGTGTAGTGGTGGTTCGATGGTCAATGACAAGGCATCGTAGAGATGTCTACGCTAAACGGTATACAAAATTATGGTTATTAGACAATTCTTTATGTTTTCTAGAAGCCAACATATTTATCCATTGGGCAGTCATAGATTTTATTCATTTTTAAAATTTTGCTATAGTAAAAAAGGTAGTGGCGGTTCGATGGTCAATGACAAGGCTTCGTAGAGATGTCTACGCCTAACGGTATATGAAATCATGTTGTTTAGACAATTCTTTATGTTTTCTAGAAGCCAACATATTTATCCAGTGGGGCAGTCATAGAATTTTTTCACTTTTAAAATTTTGCTATAATAAAAAGTGTAGTGGCGGTTCGATGGTCAATGACAAGGCATCGTAGAGATGCCTACACTTCACGGTATATGAAATTATGTTATTCAGACCATTCTTTATGTTTTCTAGAAGCCAACATATTTATCCAGTGGGGCAGTCATAGAATTTTTTCACTTTTAAAATTTTGCTATAATAAAAAGTGTAGTGGTGGTTCGATGGTCAATGACAAGGCATCGTAGAGATGCCTACACTTCACTGTATATGAAATTATGTTATTTAGACCATTCTTTATGTTTTCTAGAAGCCAACATATTTATCCAGTGGGGCAGTCATAGAATTTTTTCACTTTTAGAATTTTGCTATAATAAAAAAGTGTAGTGGCGGTTCGATGGTCAATGACAAGGCATCGTAGAGATGTCTAAGTAAATCGAAGTATGCTATCGTGCATTACAGACCATATTGCATATTTTGTGGAAGCCAACATAATTATGATTGCCGTCGAAGCATAAATTTTCTATGTTGGAATCATAAAAATTAGAAAATTCAACCATTCGAAGGCCATTGACAAGGCATCGTAGAGTTGCCTACACTTCACGGTATATGAAATTATGTTATTTAGACCATTCTTTATGTTTTATAGAAGCCAACATATTTATCCAGTGGGGCAGTCATAGAATTTTTTCACTTTTAAAATTTTGCTATAATAAAAAGTGTAGTGGTGGTTCGATGGTCAATGACAAGGCATCGTAGAGATGCCTACACTTCACGGTATATGAAATTATGTTATTTAGACCATTCTTTATGTTTTCTAGAAGCCAACATATTTATCCAGTGGGGCAGTCATAGAATTTTTTCACTTTTAGAATTTTGCTATAATAAAAAAGTGTAGTGGCGGTTCGATGGTCAATGACAAGGCATCGTAGAGATGTCTAAGTAAATCGAAGTATGCTATCGTGCATTACAGACCATATTGCATATTTTGTGGAAGCCAACATAATTATGATTGCCGTCGAAGCATAAATTTTCTATGTTGGAATCATAAAAATTAGAAAATTCAACCATTCGAAGACCATTGACAAAGCATCGTAGAGATATTTATGTAAATCGAAGTATGCTATCGAGTAGTACAGACCCTATTGCATATTTTGTGGAAGCCAATATAATTATGTTTGCCATAGATACATCAATTTTATATGTTGGAATCATAAAAATTAAAAATTATGTTGGCTTCCACAAAACATGTAATAGTGTCAGTACTACACGATAGCATACTTAGACATCTTACGATGCATTGTCAATATCCTTCGAATGGTTGAATTTTCGAATTTTTATGATTCCAACATAGAAAATTTATGCTTCGACGGCAATCATAATAATGTTGGGTTCTACAAAAAATGCAAAAGGGTCAGTACTACGCGATAGCATACTTCAATTTACTTAGACTTCACTACGATACCTTGTCATTGACGATCGAAACACCATAAACTTTCTTCTATAGCAAAATTTTAAAATTAAAAAGAAATTTGACTCCGCATAATTATGTTTGCTTCTAGAAAACATAACGAGTGGTTATTGCACATGGTTGTGGCTAAATTAGCTTGCTATTGTGAACTTATTTTTTTAACAACTTATTTATTTTTATATAACACGTTTTTCTTGAAAGTGTAGATTTACACTTTTTGGGCTGTTGTAAAGTTTTTTGTCATTTTTAGTTTGTCAGAAACTTCACTATAGTGTTTTATGCCACTCCAAACAGTCACATGAAGTGGACGTGTAATGAAGGTTGGTGGAGCTTTTCAAATTAGCAAGATGGAGCTAGTATATAACCGTGTTGGACGTCGTCGTGTTGCTGTTTCAGGGTTGCCTGTAACACCGTGCCTAACGAGCTCGATATTTCTGACCGATTGTTCAGAACGAGGTCTGCTGGTGCGTCTTAGACATGCTTCGTTCCCATATTACTCAAAATTTACCACCTTAGCGAGAAAAGCGGGAGCTGGTGGAATATTGCAAGTTATATAAAAATAAAAATACCGGTATATGTAACCTTAAATGCCAATTATTGACCATTTTGGTTCGCTCCACAATGATGAACTGTTCCATATTAAAATCTCCCAGGTTTAAGGTCTGAAATAAAACAAAATACCAACGGGCTAAATTAAAATAAGGGGTTAGCACTCATACGGATATGACAAACTACCCATCCAGTACTTATCTTACCCGTATCGGTCATTTTTCGTGCTACTATTTCTGGAAGGCCAACCATTGCAGTTTCGGTTCTCCGTATGCTTTTCTCAAATAGTTTATTATACTCATTGGGAGAAAGACTCACAAACTCCCTTCTTTGTGGTGTTTACCTCTTCTTTATTTTCCGTTCTTGTCTTCTTCCGTTCCGAGAATTCGAATTTCCACATGTCAATTTGTGATGCTCCCAAAGTCCTTGTCGTTATGGGCTGTTTTTCCTCTTTACTTTCTTTGGTCACTAATCCTTCTAGTGCTATATTTTCCTGATGAACTTGTTCTCGTGCAGCTTGATGAGAAACGCTTCGACACTAGCAACAAGCCTTCTCTTCTTATAGTGCAAGTTCAATTTATGTTGATAAGTCGAAAAAGTTATCAAATTTTTTCTTGCCATTTGATAACTCCGTTTGTGGGGATTATTAGAAATTTTAATCTGATTTACATCTCCATCTGTAATAGCAGCCAAAGTTATCAAGACTAAAGCAATGCACTTGTTTGATCTCGAAGGCAGGGAGCTTGCAAGTTCACTTCCTAAATCCGACGGTACTGACGTACCTTACTTCTTAAACTTATTTTTCCTTTGTCCGAATAGGGTTGATTTAAATTTTGAGGTTTTTTCCTTACAGTATTTAACAACCTTATTTGGTTGCACCTAGAAGTTTCACACGATTTATTTTACCAGAGTAACAGTCTGACTTGCGCATAGCCGATTGCTGTAATCGGAATTTCTAAGAGAGAAAATCCCCATCTTCCTAGAACCCAAACTGACAACGCATCTACCGCCAAACGTTTTATCGGCTTGTCGGCCATGTGTTCTTTTGTCAATTAACGATGTAACTTGGTCCTGTCAACTAATTTGCCGGCGTCAGCGATGCGAGTGTTGACATTGTGATTTAATATTTTTCGGCGATGACGGAGTTTCGATAATATTGTGTGCCGGCTTTATAAATTTCTTCGTTGATAGTATCGGTGTCGACTGTCGATATAAAGTTGTCGTTTTCGGCTATACAGAGATATCGGTTTTATAATATGATTGTCGAAATAGCAGTTTAGTCTATTTGATTGATATTTTTAACAATATTGAACAATTTGTACCTAATTGAAAAAAAACTAATGATAAATGAGCTACATATCTGAAGTACTTTAATACGGCAAGTTTCGAAAATATGTTCCTGTAAATATTAGTATACCTTCTGAGGTGAATCGTTGATTTATTATAACACATTGAGGTATCAAGTAATACCGTTGGAATGTAAATAGAGAACGGATTAGCAATCTTTATAATGTAGTTCATTTCGACTTAACGATTTTCAATTAAATTTGTATGGAGGAATGAACTATTTTGTTCATGCATGCCCAACTGCATTACTATTTCGACAAAAATTAATCATGTGCATCAAGTATTCATTCGACCGTAATCCTTTCCTTTGACACATATTTAATTGTAATATACGTAAAAATTATTTAAAATTAGGTCAGTAGTTTTTCACCCCAAAAAAAAAATCCTGAAATTTAATTTTCCGCATATTTCCAGTAGAGATAAAAATTAAATCAAAAACACGTATGTGTATATAATACTAATTATGCAAAACTATAACCATACACACACACATATATATAGGTTAATTACGTCTCCATAATAGAAAACATAATTAAATTGATCAACTGTAGGTATACAAAAACACAAAAACAACAATCGAGTATACTGTGTGTGGTTATGCTATTAAAATATACAGAGCTTCGTAAAATAAGAGAACATTAAATTTGAAAGCATTAAAATTTGTGGAAGGATATAAAAATATTTGTACCATGGCACCCTCATTTTCGACACACACAGTCATATTAATAAATATAAATGAGTATGTATATATGTACCGCATATAGTATATAACCACCGCACCCCCCTTTTATCTCGTATCGTTTAAGGTTTAAAATCTATGACAATCGAAATATTATTATTATTAAACGAGTCTATATACATATTACCAAGCATAACTACATACGTATTGGGAGACCGAGTAGAGTGGAAAAATTATCACTAAGGTAGTTTTAACAGTATATAGTTATTTATTATTACTATTAGCATTATTACACATTATAATTTAAAATCATATAATAATAAAGTTTAGGCAAAAAAGAACCTTAACTGAAAGTTTTACAATATAAGGGTAGTGGCATCAGTCGTTTATAATATTAAGCCTGCGGAACTCGGGTACTGTAAAGTAAATGTGGTAACGCTATCAATCAACTTCCTTGGAACATCTCAGGATTTCATCATATATAACAATAAATGCTCCTTTTCATTTCGTAACTTCCAGCTCAATGAATTTCAAGTTTTTCTGGACAAACTTTTTTGGCCATAATTTCACTCAATTTAGAATACCAAATCGCATCGAGTCAAGTAAATCTGGTACATTTGTCCCTTAATTTATGATTTGTTGGTATAGTTTGCTACCACAAATGAGATTTGCTATTTTTGGATACATAGAAGGTATAGAGTCAGTTAGGGCGAAAATAGCATACAATTATCAAAGTTAACAAAGGTGATTGATATAACCCTCAATTAGGTTCGTAGTTTCAAAAAATGTTGGTTGTAGGGACGTTAATTCTTTAAGCGCACTTGCGTAAGAAAAAAAATGGAGGGGTAGCTACGAGCCGCTTTGTTTTTTCCACGGATGTATTGATCTCGAATACACCACTCTTTTTAATCTTTATATTTATTTGAATCTTTTAATTTTTGTCGTTTTTTGTAAATGCTAAACTTTTCAACATCATTGCAAAAATTAAAAGAGCTCCCATGGAATTGCCACCTTTGTTTGATTCCGATTAGAACCATTTTGATAAAATTTGTCGGGACCGAGTTTTAAAATGCAAGGAAACGAATTGCAAGAAGTTCTGGTTTTTGAATAATTCACTTAGAAGTTCTCCAGGTGACCGTCATGTTGCACCATGTTTCGTAATGTAGCACAATGTTGCGTTATGTTGCACCGTGTTGGGGGTTGTTACATAGATGGGAAGTGGCATCACGTTGCGGCATATTGCACCATGTTGCGTGATGTTGAGGGATGCTCTACAATGTTGCGTCATTTTTCAGAATTTTGCTTCTTGTTGTGGAATGTGGGTAGGTATATAATGCATCATGTTGCGTCAATTGTACCATGTTGCGCAATTTTAAACCACGTTGCATCATATTGCTTCGAGCTGGGTCTTAGGAAGGGAGAAAGGTGAAGGGTTTTCGAGTGCCAAGAATCGATTGTGTTGAGTTGAAAATTAGAGAAAATTTGTGTGTGAGGTTCTCAAACAGATTCCGAGTCCCTATCAAAAAGACGGTTCAAAAACTTTTGATAAAAAGTTTAAGAGAGGATATTTTCAAATGTAAGGAAATGACTGCAATGGATCATGATTTTGCTAAATTTGTTTAGAGGTGCTCCGGTTTAGCCGCCATGTTGTGTTCTGTTCTACAGTAAAAGAAGATTATTTCTCAATCGAGAGGGCTGGACCTCAGATAAATGTTTAAAATGACAATCTAATATAAATTTAGAACATACCTCTGGCTGCTATCAATTTAAATTAATCTAAGCCATTTCTTAATCCTTTGGAATATAACCCTACTTGTATGTTAAACATAGGATAGGATTCCAAAATGAGTTACATGTGATTTTGAAAAATGAGTAAATTGGATGGAATGTAGACCTTTTCCAAACGTCTAGTATGGAATTCGGTTGGTACTACGACATATCAATAAATCATGAATATTTTCGATCTCGAGATTTTTACAAATTTACCGTTTTCTATACATCTGAAGTCCGAAAAATAGATTTTCGGGGCGTCTTTCTTTTTGTCTATGTTCTCTCTAAAGCCCAGACGGAACGACTGATTTAAATGAAAGTTCATATTTAAATTTTTTCATAAATTGGGAAGTTTCAGTGAAATTTGGCGAAAATCGGTTTACCAGAAATAGCATCTTTCATAGAAGCTTTTTCATTTTTTGCTAATTTTTGAAAAAGTACAGCATCTGCGAAAAAATCGATTAAGGTCAAAAGGATTCTAAATTAAATTTGTAGCAAAACAGATATAAATGATTTTATCAAAATTTAAGCAGAAATATCATTTTTTGATATTCTACTGTTATTTTACCAAAACTGCGCTGCTCTAGAGCCCAAACAAAATGTGCTATCGGCATAAAACTTGATACAGAAATCGATGTACCGGAAGTGGTATTTTCTATATGAACTTTTTACTTACTACCAATATGTCAGAAAGTATAACATTTTTACTAACAATTGAGATAAAAGCAATGGTTCCAAAAGAAACCGAATTTTGGTGGTATTACATTTTTTTTAAACAGCTAGCTAGTTCCGGAAACATTTAAAACAATCATTTGAACAAATTTTATTTAAATCTTATTTTATAATCTTCTGGCTTTTACTCGTTTTTCATATATTTTATGAATTTTGCAAAATATCTCCAAAAAACACAAAAACTCCTAAGGAAAGTGCTACTTCCGGTGGACCGATATCGGCCAAAAATCACTAAGATTTAGGAAAAGCTAAAGTATATGAAGTTTGTACAGGTGCCGGATTTTTGCTGAAAATAGTTTTCCAAAAATCGTCTTTTCCGCTTAAATTTTACTAAACTGATACATCTCCTCGTTCATAGTCGTTTTCCTCATAAATCCCAAATTATGGTAAACGCTCAAGTATATATATATATATATATATATATATATATATATATATATATATATATATATATATATATATATATATATATATATATATATATATATATATATATATATATATATATATATATATATATATATATATATATATATATATATATATATATATATATATATATATATATATATATATATATATATATATATATATATATATATATATATATATATATATATATATATATATATATATATATATATATATATATATATATATATATATATATATATATATATATATATATATATATATATATATATATATATATATATATATATATATATATATATATAATATATATATATATATATATATATATATATATATATATATATATATATATATATATAATATATATATATATATATATATATATATATATATATATATATATATATATATATATATATATATATATATATATATATATATATATATATATATATATATATATATATATATATATATATATATATATATATATATATATATATATATATATATATATATATATATATATATATATATATATATATATATATATATATATATATATATATATATATATATATATATATATATATATATATATATATATATATATATATATATATATATATATATATATATATATATATATATATATATATATATATATATATATATATATATATATATATATATATATATATATATATATATATATATATATATATATATATATATATATATATATATATATATATATATATATATATATATATATATATATATATATATATATATATATATATATATATATATATATATATATATATATATATATATATATATATATATATATATATATATATATATATATATATATATATATATATATATATATATATATATATATATATATATATATATCTCGAATAACTCTGAATTTAAGCAAGAAATCATACGTACCGAAATTTTGGTAAAACTGTTTTTCATAATTTTAATCGTTTTTCCTGCTTAAATTTCAGAGAAAAAGAAGGTCAACCCTTTTTGAAAATTTAATCTATAAATTTATTTGAATCTTTGTTGTAAATGCTAAACTTTTCAACATCACTGCTAAAATTCGAAAAGCTTTCATGATAGCTGCCACTTCCGGGACACAGATTTCCAGCAAATTTCGCAAGGATCTCCCACTTAGAGAAAAAGGTTAAGTGTGGTTTGATTCTGAATAGCCAATCTGTCTGGACTGTAGATAAGGCTTTAATTTTTAGTGGAATAAAGATTTTTAATCAAAATGTAGCAAGATGGCGCGATTACTCTCCACGGAGCCGGAAAACGGCAACAACGGCAGCAGCTGCAACATCGGGGAAGCAACAACACCCAAAAACTAAAAATTGATCAACAACTTCATTTCAAAAACTGCACTCGCAGCTTCAGAATTATCAGGTTTCAAGAGTCTCCGTTGTTTCAACTCGAAACTAGAGCTTAAAATTAGGCTTTTAGGCAAACTAACCTATCACAACACCAGTTTTTTGTCTCGCACAATCTTGCGGTCATCAGACGGATATCTTTCGATATCATAACCACAGCTACAGACACTTAATTGCAATGTAAAAATTACATTTTTAGACTCGGAGTATCGGTCAACTTAACGCCCGATCAGGCATACTGCTCGTACCTATTCACTGAGCTTTTGCATGTTTTAGGCTCACATTGAATATGAACTACTGCCTAACATCAACAAGCAAGCCACTCCCAGCCAATCAATCTATATATTTGGCCAATCTTCCCTGTGTGACTCAACTGGGGTCAGAATGTTGAACCAAATATTCTATACGTACACTTCGCAATTTCAACGAAATCAGCGGCCCAACTCTCAATCACCACCCGGTTGTCTTACCACGTACAACTGATAAACCACATATAACGTAGCTCACTTTCAAATCGCCACCCATGTTGTTTACCACAAGTAGTAAACGGGGACAATACGTCGAGAATTTCAAAACGAAAAGGATAGCAAAACACAGAACCAATCTCATCCTACAAAAATAAATTTTACATTTAAGCAAAATTTAACATTTCGTAAACGGTGCCGATATAATGGCAGATAATAATAAATTAAATTAAAATGTAAATTAATAAAATAAAATAAACTTGTAAATAACTTAAATTAATTAATAATTCGAATAATTATAATTATAATAGTAAACTAAAACTGTTATAAACGAATTCTAGAGCAGAGTTAGTAAGATATATTGGTAGCGGCTGATCGTTGGAAAAGCTAATAAAATTTAATTCAAAATTTACAAATCTTATATTTATGTTTGCAACTAAATCCGCTTACAACGAATTAGTTTCGAAATTTTCCACTGAATCCTATGTAGCAGCACTCCGAAGAGTAATAGCTTTCAAAGGTTTTTGCAAGGAAATCCATACCGATAATACAACCAATTTCATCGGGGCTCAGAATTGCCTACCCAAATTCTTAATCCAAAGCAATAACACCAGCAGTTTGTCCTACTAGGCGCACATCGCTTCGGTAGTTTTTGGCTATCTGCCGCAATACAAATAAAATATCATCTTAGAGTAGGAGTAGTGACAAAACATTGCTGCCCGATATGGAGACTGTTATCCCGAATTCACGACCAATTGGTGTATTATTAACTGAAGAGCATACCAAATGCCAGTACCTTTTTTGATCGGCTTTTCCACAACACAGCTCCCAAGTGCTGATCCGCTGTCTATGACAAATTATTCGTTTAGGATCCGCGTACAGAGCAATTAAAAGTCATCAAACGAAAATTAAAATTATAAAATCTTTTGAAAGTCAAGGATGAACGTAATAACCCAAGTGAAATATGTCCCAAAAAAATTCTAAATTTGTTGCATGCAATAAACATTGCATAATCAATAGGTTTTTGCGACAAGTTTTAATTAACAAATATCTTCAACAAATTTCAAAATATTGACATGTGGGTCTGTTTCTGGGAATGCTCGTGACACGTTATCGGCTGACCTCAGGAATCATTCCATTCGTTTGTCCCGTTAAGAGAACGGATCATGAGCACCGGTGTGAAGTTTTTGGACACTTAAATTTTTGGAAACTTTTATAATTTGGACAGAAATTTACGCGAGTGTCGAAAACTAATTTATTTAGACATAATTTCGTTTCTAGACAAATTTGGAAACGTGTACATTTCTAAAAAATGTAAATATAAAAAAAATATATCGTTTATGAAAAAAATCAAATTTTTGTATTTCATATATGCATTTTAAACTTTTGAGAAATAACTTTTATCATCAGAAATATGCGATATATGGAATTTTTGTATGAAAGGATGTCGTTGAAGGTTATGGTAAATTACACAAATCTCAGAGATTGGCTCACCTAGTGGCTATATATGTTTGAAAGGGGATACATTATGGAATTAAAATCACCTAATGCCATTTCGAAATGAGCCGTAGGGCTCTCGTATATAATTTTTGGACATTTACGCTATCTAATAAGCCCTACGGCTCATTTCGAAATGGCATTAGGTGATTCTAATTCGATAATGTATCCTTTTTCAAACCCATATAGCCACTAGGGGAGCCAATCTCTGATATTTGTGTAATTTACCATAACCTACAACGACATCCTTTCATACAAAAATTCCATATATCGCATATTTCTGATGATTAAAGTTATTTCTCAAAAGTTTAAAATGCATATATGAAATACAAAAATTTGATCTTTTTTATAAACACAATTTTTTTTTGTATTTACGTTTTTTAGATATTGTCATGTGCTCAAATATCTGCCTAAAATCGCAATTATTTCCAAAAAAAATAGTTTTCGACACTCGCGTAAATTTCTGTCCAAATTATAAAAGGGTCCAAAAATTTAAAAGTGTCCAAAAACTTCACACCAGTATCATGAGCATTCCAGAAAACCTAGCCACATGTCAATCTTTCTTCAATTTTGTAGCATAGATTTCTAGTTTGAATCTTGTGAGAATAAACCCTATGTATGTATCTCTTAGAAGATGACTTTCGTTATTAGAACTTTGAAAACTTACTTGCATACTTGCCTGATGATTTTTATTTCATATTATAATATATAATGAATCATATACACTGATCCCTTAATCTGAAAATCTAATATTTATTTTTATTTCAAATCAATCCCTATATTTTTTGAGATTTATGTGCAACATTTGTTGCATGCAACAAATTTTGGATTTTTGGGACATATTTCACACGTGCAACATTTGTTGCATGCAACAAATTTGGTGTTTTTTTTTTGAGCGTTGATACGTATTAATGTAACGTCAACGTTCAACGTTTAAAATATTATGAAAATATTAGCCGTGTTTCTTGAGGCTTGATCTGATCCGGTTCAGTCCATGTTTCATGAAACAATGTAAAGGCGCCGCTTACTATATTTCAAATCACAATTTGTGATGTAAATCAAAATTTGGATCAGGTTTTCCATATAATGGGCTAGTTATATAGACGAAAACGAAACGGACTGAAATGAAACGAAACGAAAGACGAAAGAAATATGGTTATATAGACGAATTGGTGAAACGGTTTTGACATTTTGATATTTGTTTCTAATTTTATATTATTTGAAGTTTACTTCTCGTGTGTATTAAAACTAGGTTGGAAAATCCATTTTATACATTTCGAACTAAATAGAAATATACAAAATACATATATAAATTTATACAAAATATAAAATATTTTGACAATTTGACGTAGGTATAAGTGCTAGTAAGGATAACAAAAAAAAACATAACCGATAGTGTAACCGCAAAGACGAACCGCAAAAACGACGTCAGTTAAATTTAATTGAATCAATTTCTCCGTCCGTTTTCGTTTCGTTTCCTCTATATAATTAGTTTAGTATGTTTTCGGCTATATAACTAGCCCATAAAATTTGAATTGTATAATGTAAAATTTACAACTGGGATTATTTTGACAGGAACAGCGCTCCTAAGACTCAAGTAATTTTTTGTTGATGGTTGAGTCAGGTTATAATTTATCTTTTACGAGTGCATTGAACAGTTTAAGGCTTGTAGTTCAATCCATTTTAAAACACGGAGTTGGGGTATGGTGGTCGTTGAAGTTAGCCCGAAATTTGTCGGCCCGAAAAAATTGGATAAAGTGTAGCTATCCCGAAAAAGTGTAAATGTAAGTAGAAAATGTAGCTCCACATTTAAGATTCCATTTTAGTTCGAAATATTCATTATTTTGTAAATTTATGGTCATGATATGGATCAATGGTTATCATGGTATCTTGGTGTGACCCAGGCCTATCTGGCCGTATATGCCACTACACACGATTATCTCTAGTATAGGCACAAGCGAATTTAAGAGTCCAATTTATTTCGAAATATTTTTGTAAATTTCTCGTAGAAAGGGTTAAAAAATTATGCTTTATGGTCATGATATGGGCCAGAGGTTATCATGGTATCTTGATGTGACCAAAACCTATCTGGTCGTATATTCCACTAAACACGATTATCTCTAGTATAGGCACAAGCGAATTTAAGATTCCATTTTAGTTCGAAATATACATTATTATTGAATTTTATTTTAAATATTTGCTGAAATATTTAACATATCATTTTCTATATTGATTAGATGCATTATAATACCAAATATTGTTTACGCAGAATCATGAATTACGATTAATGAGAATTTATGTCGTTTATTAATTAACTTAACGTTCTTGTCAATCTACAAGTTATTAAGTCTTAATTTTTTATTTTAATAATGAAAGCTGCTTTTCTACGGAAGTGCGAGATACAGAAAAAAGATGTTTTATTAAAAAATTATCATTCAATTTTCTTCAACTACAAAATTACCTTATTATTCCTGATGTAATTTTAATTGTGGTTGGAGATACATTTTCTACTTACATTTACACTTTTTCGGGATAGCTACACTTTATCCGAGAAACGCACCAATTTTTTTGGGCTGACAAATTTCGGGCTAACTTCAACGACTTGGGTATGGAACCTGTGGAAAAACTAGAACCTGGTCGAGCAATCACAAATCAGGGCAATCGCGTGTTGCGTTATGCAAAGAAAAGCTTGAAACCGATAATGCAGTTTTTAGAACTTTAGTCGAAATGATAAAATAATGATACGGTATATATATATGTTCTGTCGCACTGCCTATTTAATCCAACATCGAGAAATTGTATAAATTCATTCAGTCCGTACTCAGTCAGTTCAAGTATTTATCATCTTCGCCTTAAAGCCTTAGGACAACTCGACATCATCATACAATATCATATTGCGAAGCTGCGGGTAGTATTTATTGATTCAGCCATATTTATGCAAATTGTGGTGTTTTTGCGAAAATGTAACATTAGATGTACTGGTGCACTATGAGTTCTACGTGGACGATTGCTTAACTGGCTCTCCAACACTTAACGAGGCTTGATTATTCTCGGAACATTTAAATTTGGATGGGATGGTTTTGTTTTTCAAAAATGTCCACAAATATCGAGAAATTTCTACTGATCCGCTAAAGCTAAGTTTATTATTTGCAGAGAGTATCTAGATGCAAGTTACATACTATTTTAAGGTTTCGTAACTCGTTGGTTAATGCAAAATTAGTTCTTAATAATTATTAGATTATAGAAGAATTTAATTGAAAATGAGTAATTTTATATTATTTTATGAACCGTTACTAAAAATATATGCTCGATTACTAAAAAACTGTTTAAATTTTCTGTTTTAAAGCTGTTTTTTTAGCAAGAAAAGTTTAAGCTTTAAAAGCTTATTCTCAAGGATAAAGAAAAACATTTAAGCTAAAATAAAAAAAAAAAATTCAATTCCACAATTTATTAGTATTCCACAGTTAGCCAAAGGTTAAGAAACCATGATCTATCCTACCTATATAATGAAATCATATTATACGTAACCTGTGCTATGGTGTGTGCTACGTTTATGCTTTTTTATTTCGTTCTGCTGCTGTTACTCGTATAATAGTTAAAAGGAATTCATAAGCTTTTCTTCTTCCACACCACGTCTTCGTTATGTCATGTTGCTCCCAAAGTTATTGCGATACTGGTGCGGTTAAACGAAAAAGTATAAAAAAATAGTTTTTTGGAAAAAATAAAAATAAAGTTAATGTTAATGGAAATACAGCATAAGGTAAATTTGCATAAATATGCTGATATACTTATAAACATAAAATACGAAAAAAAAAGTAAGAACGGAGATAAGGGTGATGCCAGGTATACAACCAATGAACTGAAGTGATTTCCATCTTTTTTGTTGCTTTATTTTTAGTATATGGCGTGTGGCTGTGTGGATGAAGCTTCGTATCTTTTCCCTTTTAGTTAAGTTTACAACTGTTTTTTGTAATGAATAATTTGTTTAAAATTATTTACATGTTGATATTTTAAGCGGATCATATACCGTACGTTTGGGTTACTTTGAATAATTTTAAGTAGCTATAATTCTCTGGTGTGTTGGATGTGTTGGTATAATTTAACAATGCGATAGGTAAGAACTATTAGCAGGAGTACATTAAATGTTATATTTTAACACTTTAATGTTTCCAAATGGTCTTCATAATTTCAAAAGCGTCTATTAACATTAACCATTATTCATTTACGGTAACTGCAAGAAATAAACGAGGTTTTGACCGCTTCCCCACAGCTAACTTGCTTTCAAACGATATACTTGGTTACATCGGAATGAATAGAAGTCGGTATTTTTCAGTCGATCCAATTTTTGATCCAATTTTTAATAGAAAGCTAATTTAATTAATTGATATTTTTAATTATAGGTTTAAATTAAAGGTTAACCTGTTAATCAACAAACAGCGCCTTGATATTATTATTTTTTTAATTATTGAAATAAAAATATTATTTACTGTGAATGGCATTACATTTCCAAGTTCATTATCACTTTGGACGGTAGTCCAAACGAGTGACGAAAGCACCTACTGTGCTGGAAGTCGAACGAAGTATATTATACAGCAAGTTTCGAACTTTTTCCCTTTGAGGCCGCCAGGATCATGTTATATACCATTGGAAAGGTCTTGAAAAATAAACCTAAATAATGTATAAAAACATGAATTTCTACCAACATTGAGTGGAGATATGACCTTCCGAAAATTGCCCCAAAAAATCAGTTTTTCGGGTATAACTGCCCAACAAATGCCCCAATTATTTTCTAACTGGCAAATTATGATTGTAGATGTCAATACCAATTCAACGACACCTCAAACGTTCAAAACGGATGATTTTGACCAAAGGTATGACAATTTTAAATTTTTCTATGACGTCACCATATAATCTTGCTTTGGTATATATGTTTGTTTGTCCGTACCTCTTTTATTTGATCTTATATTTTCAGGGGTTGTAGTACTTAAAAAACTAAGCAACTTTTGTTCTACAACTTTTTGATTTGGCCGCCATGTTGGCCGCGGCCGGCCTCTGAACGGCCATTTTTGGCCATTTTGCCACGTCCACAGTGCGATGTATTCGACATACGCTGGACATATGCATATCGTTTGAAAGGTATTGACGCCAGCTATCAAATAGCAAAAAAAAATTCAAAAAATTATGTTAGAGGGTCATTTTGGCCAAAAAACTGAAAAATGCGAAATCGGCAGGCCACATTCGGCCAAATTGCTAAAAAATGAGCCCAAGACTTTTGATTCATATTTTCAGGATTATTAGCCACAAATCTCACCTACAATATGACATCAACCGTTTGTCCCAGAAAACTCGTATATTTTAGATATTGACCTCCATAACTTAAAAGCCAGCTTAATTTTTTGCAAAATTTCATTTTTTGGCTCAAATGCACCCTAATATCGGTCCGTTGCGGTTCATAATGATAGTGAATCAACGTATTACAATGAAACAAATATAAATACATCATATTATTATCATTTCTAAGAGAATTTTTACCAGTGACTCTTTTTTCATAACAAAAAAAATGAAAAAACTGACAAATTGATGTGATCGAAAAAATCACCAAAAACATTGAACAATCTCCTTGCATAAAATCGATACTTTTTTAATCTATGTATATGATGATTTCTTTAAAAAAATATATTATTTACGCTATTTGCCGTAGGCACTTGGCGAAACACACTTATACTTAATAAACACATTTTTATTAATCACTTGTTTTTTGTTTCGCAGAATATTTTGAATATTTTTCAAAAAGTTTAAAAAATCACTCGATCGATTTCGACTTGTTAGGTCATCATCAGGAGTATCTACTCTGTAAGTGCCTACGGCAAATAGCGTAAAAAGTATTAAATTGGCAGATTTGGCCGCCTTCGCCGTAATTTATCGTCGTTTGTCCGAGTAGATACTCCTGATGATGACCTAACAAGTCGAAATCGTAGAGCTTACCACTCCTCCCATCGCATGAAGATGGAATATCAGCGAGAGGGTAGCTACCATTAATTTTTGTTTTCAACAAACAAACTAAAATATGGGTATTTTATTGTATTGTTTAAGGTATCAAAAATGAATGGTATCGGCATGCGGTTATTGACAAAACAGCAAGAAACATGCAAAAAAATTGTTGAATTACTCAATCGAATTTCTGCCAAAAACAGATGCATCTGATTTAAATTTTTACTACTCTGTAACATGCACTAAAACCTAAACTACATATGTTCAGCAGATAGCCTACGAGAACCGGTTGTGTAATAAGATCACACCCGGCATGACCTGTTTGTGGCATGTGGTAAAGGATTCTGAAATAAAATGTACTAAAATACTACAAAATGAAGATTGAAAAAATGCATGCAAAATAAAGAAATAGAATCGTCTACCACACACCAGAAACCGTACACCAGACCGTAGGCTACTATATAGGCAACAAAAATGCTTATAGAGTTCGGTTCCGACCTTTCCCGTCTTTTTTATTTCATTTTTGTTTGTGTTAGTGTGATTTCACCGAAAATTTGTTTAAGCCGCAATTAAAATCAGTATCATAGGTAAACGGGGTAAGAATAGAAGAAAGTTATGATTTCTGTGAGATCAAGTGTGGAATAGAGCATTACCTCATACACAGACGCACGCCACTTGAGTGACGAATATCGAGAGAAGAAGAACGAATCATGCACGAACGAATCCGTAACACATAGCCGACAGCTGTGTGAAAGTATGCGTAATTCGTTCTTCGTCTCTCGCTATTCGTAATTTCAATGCCACGCGTCTGTGTATGAAGTCGTATTCATACGACGGATGAAAATCTCGGATTTTTCTATCCCAGATTTTTTTTTAAACTATTTTGTATGAAAAAAGCGTGTCTGTTGTATAATTTACGTGATGTAATTAGTTAGAACGATGGAATAGAAAAATCCCGGATTTTTATCCGTCGTATGAATATGACTTAAGGCACAATAACACGTAGCGGCCATTTGTGTGCTATCGAGTGTGTATGAACTGTTTTGACTGACAACAACAAAACGAATCGCAATTCAATTCACTGCGAGTTCATACGACGGATAAAAATTTCGGATTTTACTATCCCATCGTTTTAACCAATTACATCACGTAAATTATACAACGGGCACGCCTCTTTTCATATGAAAAAGTTGAAAATATTGAAAAAAAAATCTGGGATAGAAAAATCCGAGATTTTTATCCGTCGTATGAACTCGCAGTCATTTTCAATTTGCCGTGCCAAAATCATTGATATCAAATAAAAAACCTCTTAACGAGGTAAATTTTCGAGTGACGAAAGCCGAATTCAATTCACAAAATTTCTGATATCAAATTTGTGCCGAAAAAAACAATTGCATTCGATTTGTCAACGATTTTTCGGAATGTTAATGCATTCAGCGCGTTGTTGTTGAACATTCCGAAAAATCGTTAGCAATCGTTATTCTTGACAGCTAGAAAGCAAAATGTAAACAAACGCGCCGAATGCACTAACATTCCGAAAAATCGTTGACAAATCGAATGCAATTGTTTTTTTCGGCACAAATTTGATATCAGAAATTTTGTGAATTGAATTCGGCTTTCGTCACTCGAACATTTACCTCGTTAAGAGGTTTTTTATTTGATATTAATTACATTAATTACAATTTGTGACGTAACATACAGGCATAAACGTATAACAATTATTTTTGATTCCAATTATATCACCACTATTCAACAGCGAAACATTCATTTTGAGTACTAAGA
Organism: Nephrotoma flavescens; assembly: GCA_932526605.1. Taxonomy (NCBI): domain Eukaryota; kingdom Metazoa; phylum Arthropoda; class Insecta; order Diptera; family Tipulidae; genus Nephrotoma; species Nephrotoma flavescens. The sequence goes on along the minus strand of OW052221.1, from coordinate 282,049,079 downwards.
TGGTTCAGCAAAGTTTATAGAATCCTTCAAGTCTTCTTAAGGCGTACACATTTATCGCAATAACTAATTATTTGTCAGTTGTGCCAGAAAGATGAACACATGATTAAACATCCAGAATATTGACTAACTTTTCGAATTAACCGACATTTAATAAGACGAACAATAAATTTCAGGTAACTACATTAGCATTATATACATTTTATACATTTAATACATTTTATACGTTTTGAAAAAAATTTACATTTTATACATTTGATAAATTTTATACATTTATTACATTTTATATATTTTATACATTTTAATAATTTTAGTCGTTTTCAACTTTTCTTTCATTTTATACATTTTATACGTTTTATACATTTTATATGTTTTATACGTTTTATACATATTATAACTATTATACAATTAATACATTATATAAATGTTATACATTTTAAACATTTTATAAGTTTTATACATTTTATTCATCTCATATATTTTAAACGTTTTATACATATTATACATACGTATTATAGATATTATACATTTTATACATTTAATACATTTTATAAATTTTATACATTTTATACATATTATGCATTTTTGACATTTTATACTTTTTACACATTTTACACGTTTTATGTGTTTTAAACATATTATACATTTTATACATTTAATACATTTTTACTTATTATGCATTTTATACTTTTTATACATTTTATGCTATTTAAACATTTTATATTTTACACATTTTACACGTTTTATACATTTTATACATTTTAAACATCTTATACATTTTATACATTTAATACATTTTACACATTTTATACATTTTAAACATTTTATACATTTTATACATTAAATACATTTTATACATTTAATTCATTTTATACATTTGATACATTTTATTCAATTTATAAATTTTATACATTTAATACAATTTTTACATTTTATACATTTAATATACTTTCTTTTACAAATTTAATACATATTATAAATTAAATGCGTATTTAATTTATTATATGTATTAAATTCATAAAATATAGTATATTAATTGTATAAAATGACAAAATAAAAAATGACATTTTACACATTACAATAAGTATAAAATGTAAAAATTGTATTACTTGTATAAAATGTTTAAAATGTATAAAAAGTATAAAATGTATAAAATGAATTAAATGTATAAAATGTATAAAATGATTAAAAAGTATAAAATGAGCAAAATGTATTAAATGTATAAAATGTATAAGAGATTTAAAAAATGTATTAAATGTATAAAACGTGTAAAATATGTAAAATGTATAAAATGCATAATATGTCTAAAAAAGGTATAAAATGTTTAAAATGTAAACAATTTATAAAATGTATAAAATGTATAATATTTATAAACTGTACAAAATGTATAAATTGTATTAAAATGTCTAATATGTATAAAATGAATTAAACGTATGAAATGTATAAAAAGCCTAAAATGTATAAAATGTTTAAAACGACTTAAATGTATAAAAAATATTAAATGTATAAAATGTACTTTTTATACATTTAATACATTTGCCCATTTTAGTCGTTTTACACATTTTTATTATTTTATTCATTTTATACATTTTTACAATCTATACATTTTTACGTTTTATACATGTTTTAAATTTTTTAAATTTTATAAATTTTATAAATTTTATAAATTTTATAAATTTTATAAATTTTATAAATTTTATAAATTTTATAAATTTTATAAATTTTATAAATTTTATAAATTTTATAAATTTTATAAATTTTATAAATTTTATAAATTTTATAAATTTTATAAATTTTATAAATTTTATAAATTTTATAAATTTTATAAATTTTATAAATTTTATAAATTTTATAAATTTTATAAATTTTATAAATTTTATAAATTTTATAAATTTTATAAATTTTATAAATTTTATAAATTTTATAAATTTTATAAATTTTATAAATTTTATAAATTTTGTAAATTTTATAAATTTTAAAATTTTATAAATTTTATAAATTTTATAAATTTTATAAATTTTATAAATTTTATAAATTTTATAAATTTTATAAATTTTATAAATTTTATAAATTTTATAAATTTTATAAATTTTATAAATTTTATAAATTTTATACATTTTATACATATGTTGTGCGGAGCGGGTTGTGGATAGGGTGTTTTAAAAAACATCATCTTCTTCACTGTTGCGACTACATTTTATTTATTAAAATTAACTTCACATTATAGTTACACTTAAAATAATTTTTGTTGATTACTGGTTTGACTAATACTTATAACTATCATTTATAACTATATCTATAACTTAAAACTAAAATGTCTTATATACTAAAATTTTGAGGAAATGAAAATGCATAAGCACTACGGAAAACAAATGTACATTTTCCGAGGTTGCAAGATTGCATTTTCATTTCTTGTACGCAAATGTGTTTATTTTGTTAAAATTGAACGACCTTACTATTTTACTAACAATGCGGAAAACAAATAAATGAATCGACTTTTCCGGTATAAAACACAAACACAACATTCCTCCCCGTTTGAGAGAAGAAAAATCTTCTGGAAGAAGGTTTTTCTTTATGGAATATGGTTAATAGTATATCGGAATACGGTTCATTTAAATGTTTTTATGGAGTGTTTGGGTGGTGTCTTTTAATATTATAGTTCAATTTTAACCTAGATTACTTATAATGTACATATAATTTTTTTTTAAATATTGTTGTTTTTGTTTATGTACATTGACATTGCTACTAAAATGTTACACTTCATAATTGTTAAAGGTTAAGGTTTTCAATGTTATATTTTGATTTGGATTCTATTGAAAATATATTTTGTATCATATGCAGAAATTTAGTAGTTTTAAATATTAAGTAAAATTACGTTACGTCACAAAAGTTGCTTATGAATGAAATTGTTTTGTGATTAATATTTTAATTATGGTTTATGTAATGTTAAATTTAAACTTTTAAAAAAATATTTCTATATAATTTATCGTCTTTAAACAAATGATCTTAAATTTAATTTAATATGCCTAATTATTATTTTTGTTTGACTAGAAAATAATTAAATAAATTAGTTAGGTTTTGATAACGTCATTTGAAAGAAGAAGGGTGTTATTGACACCCCAATTGTCGAAGTCGTCTCACGTCATTTTAGACGACTATAGTCACGTCACTTCATTTTTGCTATTATCGAAGTCGTCTGCTACGACTCTAGTCGCATGATACGACAACAGTCACCTAATTTTTTCAAGTGACAAGAATATTTTATGCGACGTTCATTAATGAAACACATTTATGATTTTTTTTGTAATACAATTTATATTCATTTTTCAAATATTTTACTGCTTTAGTAAATATATAAGATAAATTTACCATTCAATAATCGAAGGGTTTTGTTGAAAATTTGGATGCCTCAAACCACCCCTTCTCAATTTTTAATTACGATGGAAAATTACAAATTATGTACATCATGGATATTTTACCTTCATCACAAATTACAGTATGATTTCTGGAAATTAATTTAATAATTAAATAATTAGATTTTAGTTACCTATTTTCAATTTACGTGGCTTTTACAATAAAATATTCGTAAATATTTTGATTTTTGACATCGAATGGCTTGTCAAATTTGAGGAAATAATAAGTGCTGCCCGATATATTTCTATTGTAGTATGCGTGTCGTTTAAAACGACTTCAACAATACCAATTTAGGCGCGACGTGACACGACTGTAGTCACGTCACTTGAAGTGAGACGACTTCAACAATTGGGGTGTTAATAATCTAATATCTGATTTTGGTAAATTGCATAAATATAATTTTGTTTTATGGCAAATTGTAGTGAATTATGTAATATTGTTTATCTATCCTATTCCTCTTCTTGCCACTCTCCTTTCGATATAAGAGTTCTTTATGCTATTGCAGTTAAAATTTCTAATTTTCTTAACGTTTACCATTCGATGAGTGTATGTGCTTATTTCTATTGGACTGTTAACTGAATCTTGTGATGGAGCATCCTGGCTCGTATGATTGTTTGTTGAATTTGATAGCTGATTAATTTGTGTATTTATTGGGTTAGAAAAGTTTGGGCTCATAAGATTTTTTGATGATTGATTTGATAAATGTTTGATTTTCGTATTATAAATTAGATTACGACTATTTGGACTTCTTTGTTTATTAACTAAATTGGTTGAGGTGGTATCTGGGTTCGTAAGATTGTATGTTTGATTTGAAAATTCATTGATTTGTTTAATATAAAATTGTTTTTGGGCGTCTGGGCTCGTTTGCTTATTAACTAAAAGGTTTTCTGGGTTTGAATAACTGTTATGTAACTTATTTGATGATTGATTGGTTGTAATTTGAGCATTTGGGCTCGTTGGCTTAATATCTAAATATGTTGAAAAGGTTTCTAAGTTTGGATAATTGTTATGTGACTTATTTGTAATTTGAGCGTCTGGGCTCGTTGGCTTATTTACTAAAAGGGGTTCTGAGTTTGAATGATTGTTTTGCGGTAGATTTGATAATTGATTGGTTATATTATGAGCGTCTGGGCTCTTTTGCTTATGATCTAAATATGTTGAAGGGATATCTGAATTTGGTTGATTGATTTGCGTGTTATAGATTAGATTTTGAACGTCTTGGCTCGTATGCTTATGAACTAAATATGTTGATTTAACGTCTTGAACAATTTGGTTTAGTTTGGTTGATTGATGAATAAATGGATTCGTTGGCTTCTTAACTATATCTGATGAATGATCTTCTGAATTTGATCGATTTATGTCGTTGGTTTGGATTTGTATTTGTTTTAAATTGTTAGTTTTCAATGGTTTAGTTCTCGTTTGTAAATTTTGATCCTCGTTGTCACTGTAATGTTGTGATGACTGGATTTGAGATACAACAGTGTGGTGAATGTCAGGAATTGCTTGATTTGTGTTTATGTTGTATAAATGTTTGAACTGGGTGTTTACGTTTATTTGGTGAGTATCTTCGCTCAGCTTCTTAATTAACAGGATTGCTGGTTGGTTGTTATTGCTGATTTGTGTGTCAATATTGGTTTTTTTGCTGATTGGAAATCTATTACTTCTTTCTGGAATAACAATTTGGGTTTCTTCGAACTTGTATGTTTCTCTTTCGGGCTCGAACTTGTAATTTCGCGGTTGTTTTGTAAAGTAACTGTTGGCGATTGTTTGAAATTTATTTAATTTTAAGTTTGTGTGTTGATTTTGGTTAAAATTTGGCGTTTCATTGTAACATCGTCGTTGCTCTGATATAGCAGGATTGCTAAAATGGCTCCAGGTATATGGAGGTTGTTGATATATTTGTTTTTTTCTCTCTGCGTTTATTCTTGTACGGCAAATGTCCCAAGTATGATTAAATTTTCGACAGTAGTTACATCTGATTTGATATGATCTTCGATATGGTTGTTGACTTTCGATTGCTAGTAGGGCGAGTGCTGATGATTCATTTAGCTGTGTTGTTGGTATGCCTATTACCGAGTTAAACATGTGCTCAGTTTCTTCTGTTTCGTTTATAATTTCGGTGATATTTTCGGCTTTGCTAGTTATTATTTTATTTTTGATTATGGTATTGTATAGTCCTCGTTTGAATGTTTCCACAGCTTGTAATTCTAGATGTTTGTTGTAAATCTGGTCAATATATCCGTATTTGTTTTTAAAACTGACCTTGTATTGATCGAGTGCATCATAAAGTCTATACCCATAATTTCTGGTTGTTTCTCCATAATTTTGTTTCGTTGTCAAAAATTTTCGTTCCAGTTCCGTCATACAATAGTTTGGTGAATAAATTTCGATAAGTGTTTTTCGCAATGTTGGATAGTCGTGTATCTCTCTGTGATGAATTCGCCTGAATGCTTCTTCTGTTAATCGGAGTTTTATTAATTTGTCGAATAATTGCTTTTCTATATTGCTAAGTGTTTTATAAATACTGTCTGCTATGGCCACAAAACGGTTGAGTTCAATTGGCCTGTCTTTTGTGTCAGCTCCGCTGAATTCTGGAATAAGAGCGATACATTTTAATATTTGTAGCTGGTCCATTTTGTAGCATTTTGCGGCGTGTCGAAGTTCGGTTTTGATAAGAATGCGCGTTATGCTAGCGAAGGTTCTGTTTTCATTTTATTATGTTTGGTTGAAGTTGATATGACGTTGATTAGATTTTAAAATGATGTATATTTGAAAATTTTAATATTTTTCTTATGGCGCATTTCTTATTGTGCAATTTTAATATTGTGCATTGTTGACATCTCAGTTTTTCTACAGCGTGGTTGGATTGTAAAAGAACGATTGCGAAGATATGTTTTCGCCCGCAGGATCCTGTCTACAGCGCCAATGTTGTGCGGAGCGGGTTGTGGATAGGGTGTTTTAAAAAACATCATCTTCTTCACTGTTGCGACTACATTTTATTTATTAAAATTAACTTCACATTATAGTTACACTTAAAATAATTTTTGTTGATTACTGGTCTGACTAATACTTATAACTATCATTTATAACTATATCTATAACTTAAAACTAAAATGTCTTATATACTAAAATTTTGAGGAAATGAAAATGCATAAGCACTACGGAAAACAAATGTACATTTTCCGAGGTTGCAAGATTGCATTTTCATTTCTTGTACGCAAATGTGTTTATTTTGTTAAAATTGAACGACCTTACTATTTTACTAACAATGCGGAAAACAAATAAATGAATCGACTTTTCCGGTATAAAACACAAACACAACACATATTATATATTTTATACATTTAATACATTTTATAAATGTTATATGTTTTATACATTTTATACATTTTATACATTTTAAACATTTTATACATATTATACGTTTTAGACATTTTATTTTATAAGTTTTATACATTTTATACATATTATACATTTTATACATTCTATAAATTTTATAAATTTTACACATTTTATACATTTTAAACATTTTACTCAAATTATACAGTTCATATATTTTATTCATATTATACATATTATAAATTTTATACGTTTTATACATTTTATACATTTCATACATTTTAAACATTTATACTTTTTATACATTTTAATACATTTATATACTTAATACATTTTGTACGTTTTATACTTATTAAACATTTTATACAATTTATACATTTAATACTTTTTATACATATAAAACATTTAATACATTTTATACATTTAATACGTTTTATACATTTTATACATTTAATACATTTTATACATTCTATTCATTTTAAACATTTTTCACAATTTATACAGTTTATACATATTGTAATGTATAAAAAATTGTCATTTTTTACTTTATTATTTCATACATTTAACATACTACATACTTATATTTTATACATTTTATTCATTTAACACATATCATAAATAAAATACATTTTATACATTTAATACATTTTAGTCGTTTTATACATTTTATTCATTTTATACATTTTTTACAATTTTTACGTTTTATACATTTTATACGTTTAATACATTTATATATTTTATACAATATGTTTTATATATTTTATATATTTTATAAATTTTATGCATATTATACATTTTATACATTTAATACATTTTATAAGTTTTATACATTTTATACATTTTAAACATTTTCTTCATGTCGAGCTAAATTTTGTGCAACATTTGTTATTCTTGAATACATTACTTCGCCCTTAGCACCGTGTGCATAATCACATAAATATTACTATAATAAACAAACATAAACTTCAAATCCTGTTCAAAAATTAGAGCCATAGTGTTTAACATAAACTGTTGTACATAGCGTCGATGGTGTCAGTTTGATGTTTCCATCAAATAAAATAAAAATTTTAGATGATCACCATGTGACACGCAATCTTTGAACCTATTTTATATTTTATTGTGCCTCAAGTTGGTGTTAAGTATTTTCTTCTCAAAAGTATCAAATAAAAATTTCGGTCTATTTCCTATACGCTATATATAGTCTATAAACACACACACATACTCATAAATGTATAAAAGAAAAACAAAAAGAAAATTGGATGAACATATATCATGATTATCTTATATATATGGTACATACGAGTACCATACATACATAAATATATATTTATGTGAATATTTTTTGCTTGATATAATCTCGTTAGCTTTTTGAAGTTTGCAAAAAGAAAATCACGATCATAACACTTTCTATTATAAACCAATTTTTATATTATATAAATACACACACACACACACATTTATATTTTATAAACCCAAGCACCAAAGAAAAGTTTAATACAGAATTTTTCTTTTTTAAGGATTTGCTTCTTTTTTTTGTTATCCTTTTTTTATAAAACCAAAACCGCACCAGTCTTGATTTTTATTTTCGTTTCGTTCGTTCAACGGTGGAAATTCATCGTACTCACCATAATATTTCTATGGATGTATGTGCGGTACATATTTTCACCCTCACGCATGAATTTTTTTGTTCTTTTTTTTTCAAATCAAAATTTCCCACTTTTCTTCTTTTTATTATTACATATTCAAACAACATTTTATGTATAAAAAAAATAAAATAAAAAGTGAGAAAGCCTATTTATATAATTCACTTTTTTGTTGCTTTTCTGATTTCAATCAAAGAATTTTTCTTATTTTAAAATTCAAACCACAAAATTTTCCTTTTTTTGCACTCGGTGGTACATATTTTTATTTGATGTGTAACAATACGTATATGAAGGTATATACATGTTCTTATATACCTACCGAAGGAATTGGGTTTGTTCTCAATACTATTAAAATCGTTAAATGACGTCACATCAACAAATGTAACCAAAACAAAATGTAAGAATTCTAAAGCTGAAGAAAACAATTTTATTTCTACGTTGAGGAAATAAATTCAGCTTCCTTTTTGAGAAAAAAAAATCACAATTTCGTAAAAAAATTTAAAAATATCTGAACTAGCAACCTTAAAATTTACAATTAAGCATAACCCTAATGCTGCATCAGCACTTAAAGCACAATCCAATGAAAATGGTACCAGGATTTTTACAAATTAATAACAAATTTGTTAAACAGTTAGACATTTTTTACAGGTCCCGTTAAACTGCAATTGGTGTTATTTCGCATTTCTGTTAATATTTATTGTAAAGTAATGGGGTGGTACTGGAGTTTTTTTTTACAAATTAATTACAATATATGTATTGGCACAGTTTAACCACCAGGAAACTATTCCAAAAAGGAACGCAACCGTACTAGGGCCTAGTAGCATACTAGGGCCGATAAAATTTTTAGATATAATTAAGGCATCAAATTGTCCTCTTTTACAAAAAAATTGGCACTCTTGAATTGGTTAAAACAGTCCACACAAGAAAATTGGTACTGCTGAATTTATTATAATAGCCCACACCCATTAAAATCGATCATAAGTTATCGAATTACCTTCTTGTAAAAAATATGGGTAGTCCTGAATTTATTACGACACGCTGTACAGGAAATGGGTCCCCTGAATTTATTAACATACAACTGTGTGCTGTTGTAATTAATTCCGCAAAATTAATGAAGATGTGTTTTACTTATGCTACCTGAAATCGGTTGCTGAACTAGACCCGCGTACAAGAAATAGGAAGCAACAGCCCACACGCACTAAAATCGATCATTAAGCATCAAGTTGCTTTCATGTGCTTCTGAATGTATTACAACAGGACTCACCCACGAAAATCGATAATAACACACTAAATTTCCTTCCTATCAAGGTTGGGCGAGATAGATTACGCAATGTAATCTACGCAGTTGTCGACACGTAATCTATCACGTAAAATACACAGCGATTTTCCGCGTCCCTGTCGTCAACAACCTACGAAATGATATTAAAATCTAAATTTTCTCTTTATGTTTTCCTTATTTTACGTTAATTGACAGGGTTGCTGTCTAGCTAATAGGTACTCGTCTTATTATCTAACGGGCGAAATACGTTTATAAGTTTATTGTTTTAGTGTAAAAAAATAATACGTTAGTGGCAACGTTATAATATTTCATTAGTGCCTACCCATACGCTGATCTAAACTAATTCTCAGTGGGGCGTAAAAAAACACGATTTTACAGCATTTGCCGTTAATCGCCGTTTATAGTTACAATAAATGATCATTTATCATTAAAGTGAGCACATGGTCACTCTGGACAACATCATCATGACAAACATCAGTATGATAAGCAGACTTAAAATTCCACCATAAATAAAAATTTTAATTTGGCATCCATTTCCATCATCCAATTTGGTCTCACCCCTAATGGACCTGTTTCATATTTAATTGGCTTACAACAAAGATACTGTCAGTTCAGAAAACAAAACATGTTTGTTCAATTCAACTCATATATTTTTTTAGTTCGGCTAAATGTCAGTAGAGGTCAATAAAATATATATGGTTCGATTTTTTTTACACTTTTTGACATGACACTTTGAATTCTTAATTATGGTATTCAAACGACCATTTTTTATATGTTATGCGGCCATGTTTAATAAAAATTTATTTAGTTCGAAATTTTCGACTAGCTGCTTATAGATTATCCTAAACAAACCGCTCCCTGAATTTTAATTTGCTAAATAAATTAAAATTAATAATTCAACCAATTATTTCTAATTGGAGATTCATAAATCTGAACTAATTTGGTTGTTTAGGAATGAATATCTTGAAAAACGCGGCTAAAATTTATGATGAACTAAATTAGTGGTTAGTTCATGCTAGTGATTGATAGATGTCTCTAATATTCAGAAATAAATTTATAGTCGTGTTTTATTATTAGCACCCTATAGCAGTATCGGGAGCAGCTAATTTTCTATGTCAAAACTTATTTTAGCGCGCTATTTTTACATATAACTAATTTATTTAACTATAAACTAAGATTTTTCAATCGACTTTGCAGTTAAAAATCGATAAAAAAAGTTTTTGTTCTACCTATTTATCAGGAGCCGCTATCGGGAGCCGCTATGAGAAATTTGAAAAAGCCTTCATTTTGTAAACCCCTGAAACCATTACAAACCATTACCCCTGAAACCATTATCTTAAAATAAAAGTTTAAAACGCAGTAAGATGAATTCTTTTTTATAACGTAATGCCAAAATAAATGTTAATTAGTATATTTCAAGTCATAAATGTTTGTTTTATGGATGCATTTATTTTTTATTTTTATGGTATAGCGACATCAGTCAATAATAGCTACAGTTTCAGTAGAAATTTTCCATTCGGCTCCGGATAGTGCTCGAATAGTAAAACACGGCTTATGTTGATTTGTGAATATTAGAGACATCTATCAATAACTAGCATGAACAAATCACTAAATTAGTTTGTCATAAATTTTAGCCGAAAAACAGTTGTTCAAGATCGCGATAGCTTAAGTTAAATTTTGTCAAATTAAAAATTAAATCTTATTTTTTTAAATTAAAAATCTTAGATGGAATTGCATAACACAAAAAATGAATATGAGAGGACTGTGTTATCTCCCTTATGCAATAAGAAGTGTTACCTACCTTGTTACGGACGGCTCCGTGTTTACAGAAATTAATAAAAAAAACGCAAACTAAAAATAAATATAAAAATCGGATGTTCTGCCGAAATTTGTCGGACTTGCAGAACATAGTAAAATAATTATAAACGGGTGTGCCCATCCGACGACGACCAGATCTCCCCGAGTGACAAGTATCCAGTCTGCTGACAAGCCCCCCCCCCCCCCCACCCCGAAAGGTCGCTGCCCAACTGCAACGAAACAACATCAGAGGGTAGGGACGTCTCCCCAACAGACCAATTCTCCCTTCAACCGGAGAGACCTCCAAAGAATCTCCCACAATTCACACTTAGTCAGCATGAAATCGCCGAAGTGCCACGAGAAGACTGCTGGATTTTAAGGTCGCCTCCGAATGGACGACACATTCACTGGACTCGCCACTCCGACCCTGTGGATGCCTTGCCATCGAATATCGATGTATAGAACACGTGAACCGCGTCTAGTAGTCTCTAATAATTGTTATTCAATTTAGTGATTTTTAAAGCAAAACTAAGCTCGCTAATTTGCGTAGAATCAGCCGCCATTATAGTTTATCGATATACTACGAAGCGAGTAGTTATAACTCTCATGCAACAATTTAAAATCGAATTCTAATAAAACCGCGAGTTTTTTCCAAAACAAATTAAAAATTCGTGAATTAAAATTAAATTGAATATAGTGAGTGCAAATTCCTATGATAACCTCAAACATTACAATCTGCCACATATAGTTCCAAAATTATTCAATCAAATCTTTGACTAATTGGTATTAAATAAGTGCTGCGATCATTAAAATGGCTGAACTCGCTTCACTAAAAAAAGGAACGTGCCAACAATAAAGGCCGGTTAACGAATATATTGAAATTTATTAATGGAGCCAACGGGAACGTATCCATTGAACATTTCCGAACCCGCCTAGCCCGAGTCGAAACGTTAATGTCCGAATTCACCGTAATCGAAAGCAAAATCTATGATATAAATCCTGAGGAAGAATCAGATGACATATACGAGGCAAACTACTACCGTTGTACGGCCTTGAACAAATTTATAAGAGCGAAAGCAATGGCCGGTGATAGTGCATCACTAGATATGTCGCTTAATGCAATGCACGCTGCACAACCAATACCACCACTAGGTGGTATTTCACCACCATCTGCAGTGTCTGTTTCTGCACCAGCTATTCCACTTACAGGCGCACATCCACCAACAGAATTACCGACACCGGTTACCGGAGGTCCTCAACCATCACCCATAAGTCAAGAGCTGCCGTCAGCACAATCGCCTATTGCTCCACCACCTCCACCACAAGGTACCGCCGGTCCACCACCGGTCATCCACCGCCAATGCACCAGAAAAAGAAGATAAACATAGCTTCGTTCCTGAACGAGATTTTCAAAGACTTTATACATGGATTTTATGTCAGAATAACGACAGTTAAATCATATGATAGAAAATCCGCAAGCAGATATTATTGATGTTCGCTATTACTTACCACACTACGGCCTCCTTAAGCATTTAATGCCACCACAAAATTAAGAGTGGTTTTTGACGGGTCGACGGAACCTCCATATGGGAATCCTTTGAACGAGTGCTTGGCAGTTGGCGCAACGGTCCAATTGACCCTGCATGCTATCATTCTAAAATTTCGAGAGCACAAATTCGTCGTGACTGCCGATGTGGAGAAAATGTATCGGCAAATGACTATCGAAAACTGCTTACGAAGCTAATTTTGGACGACATCCAAAAAGGGAACCAACACTCTGGTTCATCGTTAACGCTAGCCATCACCAGACAACAATATTGGATTCCGAGTGGCCGAAGCATGTTTCGAAAAGTCATTAATCAGTGCGTCATCTGCTCCAAATTTAAAGCGCAGATAAACAACCAAGTCATGGGTATAACCTGCCAAGCTGCTGTGTCGAACTAATTCGCCCCTTTTTAAAAATTGGCGTAGACTACGCCAGGCCAAAAGATATATAAATCAAATATATGTTGGTTTATCTGTCTTAGCACAAAAGCTATTCATTTGGGGTTGGTCGGTGACCAGTAAATCATTCCTAGGAGCCCTGAAAAGAATCGTTGCAAGACGTGGGATTTGCCAAGAAATTCATAGCAACAACGGTACAATTTCCGTCGGTGCCAGCAGCCAATTAAGGCAAACCTTTAATAAATTAATATCCAATTCGCGAGTGATTTTTGCTTATTCTTCCAGGTACTATATAACATGGCATTTCAATCCTCCCAGTGCACCACATTTTGGTGGTATCTGGGAAGCAGGAGTCAAACCCGCCAAATATCATCTCGAGCGGGTCATTGGCAACACTATACTTACAATGGCGGAAATGGGCACTTTATTATGCAAAATTGAAGGCACGCTGAACTCCAGGCCTATCTGCGCAATGTACTTCACAGACATCGACGTTCTAACTCCGTCTCATCTCCTGCTTGGTCACTTACAACAAAGATTCCCGAAATCGACTTTACCCACCTCAAAACATCATATCTAACCAGATGGCAAAAGGTTAGACAGTTGGCGCAGCATTTTTGGAAGCGTTGAAATGTTGAATACCCCGCAACATTACAACCAAAAGCGAAATGCAGAAGTGCTTCGCTCGAATTTTTTATGTTGCCGCGTGCTATAGAAATTTCTTTTAGATTTCGATGAAATCGTTCTATCAGCCCATTCGATTGCGGATGCTATAAGGACTCGTTCTTATTTTGTGAATTCTTAACATTTATGTCAATTCCAGGCCCGGTTCGAATTGAGGACCTTTTTTATGTTTTTAATCTATAAATATATATGCAATCTGTGCGCGGTTCGCTTTCACGTCCTACTTTTTACGGTTTGCGCAAATCGAGGACATACAGTAATATGTTGATGAAAATTCCTTTTTGCATCCTGCCCCTATCGGAATTTTAACCCGGTACCTCCCAATCCAAACGCCAAAGCTTTAACCACTGTGCCGTTTGGTCAGTAGAATTTGCTGGTTATTTCCTGCGATGAAGATGGATAGTTACGCTTTCTCGACAGTTTCAGCAGCAGAATCCTGGAGCTTCGGTCTATCGTGGAAACGAGCGATTATGATAAGTATATATAAAAATTTCCATACGATGGTGCTAATAGACTGACCAGATCTATATGGATTTTTTCGAATCGTCCCGATGATAAATCGAATCTCCGGAATTCAGATCGACTGTGTCTTGTTATTTTAGATTTTTGGCAGTCAATTGGAACTATCCTTGTTCATTGATGGTCAAAAGTATTTTGAGGCTACCTTTTACCTTGTTGCTCTAACTAAAGGATGTGTAAATATCCACAAATTTACACATCCTTTAGTTAGAGCAACAAGGTAAAAGGTAGCCTCAAAATCATCAAAGATTTGGCGTCTCACTGGAATATAAGGTCGAGGAGTTGATGTTGATGTTTCACACCAAATTTACCTTCAGTCGTTATCCGGTGAGACCTTTTCGAGTTTTAATCTTTAATTTATTTAAAGATTAAAACTCGAAAAGGTCTCACCGGATAACGACTGAAGGTAAATTTGGTGTGAAACATCAACATCAACTCCTTTTATCTAGAATACTGCCATTTAAATATGCTTTAAGTTCTACATCCAGTTTCTGTGATTGATTTAGTTTATCGATATGACAACCAATGAAAGTCAGAGCAGAAACATCGTCGTGGAGGGAGGAGTGTCAGCCACAAAGGTATCTGAACCACTTACATGTCGAATGGCTTTAGTGAATCGAGCAATGAATTTCAATTGACGAGTCTCTCGGACCTCTTTTGTCTTGAAGTTAATGGGTATCACTAACGGTTTGTGATCACCTGCATTTCTCAGACAAAAAGTCGAACGACAGAAATCGAACATTCCAAAAGGTGTTGATATTGCTGTTTTAAATTGATCCTCTTGTGCCACAGGAGTTTGATGGACGTGAGAAATCATGGATGTGAGGCAATGGATATTTGACAGAAATACTGACAAAATTTTGCATGTATTGAAAAGCATATTTAGCTAAAGCAAATTTTTCGAGGTCAAGACAATGTGGTTTGCAGAATGGAACTAGGCCAAGCGGTTGTTCAAATCGGCCGTTAAATCAAATTCCACTAAGAAATCAGCACCTGTTGACTCAAGCTACAATGAATGAGTATCGAAATTCTCGGCGACCCAACTTTAATGTTAGCAGTCTAGAACCTTAATTTTTTATTGGAGAACCATTTTCAGCTGTTAGCTGGAAGTTGTCATGGTCTGCGATTAAATTTTTAAATGATGATGTGGTTTGAGAGAAATGTCAGCGTTTGTGTCAACTAGAAAAATTAAATTGGTATTCTTACACTTGGCGAGGAAGCGGTGAACAGCGGTTAGTTCAGCATCTGCCTGGAGTAAAACTGCAATTCGGATTATTGCACTTTTTACTGGAATGACCAAGAGATTTTGATCTTCTGGCGTTTTCTTGTAAAAAAAAATAAAATTGTTTGATTGAGTTACTCTTACAGCAAATGAGCGATATGCAAATTAGTCGCCTACCATTATTTCGAACATTTCTATTTTTCATGAAACGAAAAACTGGGATAGCTTCACGCCCGTCACCACAAACTATATTGATAATTTTGTTTTTCACAAGTTCAGTAATTCAATTCGGATACATGGAAAAACTTTAAAGCTTATCGAACTCCTTGTAACTCAACATGGATGACATAAAATTTAATTGAATGTATCTCACTAGGCAAAAAGGAATTACTACGGAAATAAATTCTGCTCTCACTTTAAGTACAGTAAAATATTATAAAACTATTTAATTTAAAAAAATCACGATAGATCTTTATAAAATTTTTGCTAGATTTCACCGAAACCTTATTTATTACACAGATTACAGATAACTCAAAGCATCCTACACTAAACAGCATTTCGATCAATATAAATTGAATATTAAACGAAGTAAGCAAAAAAAAAAAAATCGGAATTTAAAAATAAGCTGCTAACAAACTATTCTGGGATTCCCTCTAGAAAGCAAAATATAAAAAAATTATTTCTAGGTACTTTTCATTTCTGCACACATCCGTAACTTTCAGTTTTTCATTTTTTTTTTATTTAAGTTCCACATCCTACTTCGTATTATTTTTCCACTTTCCCAATAAAAAAAAAAAAAAAATCGAAAACTTTTAGTTATAAAAATTGATTGAATTATCCGAAAAGAGAAGTTTAAAAAAAATTTGTTTCTTCTAAAAAAAAGGCAAAAGAAAAATATTTTTTTTTGTGGGGAAGAAACTTTAACCCCAAAATTCACAAACTCTGACGAGCATACAAATTTTTTTTTTTATTTTATTTTATAGAAATTGAAACTTTTCATTTTCTGGTTCCAATCAAAGAGCAATATCATTATTATTATTGCTGTATACCGTTTTACTCTTTACAGTGCCAATAAATTTTAATACGACAAAATTATTGATTAAAAACAAAAACAACAAAGCGAAGCTTTTCCGTTTCGTTTTTATTATGATTATGTCTTAGTATTACGTTTGAAAGCTTTCAAAATTTTTAATTTTTTCTGGTTTTTTTTAACGTTTCTCTGGTGCTTTAATTTTTTTTTTTTTTTGTTTTTTTTTCAACAAAAGAAGTTTTTTTTTTTTGTTGTATTTTTTGAATTATGTCAAAACCAACTAAAGTGAAAATAAACTAAAGATTAAATGACGTAACACGGATAACATAACAATGTACTGATACGATACAAGAGATATGATATATTGGGGCGAACAAAAAAAAACGTATATTTTTAGCAGAATGAAAAGAAGACATTTAAAAAAGGAACTTATTAAATCTGAAAGCTTTGATAAATTGAACGCGATTTTTTTTTTTATTATTTCGAGTATGATGAATCAGATTTTAAAGTAAATGGGACAACCAAAACGAACTGATATTGACTTTGGCAGATATTGCAAATTAAGTAGTAGTCCAATGGATGATGTGAGATTCTCAACCATTTATCAATTTCTATTTTATTTTACAATCATTTATTAATCATTTATTAATTGGTTAAATTTCGTTCATTAAGTAATATTAAATGGCAAACTTACTACTTGTTACCAAACAAAAGACTCAGAAGAAGGTTTTTGGTGTTCTGACCTTAAAAAACTTAAAACTGCTAGGATACTCAAAAATAACGCCAAAAGATTTAACCATCAAATTGATTGGGATAATTTTTTAGCATCTCAAAAAGATTATGGAGTGCAAATGATTGACAGCATCCACGAAGTCTTCCCAGATACAGATGCCTCCTGGGCAATGCATTGTAACACGAACGGTTGTGGTAACCAATCCCTTCGTATTAGTGGATCAATATAGCGAACAGTCAATCAAGCACAATGCAATGGACCAAAACACAAAAGGATTTACCTCAGCTGGCACACCATTTTTTAAATAGGCTAACCCACACTCTGCGGAGACCGATACTATAGATTATGGCAGGAACCACTTATTGCATGTTAGTGAAATTAAATTTGAAACAGCGAATCTGTTTTAACAGCAGTTAAATACAGCAAGAACGTATGCAAAAAAAGTAGAAGCAAAAGCAGTTCTGTAACCGATATCTTCAACGTCGGTAGCAATGCAGATGATGGACATTCTACTTGAGAAAATGAAAAACAAGAACTAAAACAAAAAATTGAAGATATGAAGCAATCTCCAATCTTCAACGCGAGTTAATCTGCCTGAAAATAGATAAAACAAATTTAAAAATAGAAAACAAAACCCAAAATAAAAGTCAGAGAATGAAGTCCAACCTAAAAGAGACATCTCGCAGAAGACTGAATACTCTACGACTGAAAACTATCTGGATGTTGAAGAATGGCAAAGATAAACAAGACAAGAGAAATAAAAGAAGAAAAATCACCCGAACAGCAACCAGCTCAACAAAATGAAGCACAGCTAAAGGTAAAAGTCCCATCACCGATTTTTATAGTAGGAGTAACCAACTATTCAGAAACCCAAAGTGTAATGAGTACTGTTACAGAACAAGAGTACAAAATTGCTATTCTGAACAATAATGTATCGAAGATTAACACTTCAAATCCAAACGCATACCGAAACTTGTCGATGAAACTGAATACGGAAGAATATCAATGGTACACGTACGCAAATAAAAACGAAACGTATGGAAATAAAAGAGGGCTACAGCCAACCTGTGAAAGTAATTCAATAATGGAGGACCTTGAAAATAAAGAATTTAAAATCCTTGAGGCAACCTCAACATGCGACTATGGATCGAAGCTGTTAAAAGAGGCAGCAAAAAAATAGTACCAGCAAAAGCAAGAACCAGCAAAATGTATAAATTGTAATGGGCAGCATCCAGCCAGCTACCGAAGATGCGAGGTTGCTTAGCAGCTACAGAAAATGAGGGATCAGGCACGCAAAACCCCTCTAAGTCATCCAAACAAGGATTGAGCACGAAATGAAGCATCTATATGCGTAGGGAGAATTGTATATATGCACAGGCGTCTACAAATTCGAAAGAAAATGAGACCAACGGTACCGAAAATTTCAAAAACACTGTCAAAGCAATTTTAAATAGCCTTGAGGAACAGAATAAACTAAATATGTTAAATCTGAAAAAAAGCTAAAAAATAAATAATACATAGTTCAATTCATAATTCCGGAGCAGAAACCAGACATCAAAACTACTCATTAAGAATAGACATATGGAATGCCAACGGATTAACACAACACCTAGTAGAATTAAAACTATTTTTAAATACTGAGAAAATTGATATATGCTTAATATCAGAAACACATTTTACCAGCAGCTCCTATGCACCAATCAGGCGTTATACTTTGTTAAGAGTTTATAAAGAATTAGAAATAGAAAAAGAATCCATTCAAAACCATCCGTGCCGGTTAACTTTGGTCATCACAACACCTGTAATATATCTACTATATATTGTCTCCCACGGTATAACCTAAAGAAAGAAGACTGCATTAACGTGTTCCAGAAATTAGAAAGTAACTTCATTATTCTAGGGTTCAAGATTAACCTCTCCAAAAGGGAAAGAATTACTTGCAGCTGGCCAATACTCAAAATGTGAATTTTTTCTCAGGAGGGAAACCAACATACTGGCCAACTGATCCTAACAAAATCCCAGACTTTAAAGATTTCTAACTCACTAAAGGCATATCGGAACGCTACATCGTCTTAGAAAATGATGAAAGTTTAATATCTGATCATTTTCCTGTTATTAAGACGGTTAGTGAAAATATAACGGAAAAAACAAATTCACCACAGCTCACAAACAACAAAACAAATTGGGAATTGTTCAAGCAGTTAATAGAGGCAAAAATAGTACTTCAAGTGTCATTCAAAAGTGAAAATGAAACAGAAGAGGAACTAGACAGACAGGTTCACCCGAATACACCCTCAAAGTATCATCCAGGAAGTGCAGGGAAATAGTGCAGGAAAATCGAAAAACACAAAAGAAATGGCAGACTACCCGTGCGCCGCAAGATAAAACCACCTTAGAAAACTTGTGCATCAAACTTAAGGCACTCATAAAACAGTAAAAAATGAAACAATTGAAAAATACTTTTGTTCTGTAGCTCCAACTAAAGATATCGACTATTCCCTCTGGAAAGCAAAAAAAGTGTTGAAACGACCAAAAAACGCAGATTCCCCCAAATCAAAACAAACGATGGGAAATGGGCTAGAAGTACAAAAGATAAAGCTGACCTGTTTGTTTTAAAGAAACATTTCAACCTCTAGGTCGGCAGACCATTTACGAAAACACTTAATAAACACATTTATACTTAATAAACACATTTTTATTAATCACTTGTTTTTGTTTCGCAGAATATTTTTCAAAAAGTTTAAAAAATCACTCGATCGATTTCAACTTGTTAGGTCATCATCAGGAGTATCTACATGTAGATACTCCTGATGATGATGACATAACAAGTCGAAATCGATCGAGTGATTTTTTAAACTTTTTGAAAAATATTCTGCGAAACAAAAACAAGTGATTAATAAAAATGTGTTTATTAAGTATAAGTGTGTTTCGCCAAGTGCCTACGGCAAATAACGTAAAAAGTACGAAAACACTGCTGATACGCCCAGAATATCCTACTTTGAAGATATCAGGCCTATAACATTGAAACAAGTAAAAGCTGAAATGAAGAACATAAAAGCAAAGAAAGCTCCTGGTTACGATTTGATAACAGGCAAATAATAAAGGAGCTGCCTGAAAGCCCGTAAATGATTGCATATAATCAATGCGATCCTCAGAAAAAAATATGTGCCAATGCGGTGGAAAGTAGAAAAAGTAATAATGGTTCCGAAACTGGGCAAGTCACTGAATGATAGAAAATCGTACCGGCCAATTTCACTTTTATCACCACTATAGCGAAATTATTTGACACGCTGCTACTCAAACACTATAAAGAACCATAGAACAACGAAACCTTATCCCAGAATATCGGTTTGGTTTCAGAGCGAAACAGTCACTATTGAGCGGGTTCCTAGGCTTACAGATGTCATTGAGAATACATAAAAGAGGAAAACGGTTTGCTCTAGTATCTTATTAGATGTTGCGTGGACCTTCGATAAGGTGTGGTACAGTGGTTTACTCCTCAAGCTACATAGAAATTTACCAAAGCAATATTATATGATTTTAAAAAACGTAGAAAAAATAAAGATTTCGGTAGCAGTCCCGCAGGGTAGTGTTTTGGGACCTATTCTTTACCTACTCTACACCAGAGATTTACCTCAATTAAACGATGTTATCGTTGCAACATTTGCTGATGATACTGCAGTTCTCTCACTAGAAGACACTATCGAGGAATCGACAACGAAACTTCAAGAAGCATGTGACAGAATCATAAAATGGACAAAAATATAGCGTATCGCACTCAACGAATCGAATTTTACTAATCTAAAAGTCAGTTACAAACCTGTACTCATTAACGGTCAGCAGATTCCGTATGCAAATAAGGCTAAATATCTAGGGATGGCCTTAGATATCAGGCTCAGATGGGAAGTGAACGTTAAAAAGGAAAAAGATCGAAAAATGTATTGGCTGCTCTGGAAAATTCAGAATTGTCAACCGACAATAAATTGCTATTATATCAACAGGTGCTAAAGCCTGTATGAACTTATGAAAGACAGCTTTGGGGCTGTACAAAGAAAACCAACACCAAGATAATACAAACTTTTCAAAACAAAGTGCTACGTGGTATAGTTAACGCTCCATGGTACATTAGGAATGATGACCTTCATAGCAACCTAAATATAACCTAATAATAACCGGATAAGTGGTGCAGTGGCTAAAGCTTCGGCGCTTGGATCTGGAGGTACTGAGTTGGAATCTCAGCAGAGGCAGGATGCAAAGCGAATTTTTGTCATCGATTACGATCGGTGATGTTAATAAACACAACTAAAACCCTCTGTTGGAGTGCAGAATTCAGCGCCAACCCCCGTCCATGTCAGTGTATAGGTTGAAATGGGAGTCAATTCGCGTTCCGTGAAATAATGAAAATGAAAAATTGTTTTCCTTAGCAATCTAGTAGTTTGAATTATTTGTACGTAATTTTAAATTTTACTGTGTGAAATCAATATTTCTTATTGGAATGCAAACCTACTCGATTGCTAATGAAAAAAACTTTTCATTATCATTATTTCACGGAACGCGAATTGACTTTATGGAGCTTGCAATGTGCAGGTGAATTCGAATTTTTCGCCGGCTACTTTAATCGTCAAATTTGTTTGCAGGTTTTCTATTATTCATTTCCCCCTACTAAGGCCAATAATCGGGTAAATCGCTTACTATGGTAAATATCGGATTTATAACACATTTTTCAATCAGTTTACCATAGAATTTTTGAAAAATAAATGAATATTACCCAGTCGGAATCTTTAGTGGGGAAATAAATAATAGAAAACTTGCAAACAAATTTGAAAAAACGATTAAAGTAGCCTGCGAAAAATTCGAATAATATAAAGAATTTTAATACAAATTATATTCCGCATGTAGAAATTTGCACCGATTTCAAGAATACGCACCCTGGGGTCTATTATGAAATTTATGACATCGCAAATTTTCGACACTGTCGACCAGTTCAACAACGTCGAATATAGCTATTATGGGTCGAAAATACATCAATCACAAATAACATTGGAACGGATCCCTTCCATAAATTCCACAAATATTTCGAACTGCTCCGAGTTTGTTGAGGTCCTAAAATAAATCCGACAATATGTAGTTTAAGTAAGTGTTTATAAGTGTTCGTCTTGCCCTTCATTGTGATATAAAGTTTGAAATTTCGTTGGTTCATGAATTCATTCATATTAGATCTTTTTGGTAGTTTGCCTGTCGTAGGAATTGCCATTATAGGTTTCTGAGTAGAGGTTGAGATTTAAATATCGAAGGATGTTGATGGAGTTAGGAGACTGTTTATAATTACTTAGTTAAGAAATTTCATTCACCCATTTGTGTGTTATGATCGATTTTCCTATAGGTGAAATAGGGGGAGGTTGGACGAATTGAGGTATTCGCATAATGGTTGAGTGAATACGATATTCCACGTTCTCTAACTTGAGACATAAATGTAATGCCCCTGGTCTTCTAATATTCAATATTCTCAGCTAATCCCATTTGAGAGGATAATTTGTTTAGTATTAATGACAGGTGTTGATAGACTTAGTGAAGTCACGTTTAGCCGCATAATGTAATGTTAGGCATTTTGAGACTCTCTCCCATTTTACGGGTGTATTATATGATTCAAGTGTAGTGTCTGTATGACCCGTAATAATCATAATCAGTTATCTTTCGTTCATATATGGATGCTGTTAATATTGCTTACGATTCATTTGCATGACAATGTTTTAAAATGGTTGATGAAGATTTCTCCCGATAGTGTCAATTGGCAATCGTAATATTACATTGTAGAATGTAAAAGTATAAAATTTTCTAGAAATGTCTATTTACAAGTGATAATTTCAACAAACTCTATGTATTGAGTCACTACTCCTCTAATTATGGTACCACTATCTAAAATTAACAACATTTACCAACCATTTAAAATGCTATTTAACAGAATCACTAAAAACTAACTGACAATAAAAACTTTAGCACGTAAAATTAAGCCAGTTAGTGTGCTGCACATACAAAGAGATACATTTATGATAAATTGTAATGCAAATTTTTTGCTGTTCATCCCCAAGAATAATATCGCTTGATATAAAACTAAAGACACGAACAAAGAAAAATTAATTTCTGTTTATTCTTAAACAGCACAGTGCTATATACCCAACAAGCAGCCAACAAACATAAATTTACTGTAATCAAAAAAAAAAATAACTTAATGGGGGAAACTATCTGGGAGAGACGAGTGCAGCCAGTACCAGCGCAGCAAAAGCACAGCATATGCTTAATTTCAAATTATATTGTTCGAACGCGACGTTTACGAGTACGGGGGGGTACTCTCGTAGTTTTAGGTTTTATGATTTTTTAAGAAAATCATTTTGCTTAAACTTAATACTTTTTTGTTGTAGTTACTGTTCTTGTATATTACAACGAGATAAGACAAAAATCATAAAAATTCGAGCAAAAATATAAAACGAAATGATGTTGTATATGTTTTTAGTGTTACAACAACATAAACTAACGTGAGATAAGAGGCAAGTGTGATGATTGTCGTTTGGTGTGTGCAGAACATACCTACAATATCTATCTACCTACCTACCTACATGTATAACATATGCGATTTTGATGTGACGGGATACAAACAAGCCGAGGTACACAAAATGTTGTTGTTGTTATATCAGGGGTAGGTGAAAATTTAATATCGCTATCACGAATTTTTTTATTTTTTTTTTATTTTGGTTCATCTTCTGCGCTCTCCCATATAAATATTTTGCTTTTATGACAAATTTTTATTTATTTATTTTTAAAATCAATAAAACTGGATTTGATGATGTGTGCTCGTATGGATAAATAACATCTGTGGTTCATACACTTTTCCTAAGTGGGGAACATAACAAACAACAGCATAAATCAAACACGGGAAAGGCGAAATATTTTCACGCTTTCATTTTATCAAAATGTTTATTTTGTGGATTTTTGGCTAAATGTGCGTGTGGTGCTGAGTGGTATAAAATATCCTTTAGCGATATATTTACATTATTATGACATACCCTGAAAAACTTTTCAACTTAAACTCAGTAGAATAATTAAATTTTGTTTAGACAAACTAAAGTGAAACTTAAATTAAGGTGAACTGATCACTACTACCCCCACTTTTTTAATAGTTATTTAACATTTAAAGTCAGTATTCAAATTTCGAAGGATTCCAGACATGTTGGCTTATTATTTTATCGACTACATTAAGTTGTTTTGTTCTGAGTTATTGCCGAGATAATTTCTGAGCAAGTAATGATGGGGTGAAATCTTTGGCATAGCTGTTCTTTTGTGATTGTGCATCGGAATACACTGAACAACAGAGAAAATTTTAATGAGTACATGGCTCAGTTGGAACCGTATTTTATCGAGAATAAGATCACGTCATCAAAAATTGTACGGAAGGAAAGTTTCGATAATAAACCGTTAGATGAAATCGAGAAATAAGCTTGCCAGAATATTTTATCAAATCTGTTCATGTAGTTAACCCAGGTCAAGTTCTTGAAAATGAGTAGTGCATACACGTATGTAAGGTGGACCGCTAATTTCATGGAAGTAGCTGCAGAATGTGAGTTCAAATGCACATGATGTAAGAAATCGTATTCTGGTGTCGCAACTCGAGACATGATGGTCTACATACCATTCACGAGCCAATATACGAATAGTGCTGTTACAAAAAGTGTACTAATTAAAATTTCACAAGCTCAACAAAGTGCCCGATCTACGATGAGTATTCTGAGGAACGTGCAAAATGATTTAACGTCATATCGGGACTGTAGATCAAAGCATACCAGCAGCAAATGTTGATTTTTGATGACGAATGTCGGAAATGTTTTAATGGTGGTCATATTGCATCGGTGTGTGCATCGGGGAATAGTGATGAATCGAAGGGAAAGTTGGAAAAATACCGTTTGACAAAATACGTTCGAGTGACAATATGCTCGAGTCTGAACCCGAAGCAATGGTGTTGTATGAAGTTGCAACTAATGGAATCCAAACCTTATAACAAGAAATTGGTCAGCAGTCAAATTGAATGAAGCGTTTTGGCAAGGAATTTCTTTAGTTTAGTTAATGTGATTTTTTTTAACGCTCAGACGGAATTACCACTACTTGTGACTGCAGCCGACGGGGCAAATGTGTTGGGAGTAAAACTTGTTCAATGTATTCGGTCTTCAACTCCAGCGCATTGAAGCGGAGAAAGAGTTTATTTTTTCTATTTCTTCAGATTGGGAAACCAAAGTAAAACAAGATTTGGGTCACTGTAATCAATTACAAGCTCACTTAACCTTGAAACCTGATTTTACACCGAAATGTTTGAGACACGTCCGTTTGAAAAGATGGACGAAGTTAAAAGCGAGATTGACAGATTGGTTTCATATAGCCTTTGCAACCAACCCAATTCTGTCGATGGGCCGCACTCATCATTGTTACTGACCCAAAATCACTGAGAATCGGAGAATGTTTTAAGGTCACGGTAAACTCTCAACTCTGCGTCGACCAAAACCCAATTTCGAGAGTTGAATCGAAGGATCTTATTGTAGCTTTGACTCCATTTGGACTATTCCAGATCCAAAGAAAACCGTGTAATTAAAGTTACTTGGCCGACATAATTGTAATAGGTATTGAACAGATTTTTAAACGACTTGCTGCTGCCAAAGTGTGTTTTTAGGGTATCTTTTAGATTATTCTGGAATCCGGCTATCATCCGTAAGAGTTCGAGAGATTAAAGAAATGCCCCAAACAACAAACTTAAAATAACTGCAAACTTTAATTGGTAAGGTAAATTATCATAACCGTGTTTTGGATAATTTTTCGCAATTTTTCGAATGATCCGATTGTTTGGTCAAAACAGAAAGAAAATATTTTTCAAATCAAAAATTCATTGTTTCAACTAGATAAAGGCTTGTCAGTAACGATAGCCAACCGTCTTCAGCATTGGGTTGTATTCCTCGTGGAATACTAGTATACTATCAAGGATAAGGTACTTCTAAAATTTCCCGATTGTCCGGAGGTGAAATTTGATAGTGAAGAGTAAGAACAAAGAGTATCACGAAATGATGGCAGAGTTTCCTCCTAACAGTAAATAAATTGTTGCAGAAACAGCTACAAATTCCGTTCTAGAGAGTGTCCAGTGCTATGTGAAGGAAGGATGTCCAGAATTTGTCCAAATTTAGCGGAAGAAAATGTAAGCATACCAGAAAATCTGCTCTGGACCCGAGAAATATGTTTGAAAGTTTACCAATCACAACGAAGCTGGGGAACAGTTAAATGTCGGCTTTGTTGGACCGCTTCTAGGTCATATGTGGATATTATCTGTGGAAACTATCTATCGATATCCATAGGTTGTGATGATGCCAAACATTCTGGTTGATAGTAATTGCGTTGTTTAACAATAAACGAGCTTGTGGTTCTGTAAAATTTAATGTCAAAAATATATACTTCACGTTCACTACGGAGCTAAGTTAAGAATGATTGCTTCCTCTATTTGAAAGCAAAATACATGATTTTAACCTTAGGTTATCAAACTACACCTTATATATGATGCGAGACCAGTTCGCAGAGTTTTTTTTTCAACATATAAACGAATATACATATACAAACAAATTAGGTTTGCCAGAGCGAGAATCACTGTCTTGAAGAGTACGATGTGCTATTCCTATCTCGTTTTAAGCGTAAATAGTTTAGCAGTAGAGTGCAATTGAAAATTGGGATGGAGTCCTTCAGTTTGCATAATGAGCCGATGCGGCATTTGAATGCAAGACTTAGCTGAGATCAAGCCTACTTGTAGTAGGTGTTCCGGAACATTGCCTTTTGTAACAGAATTTGGCTAAGTTTTGTAAATATTATACCATTTCCCGCTCGTTTGCACATTAATAGTTCGTTATTTCGAGTGTAGATTAAGTAGAGTGCGGACCATCATTATTCCGACTTGAGGTTCCAAAATCATAGTTACAATCATATGAGGAGATACGTATATACGTTGTGAAATGAACTAATGTTTAAAAATGCCCCTTATCGTTTAAAATCTTAAAAACGATATGTTGCATGAAATGGTGGATTTACAAGGACCTTTCAAACGATTGCACGAGTATATGGAAAAATTAGAAAGAGATTTCGTGGTGTTGAGTGGTATTTTGGGTGATTTCCTATGCTAACGAAGAAGAGGATCTTGAAGTTGATATACCAAAAGCTTTTCGATTCTCCGAATTAAAAATAAAACAAGTTTCGGAAAAAATCGAATCGGATGACATCCGGCAGCAGATGACTAATCGCCTACCAGTTATCCTCCTCCCCCCTTTTTATTGATTAATCAATAGATTATTGCCTATTCTTTGCCCCTCCTTCTTTTATTTATTTTTTGCTTTTTTCTACTATTATATAACAAAATTTTTACTTTTACAAATCAGTAGATACTCCTGATGATGACCTAACAAGTCGATCGAGTGACTTTTAAACTTTTTGAACAAATTTTTTAATTAAAATATTCGAAAATCTAATTTTTGCGAAATAAAAACAAATGTTTAATAAAATGTATTTATTAAGCATGACATCCGGACGGACGGATAATTTTTTTTTGTTTGCATTTTTGGGTAATTAGGGTTCCTCAAAACACCGAGAAAAGTTGTATTGGAATATTAAAGTTTTCAATATTTTCAGCATTTGCCGATATTCCTCAAGACACATGTTGTCTGCATGTTGGTGACGAAAATAAGGTAGACAATTGATTTTTGAGTAGACACTGTCGAGAATTACTAAGTATAAAATTAAGTTTATTATTGTTTTGGCAATGTTTTTGTGATACGAAGTCTCGTCATTGAAGTCAAAATTCATTTTTTACGAATCTCACATAGATTAGTACGTTCAAAGTAATTCACGATTCTCCAAATCTTATTCAAATTTCAATAACAACGTTTGATGAAGCCATTCTTTAAGGTATATTGAAAAACTAGAGAAGTTGCCGCACTTACGAATATCCAACGGTAAATTGTTAAAAATGATTGGTGCAACGATATTAATAAAGTTTCTTCGTAGATCTAATCTAAATTTAGGAACATGTTTCAAGAAGGTATGATTTAATCTGAGATTATACCCTGCATGAGTCACAAAATTATTCCCACTTTTAACATAGAATATTCTAAGTATCTTGAAGACGAATAAGTGACGTAGAGGAAGTATGCCGAGATTTTCAAATAATGGCCACGAAGGCGAAAAAGATGGTTTAAAGCACATTATTCTGATTAACTGCTTTTGTCGCACGTAGATAGGACGTAGTGTAGCATTGCAAGCACTACCCCAACATGACAAACCATATTGGAGTATTGAGTCCGCTAGTGCAAAGTAAATCGTCCTAAGTAAATATTGCGGACAAAATAGCCGTAAAACATACATTTTCCTGGAGACCAATGATAGTCTAGTTTTCAGCCCTTGTGTGTGCGCTTTCCAATTTAAATCTCGATCAATAATAATACCTAGATATTGAAATACATCAACAGTGTTCACTAAGAGCCAGTCATTAGGAGGGCATTGCGTGTTATTGTTTCTGCTGCATTTGAAAGTATGATACGTTGTCTCAAGATACAACGATGAGGTATCCCTAAAATGTAATAATTTCGTTTTGTGACTCAAAACAAAATTATGTGCTTCCAACCAAATAGACAAACTTTTTAAATCTTGATCTAAGAGCGTGATATTACCTTGATAACTTGGAGTAGCATATGTAAACGAGAAATCGTCAGCAAAAGCAGTTGGAGACCCTCGAAATTGTTGTCGAAAGATACCGTTTACATACACTAAAAATAATAAAGATCCTAAGACAGAACCCTGTGGGACTCCCACATTTATCGGTAACTCTTTACTTAATTGTCCATTTACTCTAACCAATTGCATTCGCCCATTCAAGTACGAGGACAACCAATCCCGGGTTATCCCTCTGAATCCACAACAATATAGCTTTTTTAACAATGTGCTATGTTGAACTCTGTCAAAAGCCTTTGTTAAGTCTATAAATAGAGTAGATACCTTAGACCCTTTATCAATATGTTCAGTTACTTGTTCTAGGAAAGATACGATAGCTTGTTCAGGGGGCCTATTATGAAATATTTCCGATTTTGTATTATGAAATTTTTTTGCTTTCGTAAAATTCGAAAATCGTAAATCCGCCCTATTATGAACCAAAAAAAAAAATCGAAATCGTATTTTACGAAAATCAAATGTCAAAATTCGACTGCTCAATAGGTGACGAATATCGTATTTACGAAAGCATTAGTGTGTATACTTTTTATTTGTTTATTAAAATAAAATACTTTAAACAACTTTTAATACTTTTACTATTTTTTAAAATGTAAGTTACTCAATTATTTTATAAAAATTGAGTTGTTTAATTACTTATAATTTATTTGAAACTTATTCATTGTATTTTTTATAGGTCATTTACCAATGGACGCCAATTTGACATTTTAGTTTCTTTCATGGAAAAAAATGTTGGCATAGCTAAAAATTTTTTAAATGTACCACAATACAAAGAGGCTACCCAACATTTGTGGACTGAAATTACCAGTGAATTAAATGCTGCCGGTCCACCTGAAAAATCTGTTGATGGCTGGAAAAAAGTAAGGTTGTGTGTAAATATGTGTTGTCGGTAAGACTAAAATCCCATTACTCTTATAGGTTTGGAAAGATTTTAAATATTCCGTCAAAAATAAAATTCGAACCAACAAAAAATGTTTAACTAGAACAGGAGGGGGTCCATGTAAAATAAAAAAAATTAGCCAACTGGAAGAGAGGGTTGATCGGCTACTTGATATAACCGGAGAAGTCGAAGGCCTCAAAGTCAAAATTTTTGGTTGTAAAATTCTTGAAGCCACCATAAATATAAATGACAACGAATCGATCACAACACAAGAGTTTGAAGCGGAAATTCTTCATGAAAAGAATCCTGAGGAATTTCCAATTATAAATGATATGCCCCCTGCCAGCTCTAACCAAAATATTGTCAATAATGAACCATTACCATCAACAAACAATAGAAACGTAAATCCTGTAACCCAATCAAAACGCAAGCCAAAGGAAACAGCAAAAATGCTCTTAAAAAGACAAGTAGAATTACAAGAAAAACACCAGAAAAACTTCAAAAAATTTAAAGAGAATACTGAAAAGCACCAAAAAGATATGATCAACGTCCAAAAAGAAATAAGGAACTCAATGAAAGATTCATTAAAATTCCAAAAAGAAAAATGGATGTCAAAACAAAAACTTTTAATCGAAAAAAATATGTTAAAATCGGAACTGTTAGAATTAAAAAGAAAAGAATTGGAATTAAAGGAAGAACTAAATAAAAGAATTTTATTTTATATTGCAAAAAAATTACTTTTTATACAATTTTTAATAATAATAATGAATTTGAAGTTTATAAACCATCTTTTATTGAATCCCGAATCCTTCTGGCTTCTTCTGCTAAATTATCCGACATCACTTCTAGATTGGCATTTGTGTTCATATTATCTTCTGGTTCAATTTCGTTTTCGTCTATCGGCACGTTATACCTAACACACAAGTTATGAAGCATGCAGCACATATTAATGATTTGTGCGGTTTTCTCAGGCGAATAATGTAATTCCCGTGAATGTAACAAACATCGCCAACGTCCCTTTAGTATACCAAAAACGCGTTCTACAATTGAACGAGTTTTGGCATGGATCTTGTTGAAAAGAGCCTCATTGGACCCTTCAGTGGTCTTCCGGTATGGTGTCATCATCCATGGTTCTAGAGTATACCCGGAATCCCCTAAATAATATATAACCACTTAGTATGTAATTTACATAATATCATCATAATAGTATTACCTAATAACCAAGACGTGTTATCCCTTATTGCTTGCATTCCATATGACTGAGTCGTGGGAGCAGCCTCCGTAACGGCAGTCAACTGATATTATTTCCATTTTTCAGTCGCAAGTCTATACATAAAAACAAATTATTGAATTTATTTTGTTAAATTAACTATTAAGCGATTAGCATTACCATCATTACGTTTAAACTATGAACACCCTTTCTTTTAAAAAAATGGTGCTCATTTTTGGCTGGCCTTATTATATTTATATGTGTGCCATCGACAGAGCCCATAACTCCTGGAAAGCCCGTTTTATATATATATATATATATATATATATATATATATATATATATATATATATATATATATATATATATATATATATATATCTCAATATATTATAAATACAAGAATAAACACAACAATAAAGAAAAAAAGACGTTTGTTTTTACTATGACAGTTACTCAAAAGTAATGTCAAATGTGGAATGAAGTTTGTAACGTTTTAAATTTTAATTAAAACAACACAAAATAGCATACTTCATGGTCTTAAATTTTACGACCAAAAAAAAAATATTTAATAATAGGAATATCCGCGGCGGATCGAATTTACGATTTCGTATTTTACGAAATCGGAAAAAATTTCATAATAGCGCCCCTGTATTTTTATTTTTCCTAAAACCATATTGGTCAGGAGAGAAAAAGTCTCTTTTTTCTAGGAAGAAAACAATTCTACTTTTTATGGCTTTTTCAAATATTTCCGAGAAGACCGAAAGTAGAGAGATTGGTCTATAGTTGTTCATATTTGTTTTAACATTATTTTTAAAGATCGGAACAACTAAGGCTCGCTTTAACGATGTAGGAAAAATTCCAGTTACCAAGCTTAAAATGAAAATAAAAGATAAGACATCAACTAAGAACCAGGACATTTTTTTAACAACATTATTTGAAATCCCATCCAAACCAGGAGTTGAATTATTTTTTAGCGAAAGAATTGTAAAATACACTTCTTCAGATGAAATTTCCGAAAAAACGCAACTATCTATAGATTGGTAATATTGACATATTAATCTATTTTTGTCAGCTTCATCCAAGAGGAGACTGGTAGCATTAGCATCACCAACACTAGTAAAGAACTTGTTAAATTCATTAGCAATCTGCACTGGACCAGATATTTTGCATTTTATTCTTTGATTAACAATTTCTTTGATTTCAACTAGATCAGGCTGTCCGTTAATTATTTCATTGACTGTTTTCCTATTTTTACGAGCATCACTACCATTGTTGATGAACTTTTGAGAATAAAAGCTTTTTTTCGCTATATCAATTTGTAGGCTAACAGAGTCACACAGCGTCAAGCTATATTGTTTCAATCTACGGTTGCTGTTATGTTTTTTTGCAAGGCGACAAATATTATTTCTTTTACGTATTAGTCTCAATAAATCATCAGACATCCATGGCTTTAGCTTCGTTGATCTATTGGCAAACAACTTAATGGAAGTGCTTTTTTAATATGACCTTTAAAGATTTTAATAAAATTATCGTAGACCTTAGAAGCATCTAGGCAAGAATAAACATCAGTCCATACTTTAAACAATAGTAGTTCCTTTAGCTTATTGAAATCAATCTGTAAAACTTCAAAGGTTCTCCGAGAAGTAGATTTAATGTTAAAGGTTCCTGTTAATTTAATTTCAATTAAACAGTGATCTGAAATTTTTAGGTCTAATACACTGTAAGAAACTACCGAAAAATACCTTTGATCAAATCTATGGAGCACATTATCAATACAAGTAGCTGTGGTATTTGTAATTCGTGTTGGTTCAAGAATATTATCCAAACCATGTTCCTATAATAAAATCAGCAGCCTATCAAGCATTGCGTTCTGCTTGAGAAAGTCGATGTTAAAATCACCCATGATAATTAAGTTAGAGTGGGATAGACCTTCCAGAAGCCCACTGAATTCATCAACAAAACTGGAGATATCTGTATAACCAAGACGATAAATACAAATAATACAAACTAATTTAGAATTTATAAAGAATGTCAGACCGACCGCGTTGAATGTTTGGAAAAGTAGATTAAATTGTTTGCAATTTAGACTGCTATGGTTTATGCCCATAGCAACACCTCCCGAACGTTTATCATGCAGGCAAGAAGTGAATAGATCGTACCCCTTTACACCATAATTCGCGACTTCATTGTCGTAAATCCAAATTTCGGACAAACTAATAATTTGAGGCTGTAAATTACCGGAACCTATGTTTACAAGCAGCTTATCTAAATTTTTCCTTATACTACGCATGTTTTGATAAACAAGAATAAAGTTCATTGAGCTGCCCATTGAAATTAATAATAATAATCAAATTAATGTAACCATTCATAATAAATAAAATTATTTCGCGCCGCTTATTTAAAATGATAAGACTACCGAGCAATTCATCAAAATAAAAATATCGATCAAATAAACCGACCATGTAGTGGTAAAAAATATTGTAGTGTAGTTGAGCCTTTAGACAAATGCCAAAATGACATTTATAAGGTTTTAATTCAATTCCAGTATGACAACAAGACAAAACAAAATTATTTAATGTCAAAAGAGAAAATAATAATAATAAATAGAAAACATGTAAACAACAACAACAACAACAATAACAATAATAATAATATACAGTGGATAAAAAGTTGGAAGTATAATTGATGTGTAGTGTGAATAAAATATTAATAATAAACAGAAATGTAAGTGATCTAATTCTAATAAAAGTGAATATAAAACTATAGTTACTATGATTCAAGAGTGTGAATGATGATGATGTGAATGTGACCAGTGGTGATTCAGGAGTGTGTGCTTCATGCTTCAAGTCTACGGACATCGGCCCTTGACTGGATCCTGGTGATGGTGGCCCCTTCAGATTTACGGATGAGAATATTGCCCTCAGAAATCCACAGCTATTTATACTTTGATAACTTTTTGAGATTAAGTGCTTCGCGAAATAACGATTGCCGTAAAGATGTGAGATGGTCGCGAAAATAAAGTTGAATATTTTCTTCCGACTGAAATCCAATGTCGTTGGAATATAGAGTTGGTAGAAGCCTGATTTTTAAATTTTATGTTAAGTTTGACATCGCTAGACTTACTTTGATGTGACTTCTGTCTGTTAAATTTGTTGGACATGTATTCGCAGCTCGAAATATCAAATAGTAATTCCTGACATTGTATGTGATTTAAAATCTCCTCAGCTACAGCCTTTGGTTCTCTCGAATTGTTCGGAAGACCAGCAACAATCAGATTGGAATTCAATTCATGTTGTTGAAATCCATCAGTCTTAAACTCCAGTTCGCAGATACGGATGTCATGTTTTTTGTAGGCGTTTTCCAGATGATCACATTTGTTGGTTAAGATAACATTTTCCGCACCAATATCCTTGAGGTTAGCTTTTATTAATTCAAATTCGTTGTTAATGAATTCTTGAGAATCTTTTATGCCGGAAATCATTGCGCCTTTAAAATTGCAAATTCATCGTCCATGCGCTTCAGTAGATCATTGAGTGTCGATAATAACACCGTTTTATCGGTTATTTTCATTTTGGAGCCGTGCAGTGACAATACATATCGTAAAAGTGTAGTGAATTGTTATTAGTGAATAACAAAATATTAAAAATTAATTGATAAAGATTATCAATTACAAAATCAGTTGAAGCTCTGTATAACCGGTGCATAACATTTTTTTGTATAGTAGCGGAAAGACAGGTATGATTATATTTCGGGCTCAAAGTGTAAATCTAATTTCCTCAGACAGCTTTGTTAAAGCTTTTCCGTTTTCTTTTATTTTTATTAGGGCCCCATGAAATAAAGAATAAAAGTAATTTTTCTAATAACTAAATTAATCTATGAGAAAAGATGTTAATATTTTTAAATATTTGTAGAGTCGCCGTCCAGAATAATTCCGCTGAACCTGAACCTGAAATCTCGCAAGCCAATTCCAAAAGAATGAAACAAGAATTTCGACCGATCAGAGAACTATATACAACATGATGGGTTTAATCACTTCCCTTTGTTTGACGAAAAAAAAGGAAGCTACTCGCTGCAAGCGGAGTCAGTCTGCGAATGAAGAACTCACATTTATTGTGAAATATGTAAGCTACACTTATGCTGTTTGGCCAAGCGGAATTATTTTTATGAATTTCATTCCAAATAGGTACGAATCCTACAGCACTACGACTATACAAAAGTACAAAATTGATATTTTGAATTTAATTTAAATATTGTTTATTTTTGCTTATATTATTAATTAATATCGAAATATAAAGAAATATTTCGGATTAGAAAATTTTTTAATTTCAATGTAAAATTTAACACCACTTTGTTACTTCTGTACATTACAATGTACATTTTGAAAAACCGAGAAATCGGAAAATGAGAAAAAAAAATTTGTATATTTGAAATCAGCGTACCTTCACCTTTAAAAAACAGTAATAATTGTTTTTTGTTCATCCGGTATGGAATGAGTTCTGAAAGGATTAAGTAACCTATAAGTCATATTGATATACATTCTGTTTTCTCCTCCTCTTAAATTAATCAGTTGTACTACAAACTTTAAAAATGTAGCTATCAATATTCAGTTTAACGAATTTCGAGTTTTTTTTATTATTATTGTTCTGTCGTGATCTTGTGTTTCATTCTACTTTTCTGCTTGCTTGGATATCACAATGCGTGATTAAACCTATCTGCGTGGTATGAGCTAATCCATCATTCAACACAAAGGGGCATAGCGAAATAACTGTGCACACCTGAGTACAGATTTTGTTCAAAAACTGAGACTTGAGAGTTGAGAGTTTTGCTGCTGTTTCACTAACCTACTAGATGCATAAAATTAATATTATTTTTGATTGATGTAAATAATAATCAAATTTTATATTTATACGTCTAGTATGCTGATGAAACAACTTAAAAACTCCCAATTCTCAAGGCGCGGTTTTCGAACAAAATTCGTATACTGGTCTACCAAACCGACCACCGAGAGGAAACATGACTATGATGTGATAGTGGTATATATTATTCTATTTCCATTGTTAAATTCAATCTTGACGAGTTGTCTACTTCTATTTATTTTTTTATTTAACCATTGTACTAAACTTAGTCTCTGATCTATGTTATATTGGTCATGACGTAATTACATTTTAAGAGCGTAAGGTATGCTAATCCCGCAGCACATCATTGTTCTCTGTAGTCGGTGACAATATCTACGCCCACCTTCTGTTCCTAGCCGGCAAACGTGCTGCTTGTCGCCGATGTATAGGACTGCAGAGAATTTTTTCTAGTACAATAAGCACCCAACTAAATTGTTGACCGAAGCACTTCCAACACTTTCGCAGTTCGCTTTTCACGTCCTTACTTTCCGCAGTCGCCTGCCAAATTGAGGACGTACGGCTATATAAGTCCGATTTTCGTAACCATATGCGCATTGCATTGCATGAGTTCTGCACTCCGACAGGATGTCATAATTGTGATCTTTCTCATCACAAATCGGAATCTGATGATGAAAAATCCCTTTTGCATCCTGCCCCAATCGGGATTCGATCTCGGTACCTCCCGATAGAAACGGTCGGTTGGTAGGGGTTTTGTCGCTACGAAATTATTTACTTGGATTTCATCCTCGTTGGCTAGGATCACCGACCTGAGTTGCAAAGAACTGTTGTAATTTAGAAAATATCAAAGAGAGAGTCAAATTAGAGACGATCAACCTGTATTTGACCAAGACAAAACCAGTTGGTTATTTTAGTTCGATCCGACTAAAAAAATTGATTATTAACACACCACCAACTATTGGTATCCCTTTTAGGTGTAAAACAATTGTTAAAATATAAACCGCAAATTGGAGCTCCAAAGGATGAAAATGATCATATGGGCGAAAATTGCAAGATTGTATGATATAGTAAATTAGAATAGTATGCAGGTAAAATTGCTAAAATAGATGCATACCGTAGACTCAGGCATTGCGTGGATGAAAGCTCACGTTTGGTTTATTAACCAGGTATTGGTAACGACATAAACAGACAAGTTTATCAATAGACCGGAATGCGTAGCTTTTATTCCATCATAGAAGTTTCTCTTAAAAGGATTGAGAAAGTAGAGGAGAACTTTCATAGTGCTAAAATCATGTTGGAACAATCGTTCATAAGTAAATCACCACCTGCATTGGCGACCAATAGGGAAAAACAGTTACCATCATCTTCTTTATTTGAGATATCATCACCTGATATACAAAATGCGGTAAAAGCAACCTCTAATCCACCTGTTAATACAACATTGAAGATTGCGGTGGATCGTATAGTAACCCGGTCTATATCAAAGACTACGATGACCAAACAATCGTCAAAACCTGAACCATCACCTACATTGACGAACCATATGGGAAACATGGCAAAACTCAAATTTTCATCTACTAATACGACAGCGGCAGACCATGAAACCAAATGCTTAATAGCGTCAACAACAACAGCGGGAGTTCATGAATCCAAAACTATAATTGAAGTACCAGACGAAACACTACTTCACAATGAGATCAAAGCTGTCTCGCCGCCTCAATTTGAAAATTTTGTGAAGTTAAAAATGCAACTGGATAAAGCGGTTTGTGTAAAAATCTTACCAAATCGGGAAAATGGGTACGTCTACGATTATGCGTCTTTTCGCATAAGTTTACCTGAAGAACAGTTCCCAGTTGCCATAAATTCTCCAATGTGGCTCCAATGGAAACCTCGACGGCAAAATTTTCGTCTTGCAAGTCATTCCAAAAATCTCCTAAACTCCTAATGCTACATATCTATCTCCTGCCCCAAATTCCTTTCCACTCCTGCCATTCCCACGTCAAGAAAACCGTCTTTCATCGAATTCATTTACTATTTATTATCAAAATGTTAATCGTATGTCATCTAAAGCTTCACTATTTTATAACTATGTTCTTAAAACCAATTTTGAGGCGTATATTATCTGTGAGACATCTTTTAATGATAATATTTCGAGTTCCGAGTTTTTTCCTGACTCTTACATAGTTTATCGATGTGATCGGTCATTAAATACCAGCTCCAAAACGTCAGGAGGTGGAGTCATTATTGCTGTTAAATCAGTTATTCCGTGCCATAATGTTGACGTCACTCATTCTTCCATGGAACTACTCTGTGTAAAATTAGGTTTACCTAAAGTTAACTTATACATTGTTAGCGTTTACATTCCGCCTATAATTCTATGTCGGACAAATACTTTCGATTTTGTGAAATCATCGACGAGCTTACAAGGCAAGGTGAGCCAACTGACATTTTTCTTGTTCCTGGCGACTTTAATTTGCCACACATATCATGGAGTCTAGATCCAGATCTTAACATCAACATCCCTTTTAACGTTACATCCGAATCCGAAATCTACTTCATTGATTCCATTCTCAATTTAAATCTCAATCAGATTAACCAATATCCTAACATACATAATAGATACCTTGACCTTATCCTCTCTAATGATCTTAACATGTTCGACGTGAAGGAGTCGTTGGTACCATTCGTCACGAATAATGATCACCATAAAGCGATGGAAATTTCATTTAATTCGTTGGAAGCATCTCCCTGTGTACTGCCAGTAGAACCGGAAACGTTTAATTTTAAAAGGGCCAACCAAATCGATTTAAAAAGATCCCTAAGCGACATCAAATGGGATATGGAACTATCTTCAAAGGATGTGAACATAAATGTGGAGAAGTTGTACTGTTTAATTCTTCGTGCTTTTGAGGCACACGTCCCGCTTTCAAGAGCTTCCACAAAGCGTTACCCATCTTGGTATGATTCTTCACTAGTTAACCTGAAGAATAAAAAGCACAAATCGTACAAGCGTATGACAATTCGGAGAACGATAGAAGACTGTTTCTTAATTGGCATTAATGGTATATATGAGGAATACTTTCAAGCAAAATATTCAAATTACTTAACGAATATACAGAATAGCATTAAAAGTGACCTTAAATACTTCTGGAATTTTTTTAACACCAAACAAAACACTAAAGGTTATCCAGTATCCATGTACTACCAAGAAAAGCAGTCAACTGACAACCAATGCATTGCAAACATGTTTGCTGAGTTTTTTCAAAGTGTCTATCAACAAAATGTTTCAGCATCACCTAATCTAGTTCGAACCACTGTGCCTACTCTTCAATCAGTCTTTAAAAAGTAGCGTATTCTCAACACAATGGAAAATAACTAAAATAACACCTATATTTAAAGCAGGTAAAAGAGCCGACATTTCATGTTACCGTGGAATATCATCATTGTCTTCAATACCTAAGCTCTTTGAAATGATCCTCTGCAAATCTCTTAAATCAATAGTACCAAAGCGCATTTCAGTATCACAGCACGGTTTTCTCCCTGGCAGATCGACTACAACAAATCTGGTAGAGTTTACAAGCAAAACTCTGAAAACCCTAGAGCAATCAACTCAAATGGATACAATTTACACTGACTTTAACAAAGGTTTTGATTCAGTCTGTCACCTGAAAGCAATACATAGCTTGTCGAACTTTGGATTCTCAAGCGCATTTGTGAAGTGGATATGGTCGTATTTAAGTAACAGAGAGCAATATATCGAAATAGGCGGTGTTAAATCAAGACCAATAATAGCACACTCTGGAGTACCGCAAGGCTCCCATCTAGGACCTTGGATTTTTATAATCTTTATTAACGGCATTACCGATGTGATCCATAATTCCGATGTATTAATATATGCTGACGATATGAAAATATTTAAACCGATTAAGACCATGGAAGATGTGAAATTATTACAGGACGATTTAAGCAGAGTAAGTGGCTGGTGCACACTTCATCAACTGCGATTAAACATAAATAAGTGCAAGGTTATAACATTTCACCGGAAGAAGGAGCTTTTACATCACGAGTACCAAATCAATGGGTCACCTCTAGCTAGAATAAGTGAAATTCGCGATTTAGGTGTTACATTTGTGGAAAATGTATCATTCAACAAACACATAGACATAATGATCGCGAGGGCAAACTCTATGTTGGGATTTATCAAAAGATGGACATATGATGAGTTCACAGACATAAGGTGCTTATTCAACCTATATTTTGCACATGTCCTAGCTCATTTGGAATTTGCGGTTCCAGTTTGGTCACCTTACCATCAAATACACATCAATCGTATTGAAGGTGGACAAAGAAAATTTTTGTTGTACGTTGCTAAGAAAGACGGTTGGTGTTATGACCATAATCTGCCATACTACCAAAATATTCTTCGCCTACCATCTTATATTGAAAGATGTAATAATTATCAAATCACCACCTGGGATAACAGAAGAAATCAACTTGGTGCCTCAATGTTAGGAAATATTCTTCTTGGACACATTGACTCGCCAAACATTTTGAATGACATCGGTTTGCATGTCCCGACAAGAACTATTCGGCAGAGTATTTTGATTAAATTAGACAAGCACCGTACGATTTATGGTGAAAATGACCCAGTTAACCGAATGGCCAATCAATTAAACCAAATTAGCACCGAGTTTGACTTTGGGTTATCCAAAATTACGTTAAAACGGATTTTAAAATTATTTTATAATTAACCTTTTTTCGTTAAATCATTTTTATTTTTATTGTACATTATTAGTAATTTTATATGTTTATTATATATTAAACATTTTATGTAAATTTGTCATGTATGTATTTGAGTAAACTCATAAGTATTAGATTTTGTACTAAATAAATAAAATAAAATAAATAAAATAAAAAAGAAGTCTCAATTGCTCCCGCTTCACCCTTTCTGCACCACACCACTTCGTTTCGTGGCTATTATAACAATTGCTTCAGAATATTTTGTCTTTTCACTGGTTACGAACAATACCTAATAATTTTAAAGTGTCGAGATTGCCCAAGTATACCGTTTAAATTCCGGATTTATATTACCCTACACTTCCCGTTTTCAGTCAGTGTAGCGGCACACAACCTAAAACATTTGTCAGGTTCTGGTGCCGGCTCGATCTGCCTTTTGACCGATCGATGTCTTCGATATTGATACAACTATAAACGATTTCGTTCTGGTAGAATCAAATTAATGTTTTTTTACAAATCCAGGATCAATAAAATAAATAATGTTATCAATATCTATTTAAAGTTTTTTTCATTCACAATGTCTACGACTATTCAAGTCATCTAAACACAAAAAGATATCTCTACCACAAAAAAGTCGAAAATAAAGCTACACCTCCCCCCATTTTGAACCCCCAGGATCACTCTGAAAACATACACACAACCCTTACAAAAAAGAGAACCCCCACAAGTTCTTTCTTGGTAGTTTGGTTTCGTACTGATAGAAAGTTGGTCTACTCATCAGTTGGTGAGGCCTCGTTTATCATTCGGCAAATATTGATGATACACAGGTGTCCTTGTAATCCTTCGACAAAACATCTGGAAAATGGGAGAATTTAAAAGAATGTTTTCTATATCAAGCGCGCTCATAGAAATTAAAAATTTTCATCTAATTGAAATCAAGTTACGTCCGTAACGAGCTCAAATAAAATAACATTCAGGAAGACTGGATCAATTAGTGATTTTAGACACTCTGGCCATCCTTCAACAAGGAACATCTATTCGGCACCGTGGCCAAGAATTTGATATTTTGAGAAGCTATGCACATCGTATCTCACGATAAATTTACATATTCATGATTGGCAAGTTCAATTGACTCGAGAACCTAAGCCTATTGACCACCACGCATGCGTTATGAAACAAGCCAAGTGCTGATTTTTAGAAGAAAATCAATTTAAGCGATCAGTCTCATTTTCATCTTAATGGGTTCGTTAGTCGTCAAAATTAATTGTTGAGAAACAAATGCATCCAAAACG
Source organism: Nephrotoma flavescens (assembly GCA_932526605.1). Taxonomy (NCBI): domain Eukaryota; kingdom Metazoa; phylum Arthropoda; class Insecta; order Diptera; family Tipulidae; genus Nephrotoma; species Nephrotoma flavescens. The sequence goes on along the minus strand of OW052221.1, from coordinate 282,006,710 downwards.
TGTCACTGTTTGGTGCGGCGGATTTTGAGCTGAAGACATCATCGGACCATTCTACAACGAAAGTTATGGTGCTCAATATACTTTGTGCCTAAATTGCATGATATGGCTGTGGACGACATGTGGTTTCAACAAGCCAGTGGTACGTGCCATACAGCTCGATAAACAATTTAATTACCGCATGAGTTACCTACTGGCCGTTTAGTTCCCCGTTTTGGCGCTCAGAATTAGCTGCCCAGATCATGCGATTTAACTCCATTAGACTTTTTGGAAATTGAGAGCTGCATCACCGAAGTTTAGTACGTTTATGCAAAATACTCATGTAAAAATTCGACATAATAGTGCTTATGTGCCAGCAATGCCGTGGAGAAACTAATCACTTGGATTTTGGGCCTTTACGCTGTATTATTTTAGCGAACGTTTCTTGTACAACATATAGTTTTGGTTACTTCAAACCTTTTTCAATAAATTATTTGTTTGTATTAATTTTAGTATTTTTGATATACTGTTAAAGTTAGCCGACTCGCTCCAGCCAAAAATGTCGATAATGCAGATTCGGCTGTAACAATTAATATAAATCAGTCGAAAATGTCGACACAGCAGATTCGTATATAAAATGTAGATAATGCAGATGCAAATCAACTTGTCTTTTGCTAAAGTCTGTAAGGTAGATTCATCGAAACACCAAAATTTATTAACATCAAAATTATCTATCTGCTTTATCGACAATTTTCAACGGACGTCGAATTCAAATTTTGTCTGTGCGATACATTTAATCGAGTTTTCCGAACTTCCAACATAGAAATCGACCTGAAATTTTTTCCAGGTGTGATCATCAATAAGATATTTCATTTGAATCTATTTCCAGCCATGTGACTTTACAAATTTGGTTTGGTATATTAGTTTTAATTGTTTCGAAATAAAATTTATTATTTTAAGTTTTTTAGTTGGTTTTTATGAATAACAAAATAAAAATTTCTAATATAAATTATTATATTACGGCTTAAAGGTCGCATCTGCATTATCGACATTTTCGGCTGGGATGTTATCGACAAAAATCGGCTGTCATTTCCGTTTGATTAGGTTGAATCTACATTATCGACATTTTTCGGCTGGAGTCGGCTAACTTTAATAAGGTATTTTTGATTATGTTTCTATCCAAGTTAAACAAAAACAAAAAGCCAATTTGCTGCGTACACATATGACGGCCACATCAGCAGTGTCTGCCCAACCGATTGTTTAGTGTGATTGTCCCAAATAAAATTGTCTAATAGTTGTGATTACTCTTTTCTTTGAGGATTCTCTTTCTTTTCTCGAAGTATACAGTTTAAGGTCTTTTAATGCAAGCAATATCCATTTTGTTCAGGTCAACTGAGATTTAAATTCAATTGTTACGTTTTCCAAGTCCTTTCCAGTAGTATGCCATATGATTGTAGAATTTATTTTATTTTATTTTGCTGGCGATACTTCCCATAATGAGATTTGGTCGCTTCATTTCTAAGGTTACATAATCAAGATTAATGTGCGCTTGGTTCATTTAACCTTAGCCAGTTTCTCGGCGCAGCTGGAAGGTCCAGTTTGCTGTTGAATGGGGTTTCATACTGAAACGCCGAGGGGGTGCGAGAAGTATTAATTCCTTGCCACGTTTCATTTTGAAACTTCTCAGTCCCTTGTATCTCTATCGACGTTTTATCTGCATAGTCTAGTACGAAGCTTTCATTTTGTTCCACGGTACACTGTTTGAAACTCACTGATCATTGTAAATACGTATGTAGGTAAATATACATAAAAATAAAAGATTGAATGGAGATCGTAAACCGTCGACTAAAATGCATATGTTCTAAGAAGAAAATGAAGAAAAATTATGATACTTTAAGTATCCGTATATATATTTTTGGTGTGCGATACGGGGTCGTCGGTAAAATATATGTGTAAGATATATATCAGGAGGAAAGGGTACACAGATATATATTCATGACGTTCAAGCTATTATTACAAGCGTAGTTTGACTATAAATAAAGATTTTTGCTTGTGCTGCTACTATATACTGTTATAGCGCTGCTGCTTCTGCTGATGATGATGCTCGACTGCTTAAGAATTTATCGTGTGTATACAAATGAAAATTTACGATATTTTCCGTTATTTTATTATTTTTCTTCTTGGAAATTTTTTCCTCGTTTGTTTTTCTTTTAAATCAACCTTAAATTATTTATTGATGTAAGGAAATTCAATTAGTAATATACAACTTTTTTTTCTTTCGTTGTTTCCGCGTTCATATATTATAATACATCCGCGTATATTCAGAAGGCAGATCTACCCCCATTTTATGATATTTTACAAACCACGTGCCTTTTTCGGCTTAAATTTAAATCCAACGCGATATACACGTACATATTCCATAATATTTCCTTTGCAGTCGGAAAAATTTAGCATTAGGAGTTTTTTTTTGGTAAGTACAAAACGGCGCACATACACAAAAAAAATGTGGAAATGATGAATTGATACCGCAATGTGAAAATAGAATTAATATTCGAATGGAAATTCCGAAAAATATATTTATATACAGCTCGAGCTACATAACGTGAAAACCTAAAGCAATTTTCTCGAAATTAAAGGAAAATTATAGAATTTCTTTGTTTGTTCAAGAAATTTTCTATTTTTTTTAATATTCTGATCATTTTTCACAAAGAAATTTAATTATGTTTCTTTTTATTTCAATTTTCCATTTTTTTTTTAAATGTTAACATCCAACAGCAACAGAAGAAATGTTAAAAGCAAAAACATCGACGACAAAACCATAGCATAGACAAAAATATATTTTAACAAAAAAAAAGTTTGAAAATAGGAAAACATGGAAGGCAAAATAAAATGTTCAGCTCGTTTTCTATATTCCTTTGTGATTGAATTGTATCGTAAACTAACACAAAATAAATTGGATAACTTTAGCATACTAATAGTGGATATACTCGTATATGGAACGTAGAAAGTCACGTTGGATATATTCGTAGAATAAAAATGTTGAACAGTGGGAGTTTTGGGATCAAACAGAAGTATTCGACCTAACCTATATACAATATCAAAAATTTGATTCGAATGAACAAATTTTATTAATTAATAACCAAAAATCGAGAAATATTTGCAGCAGGAAGGATATATACCAATTAGTTATTTTTTTATTCAATGCGTGAAAATCCTTTGAACAATGTTTTCTCGTATACATAAAGGAGTCATTGAAAGCCTTCCAAATCTGTATATTACAGCCATTAGATCACCAAATTGATTAATAGAAGGTAACTAGTAAAAAGTTGGGTAACGAGACGCCTCTAGCTAGAAGTATATTGCGACCTGGTTAACGATTGGAAGCCTTATTTTATAAACGGAACAAGTAGTGGGACAAACTCATCTAGAGCTTAGAGTTGGTGATCTTTTTTTATTTTTTGGTTTTCTGCCTCAATAAAATAGGCTTCACGTTTGAGGGCTGGGTTATCTAATATAATTTTGATTTTAGTTTATAATTCAAACTGTGTTCAATGTCTGTAGAATGTTGACTACGTTTGCGAGCAATGACAAACGACATTCTTGACCCAATATAAGCTGGGCAAAACGAGTTTCACATTAGTATGAACCACGAGGTAGAGCAACTCTTCGAAGATCAGAACCGTCGTTTGATAAACCAAAATATTCCAGCATCAATAACTCGGTAAACGTTGTTTAGGAACACAGTCTATTAATGTTGCCTAAAAAGTTTAGCCAAAAAATATCGATAATGTAGATTAAAAACCAAATACCATATATTGATAGATTACAGCATGTTAACATGCAATTTTTCGATGCAAGCGCATTCCTATCAAAGACGGAATACCTGAAATAAAGACCCTATTAAAGTTAGCCGATAGTTTCCAGCCGAAAGATAATGCAGATAGTGTCTTGACTATTTTTAAACTCTCTTTATACTCTCGCTCCTATCGATTTTTAAATTCCTATAAACTAAAATAATAAAAATAAACCTTCACTCGAATGATGTAACCCTATCCTAAATTCTCCTAAATTCGGCTAACTTTAACAGTATGAAATAAAGTATTTTTTATGGCAGGATTGTTCACATATCGACAAAAAATGAATGTAAAGATAAGAAATTTTTCTCACACTCATACAAAGTAAGTCGTTCGCCATTTTCATAGACAAATGACGAGTTGTTTTTTTTCGAGTTTAAATTTGTTAACATTAGCGTTTTTTGTGGTACATAACAGAGAAAAGAAATATTTTTTATTTTTTATTTTTTGCGCATAACCTAAAAATTTCATAAAAGTTTTAATTTGTACATTTCTAACATTTCGATTTTTTTTATATATTTTATTATTTTAATTTTTATATTAATTTTATTATAAAAATGAAATAAAAAATATTTCTTTTCTCTGTCACTTTTATGGAATTTTAAGATTTAATTTGTTTTGCGTTTTTTCAGTAAAAAAGTTGCTGTCAGCAAATTTTTCCATGGAATTAAGGCTTTATTTCGTACATTTTTTTGATGGACTAATACCAATATGAAAAGAAACGTAAAATTTTTAGAATCGTCAATTGGTGTGTTATAATTTAATTTAAATATAATTTAATCTTTTTTTTTAAATAAATATGTGACGAATATTCGTTCGGCGTTCACAATTGATGTCGCTTTTTCAAGACATCTCTAAACTTAACTTCAAATGAACAATAAAATCCTGTTTAAATTTCACATCGATTTGGAAAAGTAAATAGAATTTCGCATTAGAAATACTTCAATTTTATTACTTAGGTGCTTTTGATTTGCTTAATTAAGATTTTTTTTCTTCAAATTTCCGCAGTCTGCTAAAAGTTCCAGTTATAGAATTTCCTTTTTTTGTAATTGTGCTTTTGCTGTTTTATACAGCATAACTATTCTACGATTTGAATATTTTATTAATGCCATGTTGCCAATTTTGTGCGGAAACATAAATACTTATAACTTGCCCAGACGTGCCTCAAACAAACAAAACACGTAACAACATGAAACAGTAAAAAGAAAATAGGCTTACCTTTGGAGCTGAGTCGTGTCAAAACATTAAGAACTTTAACTACACTTATAGTTTAACTATATACATAACTTGAAAATTGCCACTACACTAAAACACTACACTTAATACACTTATATTTTCACTACACTATGAAAAAACACAAAATAAAAATTACACATGATTAATTTTCACGTAAATAACGCGGATCACTAAACAAATTAAATTTAACTAAAATAATGCGACGCACAACAACACAACACGACTTTTAAAAATATTAATTTTATTGCGACAGGTAAATCTATGGCCCGTTATCTTAAAATTGCGAACGTAACTACGTAGTAAAATTAGTAGGTTGCAGCATGAAAGTGGAAACATGATTTTCAATTATTAGTGTCCTGTATAAATAATTTTAAAGTTACTTCAAAATAATACAAATTACACTGGTAAAATTAAAAAAGTTCTATTTTCATTTGTTTCGTGGTGAAATACTGAAATTAATACATTTTTAGAATCTGTTCAACGCAGACGTACCTTAAAAGAACGCTAATATTTGCCAACATCCTTTATTATGTTGTTGTAAGACATCTCCAACTGCTACATTGGTGGTAGTTGGTGCCAAAAGGGCGGCAGCGGCAACAGAACGTTTGACCTTATCGAAAGATTCTGTGCAATCTCCGAGCCAAGAGAAGTTTCTTCAGGTTTTTTCCTTTCTTGACTAAATTGGGCAAATCCCGATGAATAGGCGATAACAGTTTGGCTAATCGTGGTATAAAGCGGTGGCAATAGATGACCATACCAACGAACTGCTGTATTTGGCGGATTGATGTTGGCTCTGGAAAATTTTAAATGACATCAACTTTGTCTTTCGACGGGAGGATGCCATCTTTCGAAACTGTGTGGCTCAAGAAGTCGAGTGACTTTACGCCGAAAAGACATTTCGAAGCTTTAATATTTTTTCCATTTGCGGAGAGACGTTTAAATACTGACTCGAGATGTTCACTGTATTGAGGATATCGTCGATATAACAGTAGACGAAGTTCAGTCCTTTTAACACTTCGTTAAGGAATCGCTGGAATGTCTGGACTGAGTTACGAAGGCCGTATGACATTCGCGTAAACTCGAAAAGCCCAAAAGAAGTAGTTGTCGCTGTTTTGTGAATATCTTCGAGAGCTATGGGAATTTGATGAAATGCCCTAACCAAATCTATTTTCGAGAAAATAGTGGCGCCGGCGAGTTTCAACGAGAAACTGTGCATGTGGGGGATAGGATATCTATCTGGGACAGTGACAGTGTTTAATTGTCGATAGTCTTCGCAAAGACGCAAGTCTTTGACTTTTTTTGCACCATATCTAATAGTGAGGAGACTGGTGATGATCAGGGGCGGCAGATTTCGGAGTCTGTCATAAACTGAAATTCTGTTTTTGGAGCTTTTAGTTTCGTTGCGTCGAGTAACGAAGGTAACCTACCTTGCGCGACGACGTAGTGGACTACGTTATGCTTTACTGGGAGATTCTAATTCGGAGCCTCAGTGAACGAGGGGTATTTCTTCAAAAGAGCACCGTAATCGTTGTTGACGCTGAAATGTTTTGGAGATGGCGTATCAACTTGTGCGATGATTGCGTTCACATAGTGAGGGTAGTAAATAAATCAGATAGTCTTCTGTTCTTTAAATCGGCCACGAGATCATATTTGGACAGGAAAACAGCACCTATAATAAGCCTGTCTGCTGCCGCGATGATGAAGAGATGTGTGAACGAACACCTGAGACCGAGATTAAGCTTCAAAATGTTTGTGCCGTAAGTGGAAATTGGGGATCCGTTTGCTGCGGTAAGAACGCAAAGGAGATGAACCAATCCTAGTGTTTGCTGTAGAAACAACAGGATTGGAAGTAGGTTCTCCATGAGCTACCGGTCGGAAACTGCACGGCTTATTACAGTTGCGTGCGCGAGAGCCGAAACGACGGTAGTAATAACAGAGTCCGGATTGGAATGACGACCTTGACTTTGACCTGTTTTGATAATTGAAGTTCGGTCTATTGTTGGGCGATCTTCCACGCGAACCATTGTTCATATTGGCAAGTGTTTGCTGTAGATCTGCCAATTGTTGCTGCGTCTTGTCCAGTTGTCTTTGCATTGAACTGTCAGCAGTTCTGCGAAACAAAAAACAAGTGATTAATAAAAATGTGTTTATTAAGTATTTAATTAATGTTGCTTGATCTGCGATTTCAATTGTCCCATCTGTTGATAAGATATCGGTTTCTAATGCAGCCGTGGTCAGGCATCTGCTATGTTGCACTAACAATGCCCTGTTAAGGCATCTGCTATGTTGCCGAGTTTATAAACTATTCCATAATTCTCCCAGTGATGATTTTCATTCTTTTAGTGTTGTGTTGTTGTTGCGATTGCTAAACGAGAATGTTACGGGTTAATAATTCGTGATAGTTCTAATTTTTAATCTATGGCCCAGATTATGGCTGACACCTCCTTTTCATTTTACCGCATTATTTTCTTCCGTTTTGTCTAATGACATGGAGATGAATGTAATAAGTCTACCCATGCCTAGTTCTCCCTGTGACAATACTGCTCCAATTACAGAGTCCGAGGCGTCCGTTGATAATATGAAGGCGTTTGGATAATTTTGTGAAGTTTTTTATGAAACACCTGTAGTAAGACTTGAGCCCGAGAAATGATTTTAAATATTTTAAGTTCTCTGGAATCTTTATTATTTGAACTGCACAAACTTTCCTTTCATCGGGTTTGATGCCTTCTTGAGAAACTCACTTTTATAAGATTTAACCTCAGATTTGGTTTCTTCAGTTTTGAAAATATTTTTCTGAAGTTGTCCAAATGCCCTTCCTCTGCATTTTTTCCAAATATTATTACATCGTCTACGAAGACATAATATATTTACTCGATGAATTCTTTCAGCACGTTGTCTATCATTCTCTGACAGAATGTTGGTGCATTCTTTAATCAAAAAGGAAGCCTTAGAAATGTATACTTCCTGTTCATCGTTCAAAATTATGTTTTTATGTCCTTTGATTTTAATTTGATGAAAGTCGGAGGTGAGGTCGATTACTCGATTCTAGTAAAGACTTTCAAATTTCGAAGATTCACCCACTGTGTTCGATATTTTTGGAATCGGTAATCTTCTGATGTTGTTACTGACTGTGTTTTCTGAAAAACCGTTATACGCATCAGCTGAAAGTGGTTTACCTCAAACAATCATATAATGAGTAAACAACACGATGACATATCAAAAACTCAATCAAATTGTTAATTTGGTCACCGACTATTTGAAAAAACCACCCATATTTAGATTGGTAAGCCAGTACCATTTCCTATAATTTAAATCATTATGAGAAAATTTATAGCCCATATACGCTAAGATCAAATGTGTTGCATTTCATTATAGAGAAACACCACCCATATCCTCACGGATCCAGCACAATACGCTGCTGTAATCCACACTCTGTTTTTTTTTTATTCTATTTTTTCGATTTACAAAGATACGAAAATAATTTTACTCTAATTAAATTATAATTAAGATTAAATTTGAAATAAAATATTTCTTCATCTTCTTGCATTTCTTTTTTGTTTTTCCATCCTTACACTGTATAAAGACGAGGAAAACAGCGCACAGTATGTACCAAACCAACGAAATAAAAAAAAATTTAATAAAAATAAAACAAAGACATAAGGAAAATATCTAGCGAATCTGGAAAATCGCAAAAAAAAAATACAACAAAGTAACAAATGAAAATTTATCTCTTTCCATTCACAGATTTGATAGATTTTCCCGATTTTTTTTGCGCGCTTTATTGTTGTTGGTTTATTCGTTCTATTCTTAAAATTAATTTATTTGGAATTAACTTTTCGTTATTTTTGGCTGCTTGGATGACTGGCTGGTGTTTTTGCTATACAGAGTATATATGTACGGGAGGAGTTTAGCCAAGAAGAAATTCATTTTTCCGTTATTTTTTTTGTTTTCGTTTTTATCGTGTTTGACCTTCGAAACCATTTCGGAAAATGTTACCGATTTTGATTTGATGAGTTTTAATAATTTGATAATAATGAAAATTAAGAAAAATGTAATATAGATTATAAATTAGGTGGCGTTATGAACATTGAGGGGAGGGGTCGCTTGTATTTAGTGTGTGTGGGGGGTGCGGGGTACACTCGTGTAAACCAGACCAAAAAATAATATCGGTTTCATTAAAATAATTACAATTTTTGTCGAAATTTTCTTATTGAGTTAATGTTGTTTAATGAATCAAGATGGAAGTTGATTTAATGTTGTTGCTGCTTTCTTTTGATCTGTAATTTATTATGTAAATTAGGGAAATTTTTTATGTATTTTATGCTTAGAAAATTGGTTTTATATAAGAGAGGATGTAGAGATAGATTCTATGTATACAAATTAACTACTATGCATTTTTAATTATACTTGTATTTTTAAACAGAAAAACACGTTTCCTAAGGAGAAGGAGATTGGTAAATAAATCATCTGTATAATTGATTATGCCAATGAGATTCATCTGTAATGTAATTTTACTATTATTAGATTTGAATATCCAAAATTAATTAAATCCTGGTGTCTCAGAACATAAATTTTGTTATGGTGTTAAATTTCGAATGTGGTTTGTCAGTACTTCTCAAATACTTGCCATGGCAAGCGGATAAGAAATTGTGAACGAAGAACGATTTACTCTTAGGTCACTAGGATATATGTAAGAGATATAATGAGACCTGTCAAAAATTTATATTAGAATTCTATTTTCATCTTTAAGCTGAGTTCTATCCCCTTTCATTGATAAACGACATAATTCTATTGTAAAACAAAACGAAAACCAAAAAAGTTCTATAGCCTTTTTGTTTTAAATGGGAAGCTGAATTCTATTTGAGAAACCCATACACACGTTTTTACGAATTTAAAACTTATCACAAGCCACATCTTTACCCAACCTCTAGCAACAACACACAAAATGATGCAACATTCTGCAACATTACTCAACATAGTGGAACATAACGCAACATTGTGCAACATCACGCAGCATGGTGCAACATCATGCAACATGTCATACCCAAGCGTTACGAAGAACCGTATGATGAATAAAAACCCGTCGGAATATATTCTTGACACTCAAAAACCTCTCCCACCAATTTTCATCAAAATCGTTCAAGACAAAAGTTTTCATGAAAATTGAACCCGAGTTTGCAATCCATTTCGGTTATTAGAAAAAAGTCCCATATCTAAAAGAATTAGAAAAGACTGGAGAAGAAAAAACTACATCACATGGAAATCGATTCCTAGCATTTAAAATCACCCATTTACCAATTTATATCAAAATGGTCCGTTTTGGCTCGATTCGGCTCATCCGAAGGGCTTCTAAATTAATTATAAAGAAATTGCAACTCCTTGTAATCGTTTCCCTGCATTCGAACAACCTGTCCCGACTAATGTTATCAAAATCGTTCAAGTAAAATACAATTTAAAAAAAAGCCCAAGCCCCACTAAGAACCCTCGTAAAAAACTGACAATTGGAAACCCCATTTCACCAGTTTATATAAAAATCGTTAGAGTAAAAAAATCGTAAAAATCGTGCAAACTGAAAAAAATTAAATAGTGGGAATTCAGCCTTAACCCGATGACCCCGATGTGAGTAAATAAATTTCCCCACAATCTGGACCCATCGCAATCGGTTTCTGAAAAATAGTAATTAAAAGAAACCAGACGACGTCAACATTTTTAAAGCCGGAAAATGGTTGCGTACAACATGATGCAACAAGGAGCAAAATCGGTCAACATTACACAACATGGAGCAGCATAACACAACATTGTACAATATCGGGCAACGAAATGCAATATCATTAAACATGGAGCAGCTTCATGCAGTATGGTGAAACATCACACAACATAGTGAAGCTTGACAACTATCTGGAGGCCTCGTAAATGAATATCAATAGTTCAGAATTCCTTGTCCTCGTTTCCTTGCATTCAAAACCCTTGTCCCGCCAAATTTTATAAAAATCGTTCAAATAGAATAAAATGTTGAAAAAAAGCCCAAGGTAAATGACGCAACACAGTGGAACATCATATAACATTGCTCTACAATATGCAATGTGAAGCAACCAGTTTCATCATGATGAATCATCCTACAACATGGTGCAACATAACACGAGATCGTGCAACGTCACGCAACAGGGTGCAACATCATGCAGCATGGTGCACCGGACAACCGTTTGAACGTATTTTCCCCGAACCGATCGTAATCGATCCATGGCAGTTGAAACACTTCCTTAACTATTTTTTTGTTAAAATCGTGTGAGCCGAGTCTAAGCGGACCCGAGTCTAAGCGGACGACCTTAAATAAATGGATTTTTTCGTATTCAGAAATAATACCAATCAATTCCAGGTATTAAAAACCCACTCAGTAATTTTCATCAAAATCGTTTGAGCTGAGAAAAAAATGTAACCCGGGCACCACTGAGGTAAGCGACCCCTCATGAATTTTTAAAAGTAAACTAGGCCTTCACCGGAGCACTCTATACACGAATTTACGCAAAATACGGTCCCACAATAATTTATTCCTGGTATTTGAAAATCTCTTTTCAGTAATGTTTATCAAAGTTGTTTAAACAGAGAAAAAATTAAAAACGGGATGACCCAGCCGAAAAATCTCGTAAACGAATTTTTCCGAGAACGAAACGCATCGTAATCGATTTTTGGTACTAGAAACCCCACTTTTATCAAATTTATTCTTTCCAAGATTCAACAAGATACAACATCAAACAACATGGCACAACATCACGTAACATGATACAACATTGTGCGACATGATGATCTTGTAATTGTTTCCATGCATTGAAACCCCTTCCTCACTTAAATAGTTCAAATCGAATGAAATGTTAAAATGGGGCCAACCAGGAACTCCAATCAACAAGGCTTATCGTGGTCAATTCCAAGAACTTAAAAACCACCGCTCACTATTTTTTGGATAATCGCTCACGCTAAATACATTTATTTGTAATATAGACTAGGCCCACCAGCTGACCTTTTAAACGGGTTTTTCCAAAATTAGAACTAATCGCAAACCATTTCTGGCATTGGTAATCTCTTATCACTGCAATTTATATCAAAAAAATTTTAAACGATAGCCGACACCCACCGGTTCACGAAATTTCAAGAATTTAACACTCCGGCTATACCGGGCAACCTTCTGAACAGATTTCCCCAAATCATCACTTAATACTCGACCTGGTATCCGAAAATTCACTCACACCAATTTTGATCAAACTCGTACGAGCCGAAAGTAAATTAAAGGAATTGATCCGGGGCACACCGTATGATCTTCTGAACGAACTTTCACTAAATAACGGTTAATCGAAATTGATTACTCAAAAGAGGGAAACTCTTCAGAGGGTTCCTAAATAAATTATCCGAAAATCTCCTCGTAATTATCCGAAGCTGCTTGTAGTCGTTCATTGCAATCGTCCTCGCCAATTTTTTATCAAACTGGTCCAAACCAAATAAAACTTTAAAAATATAACATCAGGATAAGAACCCATCAAAATCGTATCAAGATGCTAGAGAGTCCCCTCACCAATTTTAATTAAAATAGTTCGAGCTATAAATTTGTTAATAAAAATTTTCCCGCCGAAAGATCTCCAAAACGGAATTTTTTTTAGAAACTAAGACTCATCGTTATCCAACCCTAACAATAGAAAAAATTAAAAAAGGATCCCGTCCTTTGCCTTATGAACCACACCTAACACACATGGAAATCGTTTGCCGACAAAAAATATTGTAATTAGGTCAAAGAAAAGGTTCGGGTCCCACCGAATGACTCTCTGAGTGGGTTTTCCCGAAACTTCTTCCTCATCAATTTTTAAAAATAGCATGCGAACCAAAAAAAAATAAAGAAAGGGTGACCCTTCATAATTCCATTCGTAACAGGATGCAACGTGATGCAACTTGTAGCAACAAGACGCAACATGGTGCTTTATGACGACCTCTACGGAGGAATTTTAAATTAATTTCCCGGAAATAAGAAATCTCTGTATTCGTTTCCTTGCAATCGAAACCCCTTTCTAGCCGAATTTTATCAAAATTTGTATGAAATAAGGTACCAAACACCACTAAGAACCCTCCAGGAATAAGAACTCATCGGAATAGAGTCCTGGCATTCAAACGTGCCCCCCCCCCCTAAACAAAATAATTGGTTTCGAAATTATTCGAGTTAAATTAGATTCAGGCCTCACCAGAAATAGTTTCGCATTTTATTAAAAAAAATGAGAAAAAAGTTAAACTGACGAATGAGGGTTACAACCGTTCGATAGAGACTCGCCAAATATATTTTACGGGTGGCCGCTTAAATTTTTTATCGGTGAAAGTCACCGCAAAGTACAGGTGGCCAATTGAGACCATTCCAATTTACGGTTACGGCGAGCCAAGAAGGCCCAACAGGCATTTCGGACAAAGACTAGAAGACGTCCAACATTTTGGTGGAAAGACGCCTAACACAATATTTTACGGGTTTGGCAAAACAACGCCCCCAACATTTTTACGGGTTTTCGGCGAGCCAACGCTTAACCTTTTCGGCGGCATATCAAAGCCAAATTTTTGGATAACGGCGGAAAGATGCCCAAGGTCATATTTTACCAAAGGCTGGAGGACGCACACCGTTATTTTTCCCAAAAGCGGGAAGACACCCAACATTACCGGGGGCCAACCGAAGGGCGAAAGGTACACATTTTTTATTTTTATTTAATTTCTTCGAGTTTTTAACTTTCATTTAAATTCCACATTTAAATTTTGCTATTAAATTAAATTTTGTAATCGAGCACCAAATAGCGGTCGTTGTGAGCGTGATCAGTTTCACCCTTAAAGTTACTCACCTTCGGCGACCATATTGTGGTTCAATTTATTTTTCCTCTCAACCAGTTTTAGCTCGATTTATTTTAGATTTATTCCTTCTCTTTATCAGAAATCCTTCTCTTTTTCAAAATTTCTTTTCATGTTTATTGAATAAAAAATTGAACGGCGAATTATACCTTGGCATTCGTTTTTATTAATTTTCTTTTTGATTCATCGGCCTGGATCTATTTTTCCAGTTAGTGTTTTTGTCACTTTACTCATTTTTTACGTACATTAAAATGAATTATTAAACCTATTTTCGGGGTGATATGATGGGATGGGGATTCTCATTTCGTGTCGGTTCCATATATGAGGGCTGGGCTTGTCACTCTGCGTCATCTCATTGGCAGCACATCCACAGGGTTGGAGTTGCGAGGCCAGCATATGTGCCGTCCATTTAGCGACGACCATAAAATCTAAGGGGTTTCTCCGTGGCACTCTGGCAATTTTAAGTTGCCGGAGTGTGAATTGTAAGGGATCCTCCAAGTGAAGGTCTCTCCGAGTGAAAAGAGGCTTTGTCTGTTGAAGAAACGTCCGTACTCTCATACGCTGCTTCGTTGTGACTGGGAATCGGCCTCTAGAAGTCGATGAGTCATTCGGGAGGTTTCTTTCGCAAACATTGTTCTTGTCATTCGGAGAGATCCGGTGATTCCTGAGTGGACACACTCGGTTATTATTAATTTTATTCGCGTTCCTCAAAATTCGGTGGACGGGTTCTGGTGTAAATTTAACGTAATTCCAGTTTTTAGTTTGCTTTTATTTTTATTCTGTTCTGTTACACACGCAAGGAACATGCAAGCTTCAACTTCCCCACGGCCCAAAACTCTGAGATATAATCGGCAAAATCACCGTGAGAGAGGCCTCTGCATGTTTAGATGAAATCTTGAATAAATGAATCTCTGCCATGTAATCTACGTGAATTCCTCTAATAACTGCAACACTCTGACATCAATAATAGTAGTATTGATTACCTTTAATGTTAGAATTTTTAATGTTGACGCAATGCAATTGATATACTCGTAGTGAGGTTAGTGGGTCGACTAACCGAGTGTTATGAATATCAACAACAAACCTGAGTATTTGAGGAAATTGACTCCTATATTAGCCATCTCTACATTTTCTAAAGTGAATAGTAATGTAAATCATCTTTGCAAGACGAGATCTAAATCAATTCGTCGGGAACCGAAAGATCGGGTTTTTGACCCGTTGGCTGATCTTTAATGTTAGGTTCAAAAACTTTTGAGGGGAAAATTGGATATTTTTCCTCAACAAGTTCCCGTTTGTAAAGGTTTGTTCAGTTTTTTGCTTTAAACTCACCTGCTCTGATCCTTTTACTGAATCAGAATGTCTACTGGAGTGACCGAAACTTGCGAAATTTTAATTAGTTCGTTGATTTGCAATCATAGAGTTTGTTCAGCTTAATCGATATCGGAATTACGTGAGATTATGGCATGGTATCTGGTAAACGGTCTAGTAATTCCAATAGAGATTTTGCATTTATAAATTTTAATTAAGACAAACGATAAACGAATCATAGTATTTCGAAAAAATCTTGGTATTAGTGTTGTTTTGATAAATTACCCTTCAGTTGTTATCCATATCACCTCCTCTATCAGTATTTCAAGCATCAGCTCCATTTTGAAATGAGAGTTTATTTTTTGAAGGTCGTTCTAATTATGTATGCTATATGGTGTTTAGCTAAAATTCTCCAAGTCATTCATTATTTTGTCGAAAGCATCATAGCATTATTGCTGTACCCCTACTGCCCGCCCTGAAACCGCACAAATACAAAAAATTCAAACCATGAATTTAATCTAAATTCAAAACATGAGATGTTATCAAGAACGAAACCAAGTAACAAAAAGCGGCTTTCGTATGTTTATGTATGAGTATTTAACCAACAAACCAACTATCACACAGCAAAACACAACTCCTCAATCATCATCAAAAATATGTAGACAAAACTTTTCCGTTTTTCTTATGTTTTCCGTTTTTTGTTTTACAGATGTATTATGGTCATCATCATCAACAAACAATAAATTGAAGAAATAAAATTTAATTAAATTTGATTCTACACACAGCAGCATCGTCTGAAGAAGGAACTGGTGGCAGTTGTCTACATAGCCTTACACACAAACACACACACACACATACACTCTCTGTGCACAAAAACAAAACAATATTACATCCTTTTTGGTTTTTTTGTATTGTTTTTTATTTGGTTCATGGTTTTTAATTATATAACAACCAGTAAACGTGTCCAAGAAATAAAAATTTTGAAAAGTCATTCAAAGAACATAAAAACCTAGCACAGTAAAATACTCGTACCATAACAACAACAACAACAACAACAACAACAAAAAATAAATAAATAAATAAATAGAAGAAAATTCGTATACACAATTTGATGAAAAACTGTGGAAAAATTAGAATTAGATTCTTATGGCATATACACATAACATGTAAGACATAACAATACACAAAATTTTATTTGTTTGCTTACGTACGTTTCGTCTTTTTTTACTGTAAGTCAAAACGGAAATTTGAAAACGAGCAGAAAAGGATGAGAATGAAAACAAAGAAGAAAATAACAAAACTGAATACTGGCTACGTTTGGCGTACACATACAGAATATGTTTATACGGAGGATGGTTTGTGGATTGGAGCTGGGGCAAGGAGTACCCGTCTTACGGAGTAGTATACCGTAAAAAAGGACTTGTGACTTTTTATTCTTTTTCCCGTTTATTTCGTGTCGTATCGTTCATTTTATTCCTTTACAATATTATTCTCTATCTAGTTGGTGAAAATTTTGTAAGAAATTTTTTTTTTGCGTCAGACCAGAGTTGTTGCTTTTATATTCAATACTTTTGGGTGGTGAAACGAAACGAAAACTTAATTTAAGCTTCTTTGTAAATATTATGTCGACGAACAATATTATTTATGTAATGTGTTATTTGAGTTGCTGTGCGCTACTGTATTTATGGCGGGACGAAGACATATATCAAGCTTAAAAGGTCATTAGTTTTGAGAGCTTTTATTCCAAAATATATTATGTTTTGGTAAATACAATTCTTATAGAGCGCACAATGATGTGCTTAATTGTTTATATTTGTGGTACACTAATATGAGGAAAATTTATAAAGACGTATTTTTTAATCATAAGTTATTTAAAATACATGTAGGGTTAAAATAAAACCTAAAAGCGAGGCGTTGAGAAGCTAAGTGGTCCAACCAAAAATAGGGTCCTTTATCAAATCAACATGCGGTTGGAATTACAAAAAAAATTGTGGAATAGACCACTTATCCATACAAGAATTTTCGGAATTTAATAAAATATAATGAAAATTCAGTTTTATAAAAAAAAAACTGACAATTCAACTGGTTTCGTCTGAAAAAATCCAGTGAAAATTATTTCAAATTATAATTTGGCAAAAAACGGTTATCACGTTTTAGTTGTTTAAAAATCATTTTTCAAATTCTCCCAAACGACCATTGCCATCTTCCATCTGTTCGGATGATTGTAATTTTTTATAGAATTCATGGCATATTGGTGACACGAAAGGCAGCAAATAGTTGAGGTCTTTAAATTTAAATTTGTCAATCTTTCAACCACCAAGAAATAGAAGCAGTAGCAGTTCCATAAAAAGTTTGCTATTCCTTTTTGCCAAGTTTATTTCATAAAAAAGTGAATCTTCATTATTGGAATATTTAAATTTCATTATCAAAGGCTAATCACCTAAAAGTTGAATCCATCGGATCTTCAGCCATTCAACTTTAATTTTTTTCAGAATTGATGTTGCGGTCTGTTATTTGTTTTTCCAAACGAAACAAAGTCTTCGGATGTCATTTGAACAACACAGTAAAGAGATCTTGCTTGCCCCTTTAATCAAGCAGGCAACCATCATCAGGAACATAAATATTTGGATGAAATTTTTCTGCTTTTCTATTAACCCAAAATCTTTTTTTTTATTATTATCTCTGCAACCTGTTATGGGACCAAGACTCTTCCAACTCTTTCGCGGTTTGAAATTTCCGTCCTCACTTTCACGCCGTTGCCAGCCAATTTGGGGATCACAATCTACACATCGCATAACTCCGCATGGAAGGTGGGTCGGCCCATGAGTTTTGCACTCCGACATTCGGTCATAGATGTGTTCCATTTCATCACAGATCGTAATCTCTAGAGGAAAAATCCCATTTGTATACTACCTCTATCGAGATTCGAACGCGGTACCTCCCGATCCAAACGCCAAAGCTTAAACCACTGTGCCATATGATCACTATATTAAAAGTGAACTAGTTTGTATGTAGTTTTTTGTATAATGAATTAAGCAGGAAGCAATTTCCTGCGCAACCCGTAAAGCTATGGATGATAGATTGTGAACACCAAGGCAATAGGTCCGCAATTGCCGTTTGAAATAACAAATCCCATGTTTTCATAAGGTCGAACGCAATGACTGTCACGTCAATGTTAATGTCGTTCCTCAGAAGTTGCGTGCTGTATTTTCATTTCGAATTCATCACATTTTCGACAGCTATCAGTCAACGGTGGATGAAAATGCAAATTAAACTTTTCATGAAATATTTTTCGAAACATAACCATAAACATCGACTGCCTTCTATCTATGGCATAGTTTGATAAATATGTCGAGAATTTGTTGATAAAATCTTCTGCGGCTGTGAGTTTTTCAGGTGGGGTCTTATTAGTATGTGTAAATTTCCCTCGGCGATCTTACCTGGGTTACCTTATTATTTTCCCCTTAACGCTTTTGATAATGTACCATTCGAAATGCTTAGAGACTTTAAGAAGAACTCTTTACGCGCTATCGGTTTTACTTGTACCCGTTCACAGAGGTCGAGAAATCTGTAAATTGAAATTTCCAATTTGATAATAGTTTATAAATAATTTTTTACGTTGTTTTAGCGATAGTAACGTGTGACACTTTTTTTTACTTGCTCTCGGGAGAATTGAACATTTTCGCCGCAATTGTTTTCCCCGTTTTTGTTATGTACGATTGCCCAGAACTCCTTGCTGTTTTTCAAATATTTCCTTTCGATTTTTCTCTATTCCTTATTTTTTAACGGTAATTCGATGTACTGGTTGGCATTTGGTTGGAATCTGATTTATCAGAGCTTGAGGTTTCACTTGACTCTGAAGGAGCATGTGATGAAACCAATGGCGAAAATGGTTCTACCGTGAACATGTTTAACTATAAATATAAAATTAAATCAATAATAATTGCACACAGAATTCTGCATTATTAATCCTGCACAACTCGATCTAACATGAGTAAAACAAATAAATAAAAAACAACAAGTGGAAAAAAACTATGCCAATAGTGGTCAAACTCACACAAATATATGCAAATTGTGAATTGGACCATTCTTCTGTTTTAAATTTGTGTTAAAAGCTAACCCGGTGGCAAAGTGGTCAGCATGCGTGCTCCAGCGACCGGGGGCCCAAGTTCGATTCCCGGTGGTGACAGGAAAAAATGTCACGGCTGGTTTAGGCTCAATGAATTAATCCGAAATGAAAATATGATTATGAAACTTCATTGGAGGTGGCCAAGTCCCTTGATTAGTGCCAGAGAGAGAGGGACAGAGAGAAAGAGAAAGAGAAAGAGAGAGTTGAAAGCTAACCAGAAAAAAAACTTTCTAAAAAGTTCTTTTTATATGAGTAAACTTCAAAAATATTATCAAAATTGAAATTTTGTGGGTTGGACCACTTTGCTTCTCAACGCCTCAAGTGAACGGAGCAGTAAAAACTAAACCAGAACAAGGTACATCTGAACACAGTTAGCAAACAGTTCACAATTAACTACAACCTTTGGTTCTAAAACTCAGTTAATAGCTAAAAATATCAGGTTTTACAATAAAAACTAGTATCAATGTTACAGGCTCAGTGGTTTCTAGAGGTTGGGTTAGAAAGCTTAATTTCGATGAGAATTGAAAGTTTACTGACAGGAATGGAATCTTATAGACTAACAGATTCTAAATTAATTTTGCAAAAATGCTTAATTGAGTTTTTTGTCAAAAAATGTTTTGAGTAATAAATTGGGAGGTTCCAATTTTGGCTGAGTTGAGGCACTGGAAGTGCCAGCTTCATATAAGCTTTTTCGTTTTTACGGGAAAACGATTAAAAAATAAAACGATTAAAAAAATAAAAATTGGAATGAATTTGTTTGAAACTTCATTTAACAAAATTAGTTCACGCATCATATTTTTTAATTTGACCCAGAAATGAAGAGTTTTTATAAAAAAAATTGCATTCACCAAAATTTGTCATTTCTACAGACTCATACTAAAGTGGGCTCCACCTTTCTAGCACCCCATCAAACGGTTTTGACAAAAGTGATGAACGAATTCGTTTGGTTATCATTTGGTCAGGATTGGTCACTAGTTTTTATCGTTTGGTCACTTACGATTAAACGGTAAATAAATAAAGAAAAATTCGAAAAAAAATTCCCGGGTAGCACCTCATTGCAAGAAAATTATACCGTTTTTATCAAATTTCGTTAGGTAATCGTTAGGTCAGAATTGGTCACCACATATTGGCGTTTGGTCATCAATAGATCAGTTTTTATTGTGAAAAAACAAAATCAAAATTGTAGTAATTCAATAAAATCAGGTTCGTCGCTTATTTGGGAATATCATTTTACAAAATTAATAAAAAATCCAATTGGAATATACCATTTAGAAAAAAATATTTCTTTTTTCAAAGAATTGTATCTAAAGTGGAAGACATATGATATATTCAATTCAAACTTCATAATTCGTTGAGAATTGGTCACTTGTTTTTTTCGTTTGGTCATCCGTCCGGTCATAAGTGATTTTAGGCTGCAAGCTTCACCAATTCTAATAATTTTATGAATCCAACGATCGAAATCTGTTGGTCAACTGTCATTGAGGAATGATCACTATTTTTTTCGTTTGGTCATCCCAACAAAATGATTTATTGCGAAAACTCTTGAAAAACTCATAATTTCCACAAGATTTCAAGTGTTCGGGGCTGGAAGCTTGACCAATACTAATAATTTTATGAATCCAACGATCGGAACCTCTTGGCCAACTTTCATTGAAGATTGGTCACTATTTGTTTTCGTTTGGTCATCCCAACAAAATGATTTATTGCGAAAATTCTTGAAAAACTCATAATTTCCACATGATTTCAAGTGTTCGGGGCTGGAAGCTTGACCACTACTAATAATTTTATGAATCCAACGATCGGAATCTGTTGGTCGACTGCCATTGAGGCTAGTCAATCATTTTTTCAGTACCGAACATTTGAAATCGTGTGGAAATTATGATTTTTTCGAGATGTTTCGCAATAAATCATTATTTTGGGATGACCAAACGAAAACAACTAGTGAAAAATCCTCAATGACAGTTGACTAACCAATTCTGAACGTTGGATTTATAAAATTATTAGTATTGGTCAAGCTTCCAGCCCCGAACACTTGAAACCATGTGGAAATTATGAGTTTTTCAAGAATTTTCGGAATAAATCGTTATGTAGGGATAACCAAACGAAAAAAACAAGTGACCAATTCTCAACGGATTAGGAAGTTTGAATTGAATATATCACATGTCTTCCATTTTAGATACCATTCTTTGGAAAAAGGAATATTTTTATCTAAATGGTACATTCCAATGGGATTTTTTATTAATTTTGTAAAATGAAATTCCCAAATAAGCGACGAACCTGATTTTATTGAATTACTACAATTTTGATTTTGTTTTTTCGCAATAAAAACTTACCCATTGATGACCAAGCGTCAAAATGTGGTGACCAATCCTGACCTAACGATTACCTAACGAAATTTGATAAAAACGGTATAATTTTCTTGCAATGAGGCGCTACTCGGGAAATTTTTTTTGAATTTTTCATTATTTATTTACCGTTTAATCGTAAGTGACCAAACGATAAAAACTAGTGACCAATCCTGACCAAACGATGACCAAACGAATTCGTTCATCACCTTTGTCAAAACCTTTTGATGGGGTGCTAGAAAGGTGGAGCCCGAAATGTGGTTGACATCTGCGTACCAGAAGTAGCAGCTTCTCAATTTGCGAGCTTTTTCAATTTTGGTATTGTACATTAAATTTTTTAACAAGGATGACCACGCGACCTTAGAATAACACAGTTCTAAAACTAGAGCCAAAGTTTTCATTTGTGTTTTCATCATTTTAATTCTTCATTATTAGGAAAATGAGCGATAATGTAATTGATAGTATGTATTTCTTATTTACAAACAATTTACAAATTATTTTAATTACTTTTCCGTTAATTAAATAAATAAGTTTTCAGATACAACCTTTTACTGAATTATTGTATATAACCACAAATTTAACAAGGTTCTAAGTGGTCATATACAACTTGGCTAAATCACTAATGAGCAAATTTTTAATAATTACATAGTTGTATGTGTGTTACAATTGAGAAAAATAAATTAAAAACCGACTGATTCAAAATTAACATAGTTTTATTTCAGTTTTGCATTTTTCAAATACAAAATAACATAAACATATTCAAATAAAAACATTAATAAACAAAAATTAATAATTCATTTTAAAAATAACACATTTTGACGGCAACAAATGGCACACCCTTATATAATTAAAATTTTTTGGGGGTATCTCGAAATTTTTGAAATCGTCCGGTTTCATTGGGATAACGAAGTATGGATTTTTGCGGTTTATGGTTTTTATCAATCTGATTAAACCAATCGGTGAAAAAAAAAAATTATTTCTTGACATAACTTTTCCTATTTGGCTGTACGTCTTGTCTACTTCTAGTATGCATGACCTGGTAAAGAATATCGCATTTCTATTGACGAAATTTGGGGATGTTTTTGTAGAAAGTGCTGAATCGAATACGAAATATACGATTTTTTGTTCTGAGGAACACATGAGTCGCCCCAGGTTATTAAACTTGTGTAGTTCTTGTCTCTGATAAATGTGCAGTACCGTTGCACACGTTCAGTTTTGAAAGGTAATACGATGAATCGATGTTACTCTTCGGACACAGCTTCTTTGATTTCATTCATTGTACCCTTGAATGCAATATGATCGTCATATTTCCTTCATTAAATCGTGATGTATCAATTTTATGAAGTTCACAGACACTACAAAGATACGACTTAGGTTTATAAAATTCAAGATAAGACCTAGTATTAAATGTGTTCTTAAAGCAGCTTTCTTTGACCGGTAAAACTTCTAACTCGTTGCATCTTTATCTTAGTCGCTTCTTTTGATGACCCCAATGCTGCACAAGCACTTATAGCACAATCCAATGAAAATGGTACTGGACTTTTTTACAAATTAACTACCACATATTGGCATAGCTCAACCCCCAAAAAACTCCCTCTAATGGGTGCAATTTTGCATTTCTGTGAATTTTTGTTGTATATTGCTAGGGTGGTACTGGATTTTTTTTACAAATTAACTACAAAAAAATGACATAATTAAACCCCTAGAAAACTATCCCACATGGGAGCAACCGTTTAAAATCATTGTACCGTACTGGTTGAAACAAGAAGTTTTTACTAAACAAGTTTTTACATGTATCGGAATAGTTCAATTGCCAAAAACAGCACTTAAAAAGTGAAATGATTTTGTGGGTGTGGGCTGTTATAATAAGTTTATGGGTACCTATTTGAGGGGTATTACCTTTACAGAGAAATATGGTTTTAAAGACCAGCACTTTTTAGGTGCAGTTTTTGACAATTGAACTATTCCAATCATGTATTGTAATCTATTTAGTAAAAAACTTCTTCTTTCAACCAATACTTACGATTTTAAACGGTTGCTCCCATTTTGGGTCTAGGGGTTTAATTAAGTCAGTTTTTTGTAGTTAGTTTGTAAAAAAAAAATCCAGTACCACCCCAGCAATGTACAACAAAAGTTCACGGAAATGCAAAATTGCACTCGTTAGGGGAAGCTCTTGGGGGTTGAACTATGCCAATATGTGGTAGTTAAGTTGTAAAAAAGTACAATACCACCCCCAGTACGATACAAGAAATTAATTAATTAAAAATTATTTATTGAGCCAATAATAACTATAATAAAGTTGGTAATGGTTTAGGGCTCGTTTTTTATTTTAAATGAAGTAAAACAAATTTAAAGACTGAGCTTTCGAAAGCTAATGAAAATTTTTTTTATAAATTTCTTAAAATCAAATATAAAAAGCCTATACAGTAAATACAATTTTTTCAAATAGCAAATACAAAGTAAATTTTAAAGTAAATTTTAGAAACAAGTATATAAAATATGAATGTGATTTTAAAATTATTAAAAAAAAATAAATGAAAATTGTATATATAAATTAAACAATGAAATAAATTTAGAAAAAAAAATAAAGTAGACAAAAAACGAAATTATACAAAATAATTGTAGCAATTGCCAATGTAGGCGCAATCACTATTTATATTTATAGAATTAATGCTAGATTTAATATATAGCATCTCTAAAATTGATCTTTTCCTAAAAGTTCGTTCATTTTCCAACATTATATAGGCTAATTATGTGACCTGAATTCTTTAAATGTGTAGAAAGTGCACTAGTACCTTGTTCTTCATCTTTATTTACACCATTTTTATGTTGATAAATCCTTTTTTCCAAAAATTGTTTTGTTTGACCCGTATAAACAACATTACAGTCACATTTAACTTGATAAATTAAATTTCACTGCTTATTGAGTGGTATAGGATCTTTAAGTTTAGAAAAAAGACAATCATTTAAACAAGATGAAGAATTACCGACAATTTTGAAATTATAATTTTTGAACAAGTGTTTTATTTTTTCAAATAAATGTTTAACATAAGGAATTGAAAAATAATTTTTATCATTGTTAACACGTTTACTGCCACCATATGAAAAATAAATTTTTACAAAAATGCAAAAATGGGAATTACCTTTTATCGGGATCTTTTCATGTTATTACAATGAATTGATTTGATATTTATTCGGTTTCTGTATTTTTTATGTGTTTTTGGAGTGTGACTACCGGAGGTTCACATGGCACTTAGAAAATGTGTATTTCTATATGGTGCGATGTGACCCACCAGTGGTCACATTAATTTTATTCGTTTGGATTCGTCTTTTACGACATGAAAAAATATTACCACTTGAACACACGTTTACCACATGAAAAAATATTATAAATATATAAAAATAGGAATTCCCGTAAAACATATATTCTACGTTTATATAGAATATGTTTTACGGGAATTCCCATTTTTTCAGTACGAGAGTAGAAAGGAATGAAACAGGTTGATATAAAAATAATTATTACAATTATAATAATAATAAAATAAATAATATTATAAAATATAATTACATAATATAAAGTTTTTGCTTTTTTGTGAGTGATATAAAATCCAATAATAAAGAATTTGTGACTTGTAAGTGTGAATTGAACTGGTTAGTAATTGTGAACCTATCGATATAAAATTTATAGTTCAAGTGTAAAAAAGTGTTAGTGTTCGTTTTGTGATAATGGCCAACAATAACTTTTTCATACCACCAAATTCATTTTATGGCAATCCACAGCAAGACATGGAGTCCGAAAATGAGATTTCGGATTTTGAAGGATCAGATTCAGATGAGTATGTGCCATGCGGAGATGAGTCTAGTGAATCCACGACTACAGTGGGGGATTTTGTGTCCTCGGAAGCAGAATCTGACGATGTGGCTACCACCACAACTGGGCCATCAACAAATGTTTGGAGAACTGTCACTGGAAATTCTCTGAACAAATTTTCCTTTATGGATCATCCAGCAACTCCTGGCATAAGCCATTTGAACATTGCAACAATACGTCCAATTGATCTATTTGATATAATGGTAACTAACGATGTTTATGATCTAATAGTTTACCAGACAAATTTGAATGCCAACCAATATCTAGCAAACAAAACTATAACCCGCGGATCGCGCATAAAGGCATGGGTCAACACGACTGTACCAGAAATAAAAAAATTTTTAGGTGTTGTATTATACATGGGAATTGTAAAATATCCATCAATTGCATTATACTGGAGCAATGATAATTTTTACAAAAATAAGTTTGTTCCCAAAATTATGTCGCGCAACAGATTCCAGTTGATTCTAAAATTTATTCATTTTGCTGACAACACCACCGTCGCTCAAAATCGTTTAGGAAAAGTTAGCAGTTTACTAGAACTATTAGAAAACAATTTCGTAAACGCTAAAATCCCCGGTGAATTTTTGGCTGTAGATGAATCCATGATACCTTGGCGCGGGCGACTTCAATTTCGCCAATACAATCCAGGAAAATCACATAAATACGGTGTAAAAGTTTACAAGCTATGTGATCCTAAAGGTTACACTTATACTAGTTCAATTTATGCTGGAAATAATGACCATTCAACTCAAAGAGGTAGACCCACTTCAATCACATCACGCACACAAATTGTATTAGATCTGGCTGATCAGTACTTGAATAAGGGAAGAACCGTAGCGACTGATAACTATTACACGTCTACCTCACTGGCCAGATTATTGACTGACCGTCAAACGCATCTCATAGGAACGCTGCGTAAAAACAGAGCAGGCAATCCCAAAGATGTAACAATGGCCAAACTGCAGAAAAACGATATCATTGGACGTGAAAACACTGGTGTGGTAGTAGCAAAGTGGAAGGATAAGTGTGACGTTCTCATGCTTAGCACCAAACACAATTTAGATGTGGTATCGACTGGAAAAAAAGATCGTAATAACAGAGACATAAAGAAACTGCGAATAATAATGGAATACAACATTGCCAAGCAGGGAATTGATGTATTTGATCAGATGTCCTGTTATTTTACCCCACTTCGAAAAACAATTCGATGGTACCACAAAATCGCGTTTGAATACCTATTGACTACATCTGTGGTAAATGCCTTGGTCATTTACAAGGAATTCAAACCAAATGCTCACATTCTGGATTTTCGAAAGTCGATTTGTGAAAGCCTTTGCGGTTTGCAACTGGAGTTAATTGGTTCCTCAAATAAACAGCATATCATGAAGGAATATGAAACTAGAGATAACACCAATAGAAAAACCAGAAAACGCTGTTCCAGTTGCTATAACGAAATGAAAAAAAATGACGGAAGAAATGAAGCCGCAAAAAAAGCTAAAAAAGTCTCAACATATTGCAGCCATTGTGAGGGTAATCCAGCTTTATGTTTAAATTGTTTCAATAAAGTTCATTAATTTTTATCATTTTGATCATTTTAATGTCCTTCAATGAATTAAATTTGACATTATTATTATATTTTTTACTTTTTTATTTGTAAGATGTTATTGAATTTTTGCAACAAGACCTTATGCGCTTTTAGAAATAAACGCTTTGAAACATTGAACTTTTTTTTACTGGAAATTGAAGAACATTCTTTTACTATAGTGCCACCTCAGAGAAAAATGGGTTTCATTTGAACGCCAATAACATACTTCAATATATAATCGAATATGCCCGTGGCCCACCGGTGGTGCACGCGGCATGATGTTGTAGGTGACGTGTGACCTACGGGTGGGTCACATGGCAGTAAACGTGTGGGCCGAATTTCAAAATTTGTAATAAATTTTTTTTGTTTCCAAATACACTGATTTATTAATTTGGCGGGATAATGATTAGTTAACAATGTTTCTTTTAATATGTTAAAACTTTTATTGTGAAATTTGAGATCTGAAAGTTTTAAAATTTTTTGAGCCAAAATGTTTACTGTATGTAAAAATTTTGAGCCCTAAACCATTACCAACTTTATTGTAGTTATTATTGGCTCAATAAATAATTTTTAATTACATAAACATCTCCGGTTGAAAAAATGGAGACAATTAATGGAAATTATACTAGAGGTTTTTTTCCAAATAATAAAAGCTGAATACGGTAATACCACAGTGCAAAAAATGAAAAAAATTATGAACGAGAAATATAGACTGGCTAAATTAATTAATAAACAACATTTCGTGCTAAAATGCCGTAAAGAGCATGTTTATCCAAAAACAAGGAAATTAAAAAATGTGTTCAACATTAACAATGAAGTTTTTACCCGACTTCAAAACCAATTCATTTTTGGAGTAATCAATGAAGAAATTAAAGTTACGATAAAAGCCATCAATTCAACAAAAAATATGTTGGCAATCATTAAGCAAAATTTAGAAGATATTGTTCCAACCACTCTTATCCAGGAATTTGTCCAGCACTCGGAATTTACTTTTAACTTCCATTTCAATGAAATTAAGGTAAGGCAAATTGCGAAATTTGATAACATTTTTGTAGACAGTATCAACTTTTTAACAGAAGATTCGGTTAATGCTAGTGAAAATTGGTTAGTAAATCTCTCTAATATTGATATTCCAATTAAAGTTAAATTTATTTTAAGTTTAGGTAATAAATTTTGTCCACCAACTGTTGGTAGCTATGTACCTTATTTCAAAATTATATCTTGTGTTGAAAGTGCAATTTTTAGTTTTCCGGAAAATAGTCGTACCCAAATTCGGAATCAATTTGTTAATGTTTTGACTAATTTTAAAAATAGTTCATCGTTGCAGAGACTTTCACCAGTTGAAAAACGTATTTTATCTTGCCTTAAACAAGCAAAAACGTTTTTGAAAAGTAATCCAAATATTATGGTGACTCGAGCAGACAAATGCAATATAACCGTATTAACCACACGTAATGATTATATTGACAAAATGAATAGCCTATTAAATGATGACACACTTATAGACAATTGATAAAAAATAATTCTACTCCAATTCAAATTACGATAAACAAATCTGGCAACATTGATGGATTTACAAAGAAAAAATTAGCTAGTTATATTCCAGTAGTTCCTAAATTATATGGTTTACCAAAAATCCATAAACCAAATATACCCTACAGACCTATTGTGAGCTCAATAGATGGTCCCACATACGGTTTATCGGCATTTTTAGGTAACATTCTTAAATTTAGTGTAGGAAAAACTAACTCTTTTGTTCTAAATTCCGAAGATTTTAAACAAAAAATTCGAAATTTCATTACACCCCCAAATTTTTTGTTAATTTCTTTAGACGTGATTTCGTTATTTACTAATGTAGATAGTCATATAGTTTCGGAAATTATCAAGAAAAATTGGAGAGACATTAAAAAGAACGCAAAATCAAAATTGACGAAAGTCCAATTTCTTGAAGGTTTAAGTATTGTTTTAGATAATTCAGAATTTTCTTTTGACAATAAAAATTATAAACAAATTTTTGGTTCTCCAATGGGTTCTCCCATAAGCCCTATATTAGCAAATTTATTAAATTCTTTAGATTTTCAGCCATTATTTTACTATCGAAATGTTGATGATGTTATAACGGCTATTCCTGAAAACAAAATTGATATATTTTTGAACAATTTTAACAAAATTTTTAATCGAATAAAATTTACTTTGGGAAAGAGGAAGTTGACAACAAAATTCCATTTTTAGATTTACTTTTGATCCATGAGCCTGATGGCAATTAATTTCATTTGATTGGTACCACAAAGAAAGTTGGTCTGGTAGATACTTAAATTTTCATTCTTGGCTTCCTACTTCCTATAAAATTAATACAGTAAACATTTTGGCTCAAAAAATTTTAAAACTTTCAGATCTCAAATTTCACAATAAAAATTTTAACATATTAAAAGAAACATTGTTAACTAATCATTATCCCGCCAAATTAATAAATCAGTGTATTTGGAAACAAAAAAAATTATTACAAATTTTGAAATTCGGCCCATTAACAATGATAAAAATTATTTTTCAATTCCTTATGTTAAACATTTATTTGAAAAAATAAAACAGTTGTTCAAAAATTATAATTTCAAAATTGTCGGTAATTCTTCATCTTCTTTAAATGATTGTCTTTTTTCTAAACTTAAAGATCCTATACCACTCAATAAGCAGTGAAATTTAATTTATCAAGTTAAATGTAACTGTAATGTTGTTTATACGGGTCAAACAAAACAATTTTTGGCAAAAAGGATTTATCAACATAAAAATGGTGTAAATAAAGATGAAGAACAAGGTACTAGTGCACTTTCTACACATTTAAAGAATTCAGGTCACATAATTAGCCTAAATAATGTTGGAAAAAGAACGAAATTTTATGAAAAGATCAATTTTAAAGATGCTATATATTAAATCTAGCATTAATTCTATAAATATAAATAGTGATTGCGCCTACATTGGCAATTGCTACAATTATTTTGTCTAATTTCGTTTTTTGTCTACTTTATTCCTTTTCTAAACTTATTTCATTGTTTAATTTATATATACAATTTTCATTTATATTTTTTTAATAATTTTAAAATCACATTCATATTTTATATACTTGTTTCTAAAATTTACTTTAAAATTTACTTTGCATTTGCTATTTGAAAAAATTGTATTTACTGTATAGGCTTTTTATATTTGTTTTTAAGAAATTTATAAAAAAATTTTTATTAGCTTTGAAAATGATGTCGATGAGACATCGAAAGCTCAGTCTTTAATTTGTTTTACTTTATTTAAAATAAAAAACGAGCCCTAAACCATTACCAACTTTATTATAATACAAGAAATAAAATGCTAAGAGCATGGTTTAACCAAAAATATTGGGTTTGTAAAACTGCACCTGTTAGGGGAAGTTTTTTGTGAGTTGAACTTTGCCAATATGTTGTAATTAATTTGTAAAAAAAAATCAGTACCACCCCCAGTACGATACAATAAATATTAACAAAAATACGAAAAGTGTGGTGTAGCTTTTTCTAACGCCAGCCTGCATTTTCTAACTATGTAACAACTTTGTAATTAATTTGTCAACAATTCCAGTACCACTTTCATTGGATTGTGCTATAAGTGCTGGTGCAGCATTAGGGTCATCTTCTTTTGTTCAATCTAATAAAAGAAATGATACATGTTTATATTTATATACAGTATAAAAATTTGGTTTGTTGCTTGCTCATTGACCTCGAATTAGTGGTTATACATGTATGTATAACTCATTTTTCTAAAAACAATGTCACGAAGAACCTTTTTATTCTGAGCTCGCGCAAATAATTTTTTTTTTGATTATACAAGACAAATTTTTTTTATATCACAAATCCGATAGGTGCAATTTTTCGCTTTAGAAATTAAGTGTGGTATATCCGAGGTATATGTACATTTGTCGTCCTGGTGCTTTATCACTGACATATTTAGTGAGCTTTTGGTCATATTTTAGCATTTATTAGGATTATGAACCGAAGAACTTGTATGATTATTATTTGCCTGAATTTATTTGTATCTTGCTTTTTTATTACGTGGCGATTTTAACGCAGAGTATATTAAATTTGTTTGAAATTATACTAAAACAACTAATGCAACTTCTCAATCACTCCATTTTCCAAGCAGAGTTGCGGAAAAATTCACGCTCCTTCTAATGGGGTATTTGGCATGGTTTTACTACCTAGTCAAAAGGCTAATGTTAACAGGCGCCGTTATAGAATCATAGAATTTTACTCCTCCCATTATCCTAACATCACTTTGATACTTAATTTAAGGTTTTGTCTCTTTTCTTAGGAATACATTTTTTTCCGAATTATTATCGAAGTTTATGTTACCTTTTCTATAACTTGACAAATACGTCGGGTAATTAAATGTACTTCAATATACCTTGAATTTTGTTACTCAGCCGATGACTAATCGCCCACCTGCGCGATGAATAGATTAATTTTTATTGCTTATTTTTTGTCTCTCCTTCTTTTGTTTATTTTTTGCCTTTTTTCTGCTAAATACATATAACAAATTTTTACTTTTACAAATCAACTTTTTGAACAAATTTTTTAATTAAAATATTCAAAAAATCTAATT
The DNA here is from genome assembly GCA_932526605.1 of Nephrotoma flavescens. Classification (NCBI taxonomy): domain Eukaryota; kingdom Metazoa; phylum Arthropoda; class Insecta; order Diptera; family Tipulidae; genus Nephrotoma; species Nephrotoma flavescens. The sequence goes on along the minus strand of OW052221.1, from coordinate 281,974,921 downwards.
TTGCGAAATAAAAAACAAGTGTTTAATAAAATGTGTTTGTTAAGTATTAGTGTGTTTCGCCAAGTGCGTAAAAAGTATTATTTTAGATACTTGAACTAAATTGTAGAACGAGATATTGGCGGCGTTGCTTTCGCAAATCTCGCTTAGCTTTAATATTAGAGGCTAATTTTGATTTCAGCAATATTCGTTTATGAATTTCTACTAACGAAAATAATTATGGCGTTTTTATCAGTAGTAATTAAAGTAGAGTTGGCTTTAAATAAAACTAATTACTTCTGACATAAAAGCCAACTTTGATCAACAATTATTTTCCGTTACTGGAAATTCACAAACAAATATTGCTAAAACCAAAATTGGCCTCTATAATATTAAAGCTAAGCAGGATTTGCGAAAGCAACGCAGCTATTGTTGAAACTTACATACTAGTAGGTCGATAGCTCTCACGATTTCGATGATGAAACGCCGGAATGTTTACGCATTCAGGCGAATTCGAATAAGGCAAAGGTACCAAAAAAATATACGATACTGCGAATGAAGAAGGACTACATTCCTATAAGTTTCACCATGTGTTGGAATTCTAGTAAAGCTGCTTCGTAACGGATTGGATCAAGTCTTTTTGGGCTTGAAAATCTTAAATAGCCTTGAATCACGCTGAGGTGTACTACATTGTGCCTGTTCTAGTTTGGTGGGGCTGTTAAAGAAGGAAATTTGTTTAAAAATGCTCCATAGAAATTGTTGATTATATACTGGTGAAAATCAATCAATGCGTGCTGATGTTGCGTTGATTGTGAGCTTAGTAGTTGGATCAATCAATTTTTGATTTTTTAGATCCACTAGCAAACCGAATTTCATTAAAAAATCCGCGCCCGTGAACTTCTAATAATTACGTACCGTTAGTGTTTATTACGGTACCATTTGCTGCTGCCAGAACGAAATCGAGACTATACGCTTATTTTGCGTGATACCAACACCAGTGTGTGGAAATTGATACCTTAACGTTTGTTGGTTGTTTTTGCAAATGAAACTTTTCCTCTGTTTTTGGTAATTGCAATTTTCTCGATAGTGTGTCGGTTGTGAACGCGAAGGTGATTGTGAACGCTCTGTGTATGAAATACTTTCTAACTCAGCTAGCCTATCACTAATTTTATTAGCATTGTCTCAAACTGGCTAATACTAGAGTTTAGCACGTATATCCTTGAATTTGATGTACGCGTGTCATAATTACTTGTATAAAACATCTGAGTCAGCTTCACAACTAAATCGTGCAGTTTGTCGGGAATATAAGCAAGATGAATATTGAATATAATGAGGGAGTTGCCTGATCCATAGTTTTGTATAATAACGTTATGGCCTTGCAGTTCTTGGCCTCCAATTATTTGGTTTTATTACCTATAAAAATAGTCTCTAATTTGCGCTCCTCGGAGAGGTAATAAAGATCGCTTAGCACTCTTCCAAAGTTTTCGTACTTGTCATTGGCTAGTAGAATGTAGTCGGCCTTCTTCGTCTGTGCTCCAAAGAGAAAATTTTGAACATTATCTCGGCTGATAAGAACCAACTCTTTGGGTTGGTTTCCCAGATTTGTGGTAGCTGCGTATTGCTAACTTAGGCTGAGCTTGTGCGTCTTGCAACCGATCATCGTCGTTATGAACTACGTGTATATATACCTTGGTTGTCCATGTTTGTTTATTAGCAAAAATTTAAAAGGTTTTGCATTAATACTATGAAAATAAGTTTGGTCCACACTGATATTTCACACACATTATAAAAAAAATATCTCCATGCAACAAAAGTATTACTGTGATACGCGGGTGGCTATAGATAAACAATTATTATTCACGAAATTTTAGAAATGATGCCAAAACCAGCTAACCAGCCAAAAGTTATTATTTTTTAAATAACTTTTGATTTATCGGTCAGTGTCTTTTTTTCGTTTTTTCGGGTCATAGTTGTGTTCCACTTTACCACAGATCGTACGTATTCTGTTGATGATAATTCGCTTTTGCATCTAAATGCCAAAGTTTTAAACACTTTGCCGTTTGGTCGGTCCATCCAGTTGTCGTGATTATTTTCTTCACCACGTACAAATAAAAATATAATCAAAAACTGTTTTTCCTAGTTTTAATAAAGTCTTAATAAAATTTGTTTCGTTAAATATAAACGTCCGAAGTACCATCTTGGAAATTGTTGTGTAACCAAAATATAATTTTTCAATCCTTTGCAAGGAAAATTCAATTTTGCTTATACCCATTTCGCATGAATAAGTGTTGTTTACAATATTGTTGTTGTATATTATTTGAAATAATTTGTATGTGAAGAATTGTCCGGTCGATAAAAAATTATGCTTACGGAGGATTGTCCGTTGATAAATAATCGTGCGGCGTTTCTTGTAATGGTCGCTACAACTTCAAGCACTTTAAGTGCTGATGGCAAAACCATTTTATCTCCTTCCGATCGCTCTACGTTTGAAAGGATGCGGAGACATTAAGTTTCATTAGACAATTTTCCCAAAATGCTTATTTCACATTTAAATTACGAACATAATAAACATGGAAAGTGTTTCTCTTATAATTTTATATACCCCAAAATCAAAAACCCATCAACATTTCAACAAAACATGGAAATCCACCCAACAGAATTTATTTGCAATAATTTCATTTTAAAAAATTCAAAAAAAATTTATTTTATTTTCCAATATAAATAAACAAAAATATTTTCCATTAAACCCCAGAATCATATACGAGTGTGTACATTTAATTTTTCAACTGACATCGTTTGGAAAATCTCATTCTCGGTAGAAATATAAATAATTCGAAAAGTGTTAGATATGGGAAAACTATATATGAATAAAGCTTTTAACGTACAAATTTTAGGTACCACACGTAAATGTGTAAGTGTGTGTGTGCGAAACAAAGGTGCAAGAGATAAATTGATGAAAAAGCTCACATACGCACACGAGTACGATATACCAAATAAACGCATATTTTATGAAATACCCGTAAGGTGTCGTCTCTAAAAACGTTTGCCATGTCGTTTGCCTTGACGTCCCACACCCTCAAAAATCATAAATAATTTAACATTTTCTTATTATACAAAAAGGAAAATCGAGCACAAGAAAAAAAAATAAATAAAAAATCTTGTGTTAACCAAAAAAGGAAATTGTTATTTGTCTTTAGATTTGTTCGTCGCATATTATACATACATTGCTATATATAGAGAGTAAGATACGATTTTTCTTGTACCACTTCCTCCGCATCTGAAGTTTTCGTATGTTCGATTGAAGTTTTTCATGTTTTTTTCCCATCTTGTCTTTTCTAGTAAATTCGTTCTGTTTGCGGTTTAATTTAGCCTTTAGATCTGAACAGCGCAAAAAATTGTAAAAAAATGGAAAACGAGAAAAAATACAAATTAAATAATAACTTCAAGGAATAGATAAAAGGAACAAGATACAAAAAAAATGAAAAACTGGAAAATTGAAAAAATATTTCTTTCATTTTCCCGTTTTATTTATGGCGTTGCTGTTTTCGTTCGTTTTCTACACTTTAACAAGTTTTTTGTGGAGGGTGAGTATGTGTACCGCGGTGAGCATAATTCTAAGGGACGAATGCTTGGTGAATGTTATGCATAATTTAAGTATAACGGGCCGGAAGTCATGTTGAGCGAATTTAGATGAGTTATTGCATACCATATGTGGTGGTAAAGAGACTACTCACTGTCAAAGCCTTAGACTCGTACAAATAATTTATTTAGATTTTAAAAGGGCGATGAGATGAAATTATTAAGGGTGAAATCTGTAAAACTCACGTTTATTAGAGGATTGGTTTATTGAAAAAAACACCGCATTTTTGTGGCTTAAAAACAAAAGAGCCTTTTAGCAACATTTTCATACTTAAAATTTCAACGGAAGTTTTATTTGAAAAATAGCGATGGTTTTATAATTTTCTCTAGAGACTTTACGCTGTCATTTCAAAAGAAGCAGCATTCGAAAAAACCGCCAAGACTTTTAGTATCATTGCGACAATATCAGTAAATAAAACATAGGTTATGATATATCAAAAGACCTAGAAAAAAATTGAAAGGATTGGCTAACAATGCAATCTCAAGATTTATTTTTACTGGTTTTACTAGAATCTAACAGATGTCGGTAGTTTCCAATCTTACAATATAGTAAAACTCGGAATTCGGAAGAAGAACAAATAAATACTATTTTTTTCTAATTAATTAAAATGGTTTTCTAGGTAAAAAGTACCTTGTTAAAGTTAGCTGAAAGTTGCCAGCCGAAAATAACAAAAACGATAATGCAGATTGTGTCTTTGGTTTGATAGCCGAAAAGAAAAATTCAACAATGTTGATCAATATGTTTCAGCCGAAAGTTAGGTATTTAAGAAAAATTATTTAATGATTCATATAATTAACTGATATTAAAAAAAAGTTTTTTTTTCAATTTTGAAGAAATTCTGATGAGGATGATTTCAATAGTTCAATTTCTGAAAAATTCATTGAATAGCCCGGCGCTTTTGTTTACCCTTAATTCGCATTGATACCACTATAGCCATTTGATAGGCTCTAATGCCTGCTATCAACAGTCCAATTTTGAAGAAATGCTGATGGGGATACAGGGGTGTAATTTGACAAGATTGAAATGGTTCAATAAATGTAAAATTCATTGAATGGCCCGGCGATCTTGTTTATCCTTAATTCGCATTGATGTCACTATGGCTATTTGATAGGCCCTAATACCTGCTAACAATAGTACAATTTTTAAGAAATTCTGATGGGGATACAGGGGTGTAATTTGGCAAAAATTTCAATAGTTCAATTACTGAAAAATTCATTGAATGGCTCGGCACTCTTGCTTAACCTTAATTCGCATTGATGCCACTATGGCCATTTGATAGGCCCTAATGCCTGTTAACAATAGTCCAATTTTGGAGAAATTCTAAAGGGGATACAGGGGTGTAATTTGAATTATTTTTTCAGAAATTGAACTATGGAATTCAAATTACATCCCTGTATTTCAATCAGAATTTTATCAAAATTTGACTGTTGTCCAGACATTATTACCTGAAAGTTCATTGAATGGCCAATGTATTTTTCAGAAATTAAACTATGAAAATTTTGTTAAATTGTCCACCGTATTTCCATCAAAATTTCTTCAATGATTGACTGTTGTTTACAGGCATTAGGGCATATCAAATGGCTATAGTGGCATCAATGCGGATTTAGGGTTAAAAAGAGCGCAGGCCATTAAATGAATTTTTCAGAAACTAAACTATGGAAACTTTGTCAAATTGGGCCCACGGGGGGGGGGGGGGTCAACTTCACTAATTCAATATTTCTCCACAGTTAGGCCGAAGTTGACCAGCATGATGACCTATCAACTATAGAACGGCAGGCCATTCAATGCTTTTTCAATATGTTGAATTAGTGGAATTTTGATAAATTACACCTCATTATCCCCTTCAGAATTTTTACATAATTAGGCCGAATTTGACCAACGGATATATCATAAATGACCATAGTGGCATCCCTACCTCACTTTATGTTCATTTGGAGCAAGGTTAACAATATTGCTTTTAAAATTGAAATTGATTGATGTAAACATTTGTTTTTCTCAAGTTTAAATAGAATTATGTTTTACAACAACCTTCGCATACTAAAACCTTCAAAGTGGTTTCTGTTGATGTGTTGTTGAAATAATTATTGGGCTGATAACTTTCGGCTGAAGAATGTTGATCAACGGTGATGCTACTGAAGTTAGCCGAAAATTTCAGCCGAAAAAAAACCTGCTTTATCGACATATTTTGTATCAGGTGGTAGTAAAAAATTTTGTTGGTATGAGCCGAAAATTACATGTAATTGAAGTTATAGCAGTAAATTTTCGCCGAAAAAAATTTATTTTATTATTTAATAATTCGAATGTTTAAAGGTAATATAAACTGGATGAAGTTAGACTAATTAGTAAATAGCTGGATCCCGTATTTATAATTTGTCATGTTAGGGGGCTATACATTTGAGTTGTGGCACTAACAGTGAACACCTGTGCCAAAAATTAGGCCATATTTTATGTAGCATCATAGTGAAATAAATTAAAATCTGAACGCATGTTCAGTGGCAATTTGGACTGGATGAAGTTAGACCAGTTCGTATATAGCTGCGGATGCCATGTTTATGCCCCCAAACCTCTGGACCATAAAAATATAATTACATTTAAGCATATTTGGCGAAGTGCGAGATTCATACCTCCACGTGGAGCTACCTGGGTTACTCCAAATGAATCAGGCGTGCAGTGATGGAGATTATAGAAAATTCTAAAACAGATCAGTGTAAATATTCAGGATTACGAGCGGTTGAGAACGGCGTTTGTTTGTTTATTTCAATGTAATTCTTTATAAGCGAATATGAATCCCAATCAACCTTCCAACTCCAATTCATTGAGATCGGCAATATTGACTGCACTGTGTACGGTTTGAGTTTCGTTTGGTGAATAAATGAAACTCGATCGATATTCAAATGAAGTGAATGTCTTATATTTACATGAAAATGAAATGAGGTTAACATTCAATGTAAAGATTTGTGGTAAACTACGTTTTTCGTTTTCGTTTCAGCGCGTAAACAAACTAAAATGGTGGCTTGCCAGCACGCTACCACGTGACATACGTGGCATTGTCCATGCGCAAAGCGCGGAAGCTCCAAGCTAATTCCAGAAACTTCCAAAGACTGGCCTTGTGATTTGATCATTATCATCACGAATGCCAGAAGCACGCGGAATTACAGCCGTTTAAACACGAATGGCAAGTCCGTTGGAATCATTTAGATGCGCGGAATCAAAACATCCTCTCCTTTGTACTTTCGCTTGATAATCATCGTTTCGAAGACGTTGTTCATAAGATTTTTGACAGCCAGTCTTGTTCCATTGCACATTCCGGGTTGATTGATGTTACGCGACGTGATGCTGACTGAGCCTACTTTCAATTGCAAATTGTGAGGTGTTAATTCGGCAATTCCGAAAATTCCAGCGAATTCAAGAATTATGCTACATAAAATATGGCCTGATTTTTGCACAGGTGTTCACTGTTAGTGCCACAGCTCAAATTTATAGCCCCCTAACACGACAAATTATAAATACGGGATCCAGCTATTTACGAATTAGTCTAACTTCATCCAGTCCAAATTACCACTGAACATGCGTTCAGATTTTAATTTATTTCACTATGATGCTACATAAAATATGGCCTGATTTTTGGCACAGGTGTTCACTGTTAGTGCCACAACTCAAATGTATAGCCCCTAACACGACAAATTATAAATACGGGATCCAGATATTTACGAATTAGTCTAACTTCATCCATTCCAAATTACCACTGAACATGCGTTCAGATTTTTATTTATTTCACTATGATGCTACATAAAATATGGCCTGATTTTTAGCACAGGTGTTCACTGTTAGTGCCACAACTCAAATTCATAGCCCCCTAACACGACAAATTATAAATACGGGATCCAGCTATTTACGAATTAGTCTAACTTCATCCAGTCCAAATTACCACTGAACATGCGTTCAGATTTTAATTTATTTCACTATGATGCTACTTAAAATATGGCCTGATTTTTGGCACAGGTGTTCACTGTTAGTGCCGCAACTCAAATGTATAGCCCCTAACACGACAAATTATAAATACGGGATCCAGCTATTTACGAATTAGTCTAACTTCATCCAGTCCAAATTACCACTGAACATGCGTTCAGATTTTAATTTATTTCACTATGATGCTACATAAAATATGGCCTGATTTTTAGCACAGGTGTTCACTGTTAGTGCCACAACTCAAATTCATAGCCCCCTAACACGACAAATTATAAATACGGGATCCAGCTATTTACGAATTAGTCTAACTTCATCCAGTCCAAATTACCACTGAACATGCGTTCAGATTTTAATTTATTTCACTATGATGCTACATAAAATATGGCCTGATTTTTAACACAGGTGTTCACTGTTAGTGCCACAAATCAAATTCATAGCCCCCTAATACGACAAATTATAAATACGGGATCCAGCTATTTACGAATTAGTCTAACTTCATCCAGTCCAAATTACCACTGAACATGCGTTCAGATTTTAATTTATTTCACTATGATGCTACATAAAATATGGCCTGATTTTTGGCACAGGTGTTCACTGTTAGTGCCACAACTCAAATGTATAGCCCCCTAACATGACAAATTATAAATACGGGATCCAGCTATTTACGAATTAGTCTAACTTCATCCAGTCCAAATTACCACTGAACATGCGTTCAGATTTTAATTTATTTCACTATGATGCTACATAAAATATGGCCTGATTTTTAGCACAGGTGTTCACTGTTAGTGCCACAACTCAAACGTATAGCCCCCTAACATGACAAATTATAAATACGGGATCCAGCTATTTACTAATTAGTCTAACTTCATCCAGTTTATATTACCTTTAAACATTCGAATTATTAAATAATAAAATAAATTTTTTTCGGCGAAAATTTACTGCTATAACTTCAATTACATGTAATTTTCGGCTCATACCAACAAAAATTTTTACTACCACCTGATACAAAATATGTCGATAAAGCAGGTTTTTTTCGGCTGAAATTTTCGGCTAACTTCAGTAGCATTCAACGGTGACGTATTTATATACTTTCGGCTGAGAAAGCGAAGACACTATCTGCATTACCGATTTTTTTGATCTTTCGGCTGGAAACTTTCGGCTAACTTTAACAGTATGTAAAAAGTTGGGTTAGGTTAGATTAGAGTGGTTGTCCTAAAAGAGTGGCAATGATACATCGGTCCGTACAGGTCTGTCGTCGTAACACGTTGTTTACTTTCCTCAACTACTTATCGAACGTCCGTTTTACTGAGGCTGTAACAGGTAATTTATGACCAAGTTCTATAGAAGAGGGAATAATACCCCACATTACAGTATGTCTCTATTCCAAAATCTGCTATTGGAGAATCCACCCAGGCTGGCCGATACTTCCTTGCTCTCTAGCATTTGATCTATCTAGCCAATGAAATTATAGCGTAATGTCAGTTAAGACTACCAAATTGCTCGGTATTACCTAAAACTATTTTTTTAAAACCACCGAGTTTTAAATTTGTGGTACCCTCTATGTGTCATACCGGGAACTATTCAAGCGATGTAATAGTTTGAATAATGTAAATAAAATACGTTAGGACTTTATTTGTTCAGTTTAAGTAATAATTAGTTTATGTGTTTCAATTTCTTTCAATCAGACCCTGAAACTTCAATCAAACCTCCTCTGAATACCTACTGATACCTTCACGCTCTATAAAAATGATTATTTTCAGCTATCAGAGACATTAAAATTTTCATCATAACCATCGAGTCGGAAGCCTTTTCATCTTGATCCTTTAATTGTTGGGTGCTCGGGTCCTTTGTGAAATTGTACATATAATATTTGTCTTCGATGTTTGAAGCTGCCGAATCACAATTTATTATTTGCAGCAATAGCTGGTTTTGCACGTCGTCGAAACTTCACACCTTGCGTTGAAATCATTCTATTTGCATGCCTTAATACTCACTAAACAATCTGCATCCGCAATCGTTGCGACTATGTCAAACAATTCACTGGCCTCTAGAATTTCGGGCATCTGAAAAATCCACTTAAGCTAATTTTCACCATCATATCCAATTTTTCAATATTCAGCCGATCGACTTCAATTTTGTTTCAAAATGAATAAAAAATCACCAAAGAAAATCCTGCTTACCATCGTTTTCCGTATTCTTCTTTTCACTTGATGATTAATTTGTAATAAACACTGTTCTTGTCTTAAAGCTTATTAACAATTTCACAACACTTCACGGATATTGTAATCCTAAATTTTTGAAACACGTATACACTACACTACTCGAAGGAACTACCAAAATTTGAATTTTTATTTCGAGTTGTTTCATTGCCATGAACTTGACCCATAACTTGTTGAATTTTTTAAATAACCTTAATTTTGTTTTTTTTTTAAACTTCAGTCCACTATGTAGAGGCACGAGTAAAAGAAATGGTGAGCACCCTTTGGCATAAAGAAATGTTGTTGTCTGCCTTTATTCATATACAAGGCATATACAAATGTGTAGGAGCTAAACGAAAATTTCCCGATGCCCTAGGCAAACCCCCAAAAAAATCTCAGTTTACCTTCGCCTTATTAAGGATTGGAACTAACCGAAAATCATTACCTTAAAATATATAAGGGCTACGGGTGTTTATATACCCATTTCGCAATGATACGATAAATTTACGCTGTAAGCATAAGACATGAGGTAAATTTATGGCAAATCGCTTACAACATAAATTTGCCGTCTCATTGCGGAATGGGCATACTAAACGCCCGTATCCCTTATAACACAACAATTCAAGGGATGGTGATTCAATATTACTTTGGATCTATATTTAGTTTGAAGTTGCCTTTGACTTTTGTGTAACCAGACGTGTTTGCTTTATTGGTCTTTAAAATATTCAATAAATATTCACGAAAAAATTGCCAACATATTTTCAAATCTTAAAGGAGGACACAATTTATTATAAATGTGCTTCCATGCTCAAAATAAGTTGTGTTGCCCTCAAAATTCGTCTACCATAAAATAAAATAAATAAATAAATCTAACCTTTAATCTAAACAGTCGTTTAGTATTTAGTGGAGGTTTTCTAGGACATAAGGACCATCTTACTAAATCTTAAATAAAGTAAAACCCAACAGACCAGGTCACTACAGAATCCTAGCAAAACAAAATTATGCAAAAATAGTATAAATTATGCAGAAATAGTCCAGTTTTCATTCTTGAAGATATAAAAACAACAAGTTCGCAGAAAAAAATTGCGATCAAGATTCCCGCATGGGACTCAGTTTAGAACAGTTCGCCTTCCTAGTCATGTATCTGCATTAAAGGATTAAAGGCAACTGAGGAACCTGGAACTGGAGTAACTGATAACACACCGAAAGATAATCAACCCTGTTTCAAGCGAAATTTCTCGTAATAGAGGTGTAGCCACAAGAATGTACCAGATTATAACCCACCTTTTAGCCTAGATCTGAAAGAGCACAGGGCTCTTCTTCAATTCCCTTATTAAAAAATAATGACACCATCAACAAAACAAAAGAAACAAATTTTAAATGGTAGCCCATGAAAACCACATTGCTCCTTGAGTGTTCATTGTGCCACGCCATTGTTTCGGTTGACATATATTTATAATATTTTATAGATAATTCCGGTTTAATAAATGCCAATGTTATGTGGAATGGGTTAAGGAGGTAATGAATAAAAATGATTAAACTCCTAGTTATTATTTTATTTATGGGTTGGCCAAATTGTACAACGTTTTACTAAAAGAATTTAAAATCCCATTTCCATAGGAAATTCTCCGTTAAGAAATTTTCCAGACATTATAAACTCGTGGCACTAAAATGACTTCTCTTAAATTTATATCAGAAGGGGTCAGAATTATGATAAAATTCTGCGAAGCTGAACCGACGATCAAAATTTCATTTAATTCTGAAGTGCTAAAATCCGTTCGGTATTGCATTTTTAACTCAATCACGTCTGACAATTACATCTTAAGTAGCATTTTCATTATTAAAATCAAGCCCGATGATTAGTTAAAAAACGAACAAACCCTATACACAAAACCCGTTAATTCAGTAAGAAAATTCGTGCTCGGAATTCACAAACCATATAATTATTTAACAAAATAATGAGATGCAATTCAAATAATAAACCCCATAAAATCGATTGATTGCTCGGCATTTTCGCACCCATACCATTCTTCGGTAGACAGGAAACCAAAATTTTGCTTTGAACTTTTTAGCTCAATTATAAAATTTATTTATTTCTCGTTCTCCTTTGATCATCCACCCAACACATATATTCGACATTTATAGACACATCTCTCACACCGATTGTGCTGAAAATTATAAATCCGAAATTTAAGTTAAACAGCACGTACAACGTAAAACTTGCTGATGGTACGAGTATGTACATACGGGCGTTTAAAAAATATTAGGGTGTTTGGATGTTTTAATATGATTCACCCTTCAATATATATACATATTTACCCTGCATTTGTGTGTACGGCAAGATGTGGTAATATTAGTATTTCCTAATTATTTGGCTTCGTCATCCAAAATAAAATATTTGAATACCCGATTACAAAATCGGAAAAATCGAAAAGGAAAAAGATCTTTATCTCGGTAAGGCATATAAATACTAGTAATAAATCGAGATTCGAATTTCGACGATTTAATTTCCGATAGACACTTCCTTTATGAAAGCCAAAAACATTTTCTTTATTATAATCATGACTCTTGGTTTTTTCAATTTTTTTAGACGAAGACAAATTATTTCTAATGACCAATGTGTGTTGATGGCTATTAGGGGTGTGCGTCACAAATGATTAAGAAATTGCAGCACGTGTATATTCACTTCAAAGGAATTTATATTAAACTAGCTGAATTATCCGTCGTTGCTCGGATAAAATAGTGATTTGGTTAAATAAATTTTTCAATAATTTGTACTATCGAAGTTTGGCAAAAGAAAATAAACATTGAGGTTCATTCATCATCCACAATCCATCATCCACTATGCATCATCCACCATCCACCAAGGCGCAAGACAAAAAACCGCTCGTTAAATTCCCATCGAAGCAATCATAGTATCGCTACTAATACATAGATGGCAATGCCACAACGAACAATAATAGCTGTGTTTTTTTATTAGCGCCCGATAGCTGTATCCGGAGCAGCCAATTTTCTATGTCAAAACTTATATTTAGCGCGCTATTATTGCATGTAATTAATTTATTTAACTCTAAACTAAAATTTTTCATTCAACTTTTTAATTAAAAATCGATAAAAAAATAACTTGGCTCACTTATTTATCGGGAGCCGCTATCGGGAGCACTATCCATTTCAGGGTGAAACTTTAAATTTCCCTTGTTTTGTACAACCCTTAAATAAAATAAAACTTCAAATTTTGACGTATGTCAATTTTTTTTTTTATTTTGTATTCGTTTAGAAAAATGTACGAAATTCTTTTTAGTAAAAAAAAATTTTGTTTTAAAAAAATTTATAAAAAAAAAATTAAATTTATAATATAATTTAATTTTTATTAAAATTAAAGTACGCTACGTGATCAAATTATTTAGCCGCATACGTACGATGTATTGTTGCGACGGGGTCAGACCGATAACCATCGATTTTTGAAAATTGTACAATTATCATATGTAGAAAGTCGGGACGTGATCTAAATGCTATCGATGTGCTATCACAATCCACAATTTGCAATTTTGGACGAATGTACGAGCGCCGTTTCGGTCGATGTCGAAGGATGCATGTAGCAACAATGCCGAAAATCAGGAATCACATTATTCACCGTATCCCATCGTAAATCACTATGGAAACACCATGATTACTTTTTACAGTTCGAAGGACGTGGCGGTTATGAATTTGGGCCAATCAGTGGGGCAAAAGACGAGCGTGGGAAAATTTTCCGGTGGAAGAAGAACAATTTTAATTGCCTAATTTAATTTAAATTTATATCACTGTAAAATTTTAATCGTTAAAAAATTTTTAATTTTTGTACAGTTCTTGTGTTAGCGGATAGTCGTTCAATTTCATAACATGTATCTAAGGATTTAAAATACATAATAAAATCGTGAAAAATAAGGAAAACTTTAATAAATTATGTTTATAAATCAAAAATATTTTGTATATTGATAAGAAAATTTATTGAATTAAAAAACACGATTTCAACTGTTCATTAGTTTTTCTTGAACCGCGTTGAAATCGTACATTGTTTCGCTCATTGATGAACCCTTTTTAGGCATGGTATACTTATTTGTTGTGGTAAGTAATCGTGGGACGGGATTGCGAATCGCGGTAACACACTATTTATTAGTTCATGTGAGCATCTTCGTGGAAAAATAGTAGTGCCTCTCCGAAAAATTCATTGGCACATAGACGACATGGAACCTGATTAATTTCATCTTGTTCATCCAGAAAATATTCGGCTTAGGTTGAAGTTTGGGAACCTTCGTCTTTTATAAAATACTTATCGGAGCATGTGAGTTTTTCATTTGGTGGATCTTCATCTTCTTCAAGGCGCTCTTCGAGTTCGTCATCCGGTTCGGACGTTAAAAGTGGAGATTCAACATCTCGCGACTGTTTAGTTTGTGGTAAATCATATTCTTGATAGATAGGTTCTATTCAGGAGATGGACTGTCACATAAATTTGTTATCATTGGTTCTTCAGTGTGCTGTCTCTAAAGCAGAATTTTTGAAGGCATTTTGCTCAAGGTGATATCATCCTCCGTCTGTGATTTATCTTAACTGGATCGAATAATCGCTTATCTCCTCCGGGCATAAATTGTGCAATATTTGAAACAAATATTGTTGGGATTCGTACAGTAACGGGCCGCAGTGTTTTTTTTTGGTCTCGAATTAAGTGGCGGATCTTGTCTGCCCATTTCTGAGCTCTAGAAAAGAATAGTACATTGGATTAAAATCCGCTACCTACCTACAGGATCGAAATAATTCAATGGTACTTACTAATCCCCATTCTTTGGAAATTCGAAATAATGGACCATACGGTTTTTAAGTTGCGAATTATATCATGAATAGCACAACACCGTCTCGACATTTTCACACCCATAAATCCATTATCACTATCGCTGTCATCTATATTTATGTTACTATCACCTGCGGTTGATTACAGCATTCTGAAATTAAAAAGATCGTTATAGAGCGATTCCTTACTTAGATGGTTCCAGCCAAATACGTACTTATTCATGTCGCATGGCTTATAACTAATATTGTATTCCGTAAATATTGTCCTAATTTTAACGGGCCGTCCAGCTTTTTGTAAATCATAAAATAAAATTTCTCTTTCAACGGGTGTCCTCATTGAGTATAAATTCATTTGGTGTATTATCCCAGCACGGATTATCGTAATCAAATAAAATTTCCGAGTTATTCAATTCTAGCGTATTTAGAAAAGCTTCATTCCAACTATTCATATCGCTTAAATTCGACTATATACCGGCAAATACGGGATCCAAGAAAGATACCGTATCTAGTTTACCATTTATCATTCCTTTACACTTTGTTACGGTTGAACTTTGTAGACGACGCTTTTTTTGCTTTAGCTATAGCCCTTGCTTTTGGATCCTGCACATCATTACTACCCTCAGCAATTAAACTATCCGTTTCGGACATTTAATGAAATTCACGATAAAATTTAACTCATTTACAACTGTGGGCAACGATGTTTTGAATATTAATGACGTTCGAGAGGCTTTCGTTGGAGTAACATTTATATTTATAAGTATCACACAGGCACAGCACTCAAATTTTAAACTTAAAAAGTTATTCACTATAATTACTATTGTGAACAATTAAATATTAATTAAAACATTGTTAAATTATTTATTTCGCAATTTATTTGTTTTAAAATGTTTGCGATTTTTTTTTTTCAAACAACATAAACACAAGAGTAGAAATGTCATTCGACTGCATGAAGTTTACAATCAATACCACTACAATAATAGGCCGTTTTTCTATATAGAAAAATTACATGAGTTGGTGTAGGTAAATACAAATAAAAACATGGGCGTCATAGGATGAACAAAAAATTACATGGGACGGAAAAAAAATCTTTACTTGTCACACTAAATCTGGTTTATTATCTACAAACATAATTTATCTGAAGGATCACGATAAATATTGATATTTTGCGAAACGTTTCCAATAAAAATATTTCCCTACTGAGAAACTTTTCATTTACTAATTTACTGATAAAGCAACTACACAATTTTTCAATGACACGTGCGCGTATAAGTTTTTTAATTTCTCTTGGCTCTCGGCACTTGTATTATTTGTTTTGGTTTTGTTTCACGACATACAGTACCGAAGAAAAATAGTAAACTTAATTTCATACATTTTATTTGTGTAATGAATTTTAGATTAAAGAGTGTAATATTTTGTATGTTACAATAAAATTTTTATTTATATTCGATTGTTTTTTTAGTAATTATGTACAACCAACTAAATCACGCAATTGGACTTATCATTAGTATTGATTGATTAAAATTTGTTTTGGTTTATTACACCGTATTAATTAAAAATCAAGTTTTATTTGAACAAAAATAAAACAAAAATATTTTGTTGTCATACGCAAAGACGTACCCCCATCCCCTTCAACATATTTTGGTTTACTAAAAAAGTAAAAAAGCATGCAAGAGCGGCAGTATAAAATCTCGTATATTTTTGTTTTTATTTTATTTGTTGTTATGGTGTAAAACTAAGTTGCTGCTTTAAATGGAATATTATTAAATGAAAAGTTTTCTCAAAACAATTTTTTTTTAAATAATTCAATAACAAAATATCCCTATTTATTTTTGACAATGTATTATTCAATTTAACTTGAATGATACAAACTATTTATTAAAAATAATGAAATTGTTTTTTTGTTGCCATGTATTTTTGTTTCGTGGTGTATGGAATTCTCATTTCTTTTTGTATTTACATACACCATCAAAATTATTACAAGAAATGGCCTGTTATTGCAGTGGTATTGTTACAATTTAATTTTTTTGATTAGTAGCGACACCAGCGAATAATAGCTGCAGCAGTTTCAGTAGAAAATTTCCCTTCGGCGCCGGATAGTGCTCCAATATTAAAACACGGCTAATAAATTACAAAATAATAAAATGAAAATGGGAAATTTATCACACATCTGGTTAATTACGTACATGTTAAAAAATCAAGGTTTTTGTGCCAAAACTATTATTTTTGTGGTTGTGAAACATGCTATAATTTTAAGAGAAAGTCCACAACTAACAGAGAGCCAATGGAAAGTGGGGTTTACAAATTAACGTGCAATGAATGCAGTAAATTCTATATTGGACAAACGGGCAGATCACGAACAGATTTCAAGAACACACCGACGAACTCATAATACACGAAAAACATCATATCTTTCAAATTATGCTCAATCTACTTAAATATAAGTCCTGCTAGCCCCACACGTATA
Organism: Nephrotoma flavescens; assembly: GCA_932526605.1. NCBI lineage: Eukaryota > Metazoa > Arthropoda > Insecta > Diptera > Tipulidae > Nephrotoma > Nephrotoma flavescens. The sequence goes on along the minus strand of OW052221.1, from coordinate 281,957,847 downwards.
AAATAAACAATAACTAAGTGAAGATGTATTGGAAATTTTTTTTCCTTATTTTTTTTTTTGAATAACTAAGTATAGATGTGTATAAATGTGTTGGTGCAGAAACAAAAAAATGAACAAAACAAAATCAAATTTAGGTTGCATTGTTAGTGTAACCAACACACTCTTTGTCAGTTTTTTTTAAATAGGTATCTGTCAATGAGAACAGTAAGCACGACTTATATTTAAGTAGATTCTGGCTCAACATTTAGCCAATCAGAAACATTCATACTGAAACATCGATAACAATTTACATGTCATACAGCACATAAAGAAGAATAGCTACATGGATAGGGCAGAAGAGTTAGAAATATATAAACAACGGAACAACCCACTACTATTAAATGACAAAAACAACACCAAGCAAACAAGCTCTGCGACTTGCTCTTAAAATTATGGCATATTCCACCACCATGAAAATAATAATTTTGTCGCAAAAAACTTGATTTTTTGATGTACATTTTTCAAAATAAAGGACGAATGTTCGAAACCAGGTCATCTGACTATTTATTTTAAAGTGTATCACAATAAAGAAATTGTTAATTGTTAATAATTTATGTTTAATTTTAAATTAAAGTTTTGAATAAATATGCCGCGGACTTACAAAAATATGGAGTTATTCCAATATTACAGTACATACTTTAGTTTGTTTTACATGTGGGAGGTTTCCTTTCACCACTAGGATACTTCGGTACCCTTTACAATATAAAATAGTGCAGAATGATGCACAATGCATTTTCCTACTTGGGCCAAGTGTTATATAGTTTTGACTGATGCCGATTCTGGCAGGCGAATCATATACAAACGGTTTACTTCAAAATTGCTATAAAGGTGTTTTCGAGTACCAGAAATCGATTGCGGTGGATCTTAATTTCAGAAACATTCGTTTAGGTGGTCCTCCGGGGGCGACGAGTACTTTTATGAATTTTTTGTCAGCAGTCATTTGAAATGAAAGATGAAAGTGAAAGAAATATGAAAATCGCTGATGGGGTTTTTCGAGTAAGGATTGACCAGGAATCCATTGCCATATAGATTATGATTCCGAAAAAATTTGTTTAATAGGCATTCGGTGCTACTAGGGTCCCGCTTATTAATTTTTTTGGCTTCCACGATTATAATAAAAAGTGGTTTCCGGATGATAGGAACTGAATGCAATTGGCCTTGATTTAGAGCCAATTTTGTCAGAACGTTGTCCGGTGGGCCCTGCGGGTTCCTTTTATAGTTTTTTTCGGCTTGAACGGTATTTATAAAAATTGGTTAGTCGAGGATTTTAGAGTGCAAGGAGTCTATTGCGATGGGTGGTAATTTTGAGAAAATCCATTCGGATTGTCGACCGGTGAAACCCGGGTCCCGTTTTAAATTTGCTGGTTTAATTTAATTTGTTTTCAAATGCTGAAGAGAGTTTTCTACTTTTTACTAATTTTTCTTCTTAGCTAAAACGACTTTGATAAAAATTGTTTAAGAGCGGGGAGTAGCAGAGGGAAGGAAGATTAAGTGGGGATCGACCAAACGTCAATTGCAATAAGTTCTTTTAATTTGTTTCGGCTCGCACAAATAACATATAATAAAAATTAATTAAAAACGGTTTCAAAATGACATAAATTGATAGCGATTGGTCCTGATTTTGGAAAAATTTGATCTGAAGATCCTCATGGTGGTCCCTTACTTTAATTGTATTTCAGCACACACGGTTTTTATAAAAATTATGATGTGAAAAGGTTTTCGAATAAGTGCCAGTAGTCGGTTGCGATGGGTCTTAATTTCATAAAAATCTTTTACTTTAATTTTTTATTTTTTCGAATTGCATAATTTTTATGAAAATTGGAGGAGAAGCGTTTTCAAGTACCGATTGTGAGGAACTCTAATTTCGAGAAAATTAATTTATGAGATCATTCGGTGGAAGCCGTTTTAATTTATTTATTTTTTTTTCAGCCATGGCGATTTTAATAAATATTGATGGAGGAGGATTTCAAATGGCAGGAATTAATTTCAATGCGTTTTATTTTCGGTGAGGCTTGTGTTGGTTTTTTAATTTTTTCGGCTCAATCAATTTTGATAAAAAATTGCAGTGATAAAGTGTGTCTTATGCCAGGAAATGGAATGCAATGGGTCTTATTTTCTGAAAAATTAGTTAAGGGAGTACTTCGATGGGCACTTCGTTTTCGATGGCGATGTCTCAACTTCTTTTAACATATTTGCCTTGAACTGATCGGATTGTTCGAATGTGTTCGAGTAAATTTGTAGTTTGCTTCACGATACGGCTACGCAGAATGATCTGTTTCAGTCACAATACTGTGACAATATTGAGAACACGCTATCAAAAGTTTTGGAACCAGAAGCTCATCGCCCGGAAATATAGCCAATCAGCTGCTTGATGCTTAAGCAATACAATCTTACTTATTTTTCTGTCCCAGCTTTCAGTAATTCGTAATTTGTTCCAAAAATCATTTAGAATCTCATTGCAAAAAATGGTGAAGATTTGTTTCAGTAGGCATATATTAGGAATTGTCGTTTTCGGCGAATTGTCGTTTTATGTGAACTGTATAGGTTTTAATGAATTTGAATTTTCGAAGAATTGTCGTGTTTTAACGAATTGCTATTTCGGTGATTTGCTTATCAGTAAATTGTCGTTTTTGCTTAATTACTTTTAGATAAATTCTGAGAAAATTTTAATGGCTCTATAGGTTAAAAGGAAACCTATGTCCCTCGGGTCATGTGCTTGAGACATCTTTAAAGCTTCTCATTGAAACTCCCATACACCAATCCTCGAAGACTCGATAGAAGGAATTCCAATTTCTATTCCACATAGCCATAGTTCAAATCTTCAATTTGGAAGAATGTAACAATATGTCATCAAAATTGACCACAGTCGGATAAGAATAAGTTCTGTTGGATCAGCATCCAAATTCCACAAGGTAACGAAATTTCTTCTCGAACGGCTAGATTTTGTCTAATTAAAAAAACTTAAAAATATCATATGTCAGTTACCGTGGCACTTAGGACATCAGTTATATGCGGGATGAAAGCTTCCAAAAAACTCCCCCAATCAGTCATAACGCGCCAAACACTCTGTATATCCGAATCCAACACTTCGTCGAAAATACAACTTCGCCAAAGATTTGGACACAGTCTTAATTTAGCAGAATAAAAGAAAATCCTAAATTTTATTTTTGTAAAAAGTACTCGTATTTTAGATTATCTGTACTGACTCACCTCCTAATTTAATTAAGTTAGTATCCACAAATAAATCTCAGTTTGACAGTTCTATAGGAGTACATTTTTATATAGTTTTGTGTACAAGGTAAACGAATATTTGTCCAACTCTTTCCATTTCTGAAGGAGCGTGATAATATCAAACTCGTTCTATGTCTAACTCTAATAAAAGCAAATCACTTTTATTTATCTTCGTTTATTTTGTTTATTTCTAAAAAATATTTTATTTATTTAGTTTTTTTTTTGTTATAAATTTTTATGATTAAATATAAAATGAGAAAATACTTAGACAACATAATAATGATACTTCTTCACTTTTACGATTTATACCCACCCCCTCGAACCATCTAATCACTGTTTTTTGCGTTAGTCGTTTTGTTAATTTTTTATTGAGTACAATTTGTTTTAAAGTTAATTTAAAAAAAAAATAAAAATAAATACAAAATTTTGATGAGTTAGGGAACCAATTTAAATTGTTTAGTTAACATAAAAAATATATTTAAGTTTCTTTTCTTTTTATCATTATTTTCATTATTACGAAACAAACAACAAAATATTTTTAATATTCGAACATAATAATGGGGTCGGGGCGGGCGTAGAGCAGACTAAGTTTCTTTGGGAAAATGGGAAGAAAATAATACAAATAATGAACTAGATGTAGAAGAGAAATAAATTTCGATATTTTTTTGGTACTGTATTAATGCATCAGGGTTTCATAGACTTTTTGTCGAGTATATCTAAACAATTGTGACGGTTTAAATGTGTACAAAATACATCGATGAATCCTTGCTTGGTGCATGTGGTTCATAATATGTTTCGTGCAACAAAATCATCCGTTTACGGTTTCACCATACAGTATGATAACCAGAGTATAATAAATATGTTGATACCGACCAAATGGCATAGTGGTTAAAGCTTTTGCGTGTTTGGATCGTGAGGGACCGGGTTCGGATCCCGATACTGGCAGGACGCAAAAAGGTATTCTCATCCACATATTACGACCTGTGGAAAACTCATGTGACGACCCATCTTCCATATCAAGTGCTATAGGCTGGCGTAACGTAGATTAGACCTACAGCGGTACGTCTTCGATTTGGTAAGCAACTGCCTAAGGTAGAACCGGAAAAACGAACCGTGAAACAGCTGGGAGTGCTTCGGCCCCAGAACAGGTTGCATCTTGGTAACAATTTTGGAGCAGTAGCACAGAAGTAGCAGACGAGAGGTGCAATAAGTAATAACTAATGTTTTCTCATTCTAATTTTGCTCAGTATCGACCAGATCAATCTTAACAAAACAATCAATTTGACGGTTGACGAGGATCAATCAACGTATACCATAGTTGGGATAATTGTTTGAATAAAAGCTCGTTGATAGTCTATCTCATCCGGCCTGCATTGATGTAGTGAAGAGTGCCGAAAACAATGACATAGAACAAGTAACGTACGGTTGTATGACACAAGGTGTCACAAGCATATTTAGTCGAGGAACTGGGCGCACTTTTTAAAGGGGAAGCCCTGGAATGGTATTGGATTTTATTGGAAGGAATGGTTTTGTTTCGCGAGCAAGACTTGAACAATTGAAGGCAATGCTATTAAAAACTGCGATAAAGTTTTCAACAACCATTTCAGAAGAAGATTTGCTAAGATTCGTGAAAAAGAATATTCGCGCCCAGGGGCCCTATTCTTGAAATCGGTGAAAATTTTCATAATCGGAAAACAATTTACTATGAAATTCTTTATATTACTAAAATTTTTCACCGGCTACTTTAATCATTTTTTCAAATTTATATGCAAGTTTTCTATTATTTGGTAGAAATCTTACTAAGCGAATAATTCCTTATCGATTACCCAGTCGGAATTTTTCCCTTAGTATAGGGGAAAATTACGTGTCTTAATTTAAAAAAAGGTAAGCCCGATTACGAAAATTTCCACCGATTTCAACAATAGGGCCCCCGATCTACAATTTCATTTGCAAATTGCCCTGAAAGGTTTTTCCAATTACCCAAGAAATTCGTTAAAACCCAACAAAGATGACGATTTTGATATTATTTTGTCAATATGAGGAATAGAACTCAAAGTGGGCTCAAACGTTACTCCCAAGTCTGTGATTTATGAGTTGATATGGTTATCCATATTTTCTTTTTTTGTGTATTTTGTCACTTATAAATGTTTATAATAAAAAACCGTAGTTATTTTATTTTTTATTTTTATTAAAAATTACCTTATAGCATTGTGTTTATAATTATATAGAGAAATCATGAGCTTAAAAAAAACTATTACAATATCACCTCACCAGGAGCGCGACATACAACATTTAATACTTTCAATGTATTTGTGTGATTCCACGTTTTCTATAGTATACGAAACAAAATAGTATTTTAAATGTTTTCTTTTTAGTATTCTATAGATGTTGTTGTTGTTTTTTGCTTTTTATTTTATTTTTGTAATGAAATTTTGTTTCGTCGTTTTTTTATAAACCAGCATAAAAAATAAATTACAGTTGATAATTGTATGAGAAATTTCATTCAACTTAACACAATATAAAGTTTAGTTTTTGCATTGAATTTTGCATAAAAAGCACCCAAGACTGTTAAAAATAAGATATCGTTTAAACATACTCGTAATAAGAAATAATATTTTTAACGTGCCTAATATTGGATTATTGATTTATGAACTTAATGGCAATCTACTCGCGAACAGCTTCTTTTGAAATGTTAAAATTCGTTGTTTATATATGAAATTCTGGGTATCTCGATTTATGTTTTCACAGTCTAAGAATTGATTGCTATTTTATCTGGGGTCCAAAAATTAATTATTTTGTACCGGCTGCGTACTAAGCTTCATTTTTTTCAAAGTAAATGATATTTTTTAAGTATATAATGGCAAATTGCATTCTATTTGCCCATTCCACACAGGGTGTGAAATAAGCAGCTAGCAGTGAACAGCTCAAAAATAGATGGTCTGGTGGTGGGATCCATGACACCATCAATACACTCTTCATTACACCGGCCATTAGAACGGAGGAGAATTTGGAGTTGGTTTCCTCATCCATCGGCGCGTTTATCATCATATCATCGATTTCCCGAGTAGTGGCACGCAATACAGTCAGCCTTAACCACCGCGGCGCAAAACACTATCGGAAGACCTCCGAGGTTCGATGATCAAAGTCGCCTGGTCGTTGAAAATAAACGAAAGCTTCGCAACACAAGAAGCACTCAACACAAGAAGCACTCAAGCAGAATATCTCTGCGGTAGGAAAGCCACGACTAAATACATTCGACAAAAGAAACGCGATCATATGAGATCATGCATTGAAAACAGCAGCTTCAAAGCGGAAATAGGAAATTCTAGGGACTGTTTTGCCCATGCCAGGAATCTCATTAAAGACGAGAATATTATCGGATTCATCAAGTCCAATCGAGTTAGATGGTTTGGTTACCTTACAAGGTCCCCACAACATCTGATGACCAATAAAGTGTTCCATCATCAACCAGCCGTTGTGCGTCGTAGAGAAAGACCCCAACTGCGCTGGCGTGACGACGTCGAACAAGATCTTCATTTACTATGATGTCGAAACTGGAGGATGAGAGCGATGGAACGAGACGGATGAAGTCCCATAGTACGGGCGGCAAAATCTATTTATAGAAGGTGAAAGCCAGAGAGGGAGACAGCTCAAAAATAGAACACACAACAAGAAATGAAATAAAAAAAATTTAAGGCCATTTTTGAGATGTCTCTCGGAGCGAGATGGACCAAGAAGAATGGAAGGCGATTGTACAGACAGCAAAATTCCCTGTTGAGATTTAATAGTTAGCGAAAGAAGAGAGAGGGGAGGGAGCAGATATAACAGAGTAGGGATACAAAAAAAAAATTAAAATAATTCTACAAATTAATAATACCAAGAAAAATAAAATAAACTTTATTTTCAATGCTAAGTTTAATTAAAACTAAAATACATAATAATTGCTTAAATTAAATTCAAATTCATAAATATTTTTTCAATCTTCCCTTCAATTGTTGAAAACCATTGTTAGCTTTACTGCTGGAAGTATTAAGTAACTTCTTTTTTTTATTTGAAGGCCTATTAGTTTGCCGAACTTTTAATATTTTATTTTTAATATTATTATCTTTAAGAGAATTATTAAAGTGTTTAACAGTAAATCTAATTAAAACTTTTACAATAAAATTTAAAATTTCATCTTTATGAGATTGGCAATGACTGAAGAATTCTTTTTTACTAGATATAACGGAAATCATATTAATTGAGACGCGTGGCTTAAATTTAAAATGTTTGAAAAATTTATCGAATATTAAAACGATTTCCTTTAAATCGTTTTCAAACATATCTGACGGTGTAGTCAAACTTCCGCAAGGCAAGCCTTGTTTAGATGATTTTGATTTGTAAGCACGTAAATTAATCAATTTTGCCGATTTTTTCTCCAAATTATTAATTTCTTTAAAATAATTTTTGCACAATATACATTTATTTTTAAAAATAAATTTATGCGCAAACCATCCAGCGACATATGCATTCGCACAGTTTTTTAAAGCAACACACTTAACAATTTTATTCTCGTTAATAATTTCGAGAATGTCTTTTATTTCATTTTCCTCGTCGTCTTCTATCGCGGCTTCAATAGTCTCCAAATCAATATCGTCATCATCTAGTTCACGGATTACCAATGCGTTTAATGAGGTACACGGCATTTGTTCTAATAAATTAATCGAATTGGAATATTCATATCCACTTAGGTTAGGCGACTTGAAATTTTGGAAACAACTTAGTTTGAGGTTGCTACATACTCGAAAGGCCGAAGGATTTTTTTCATAGCTGCCTCTATTTGTGCGAATCATTGAAATATTATTTTCAATAGGATCTTGATTTAAATGGGATGTTATTAAAAAATGCTGTTCAGGATCCTTAGAAACGTAATACCATAAATTTAGCACACCATTAATGGTTTGTTGAAGGCCTGAAAAACAATACGGAAAAGTCATTTTCCCTTCAGATTTCCAAAAATATATTTGTTGTGACGCATTTTTCAAATTATCAAGAATATCTAGTTGCTCTTCGGAAATTGCATTTTTATCTGGATTTGATGCAAACCTGCTAACACTATTTAAATTATCAAAAAGCTTATTGAGCCATCCAATAAATGTAGCTGTTGAAATAGCAGTATTTTTTTCAGCTTCAGTGAAAAAATCATTAGCGATTGCTGCAAAAATACCCATAGATACTCCTTTGCTGAATACTTGGGTAGCTAATTTAACAGACAATTTTTGAAAAGCATTTGGTTTTATATGCTCCCTCGTCAATTTATAAAAAACTTTAATTGTGCCCTCATCAAAATCGAATATTTTTTCTAATATTTTCCAAGAAACTCTACCGAATTGTGTTAATATATCTGCGTTAATTAATCTATTTCTAATACTTTTGATCAAATGAGGTACATCATATAGAAGAAATATATTTTTTTCATTAAAAACAAAGTAAGGCTTTGAAATCGAAGCACCTAAAATATTATAAGCACTTCTGTTGTTACTACCTTGGTCACAATTTACGGCACATACATCAAATCCCAAAAGTGTTATTTCTGAAATGCAATAACAAATAATTTTATGCAGATCTTTCCCACTAACATTTCCAATATAGATGCCTAAAGATTGTTTCCAGTTGCTATTTAAACCGCGAAGCATAAGAATTAGAGCATGAGTTGCAATAACATCTTTACGACCTAGATGCCCGTGATCCAAAAATCCATAGATTATGTCTTCTGATGATATAAATTCTAATTTCATCTAATAATAAAATACATTTTTTGTTTATGTTAGATAGTTGAGCGCTTTTAATGCGGAGCAAATCAATAACACTCTTCATTAGTCCCGGTGAAAATGGAATATTGGAATGCCACCTGCGAATGGTTGATACTGATGGCAATACAAATTCCAACTCAAGAAGGTATTTGTAAAGTGCAGGAGATTTATAATAAAATTTTAAAAACAGATCTCGCTCTTCGTTTTGCCATTGAGATTTAGGTTTATGGCGAATCTGGGACAATATAAACGTTCTGACCGGATCATTTTTACTGCTGAATATTTCATTTATTTTTTCGGTAACCATATTTTCTAATGGCTCCAATTTCTTTTTTTTTGGAGATAGAAAAATAAAGCGCGGAATTTTGGAACGAGGAGAATTTATTAAAACCTCTTTTGAAACATAATGCACTTCAGGAAAATGTTCTTCTTTAATTTCTAGATTTTCATTATTACTGTTAAAACAAATATTCCGTAGCCGGTTTGAATAAACTTTCAAATTTGGGCTGGGTATAGGTAAATTTCCTTCCAAAGACAAATGGTAGTCTTCAATAAACGGCGAAACTGTTTGCATATGTGTGGTATTCTCATCTGAGCTATTTCGAAGATTTTGCAAAGAGGTTTCTTCTAAAGAACGTTTTCTTCTAGTCGCGGTGATAATTTTTATATTTGAAACACTTAGCAAAACAATACATTCACTGTCCATACTGCTAAGGTCACACGCACAAATATTGGGATAAGGAATAGGATAAACATTTTTATTTAACATTTTTTTGGTACCTAAAACACGAATATCAGTATCGTAAAAATGATTCTCACAAAATTTTATTGGTGATTTTGAAATTTCTGCAATTGTTCTAAGATTTTTGTTGCCAGAATGTTTAATCCAAACATTTCTTCTATTATCATTTGGCAAATTAAAATACGACAAAAAACTTCCACTTCTAGAAATATTTAAACATCCTTCGTAAACACAAGGATAGGAAGACATAATTACTTTAACAGAAAAGTTTTTAATCACTTTAATTTAATTCTTAGGTCACACAAATTTATTTCAATCCTACAATAACTCGAATGTAACTGAATGCATAAAAATTAATCTACCAATAAAACAAAAATATAAAAATACTAGAAGAATGCACACACACTACACACACATATTTCGAAAAATTTACAACTTTATAATTGTAAAAGCGATATTGTACACACGACCACGAATACTATCCTAGTCAAACGAAATCCAATATAAATTTGTAATTGTATAATCTTGCGTTGCGAGGCAACGAAAATGAGGAAAAAAATCATACGAAATTACCGTTATGAATGAGCACGGTGATATACTGATACATATGCAATACAAATGATAATGTAATATAGTAAAATCTAAAAAATAAAAATGTTAAATCGTGTATGGAGTGGTATCTATTGAGGTAATATTGTACTTTCTAGTAATTCCACTATTTATTATAAACACAATGCTTATAGTAACAATGATTTATCGAGGAACATAAATCATTGTTACTATAAGGTAATTTTTAATAAAATAAAAAATAAAATAACTACGGTTTTTTATTATAAACATCTGTGATTTAGTTGTTATTGAACACGGTCAGATAGGTATGACCCCACCCAATTAACAAATTTTTCAGATAGTCCAACTTGAGCTTATGTATGATGATTTGGTGTGGAACAGAGTCAAACGCTTTTGTGAGATCAACAAAACCGACATCAAGTTGACTCTGCGAAACAAATGTATCAACAATTTTACGTTGAAACTCAATAAGATTGGTTGTTGTGGATCTACCTTTGAAAAACCGTGCTGAGATGTTGAAATGCAATTCTTTATGTTGAAAGAAATGTACCTTGCCAATATGGCCTCAAAGAGCTTAGGGGTTTATGATAAAATAGAGATACCTCTGTAATTGGCTACATTAGAACAATCACGGAAACGATCGTGGAAAAGCTGAAGTATTTACAGATTTTTCAAATAATAATTTCAAGTGAAACAAAGTTGATATTTTAACAATTTCAAAATATACGAAGAAACTCCGTCCGGACCACAACCATTTTTGAAAGCGTTCAATGCAACACTAATTTCAGATTCGGACACATGTCGAACATCAAATTAAAAGGGACATTTAGAATTCTAGTTAGAATTAGTGATCATCACCGATCATTCAAGCCTCCAGCGGCTAAAGTCTATAAAGGACCTCTCGGATATATTAGCTCGCTGGAGCTCGAAACTACAGGGGTTTGATTTTGAGATTCAGCATAGCAAAGGTGCAAAGGAAATGTGGTTCGGAAGCTCTCTCCCGAATAAATGTTGAAGAAATATAATAATAAACGATTTCCCAACGATGGGTTTGCCTTTGCACATAAGCCGAGCTTATCAAATTTTTCGAAAATCAAGAACGAAGTTTTCGTCAGATCTTCCTAATCAGTTGTAACGACTCTTAATGGCCTATAGTTCCAAGTTTTTTGAATTTATAGAATTCGATTGAATTGTCTGCCATACTAACTCCTAAATGTTGATTATGATATTGAGTGAGTCGAAAATGATGAAGGTGATCGTGTAAATTAATACTATCGATCGATAAGGCAGTTCGATCAGATTGGAAAATAAATAGCATGTGGTCGATACCGCAGAGAATGAAAATTGGCCTAGCCAAATTGAGACAAGTTTTTTTTGTTGGATTTTTTTTGTAGCAAAATGAAAGAATTTTAGGTTTTATTAAGTCAGCTTTTGGTTTGATTGCGAGATATGAAGTTGGTTTATGATTTGATTTTTATTTAAAATTATGTTAAGAAAATGGTGAAACAAAAACTTTTTCTAGAAAATTGAGTGTTATCGAAAAATTTACTATTATATTGTAATTTTATATAAAAACTGTTTAAACTTTAAGAAATAATTTAAGTAAATTGGGTATGCAAGTATCGCATGTCTTAGTAAATCAGTTGATAAATTACAAACCAAAATAAATGAAGAATTTGAATGAAATAAATAAAGTGACAAATCAATAAAAAAAATCACACAAACTACACTCTCTCTCTCTCTCTCTGGCAAAAACGAAATGAAACGGAATGAAACGAATTCATTCCTCTTGATCGACAGCCAGTATTGGCTTGTGTGATGAATACAACATCTGTCTTCGCCTCTAAAGATTCGCCTCCCCAGAACATGCACGATCCACTGCCATACGAGAAACGTTCTTCAATGCAACATTGTGCATATCGCTCTTCTTGTCTTCTGTATACTCTTACACGTCCATCGGTGCCAAATAAACACATCCTGCACTCGTCAGAGAATAAGACTGTTCTCCATTCTTCTTCTGTCCAATTCAAATGCTCTCGGGCGAACTGAAACCGGTTGGTCGGTGGGCTGTGGTCAGTTTCGGCCCATTTACTGGTATGTGTGTAATCAGATTAACTTCTCGAAATCGTCTTCTAACTGTCCACCGACTACCTTCGACTTCACGAACTTCTTGGAGCCGCCATTCCAGTTGAACCGCATTCATACGGCGATTTCGCAACGAAGTTGTTACAAGAAACCGGTCATCACGCTGTGCTGTAGCACAAGGTCGGCCAGATCCTTGTCGCCGTCTGAAGCCACCAGTTTCATGATATCTCTGGCACACTCGACGAACGGAAAATTGGCTCGAATTTAGTTGTAGAGTCACTTCACTTTGGTGCTGTCCCGCATAAATTAGTGCCACCACTTGTGCGGCTACCTCTGGTGTGGTATCCATTTCTTTGCTCCGGTTGAAACATAATCAATAGAGGATAGTTCAAGCTAAGCGTCGATATGCGAATGATCACATTTGAGAGCGAAATATTTCATGGCATGCTATTGTGTTGATCTTGTTGAATTATTTTTAGAGTTAAATTCGAAAGCCTGCTATATGCATTTGACAAAAAGTCACTTTGTTGGCATGGTACAAACACAAGAAAGGTACCACTGGATAGGTATTGCAATAGACTTTGAATCTGCATTAAAAAAAATTAAACAAATATTGGGTTTTTTTGATATTTTTGAACTTTTGTGGAAAATTGAGCAATGTGTAATTTTTTTACACCCAAATGTATTTCTACAGGCTGTTCATTTTTTTAGGCCCCAATTGGGAATCTAAAATAAAAGCTCAAAAAAAGCTATTAAATGTATTAATTAAAAATTGAAAACCTATTAGAAGTTGTAGGGGTAGTCTAGGATCTTAAAAAGTGGGTATCTAGGAAAATAAGTTGGTTCCAAATGGGTTGAAAAACTGAAGATTCATCATATTTATCTCAGCCGTTTCATATACTAACAGAGACAAGCAACAAGAATTCAGCTGGCTTAAGTTTAAACAAGGACATAATTATTATTGAAGCGGTCATGCTCAGCCAACAGCTCAAGAAAACTGCTTTATCAAACTCGATGGACTCTGTTAATGTTGGACATCATATTTAACATTACGTGGCGATTTAGGCAATGGTGACCATCGGAGTCGCTTTTATAGTAGCCCGGTTAATCGCGTTAAACTTGGTATTCAGGGCTCGTTCTTTATCAAAATGATCGCACTCTAAAAATTTGGAGTACTGCGTGTACCACCGGCTACGAACCCCTGAACTACACACAATTGGACTATATTTTGTATACATAACTCGTGTACATACTTTTATAAATATACAATATATATATAAATTCTATATACTGCATAAAAATTTTATTATTTTGTGAAATTGGAATGATTAAGATTTATTGTTAGACTAAACAAAAAAAAAAAAAAAATCTCGATTTATAACCCCCAATTTATTATTATCTTGTCATCTATGAAATATATGGGAGCAAGTTTATCTTTAGGGAGTTCTATAAGATAATTTCGTTTTCGTGAAATGAAAGATTAATTTTTCCTTTTGTTCCGTTCTGTATATACACATAGTTGTTCTGGGAATCCATACGATCTCTCTTGTGAGGCGTTTTTGTGTACTCGTATACTATGTAGCGAGAAATAGTTTTGAGTACACACCGTAACCAGAAGTACGAAAAAAAAAATCTGTCATCCCCTGTATACATTATTTTTAATAATATAGCGATGAATTGTGGCCTGCGCGCTTTTATATCCAATATCAGATTTTTGTGTGTTGAAAATAATTTGAAATGGGGAGTCATAAGTCAAAATGTTTGTTTGTGTGTGTGTGTGATAATTATTTGTCGTAGACTTTTAATAGACATGGCTACAAGATAAATATCTTGCGATAACTCTTATCTTATGTACATAGTGTATCACAAAGCATAGCAACCCACACGCCTTACTAAACGTACAAGGATAATAATGAAATCGGTTTTCGATACCTTTTTCTAAGATGTATGTGAGAGGTAAATAAATTATTGTAGGAGGATTATTTTATAAATATATAATTTCAAATATGAAGAACACTGATTTTTCAGAATTTTTAGTTTTAAACATTTTAAGCCGATTTCTCAATTCTCGTAAAAACATATTAACTTCGGGGATTTTGTGTTATTGATAGCACGGTATTATAAACAGAAAATTGATTTACAAAAATTACCAAAGAGGATTTGGGATTTCTAGATTGATTCATTCCAAGAATTTCGAATTAATTACGGATACTCTTCATTATATACGTAATTAGGATTACAATTTTTTAAGATCAAAATATTATTATAAATGTGGTTAAGTAAGATTAATTTTAGAAAACTTCAAGATAAATTTTATACTTTAAAATACTATACTCATATCGCATTGGGTGGTTACTCAGATTTTCAAAAGGCTCTCGATGATGATCCTTATCTAAAATTGTTGTTTAGATATCCGTTCTACGATAAATTTCAGTTTCGTTTTTCACATATATATGTTGTTACCAATAGCATCTCTATACCAACAAAAGTTGAAGCTAATGCCAATTATACACTCGCGAGCAACTATATCGACTCAAACCTGCAGCAATCAAAGAAATGCGATTTTTTTTTAAAACGGCTTAACCGATTTTCACAAAAAAATATTTAAGCCTTACTTTAAAATGATGCTATTTTCATGAAAATTGCTACAGTACTTTTTTCTACAATGAATTTTGAATAAAAACACAACAAAAATTGATGATTATGAAAAAATAATATTGGCAATATTTAAATTTAAATTACAACAAAAAATTCAAGCAAAACTAAAACAATTTTATTGGTTAATACTTAGTATTGCCCCCCTAGCGTCTATAACGGCTCGTATGCGGCTCTCTATTGACCTTATTAAGGTTTTGACAAAGACTTGGAGATCATACACCATACTCTTTTATGTATGTGAAATTGGCCCGAAAAAATTGGGTCTTTGCTTAATCTGTAATATTTTCAGGCTGGCACGAAAAACTTCGAAAACTTGCATTACCATTAATTCCTATCCCGATTTTCAAATTAGCTTAATTAATTAATTTTTAAATTAGCGTATACTACAACAACATTTTATTTTACAAGCCAACACTAGAAAATATAGAGTAAAATTTAATGAATAAATATATAATAAGATGCTGTATAAGACAGCGGAAATTTGACAGCGGAAAATAAGAGATTGCACTACGCGCCGCAAGTGGCAGCACTATCACTAAAGAGACCCGCGGAATTTTTTTATTTATTATTTATATATTTTTTCACTAAATAAAACATCTCAGCGGAATAAAATATTAAAAGTGATCCTTAAAATGGCAAATTGATTGATCTCCGAAAAAAAGGAACTCAGAATATGAAATGTTGAAATTTAACAATATTCCGTTTTTCCGGCATTTCTTAAACTAGTAACCAATACTTTCGGTTGTTTTTCTAATAGCTTAGGCAATACTAAGACTATATGGAAAATTTGTAGAATAATTCATGGACTAAAATTTTTACTAGATTTTTTTGATTTTCTGCGGCCATATAAGAATTTTCAGTTTTTGGCCAATATTTCAAAAACCTCCACTAGTAACCAATACTTTCGGTTGTTTTTCTAATAGCCTAGGTCATACTGAGACTATATGAAAAATTTGGAGAAAATTCATGCACCAGAATTTCTTGATTATATTGTCAGTTTTTGGACAATATGTATCTCAAAAACTTCCACTAGTAACCAATACTTTCGATTGTTTTTCTAATAGCTTAGGTCATACAAGAAAATTTGGGGGAAATTCATTTACTAGAATTTTCACTTAAATTTTTTTATTTTCTGCGTCCAAATAAGTTATTTTCAGTTTTTGGCCAATATATCAAAAACTACTACTAGTAACCAATAGTTTCGTTTTTTTTCTTATAGGTTAGGTCATACTGAGATTATATGGAAAATTTGGAGAAAGTTCATGGACTAGAATTTTCACTAGAATTTTTTGTTTTTCTGCGGCCATAGAAGTTATTTTCAGTTTTTGGCCAATATCTCAAA
This sequence comes from Nephrotoma flavescens, assembly GCA_932526605.1. NCBI lineage: Eukaryota > Metazoa > Arthropoda > Insecta > Diptera > Tipulidae > Nephrotoma > Nephrotoma flavescens. The sequence goes on along the minus strand of OW052221.1, from coordinate 281,941,388 downwards.
AACTTCTACTGTAACCAATACTTTCGCTTGTTTTTCTAAAAGCTCAGGTCATACTGAGACTATATGGGAAATTTGGCGAAAATTCATGGACTCAGGATTCAAGATGGCCTACACTAATTCTCGACGGTGCCCGAAGTCTCAAGCAATCCTTGTAAAAACACTCATAGGAAAATTTTTAATTGGTATTTTTTTCAGAATCTTACGTAATACATATCATTATACTCGTATTTTGAATACAAAGTAATTTTTTGTAATTGTCAGTAAATTCGCGTTTCTTATACATATTATATACCTACTCATTAAATTTTATTTTGTTTTTAGTTTTGGCTTTTAAAATCAAATCTTGTTGTAGTATATGCTGATTACGGATTAAGCCAAGTCCATTTTTTCGGGCAACTTTTCGGGCCAGTTCCACATCGGTTACACCTCATCCAAAGCAATGTTGAGGTCACTGAGGTTAGATGGTACCAAATTTCTAGGTCAGATCCTAATGGAGGATCATATGGAGACATATATTGCACTCGGCAGTGAATAGAATGTACCTCCATAGCTCGATACTCCAAAAATCGAGTCGCTCTTTGCGGTGGCGTACTGAAATGTTTGGGCCTCTAGCGAGCCTTTTTGAAGTGAGGTTTGCTTCCTTTAAGCGTTTTCTTACTGACCATCGATTAATAGCTCGTATTTATTTTAGCTTCAGCGATTTCGCTGTAAAATAAGAACAATAAATTGTTTGCACCTCTGAGATGTGCACCGATACTAGTTGGTATATGGTCTCCGACTGAAGGTACAAGTTCCATGAAACCTTCTGGATACTCTCGAGACAGCAGATTGGCTCACGTTTAGCTGACGAGCGACTTCGCGTTGATTGCGTCATTCTTGCAATAAAGCCATGGTTTGAGGAAACAACAAATAAAACTGGAAGAGATCTGTTCAGGTCAGCGTCTGATATGTATAATGGACTGATATGGCAAATATCGGTCAACGTGGTATTATTACTACATTTGCTTTAATTTGAAAAGTACTGTATAGATTTTAATGACAAAGTGTCCTTGCGTAAAGATAAAAAACTAAGCTGTCAAAAAATGTTGTTTTACGAAAATTGGTTAAGCCATTTTAAAAAAATAAAATGCGTCTTTTTGTATGCATTGAGGTATGAGATTGGGTTGCTCGCGAGTGTATAGTTCTTGAGTTTTTAACATTTATTTGTTTAAGAATATTTGCTTTTCTTATATGCGTCGAAATGTTGATAGTGAAATACATACTCGTAGAGTCTAAACAAATGGCTTGTGTGCGATATACACTGAAAAAATATTTTTTTTAAGGCATACAAACAAATGCCGCACACTGCGCTAATATACTGTTACGAATTCTACTCTACACAAGCATGTCACTTGGTGGTCGAGCGGTTAAGGTATACACGACCAACTGATATCGACCCAGAGATCGCGAGAGACACACGTCGTCATTCACAATAAAACGAATAATTTCGAAAACCGACGAATATATCCGTTTTCCTTCCTACCCACACAATTGTGTGGGTGAGGCAAAATAATCATGTCAAAAATTTAGTTTTGCTTGTGTTTTGAACCAATTTACACATTTATGCATTCCTTTCTAACTTATTTTCGTCCGAGAAAAAAACACTATATACACACACAATTGTGTTGGTTGTACTTCAAATCAAGTGAAATTTTTTATCAAAAACGCAACTACATACTATGATTTTTTACTCACACATTTGTGTGGTTCGGACTTTAATTGAGCCTTTTTTTTGTAGAAAAAAGGATATAGAAGGACGAACTATATAGGCGTGAACTATTTGGGACGCAGACACTGTTGTAATTTAACCAGTAAAGGTGGATTCAGTGTTGCGTTCTTTCGTTCCTTCCTTCGTTTTGAAATTTTTTTAAACAAATTTCATTGGTTAAAAATGACGTTTTTTTTCTTGTGAATTATTTTCAGCAACTTTGAATGATTTAAAAATAATTTAAGGAAGGAACGAACGAACGCAACATTGTATCCGGCTTAAACTGTGCATGTTGAAAAGTAAAAAGTGGGAAAGTAGTCAACAGTAAAAGTGAACAGAAAAAGAGAATTAGTGACCAGTAAACGAGTGAAATAAATATACTGCAAACGCCCGAAATTCGTAACAATTAGGATTTTGAGCCATGACTGAGGATGCTAAAAAAGGAGGGCGAATATCACGAGTATTTTAAAGGGCAGCTCCAAGCTTATTAAATGACCATGGATCCAGAAAACGGAAAACTAAGTTCTACCAGTTTTGAGAGGCGTAAGCTGGTGGAAGAGAAAAATACCTATAACATACGACTTAGGTTATTTTTAATTGTCATGTCACGAGCACTTAAAATAATTCAACATTTGATTTATAAAAACTATATTTTATTGTTATTAATTATAAAATAAATTTAACATGACGGTGTACCCGCTGGTGGTGGTATGGTGAGCAATCCTGCGACGTATCTTCTATGACGAGTGGTAACCAACTGATTTATATTTTTTGGTTATCTCATTGGCATACTAAAAATTTAAACATCAACAAGCAATCAACTATAGCATGTTGCTTAGTCGTAGTCGTGTCGTGTTACATCTGCGTCGTTTCCGATCCTTGGGTATGAGTATGTATTTGTGTTTGTAATTGGTTTTATTTCGTTTGGGTGAATGGTTGATAAACGTTATATTTTGATATGTGCGATTAGAATATTGTCGGCCGAAATATTCTAACCGCTACAACCCCAAGAGCACCGTTAAAATCACACAACTAGGGCTTCGAGCTTCGAAGTCAGTGGTGCGTCCTGATATGGTTTGTGCTCTTCCAATAACATTATCCAGAAGGTGGTTGAAACATCGGTTTATCGTAACTGGAATAATTGATGAATGTATCATCGGACTAAATGTTATGAATCAATACGAGATGATCGTAGAATTGAATAACCAGGTATTAAAATGGCACAGTGTAGAAGTACCCCTTCAAATAAACAGAAGTGAACAAAATGCATTGCGAGTTATAGTCGAAGACAGGGTCGAAATACCACCGAGGTGTCAGAAAGTCATCTACACCAATATGAGAATTATGGTTCCCGCAAACACCAATAACATGTTGCTGTGTGCGAGAACCTTAGTGGAATTCCAGCCGGCCGTACCAGTACGTGTTTTGAACGTGAGCTCGTCAACAAATGTATTGAAGAAAACGGTGGTCATCGATACAACTGTCATCGATCACCAAACCATACGCGCAGATTAAGATCATTCGCTCACTGTGTATAGCCATCTCCTATCGGAAGAGTTAGGTATCACAGTGGAAGCACTGGATGAATTAGCCGATGAGTTTTCTATTAATGATGACGAGCTACAATAAACTAATATTGTGCAACACAGAAACGCCACAGGAAACACTACTCCAATCGTGTAAGCGCCAAGACGAGTGCCGTTCGCGAAGTGGCAGGAAATAACCGAATTAAATAAAAAAGGAATGCAATGGAGTAGTGATGTTCGAACTGAGTAGAACCGAATACTTTTAACCTGATACTCAAAAGGTTCGAACTATCAATTGAGTACTTTTAAAAGTATCAGGTTAAAAGTATCAACTAATACATTCGATACTCAAATAGAATGAATAACCAAATAGTTGGTTTGGTATTGGTATGGTTTATTTCCTTATATACATAATTTGTTTTGCGAGAGAGCGAATTGTGTATACCGATTACCGACTAATAATATTTTGGAATGTTTTCTTCTGAAAAATAGAGATAAATAGCTTTGCAAACATATAACAACGTAATATGTATACATATAAAAGTATTCGTCTCTCAATTTTAATATATGTATGTATATACGAAAGAGAATCCAAAACAGATGAAACATACGTATATGAGTTAAAGTTTTTCTTTACCATTGAGCTGATATACCAAATTGATATTTTTGAACGAATACCGAATACTTGTATGTGAGATTCGTAAATCTCTACTTGACGAACATTGATATTCGAATTGAAATTTATATCGAACCTGATACTTTCGGTTTCGGTATATTGATATTTATATCGGATATCGGTAACTAAATTGTTGAACGTTTGGATTTAATATTGAAATATTTTTTTTATGGATGATTTTTATTGAAAATAGATTTATATAAAATTAATAAATGATATTTTTATTTCGAATGGGTTTATATTAAATTAATAAATGATTAATTAGATATTTAGCATTATTAAATCATATTGTTTTTGATTAGTAGCTCCTTTTGGGTATTAAATTCATATGTCACAAAAAATATCAATTGGTTAAAAGTATCAGGTTAAAAGTATCAGGTAGTTCGTTCGAATGAATCAATTGATATTGATACTGAAAAGTATCTAATAAACCCATCACTACAATGGAGTAATAGAGGCATGTAGCAGCCCATGGAGTTCGTCAGTGGATCTTGTTGAGAAAAAGACAGGACAATACGATTTTCCGATGATTACCGTAAACTAAACGAAATAACGAAGAAATACAGTTATCCGTTACCGCACACTGACTACACCTTGGGCACTCTGTCAGAGGCTTGAGATTTTCAAAACATTTCATCTGAAAGGCAGATATAAGCAAGTAGCAATCCATCCTGATAATAGAGAGAAAACAGCGTTTTCAGCAGGAAACGACATTTACCAATTTGTGATAATGCCGTTTTTATTATGCAATGCGCCTGCTACATTTGAGAGAAGTGCAACAAAATGAAGAGTATTTAGGAAAGGAGTTAATTATTTGGATCATATTGTTTCAAGAAATGGTGTGGAAATGGGTCCAAGGAAGTTAGTATCATTAATGGGTTGGCCTGCACCAAAAGATATTAGCCAATTTAGAAATTTCCAAGGATTATGCTGATACCAATGATTTATGCCAAACTTTACAAATGTTGTACGAAGTCTCAACCGCCTTACCGAAAAAGGTCAACAATTTCAGTGGAACATAAAGCATTAAAAGTATTTGAAGAATTTAAGAGGAAATTATGCAGCGGTCTTATTTTAGCGTATCCGCAGGCTGATGGAATATTAATTTTGGATAAAGATGCTACAACTCGGGGATAGGTTCAGAATTGTCATCGATCTATCTTTTTCTATTCATATTGGAGTATCGCAGTGGAGTGCACGATACAACGGGAAATTCACCTGCCATGGTGTTGTTTGGCAGAGGGCTCCGCCTATCATGTGATATTAAGTTTGTGTTTCCAGAAACCGAACCAGTCACACAGCATGAGTACGAAGCCAATCTAAAACGGAGAATGAATTGGATTCGTAATGAAGTAAAACGCAATATGGCAAAAGCCATCGATAGAATGAATTCGAGATATGATTTAAGAGCAGAGAGCAACGAATTTGCAGAGGAGAACATGATTTGGCTTTATAATGCCAAGAGAAGAAAAGGGATATCACAGAAACTACAACAAAGTAAGGAAGAGCCTTCTAAAGACATCAAACGGATCAACGACGTTGCATATACCGGATTTAAGTAGGCCCCAAAACTAAGGTGAAAGTGGTCCTTACTGATAGATTATGACGATACAACATGATGAAAATGGTCAAGTCTGTTCGGGACGAACAGAGTTTAAGTGGGGGTAGTACTATGAATTCTACTTCACACCAGAATATTACTTAGCGGTCGAGTGGTTACGATATACACCACCCACTGCTATCAACCCATAGGTTGCGACTTCGAACCCAGTTGTTGACTATAATTTTATTAAACGATTATTATTCTTTACATCATCGATGTTGTTGAATGATCAAAAAATATACGAATCACAATTCCCCCCAAAAAATAATGGGAAAAAATTATCGTCAAACTGCTATAAAATGGATTTTTTTCCAATAAAAATAATTCAAAAAATAAAACGCCAGAATACACTTTGGGGAATAAAAAATTCCCAACTGGTAGAAAAACGTCATTAATTCCCAATTCCCTATTCCCGGGGAAAACCACAATAAAGGCACTGAAGTACTTAACGGTTTAGGAGGTTTAAAAACTGATAAGGGTGTTGTTCCCGACGTCATTACTCCATATTTATATTGACCAAATGTGCCCATTCTCTATTGGAAATTGTCATTTGGTACACAAATATTTAAATTCGGCAGTAGAAGTGAATTTACCTGTTATATAGAGGAATTCGAGACTTGATTTTGATCTGAAAAATAGAATTAGAGAGTTGCAACTTAAAAACAAATAATTGTTGATGTAAGTAATTGTTGATGTAGGTCGTGGCTGCTATTACCGAAATTTAAACTGTTCATCAACATTATATGTTTTTTTCCAGCATCTCTATTCGAATACCGATTTCTTCAGAGTATCGATAGCGTTCTGCCCCGAGATAGTGTTGGTCATCATAAATTTATAACACATACCCTTATTACCATATCAGTTTGATAGAATGTTTATATAACAGAAAATGTAACAGTGAAAATTTGAATTTTCGTGCTCCGACCATGATGTGCTGACTCGGGTTAGCGGACTACGGTTGAGGTTTAAAGAAAAAGAGAGTTTAGGTTTATTGTTTTAGATTGTTATTTTTATTTTTTGTTTAACAGTAAAAATAGAGAGTTTAGAGAGCGTTGTTTATTAAATAAAGAGTTTTTGTATTCAGGAAATAATGTTAAGATGATGTTTCATGTTCAATCTTGCACGTCGGTATAAATAGGAAGCGTTTTATTGTATGTTATTTTCGTTTGAAAACTAATAAGTATTTGGTTAATAAAATTAAAGACAAAATAAATTTTTAATTGTTTACTATAAAATGGATGGTGAGTGGTTGACTGTAAGGCAATTCTCAAGATTGACTTATGAAGAAAAGGCAGCTTTTTTTAAAAAGAACTCTTGAAGAATTTTCTGATGCGGAAACCGAAATATTCTTGATTGGTGTGTTTGATTTGCACGAGTATATATAATATCGTCATTATAAATAGAAGAAAAAGTAATCATCTACATATTTATGATTTCGAGTTTGATTACTGTATCTTTTATAATATAATAGATATAGTAATCAAATTTTTTAATTTAAAAAAATTGGATTTTTAGTAGACAAGTTAATACTAAAACCCTTTTTCTTCTATAACGCCGATATATAGGTTTTGCACTTCAAATTCACGATTTTGCAAATCATACACAATTTTTTTTATTTCATTCTCAACTTTTTACCAGTCAACTTCAATTTTTTACAATTCAACCACAATTTTTATACTTCATTGTCAATTTTATGCAAAGCAAATTCGTGTTTTTTCAAACTAACTTCAAATATATGCAGAGCAAATTCAAATATTTGTAACACAAATTCAAGTTTTAATATTTCAAGTCGTAAATTTTTTGCAACTCTTTGCAAAATAAATTCAATGCTCCCAATTCTTAACGGGTTATGATGGGATTATGGGTATGCTGGATCGAAATGGGATTCTTAAATGATTTTTGGAAGAAATTCCGGAATATGGCCACCTGGGAAGGAACTCGATCAATTCTTAACGGATTTTGATGAGATTGGGTAAAATGATTTTTGGAAGAAAATCAATTCTCCTACGGATTATAATGGGATTGAGTATGCTGGATGAAAATGGGATTGTTAAATGATTTTTGGAAGAAATTCTGTAATATGGCTACCAAGTAGCCATCATTTCAAGTATATTTATGCTGTTTTCTTAGTTGCATCATGTGACGTGATATGGCGAATACATACAATACGTGTATAAATATTTTTAAAAAAAATTTTAAAGGTGTTTTTACGTTTTATTAAAATTTTTTTTGTCATTTAATATTTCAAAATACATACACAAATATTAATAATATGAAAAAAAATATTTAATAAAATTGAAATATAAACTTGAATCTTGACTATCTGGGATAAGTGGGACTACCCGGAAAATCAAAAATCCCGGTTAATTGAATTATTTGTTATGAGAGACCAAACAAGATCCCGGTTAATCAGATGAAATCCCGCTTAACCAACATACTAAGAATTTAATAATTTATTCACAAAATAATTCATTTTTAAAAACTGCAACTAATTCCCGACGCAAATTTATCCAAAATCTTTGTGAACACTTGGTTATGCCGGAAATATTCAAACGATCTAAAAACGATCAAATTACAAGACACTTTTCCACAAAAAATGGAATTGAAGCAATTTTAGGTCGCGCATTGAAATTTGAATCTGGCCAAACTATCATCTACAACATCTACAACAGAAGAGCGTGATGTTACTGGTAGAAAAAAACATAAAGGTAATTGTTTCCTCTGCGCCAAAAGAAGATCAACACGTAAACTCTGTGCAAACTGCCAAAAACCTGTGGGTGTGTGGACCATTCTTTGAATATTACCAGCTGCTTAGAATGTTGTAATTGAAATAATATTTTTTTTCAGTGACTTTATTACATATTTATGTGATTTTGTTTTTTGAATAAATAATGAAATCCTTCTGCCAGTTTACTCGCGTTGTGATTCAACCAAAAATTTCTTCTCTTCTTCTCCCCCTACCCATAAACTAAATTTTGTTTAAAGGCAAGGGGGTAAAGAAGAAAATAAAATTTTGGTTGAATCACAACTCGTGTAAACTGGCGGCTTAAATGTTAAATTTTCGTTTTGTTTTCCTTTATTCATGAGACGGACATATCAAAATTTCCTTACTTACCAAGGTATGTCGGTTCTCAAATAAAAGGGTTATTTTACAAAAAAAAATTCCAAACACATTTTCCAATTGATTTTTCCAAATCAAAAAAAATGGAATCGATTAAGGCTACTAAAATTTTCAGATCGGTACGACTTCTTATTCATATGATTTTAGACATTTAAAACTTGAAAACTTACCCAGGTAAGCGGTTGTATACACATAAAGGTTAATCAAATCCAATAGTTTTATAAAACAAGGCGTGAAAGTAGCAGCATAAGTATCATACGATATTTTATTCGGCATCCACTCGCAGCTCTAACAACTGAAGTAGAAAGAATACAAACTCTTTGGAGACCTGGCTTCCGCCAATGGAACAACTGGAGAAAACTAGTATGGCTAGTAGGGCTGACGGATAATTTTCCCCAACATCTCCATGTTTTCTAATTTCCTCAACGCTGTACGAGTTGACAAGATAACAGTAGCTCACTTCGATTTGTTGATGTGAATGAGATTAACCTACGCAAAGGATGACTTAACTTTACGAAAAGCAATCCGCATCTACCTGCTGCAAGTAGATGAACAAATGAGTGCTGTACCAAGGCATGCACACCTTCAATAACAATGTCCCAAGTGATGTAAACAAAACAGGAGACATATGGAAAAAGTTGGAGACTATCGCCGAGCAAAGGTTATTTTAATATTTTCGTTGATAGAGGACTCTGGGTTCATATTGGCTTTGAGATTGACTTCACCTGGCTCTGGCACCTCGCCCCTAGATTCCATACGCAGCTGTTTTTTGGAAAGTGAAAGGTATCGAAAAGCTAGAGTTGGAGCGATTAAGTTATAAGAAGCTCGTTACGCTCACCTGGCTAAGAAAAAAAAAGCGAAAAGCTTTAGCAAGAGCGAATGAAACACGCAAGATGCTCGTGCTTCTCGCCTTATCTCAAGTCATTTCGAAAATCCAAAGCACGGGCGAATAAAACATAGAACGCTCATGATTACACTTGAGCAAGTGCAACTTTCGTAAACAAGAGCGAAAAAACTGAGGAGGAACATCAGAAAATCTTCCAATGCCGTCGCGATGTTATGCTCCACAATTTGTAGAATCCTAAGAGTTTTGTAATGTGAACAACACAGTATGGTTTCGATGGTAGGTATGTATTGTTCGCATTTGATATATTTCCGTGATTGATTTTATGCAGCGCTATATAAAGGTCCAGTGATACTTTCCAAAATTAATCTGGGCGGCTTCTTAACTTTACGACATCTCGAAATTGTCAAGAAAGCATCCTCATATTTGAGAATTAGTTCGCTCTCGAGTATAACGACGACTGGCTCTGTAAAGGAAACTGAAGGATAATGAACAACAACAACGTTTTAGTTTTTGGAAAGTGTTTGTTGAATGGAATTAAATAGCTGTTTGTGCGGCAGAAGTCTTTGAGTCTCATGCATTATAATGGCAAATTTTATTACTTCTATATGTGCACCCAATATTCAAATTCAAGCTGGTTCAATCAAATATTTCTGCAGTTTTGAAGAGAGTAAGAAGCCAAGATTGAGTGATTGAGGACTTTACCCTCTACTTGTGCAGGAATTTTTTTGCGTCGTTTTTGCGGACTACCAAAGAATCATTCAGATTACAACTTCTAGGAGTTATGCCTAATAGAATTCGCATTGTTGTTTGAGAATTTGTAAACAAATACATAACACACTCGTTCACTCACGAACAATTTTCAAATAGTGATCCACAATGTTCTGAAATTATGGTAAGAGTGCTACACTTTACTATGCAATGTAATCCAAAAAATTATTACTACATTCTCCTCGTCCGGTATGCCAGCATATTCATTCTTAAACAACCACAGGATTTCGTAGAAAACCTTTAATGATCTAAAGAATCAGGTCAATCGTAACTTTGGAAGACAAAACGTGAAGGTAGCAGCATTAGAAGCATTGGAGTAACTGCAAAATTAGTAAGCGGAGCAATATTGCATAACATGATTAAGATGCCAGTGCAGACGGTCGGAATACTAACAACAACAATATATGCCGACATTAACTGCGGCAACTACCTGAAACGATGAGGCAATAATGGAAGGTACTGAATATATTTTCAGTTATATTGATGAGGAGATTTCAATCCACTCACGGCTTCGAAACTGAAGAAGGAGGTGGACCAAATCTTCGGAAGCGTCAACTTCATCGTATTTGGCGACCTGTTTCAATTGTGTCAGTGAGACGAAACCAGGTGTTCAACCACCAATTATACGATTTCTCCCGGCTTCCAACTTCTGGAGAGCACTCGGAATAGGAGAGCTGACTAACAATATACGCAACTGAGAGACACATCGTTAACTGATCTTGTACTAGTTGGGGTTCAAGATTGGTCTTACTTGGCTTCGGCCAGGATAACGCTCACGTCTTCAAACCTACAAGATTTGAGGTTCCAGCTCTCCGCAGATTAGGGACGATCGAAATAAGAATGCTACCGATGATTAAATGTTAGGCGTGCACTGTCCACAAGAATCAAGGAAGCACAGTTCTATCGACCATGCTATCGTTTAATTTGGTAAACAGCGTTTCAAGCCTGAGTAGAGTCCGAACATTGCAAATAACAATAATGAGCCGTTATCCAGGGGGCATATTATGGAATTGGTCGGAAAATACGACACCGTCGGAAAATACGTTGTCGTAAAATCCAATCCGCGGCGGATATTTGTATTATGAAACATGTATTTTTACAGTGAAACTCGAAATTTTCAGAATACACTTGTCACATTTAAATTTGATTAAAATAATTTAATAGAGATTTGTACTTACATTTAAAAATTTTCTAAATTTCTAAATAACTAAATAACACATAAAAAGTATGAACTACGATCTATTTTCTGTGCGTATACTACAATATCCGTCACCTAACTAGCTGTCGGATTTGACAATTGAATTTTGTAGTAAAATCCGCTAACTCGGATTTTTATTTCATAATAGTATAAAATCCGCGCGGATCGGATTTTTTTAGTTTCATAATATGAATATCCGACGCGAGACGGATTTTACGACGTCGGAAAAATTTCATAATAGGAGCCCAGGTTCACGTATGCGATCAAAAAATGATTCGCGAATCAAGTCAAACAATGAGCGTCATTATTGCTCTTAGTTTGTTTTTATTTTATTATGTTGGATGCTTGCGATCAAAATTTGCCGAAAGTTAAAATTATTTCTTCTCGGGCAGGAAAATTTGTATATCTTTCTAATGATTTAATTGCCTTTTGATGCGCGAATCATTTTTTATTGCATATATGTGAGCCTGCCTTTAGAATAATATATTCAAAACAAAATATTTTGTACAGCAATGGAATTCGGAAATGCCTACAAAATCTATAATGTCTAAGCTACACATACAAATTTTGTAGGTTTTACCAAACAATTTCCTAATTTATAGATAACAATAATATAAATAGGAAACTATCTATACTGTTTGATCAAATAATTTCCATATGTAAATTACATGTGTATATTGGTAACTTACGTATATGTACTCAGAGTGTTAAACCAACAGAAATGACGAAAACTTAATTTTCTCAACGAGATATATCGACGAAAATCGAGATTTAGTTAAATCGATTCTTCGTACCTGACAATATAAAATAAAATGTTTTTTATTATCAGTTTTCTGACTATCGATTTCACTATGTGTGTGTGTGTGTGTGTTTAGATAGTATTGATACCAACTAAACAAACATGATGATGACACAGTTTCCCATTCCGAAGTACCACACGAATTCATGTATACGCTAATATACGCTCATCAATTTAAATTGAATTGTAAATTTTTTAAATGGCACACATATTCCCGGTATATAGGGCTACGGGGAATAATATTTCCATGACTCTATATTATGTGATATGATTACGGATGAAACACAATGTTATACGAATGTAAATTTTGTATAATTATACCACAAAATTGTACGGCATTATGATGTGTGCGGGGGTAAAACACGATTTTCGAATAACTGTTTCCTTGGCATAATTTCTACTTCGCACTACCGCATAATGACGCGATATCACGCGTATAAATTAAATCGCGCGCGACGTCAACGACAACGACTTAGATAAGGGGATCTTTGTCACGGGGAATAGGAAATATAATCATTTCACAGAAGGTAAAATCGCATTGCTTTTGCGAGGAAAATGTATTTCATGCGGCGGATGTATCGTATGACAAACATGAATTTTAATTAAAACTTATTGCAGCTTCTTCGTTTGAACATATAACTCGCACCAATAAACATCTGCCGTATATTCATAGAAAATCGATTTATCGAATTTAATCGGGAATAGTTATTTTCAAACTAACTAAAGTTCTTTTTACGACATATCCGTGTACATTCTTTCATCTTTCAGGCGAGAAATTGATTTCCACTTGTGTAATATCCCAAAAATACCACCATCACCGTATCTGTAATTCTCTATATATTCCCTTGGGATAAATTTCACCCCCTTTACATATATCGACAATCATTATTTTTTTTATATCTGCACGGTATATACGTATACGTGTTTAGTATGAAGACTTCAAACATTTTCTTTGCATACACGATGCTCGGGAATTATACATAAGACGCATATTGCCTTGCAAAATTAAGGGTGTCATTGACATTTGGTTGGAAAACTTTTTGCTATTTTTTATCATGTCTTTCGTAATTTAATACCAACCAGAGGTTTATCTCGTACCCGCTACGAATTATATTTATATGCTGTACGGGAATTACAATAAATGATTTAGACAGGTATGTCTATCTACTCGTATTTAAAATAAACCTTGTTTTGATTTATGGAATTTGGGGATTCGTTTAGGCCATTCTGAAGCTGTTTGTGTTCTTACAAGGAAGGGGCGCGAAGTGTCCCTCTCCGATTTCGCTGAAATTTGAATATGTGAAAGTAGACTAAAAAATAAAGGATATATATTTTTTTATCGGCGGAAAAACACTCTGAGGGGGTGAAACACCCTTCGGAAGTTGGGGGTAAAAAACGGACTTTTGATAATTTCGCCTAGAAAATCAGTGAAATTTCGAAAAAACTTATTTAGGAATGTGAATTTAATGAGCTAAATAATATATTATTTCTTGAAAAAAATTCGGAACAATCCAGGGGGTGAAACACCCCCTAACAGGGGTAAAAAAATCAACTAATTGATGTAAAATTCTTACATTAACGCGGAAAAATCTGAAAAAATATATGTTACTTAATAAGAGAAATTCGAGGATTTTTTGAAACTACCCCCCGTATGGGGTAAACTACCCCTACCCTGAATCTTTGAATTATGGAAAGGAGAAAAATTTTTTCACGACGCAAGTTTCTTATTACCCTTATAAATGGTTAATACTAACCTATCTCATTAATATTAATAATTTTTAGGGTTCGAAACATCCAATAATCGGCGTATAAATTTGAAAAATTACGAAATATTCAGAAAAAAGTTCAAAATCTTCTGGAAAAAATCTAGAAAAATTGTATAATGTTGCGTTTTTAACAATACCCTTGGTTTGTCCCAGAATATATGGTAATGCCCCTACATCTACTGACAGGAAGTTAACCACCCCTTTAGCGAAACGTTGAATTTTTCGATTGGGAAACATTTGTTCCGGCAAGAAATCTTTTATTCTCCTTGAACATTATTATTACTATCATCCCTTATCAACAACAATGACCTTCAGAGTTTGAGGCCCCCATGGTGGGTGAAAGTAGAAAAAATTCCGAAAATATGTTTGAAACGTTCTGAAAAAACGTACGGTTTTGGTTTATAAGAAGTGACTTTTTATTCTCAAGGAATTTTCGGAACCTCTCCTCTGTAGCGAGTTAATTACCCCTTTAGTGAGTCCATGAAGTACTCTAGTCTATGTGAAAATAACATTAGTGAGAATTAGAACAATTGCAAAAGTATATGGAATATCGTCTCAGTATGAAAAAAATTTCGTGAAATATTACATTATTCGCCGAAGCAGTCTAAGAATTTCTCGCAGCACGTTTCATTAATGATGGCAAAAAAAGCTTTAAATTCTCATTCATATATAGCCCAGCCAATTTGGATATAGACAAATGACGTTTCTCTTTATTCCGTAGTTGTGAAAGAAAACAATAATTTTGATAACTTTTCAAAAATAGATTAGTATTCGTGTAGATAAAATTTTCTGATGAAAACAAATTAATAAAAATATCATTCTATTTTCATTGGGAGAGATAATCATTTGTGTCGAGCGACAATCTGATGAATAAGAATTCTATAAATAAGGGTAGACAGAATAGAAACTGTGAACGTCATTTTCTATATCCACAAGAGCCTACCCTGCCTTCCGCTTCCAGGCAGTTAATCAACGCCTTTGATTGTAGTTTCAAAAAATCCTCGAACACGTCAACCTTGATTTCTCGTCAACCGTTTCATCAACCTTGATTAAGTAACATATATTTTTTTCAGATTTTTCCGCGTTAATGTAAGAATTTTACATCAATTAGTTAATTTTTTTACCCCTGTTAGGGAGTGTTTCACCCCTGGATCGTTCCGAATTTTTTTCAAAAAATAGTATATTATTTAGCTCATTGAAATACCCATTCCTAAATAAGTTTCTTCGAAATTTTACTGGTTTTTTTAGGCGAAATTATCAAAAGTCCGTTTTTTACCCCCAACTTCCGAGGTGTGTTTCACCCCTCAGAGTGTTTTTCCGCCGATAAAAAAAAATACGTATCCCTTATTTTTCAGTCTACTTTCAAATATTCAAATTTCAGCGAAATCGGAGAGGGACACTTCGCGCCCCTTCCTTGTTAGTTCCGATTTCATTAGTATAGCACACCAAGCTTTTAAAACTAGTCTAGTAAGCCGTATAAACTGATGCTTATCTTAAATTCAAACATCTTTGGGGATTTCAATTTTTTGCTTTTGCCATGACCGGCTCTGAGTCTGTTTTTTATTATTTTTTCAAGGCCAACTAGTCCTAATAGATAATGTACATATATGTATGTGTGTTTTATTTTGTTTTGTTCTGCTCTCTCGAAAATAAAATTTTAACTAAAATGGCCTTGAAATATTTTTTATTTGATTTATGTTTGCGTTAGTGTGATTTCACTGAAAATTTATTTAAGTCGCAATTAAAACCTGTATCATAGGTAAACGGGAAAGAAACGAAACAAAATCGTTTCTTTGATATTTAATGTGGAACCATCCAATAGCTTTTTGGTAAGGTTGACAGCTGTTTCATTACCCAGTATGCTTGCGTCTCCCGGAATCCATGTAATTATAACTTCTATGTTTTTTGTGATGATTAAATCTAATATTTCTTGTTCATAGTGTTTGAATTTTTTGTTATTATTAACATTGTTGATGGATATACATGCACTCATTGGTTCTGTAAAAATTATTATTTTTGATTGTCCCATGTTGATTGGCTTATCTAAGGCCACTTTTATGACTATGATTTCTATGGTTTTAATGGATGCTCTATTTTTAAGTTTCATTTCGTATTCTGAATCTGAATGTTTAAAGTATTGGCCAATACCTCTTTGGTTATTGTTTAGTGATCCATCCGTGTATATTTCGAAGTAATCGTTATGTTTGTTTATAAATTTTATGTAACTGGCCATAATTTCAATTTTATTTGAAGAGTTTATTTTATTGATGTTTTCATTATAAATCTTTAGATTGTTTGTAGAAATGATTATTCTGTTTTTGATATTGCTTTGTTTTCCAGAAAAACAAAAAGTTTTTTTCATTGACAATCTAGTAGCTAGAATTCTTTGTACATAATTTTAAATTTGACTGTGTGACATCACAATTTCTTATGGGGAATGCAAACCTACTTGATTGCTAATGAAAACAACTTTTCATTTTCATTATTTCACGGAACGCGAATTTACCCCTAGAAATGGGTATTCGTTGTATAATTCTTGATATTTTCCCATTACTTCGTTGTTTTTAACTTTTTGCCCGATCATGTTGCCGTGTACGCCATCGCGGGTTGTATGAACGTTGCTTCTGGTGTTGGAAATGACAATGGTTTGAATAATTGAAACCTTTCACTGCTTACCAGAGGTAGGGTTAGCTCAAATATAACTTTTGAATTTTTGACTTATAGATGGCTAATGTGTAAGAATCACAACAATCAGTTTCGAACAAATGAGACTATTGATTTGAAAAAATCAGTCTTCTCATCAGGTCGCGACGACTGATGTTGTATTATTACATTGGAATATTGTCTATATATATAGAACATACCATGTAGTTGTACTACTAGCGAATTACTGCATAGCGTACGAAATTTTGATTCTTTCACATTTCCATCTATATTCTATTTTAACAACTAACTTTTCGCATTCACGAATTTTATTATATATTTTACTTTTGGCTTTTTAGCAATTGTAATGGTGTTATTGTGATTGTTCTGTATCAAATATAACGTTTTGTTCACTCAGTCTGCCCCTGCAAGACATCACTTGATATAAAATAAGTATTTCATCAGGATTACAATGTCCGGGTAACATCACACCGGCAGGCATATGGTGAGTTATTTTTTCTATTTCTTCTCGCAACAGGGCTGGTTTTAGGATGTTGGTAATCGCTAGACCATTGCTTTCAAAAATCTTGTACAATTTTTTGTACAAATTTTCAGCGCTGCAGTGGAGTTATGTTTTCCTTTAGAAGGCTTTCTTCTGGTGCGGCGATTAATGAATCTCCCACTAAAAAATGACCTGGTGTATCTTATTACTTGGGTCGGTTGACATTACTGTTAGAGGCCTAGAATTGAGGCATGTTTCGATTTGAGCAATTATACGGTTGCTAATTCTTCGTAGGCTAATATACTTTCGTAAATTACTCGCTTGAGATGATGTTTCATTGACTTGACAGCTGCTTCCCAAAGCCCTCCGAAATGTGTTGCATAAGGTGCCATGTCGTACCATCCTTGGCTAACTTGCCTTGAAGTTCTGGAGTTGCCTGTTTAATTGATTCGGTCATTTCTTTTGTTAATATTAATCGAGCTCCGATGAAGTTAGTTCCATTATCTGAATAGATGTGTCGACAGAGTCCTCTTCGAGGGATGAACCTTTTGAGAGCTGCCACGAAGGCGATCGATGTCTGATCGCTTACTATTTCTAAGTGTATTGCCTTGGTTGAGAAGCGGACGAATACTGCAATGTATCCCTTGTAGGATTTCATGCCCCTTCGTTTTGAAACTCGAACTTGAATAGGAACAATTCTATCCTTCGGTAGGTCTGCCACTAGTTGTAGTTTAGTGGTAACCCGATGACATTTTACATATTTGTTGATTTCTGTACAGACTCTCTGTTTGCCGTCTGTGAACCAATATGTCCTTCGCAAGTAGGCCAGAGTTAACTGAGTTCCTCCATGCAACGTTCGACGGTGTGCATCAGCTATCAATAATTTAGTCAAGATATGTTCTTTTGATAACATTATAGAATATTTCGTTTTAAAACATAATTTGCTATTCCTTAGGCGACCTCCTACTGGAACTAAACCGTGTTCGTCGTTGAAAGGGTTGAAACACAGGATGCTGCTTTTTGTTGATACTGTTCCGTGTTTGAGTATAGCGTTAGTTTCATCTTGAAATTATTGTTGCTGGATTATTCTGCATAGCTCTTCTTGTGCTTCCTGGAGCTCCTTACCTGCTGGTATGGCACATTGTCGTGTGTTGTCTTGTACCTTTTACACCTTGGATGAAACGACGGCAATAGCAGATGATGCGATTTATTTTATTTACATCTGATTTTGTTTCTACTAGCTGCCCAAAAGGATTATTTGGTGAAGAATTTGTCACGGTGAATACTCGTTTTAATTCAATGTCAAGTGTTGGCAAAGAACAAATAGTTTTGATTGGTGCTACCTTTGTTTTATCTGAAAATAGCGTTACTTTGATTTTGTTCTCCGGAGTAGTGCACCTGGCGTAAATGACGGCTGCATAAGCTTTCTCAGATGCGTCGCAAAACCCATGAAGACTGATTGATGAAGTTGTGTCATAACTGATCCATCTGGGTATGGTGATTTCTTCTAGTGACGGTAGAGAGCTTCTGAATCTCCACCACTGCGCGGTTATAGCCGGAGGTAGAGTGATTGATCCCAGGATAGCCCTGTAACTGGTGCTAACCATCCTAGAGGGTCGAAAAGTTTAGCACTCTCAGATAGAATGCTGCGTTTGGTAGGTTCCTTATTAGATTATATGAGCGTGATACGGAATCCGAAACTATCTGTCACTGGGTTTGAGTTCAGCTACTCCAATCATTCGTAGGTCCATGGGTATGGCTTGCATCAGGGCGGAGTGTTTGGTAGCCCATTTACGTAAATTGAATCCACCAGTTTTGAGTAATGCTATTATTTGCTCCTGAGCACCTAATGCTTCCTCGAGTGTGTTTTTCCCAGAGATGAGGTCATCTATATGGAAATCATTTAGCATAATTTCTGATGCGTTTGGATATGTAAGAGCTTCATCTCTGGCTAGGTCACTGTAGTTAGCTTGTATTCTTTTATTGGCTGCTCTGGTGAGTTCCTCCAACAAATCCGTTGATAACCCTGGTCGTCTTTATGAACCGAAATTTGACTTTTCAATATCAGCTGTGTATATACATATCTATGCTTCCGCCATCTTAGCAGGTCCTGTTGAAGTGTGGGCCCATTTAGCATGATATCATTTAAAGATATTCCTGTAGTTGTTTCGGCTGATGCTTCGAAAATGACCCGCAGCTTGGTTGTCGTCTTCGAGTCCTACTGCATGGTGTGGTAAGTAGTAGTGCCGGCCTTCTCCAGCTACTACTTCAGCTTCCTTCATATGACCTAAAGTTTCATATTCATCCAAAAACTGCCTATATGGTAGTCCCACTTCTGGATTCCTTGCAAGCCGCTTTTCGACTTGCAATAAACGTGCAATGGCTGTCTTTTTGAACAGCCTAAAATATTTAAGGCCAGTTGCTCCTTGTCAAATGGAATCCTTAAGTTTGTATTTTCCATCAGCCTGACTTGTAAGGGTTTTGGTATAGAATTCTTCACAATCCCTTTCGTCTTCCGTTAGTTCCCTTTCCTTGTTACTTCTTCGAGTTCCCAAAATTGCGGTTATGTTTTTGAAAACCATGGCTTTTATTTTTAACTTGAAGTTTGATGTGAATCTTGAACTAATTGTGAATTATGTAGTAGAAAGCGCTGTTCCGGCTGTTGTTATTCCCATGCCAGCAATGTTTACTTGAGTAGGAGTTCTTGATAACTTGAGACCATCTACAGCTTCTTCAGTGATGAATGTTGCTTGGGATGCTGGATCAATCAACATTCGAACTAAATGTTCTCCATTGTCGGTTGTTATCCTGACCATGGCGGTTGCCAGTAAAACTCCACCTTTTAGAGTATTGACACCTGTTTGCAGTGATGTCGTTGTTGGAGTTTCCGGCTTCTTTCCTTTCCTTTTGAATGTCGTGAAGTAAAGTATGGTGGGCTCAGTGACACTTTTCACATTTATTATTGCATTTGGGGCCGTGAAATTTTTGGAAACATTTCTACATAAATCCTTTTTCTTATCAGCTGTGGTCCTCTCTGTAAGCGTCAAATCTTAGAATTTTTGCAAGTGTACAGCGTGTGATCGCCATCACAATGAGCACAGCATGATGATGGATGCGTCAGTGCTACGTGTGTTGCTTTTTTCTGGATATTTTGTCGTGGTGATTCCTTTTTCTTACTGATCCTATCTCTACCAACTGTAGCTAGAGAATGAAATCTTGATTCAAGAAATTTGAAAACTTTTTTCATCGTTTGAATTTCTTTTGGTGCTTTAATGCTGGTTTCATACAAGCGGTGTGTTTCTGCATCCAGCTTCCTTGAGAGTATGGTTATTATTAAAGCACTCCAGTGCTCTGTCTGGATACTCAAATTGGTAAGAGCATGTATGCACTCTAAGGCATTATCATGCATTGTTCGCAGTCCATTGGCTGATTCTATTGTTAAGGCGGGCCATCGTCCTTTTGTTTTCATATCTATTGACGAGGGTACTCCATGCGGTGATATAATTTTCTCCTGACAATGCTATAAATGGCTGAATAGCTTCGTTGCTTGTCCTCGAACCACCGAAAGTAGGTAATACATTTTTTCTTCGTTTGCTAGCTCTTTATTGTTCATGAACAGTTCTATTGAATAGACTATAGAAGTCCCCGTAAAATAAGGTTATTTCCAATTTTGGTAATTTTATTTTGGGACTGTTCTTTATGTTGTCATTACAACTGTTTGATTTGTTCAACCCGTTATCCAGGTCTTCTGGTAATGTAATAACAATTGTTTCGTATTTGGTTTGAATGTTGTCAAAAACGTTGTTCGCGAAATACTCTTCATTCAAATCCTGCTTTTCGTCTTCTGCAATAATATTTTCGTGATTATTGTAGAATGAGTTCCATGCGTCTGTTAGCTGGTTTAATTTTGCCTCGCAATAGACCTTGCTAGGTTTTAGCGTTGAGACGTAATCCTCTATTTTGTTTAGGTTTTGTTTCAACATCTCAGCTTTGCCTGCTTGCGATTTATAGCGTTTTTCTTTTTTGGGGTTGATGATCCAGTGGCTTCCTCATCTTCTTTAAATATGTAGGATGCGGCATCGGCTACTTCATCTTCCCTGGCATTTTGCTGATCTTCTTTAGATTGTTTGGCTGTTAATTCTTGTTTGATTTTTAGCAGCATATGTATGATCATCAGGAAATATGCGTATCAATTCTGCGTTTGTTATGCAGAATTTGTCGTATGGAAGTTGAAGGTTGAGGAGGCGCTCATCGGAGTATTTTATAGTTTTTCTGTGAGGCCCATCTTTTTCAAGTTGATTTTGATTTGATTGATTAATTTTCCTGTAGTGGTTTGCTGGCACAAAATTTCAGCGGAACCCATGATGTTCGTGTGTTACAGCAATTCTTGAATTTCCAACGTCCCGTTCGTATGTTGATCGCAGAGATAAATGTTGCTTATTTGGTTTTGAAATAATTAATAAGATTACCATAGGTCGGGTCTTATTAATTAGAAAAATAATACTTTTTATTGCGAAAGTAATTCTGATTTATTTTATAGTTATGTTCACATGTTTGTATGTTGAAAATTTTAGTTTGTATTTTGTGCTGTTTTTTTTTAATGATCTAATGCTATGTATGCTTGTGCTTCATGGAGAACAGCATAATATGTATTGTCGTTTATGTAAATTATAAATGCGAGGAACAAAATATTTAATCGAGTTGTAATTATGGAGTTATACTTTAAAACTGTTGATTGTAATAATAGTTAGTCTATTTCAATTTACTTTTTGTATTTTTATGTTTCTCAATTAAATTTTCGTTGCCGATTTTAAAAAATAAGTTTGCCTCAAACTATGAATTTCCGAGAAAGGTGCCGAAAAACGAACCACTTTTAATGTTGTTTACCGCAGTTACACGTCCTAAACCAACCGGGTGGCGACTTAGAGTAGCGCCACTAATTGCGATGAGGTTGCGAGATGTTACATTTACGATATGTAGGATTAGAATATTTGGTTGCAACCAAATTTCAATATATCCGTTCCAGAAACCACTATAGGCTCTTAACCATATGAAACGCACACACGTTCAAGATGTACACACAGTTTAAAACATTTATTTTGGCAAAACAGGGTTACATAAGACAGATACATACAGACACATATACATACATTGATACATTGAATTCAAGAATTCGTCAAAATTAAAATTACCAAGTAAATTAAAATAACATAGAAATGGAAACGGAATTGGCATCAAAGATCAAATTTCGATACTGGACAATGACTAATGAGCTGATATGCTCAAAATGGTGTGGTTCAAAAAGATGTAATGATATAAATAACAAACATGATAGAAAAGGATCGTGCGAATAGCAACCCAGGAAATACCTGTTCCGCTGTGTCCTGCAGAGATATTTAGTGTTGCTATAATGGAAATTAGAAACGAGAAATTCATCTCCTGTACGGATAAATTCTGAAACGTCGCGAAATTTTTCATACTAAAACCAAATCCAGCCCACTTGTACCACACCTAATGGACAATGAAAGAACCTTCGTAAGTTCTATAATTACGGACTATCTAAAATGGTGTTCATATTCAAACGAAAATCAAATAGTCAGATGCAAACAAAATAAATATAAATTGTATATTCAGTTGGCCATTCAACAGAAACCAATTGATGTATTTTTTGAAAGGACAAGACGGAGTAACTACCAGAATCTAGCCGATTTCAAAACAAAAATAAATGAAGATTTAATTGAAAAATCAGGAATCCAATTCTAAAAATCCAGATATAAATTTTAACACAATAACCACGTCTTTTTCTAAATTATGGCTGTGGGGCGGGCTTACATTAGCTTTAAACATTTACGAGTATGATTGTTTGGACAAATAACAACACCAGTATTGTATTTAGTTCACAATTTATTTATAATTATTTTTGACACGAAAATTGCTAATATTTGATGCAAATCTCTAAAGAAGAATACTGTGTGTAGACAAACTACCAGATATGTTCCTTCGAAGAGGGAAAAGTTAACGTAACGTAAGAAATGTCAACAGAATTAGCTGACAAGTACATTCAAACAAAGTAATCGGCAAGAATGTGAATTCAACAAATTTAATTCGGTTAAGTTAGTTTTGATTTTTTATATTTTCAGCAAGATTTTTTTTTTCCAAAGCTTCAAACTCGAAAGCCACTCAATTTTCGGTTTCATAATTCGTTAACGATAAGATATAACGTCTCGGTCAGATTTCTCAAATCAGATTTATGTAAATTGGATTTGTACGAAATTTTATGTAAATTGGTCTAGTAAACCCGTATAAATCCGTATACCACAAATTTCTATATATCACAGTCCGTACCCATAATTTATCCACCAGTATATGCAAATTTTTATGAAAAGGGAGGTTGAAGCATGAAACTGCATCCTATCTCATAACATCGTAATTATATTTATCCTGTTTACGGTCTTTTTTTTAATTATCAAATTAGAGAGGTCACGGCCATCAAATAAAAAATTATCCTTATACTAATTCATCTGTGTTTAAATATTTTATAAAGAGGTTATGCCTTTGTACAAATTCCTTTTTGTGTATATAAAACCAGATATCCTTTTTATATTATACGGTTTCAATAATTTCTTTATAAAAAAAAACATTTTTGTTGCAGAGAAATAAAAAAGTTCGGAGTTTAATTCTAGGAAAATCACTTCTCCTTTGTATATCAAGCGTAGAGCTTTCACCAAAGATTTTGTTTTTCTTGTTGCTGTATTTATCGTATATGAACCCATAAAACCTCAAACCGCCAACTAGTTATATTCACTTCAACCCTGTGTTCTATGTATATTCCGAAACAAAAAATAAATAAATAACGAAAAAAAAAAAAATTAAAAAATAAAAAAAAATGGAAATTAGAGAGATTGTGGTCGATTTATATATTTATATATTTTCTAGCATTTTTCATTAAAGAATTTTTTTTTATACATTTTCGCTTTTCATTCAATATAAATTATATTAAAATATAATTTGAATACATAAAAGGAATGTTTGCCCGCGCGTTTCTATTTGACTTTTCATAAAAATACAAAACATAATGAGATATAATGTTGCTGAAAAAATAAAAAAATTGAAAATGGAAAAATAAATTTAATTAAAAAGTAAACAGTTTAAAGTATTAGGGCAAAAGGGGTTGGAGTTAAGCTTCCATTTCATTATCATATTTAAAAAAAAAAAAAAAAACTTGACTGTAATGAAAATATGGAAAATTGTGAGCGATAAAGGGAAATGATAAATTTCTGCAAATCAATTCATAATTAACAACCGACATATAAAAAATTTAATATTTTTTTTTGGTTTTGTTTCGAGAGGAAGATATATCGCCACCACCCCAGTATGTTTATCAAGCTGTTGTAAAGTATACTATCGAGTTTAATGTTCGTCGTATTTGTTGATGTTTTGGTTTAAATCTATATATAATATCAAATTATTTACTGTTGTTGTTGGTGATATTCTCGAACTTTTTAAATGTTGTCAAATGGAGGGTGCCACATTAATTGTTTTTTATGTTTTGATGTTGCGGAAGCAAATTTGTTGACACTCGGGTGATTATGATTTATATGCCTAAATAATATTTTAAAGATAGGTAGGATTTATACAGGAGAACTACCTAAGAATATTCTTGATCATATTCAAAAATTCAACGAAGGCTTTTATCGATTCTTTGCCCAATTCGAATGCTTGGTTGAAATTAAATCACTTGCGATTTTTGTACTTTAAAGATGACTCAATAATATTTTTTAGAACTAAAGATCTCGGATCAACACGATCGTCTGTTAAGTTAATCTAGTATTTTTATGAAAAAAGACAAAAGGCTTTAGTAATAGTTTTGTATTAAGGTTTTCGAAAACAGAACGAATGATTTTCTTGAAAATCGGTCAACGGGGTTTCCGAATACCAAGAATCGATTTCGGTGGGTCTTGATTTCGGAAAAATTCAGTTAAGAGGACTCTGGTAAATCCCTGGTTCCTATTTAATTTTTCTCGTCTCAAACTACTTAGTAGAAAATAGCTAACAGAACGTATTCAAGTAACAGGGATCCATTGCGATTGGTTCTGACCTCGGAATATTCATTTAGCAGTTCCTCCGAAGAGGCCCCGGTCCCTTTCTATTTTTGTCATCTCAAATTACTTTGATGACACTAGTTAAAAGATTATTTTCAAGTAGAAAGTATCGATAGCGATAAGTCCTATTTCGAGAAAATTCATTTAGTGAATCCCTGCTGGGTCCTATACCCATTTTTAAAATATATTTTATCTCAAATTACTATAAGATTAAAATACCTTAAAAACTAAAATTGATTTAAGTTAAATTCGATAAATAATTGAAGAAAATTGCTGAAATTGCTGGAAAGTCAAGGTTAACATTTTTATCATGGCGAAGTTTAGAAATGAGTGACGTTTGGAAAATTTTAAAAATTACTACCGCAATTCTTCTTCGCAATTTTCGGTTGTAATAAACGTCCTACTAGATTATAGTGCGTGCTATAATAGTGGATAAATTCGAGTCAAAATATTCACTATTGGATGTTCCTGTGTCAGTGAGACAATGCACCAGTCCAAGTACCGATAAAATTGCAGCCGTAAATGCTTCTGTTTAAAATGAGTTAAATCAGTCGATTCGAATCAGGAATCTCTCAAAATCCTGAATTTCATCGAAAATTCATCTTCTGCGAAAAAGCAGAAGCATTTTAGGCGTAATTGCTTTGTCAATACGCGTTAATTTGTCAATATGCAAAATATGCATTATTGGAGAGCAACAAACCAGCATGTGTTTCAAGAGACTCCATTACAACCCGCAAAAAGTGACCGTGTGGTGTGAATTTCATGCTGGAGGTGTGATTGGACCATAATATTTCTTCGATGAAAATAATCCCCATGTTACGGACCTGTCGTGCCTTGTTTTGGAAGGCTATTTTTAAAGGGGAATTTCGGTAACCGTGTAATCTCGAGAAATGGTCCGATGGCCACAATATCTCAACTATTCCGTGTTTTTTTTCTTGTAAATATAAAATTGTGATGTTCTTTTTGAAAAACCCAGTATTTCTTGGCTAATTTATCAGATGTATTTTCGCTAAAAGCACATTTAGCATTTCGGATGCACCCCAGAAATCGATTGCGAAGCAAAGGGTTCTGATTTTGGGAAAATTCGTTTTGTGGTTCTATACGGTATGAGTTGCTTTTATTACTTTATTTTACGTAACAAAATAAGTATGTAAAGTAATCATGCTAAATTTTAAGCATGTGATTTTTGCAGTGTACCATATATCCCAGTGATTTTTGGGCGAAATAAATCCATTGGAATTGGCAGCTTCCATATTAGCTTTTTCATTTTTTGTAAATGTTTTGAAAGTTACGAGAAAAATGACTATTAATTAGAAGAAATTTTCTTCGGAACAATACAATTCCAATCAGTTTCCCAAAATTTAAGCGAAAATGACGATTTTAAACAAAGAGTTGTTTTCTGCAAAATTTCTGTCTCTCTACAGCCTATACGGATTGATTGATCCCAGTGATTTAGAATGTGCCTAGCATTAGTTGTGGATCAACAACCAATTTGTCCACCATTTTGTCCAGTATATGAAAAAATGGATTGTCGGCTGCTTGATAAAGGATAATCTTAATTAGGAGAAGCGGGGTACTCTCTATATAGCACGCAGTAGGAAGGTATGGGTACAAACATAACAATTTTTGAACTTTTGGTCATCAAATGAAAAGTTTTGAGTTTCCAGGAATAAAAGTGACCTACATGAAAAACACACATTTTCTTTATCTAAAACCATAAAAATACCATTTACCACATTTTTTACAGTAAAGCTCTTAAACATAATAATAGAGAAGGTTAAATGTTACAATCGTGCTTCATGTTATGCCGAATGTATAACCATCTGTAAAGACGGTTGTAACATAATCAAAATGAACAAATAAATCTAAAATATTTTAATTAAACTTTATTTCAAAATGTTGAGAACAACCGGATAGTGTGAACGTATTTCCACGCAAAATGCAGCTTGAATGTATCTCTAGAACTCCCTCTCCTTCAATGAACGTGGGTGCTGTTTCGGTCCTTCCATTATCGCGAACATCGCATATTAGGTTGCAGCTGGTCCTGGATTTTGTCACGAAGATCCATGCATTATATCTGCGTAATAGAATCCATATTTTTGTGATATCTGTCGTATGTATGTCGCAAAGATACTCTTTATCAATGCACATATAAATGTTAAATTGATTAGCGGACAACATCACATACTGATTTTGTTGTATGGCGGTCATCAAATAGTTCAAAGTTGGTTTTCACATATTCCAGTTGGTACATTGCTGGAATTGGTATAATATGATGAATAATAAATCTTGTTCTCTGGACCAACTATCTTGATATATCTTGGTTCGGTTTCAGATTGTGAACGATCTGACGAGTCTGCTCCTGAAGTTGCCGTAGTGTCAATATGAGTTAATCTAGCCTGCCTTGATAAACCTCTGCAATGCTGTAAAATAAGACTGAAAACTTCGTAGTCTCTTCATTACCAATACAGAGTGGAGAGCCAGATCTAAAAATTGCTCATGAAACACAATGTTGGTAAGAATTTTGTTGACTGCACATGGATGTGCAATGATTGAGTGTATAGTTTGAGTATTTTGTGTTACATTTGAACATAACTTGTCTAGTCCGATTTTGTCAAAATAAATGCCACGATGTGCATTAAACCTTGTTATGTTAAGATTTGAAGTGGCTAGTCCGAGCATACAGAATATTGCGAGCGCGTGAAGTAGTAATTTTGAGTTTGTGACTCCTCTTGTTATTCGCCTTGGTTTTTCGTTTAGTTCAATATTATCAGTGTTCTTACTATAGGTGATTGCTGGTGTTTTTTCTTTCGATAAGACCGAAACTTTTAGTATCGCTCGCTTGTACAGAGAATTTAATGGGCCTTTTACGGAGATGACTCGTATGTGCCAATCTTTCCCCGGGTGAGTTTTAACAATTCTACCTCGCACCTATTTCGAGGGAGGTGAGTTTTCTTCTATAAGTAGAACAAAGTCCTGAATTTGTATTTGTGGTTTTATCTGTAACCTTTGGTCGTTTTTGTAGTCTCGGGAGATATCGTCACTCCATCTTTGCCAGAAATGTTGTTTAATTTTTTCTAGCACCTGCCATCCTGAAAGTCTGTTAATGTTTATATCCGATAAATTCGTATCGGGAACTGTGGTTATTGATTAGCCTATTAAGAAATGTCCTGGGCTTCCAGATCGGTTATATGTTACGGCAAGTAAGTATAGAGGCCTTGAATTTACCACGGCTTCTATTTGGCGTAAAACAATCGTTAATTCTTCGTACTATCGTTTAACCCAAGATCTTTTTTAAATGAGTCTTACCAGATTTCACACCTGTCTCCCATAGTCCACCAAAATGAGATGATGCTGGTCCCTGAAAATGCCATATTATTCCATCTGCAGCGAGTTGTGCGGCCACTGTGTCATTGAAATAGTTTTAGCCGCGTTTTGCATTATTTTGAGTCGGTTGTTGGCTCCAATTAAATTTGTTGCATTATCGCTGTACTTGTCGCTACAGAGTCCACATCCCACACTAAATCTTTGGAAGACAGCTATGAATCGTCTATATGTATGGCCTTTGTTACAAAACAAATGAAAATCGCCATGTAGCCCTTATATGTTTTATGTCCTCTATCTTTCCATGTTTTTATTTAGAAACGATAACATAAATAATTCGATTATTAAAATAATTTAAAAAACGAACTTAGGTACGGCAAACAAACAATCAAACACATATAAAAAGGAATTATAAAGAATCGCGGCATTGAAAAAAAATGTTGATGGGCTTTTGCCCCATACATTTTGCATGGACCCAAAGTCAACATGACGTACATTCTATCCATTTATCGTTTGGAATGGATTCGGAATACTTTCCACAGCAGTATGTGCAAATGCATTCGTCCTCTTCAGAACTTGGGGAACAGTTTCACTGTTTACGAATTAATTCTACTTTTGGTTTCGATTTCTTTGGGTTTCTTTGATTCTCACTTTTTCCTTCCTCTTCTAAGTGCATCTTCTCAGGAGTATCAAGAAAGATCATTGTTCTGTCCCTCTTTCACAGGTGTAAAGTTTTTAACGTTAATAAAAAGTGTAGCTACACATTTTAACGAAAAGCGTAGACTCAAAGTGTGTAGCTACACAAATTATCAAAAAGTGTAGCTAGAAAAGAAAAAAAACCAGTTAGAAATTTGAAACACGTGGTTTAATTAAAATTATTTATTAAAAATAAATTTTGAGAATCACAGTAACACAATAATAAGTTTATTTACTTATTTTTCTTATACTTTAAACAATTTTTTTTTATAAAATATGTAAATAAACTTATTTTTGTGTCACTGTGATTCTCAATATTTATTTTTAAATTTTAATTAAACCACGTGTTTCAAATTTCTAACTGTTTTTTTCTTTTCTAGCTACACTTTTTGATAATTTGTGTAGCTACACATTTTGAGTCTACACTTTTCGTTAAAATGTGTAGCTACACTTTTTATTAACGTTAAAAACTTTACACCTGTGAAAGAGGGAACAATGATCTTTCTTGATACTCCTGAGAAGATGCACTTAGAAGAGGAAGGAGAAAGTGAGAATCAAAGAAACCCAAAGAAATCGAAACCAAAAGTAGAATTAATTCGTAAACAGTGAAACTGTTCCCATATTTTAGGTATGGAATATTTTTTCAGAAGAAAAAACAGAAACCGATGGGTTGCCTGAATACCCAGGTATTACACCCTATTGGTATTACACCCTATTTCCGACATAACTTGGAGAAAATTATTCATCACCAAAAATATCAAGATTAACTGGCAAAATTCCAGAAGCCCTAAATCCTGATAATATATTTTTCGATGTGGCAGCTTGTTCTAATGCAATTTTTGCCAAACCGGGAATGTCGTGAATTCGAATTCACCTATTTAAAGAAATCACATATGTTTTCAGTGTCCACTGTTTAGCTTGTTGTTATTACCTGGCTTTGATTTCATCGAATTCAGTGAAGCCCGATTATAGAAGGTTTTCATTGGACAAAACACACTACGATTCAATGGTTGCAGCTTATGGGAGCAATGAGGAAGAAATGTCAAAATCACAACGCCGGTGCCTTTGCAGAAATTAACCACTGGAAGGGAAACATGGGACTGGTGATTGTCTAAACCAGCCAGACTTATTTGCGGTCCCAATGCAACCCACCGATGGGGGTAGTCCTTTTTTAAAGGAAATATAAACATTGGAGCAAGTGAATTTCTAATAGCGTTAACAGCAAGGCACATCGTAACTAATGTACCTTTTTCCGCCGATGCAATGCTTCCCACTTGCTTTTCCCCTTTTCGGTCAAAATGTTTCCCGGCTTTTGAATGGTGGTTAAGCCAGTTTCGTAGATGTTGAATATATCTTGAGGTTTAAATTTATATCGGGTCATTACATCTAATAAATTTAAAAAAAAATTAACATTTGTCTTATTGAAATTCATAGCTCTAGCTAAACTTGTTGATTCTGGCTTTCACTTGCTGGCATTTGCAATTTATAAAATTTTGCCGCAATTATTTTACACAAATTTACCACGATCAGCCTCTCAGCTTTTCGTATTGTTCTGCTCTCAATAATGTGGACGATTGTAACATGTTACAAACGACCACATTGAAAATGTTTCAATTGCCCCATCGATGGTTGTTGTTACATTTTTATTAATTGTGTTTAAACGAATATGTTAAGCCGAACAAAGTAAACGTATTACACGTGATAGAAATATGTTATATTCATATAATATGATAACCGTATTTTAAGAAACTTACCAATAAATAATCGGAAAAAACTGAAAATACACGCTGCTACGTTTGTACCCACCCTCCCCTACTAATTGGTCTTTAACAAACAGAGGCCATCATGCATTTTGCTCCAAATTATCCTCCTTTTCTTGAAATAGATTTATGAGACAGAGTGGTTGATAAATGGATTGGTTTGATCAAAATTTGAAAATTTTCAAATGCCATGTTTTGTTTTAACCATATTGCCTATTTCCGTCAGACAAACTCCTTTATATGTAAATTTGTCAAGTAGTAGGTTAGTTCCACCCAAATTAGCGATTATTTGAATTTTTAATTAAATTTCTAGAGCCACACTTAGAACTCACATTGAAATTCCACTAGAAGAAATTGAATAAACTGACATTCCTTTCAATCGGACAAAAACATTTTGAAATTCGGGATTTTTCCATATCCAAGATTTTGGTTCCCATAATTTCAAGGCGCTACCATAAATTGTTCTACTTTATGTGCCACTTGGCATTTACAAACATAATTCATAGTCAATAAATTCAATGACAATATATCGACATATACGAAATAATATTGCCTTTCATATTTGAGGACTAAACAGATGCAGACTTCGAGATATTTAAATTTAATAAAAAGGTCGAAGCTCCAACTTCTCTTTATTCCGTGTGCATTTTGAAAGGTAGAACCGTTCGATGATTTTTGTTGTAAGAAACATTACGCCAAATTGTCATTTAAATTTTTCGTTACGACTATAATGAACTACTGAATTTTGTTTGTGCTGCAACTTTGCTATATGTAGTGAAATATTAAAAATAATTACGTAAAGACTTTCCGGTCTAGACGAAATGACAATAAAATCGCTATCTGTATTTCTCATTTAGAACCAACCAAAAACCATGATGGACATGGCATAATAACACTCGTATAACGACTATAAAAGAAAATATTTTTTATTGTAAAGTTTGCTTGCTTAAACCTTTTTTATAGTTAACACCACTGTGAGTCTGTGTTCTTCTTTTTCGAAAACTGTGCGCTTTCCGTTTTTAGGGCCTTAGGCAATATTTTTATTGAAATATTTCGATATTGTAATAAAAAAAAAAATGTTTCTCGAATCAAATAGGAAAAATATGGGAAAAAGATTTAATCTCTCGCTCGCGCTACATCCAGAGCCCGTCTATGTACAATGAACTTTATTTACTTATGCGTAGGAACGGAATAAAATTCTTGGCAACAAAAAAAAAATAATAATTTTTTTTAGCTATTTTTCGGAATAATTAAAATTTTTATTTTTATGGAATTTTTTAATACATTTTTTGGTTCGTATTCTTATTTTTTAATAACAAAAAATCGAAACACAAAAAAAAGTTTGATTCTGAGCTAATAAAATCGGTTTGTTTATTATGAATAATAGCTTGAAGGAATTATTTTAATAAGCTTTGTGCTGTTTACTAAAAAATCAAACTTTGGATTTTTCATCGACGCTCTATACGAGCACGCAGTGTTGTTGGTTGAGGTGGGGGTGGTGTGCGCTCATTATTGCTGTAGAAAAATGGCGAAGAAGTTAATTACTTTTGTTTTTAAATTTTATTGTTTCGCAAAATTATCGTTTGCCAGGAGATCCGTTTGTTTAAACAACCGTGTACGCGAGATGAGTGTTGTCGCCGTACGCAGAATGGGAATCAGGGCCATATGATATTTCAAGCTTTATTTTAAATTATATCTTCAGGCGTTTTTATGATAACCATTTTATATGTACGTTTACTATGCATAAGGACGAATTGTGTATTCATTACCGCACAACGCTTTTAATGCCGTAATCGATATTCAATAATTTAAAAATAAATTAAATATTCCGCAACCTATTAATTGGAAACTGTGGTAATTAATGAACATTGTGAACAGTAAATTTTTAATGTTATTTAAAGTGTTTTACCAAAAAAAAAAAAAAATAAAAAATTGTCAAACACATTTATAAGTGTACATCATTGAAAATAAATTGTTATGTAATCGACATCTGAGTGCGGTGACACGAGATTTATTGTGATTTCAAAATTTAATTAAAGAGAACCATATTAATAATTTAGTGAAATTTGCATAATAGAGGAATTGGAATAACTTAAAGAGTATAATTTGGTCAGAGTTTTCATACAAATCAAAGTTCTGCAACCGGTATGATAGAAACCCATATTGAGGGCACACCACTATTTTAGTACCGAATTCGAATCCCCGGTATGGGCAGGATGCAAAAGGGGTTTTTCATCATCTGATTACGATCTGTAATGATAATGAACATAACTATAACCCAATGTCGGAATGCACAACTCAGAGGCAGACCCATCTTACATGCCAGTACTATAAAAAAAAAGAATAAAATGAATTATTAATTATAGGAAAATTAGAATTAGATTTATTGTAATGTTGAAATCACTAATCATTAGGGCAACCAACAATATGGTCTTAAAAATAGGTTTTAGGGGTATATCCTCTAACCGGTCGCAAATTATTTAATTGCGAGGTGAAATATGGTTACTAGATTTATTTTGCCATGCCAATTGACACATTTTTTTGACTTTAAGTTTGTTTTGCGATTGTAAAGTAGAAACACATGAAAAGACTGCGATCTCGGAAAATGCGTAACAGTCTTTTCGTGTATTTCGTGTATCTTTTCGTGTAAATGTGTCAATGGGCATGGCAAAATAAATCTAGTAACCATATTTCGCCTCGCAATTAAATAATTTGCGACCGGATAGATAAATGCGATAGATTGTGTTTATCTATATACAGTAGGTATAAGTGTATCATAGGCATAACTGTACTTAAAACTATAGGAACAAATATGGGCGGGGCTTACATCGGTTTTCTATTGATTCCTCTTGGACGCTCTAAAACAAACATCAGTTTAATTGCAACTGAGTGCGTTTTATAAAAAACGATTTGAAGCAGTGTTTTCAAGTATACATCCGAAAGGAACAAAAATGTAGGTTACAAGGGCAGCAAAATATTAGGTTGTAGGAAAAGTTTGTAGAAAAAAATATCACAATTTTTTTATTAATTTTTTTTGATTTAGTTTAAACTTTAATTTACAATATAATCACCAGCAGTACGTATTACAGTGCTCCACCTGTTAGGGAGGTCGTTGATACCTTTAGCCCAAGGTTTGGAGGTTTAGTATGGTACGAAACAGGTGCCGAAACCAACAAAAAAGTTAGTTCAATGAATTATTATTCATTCAGACAGATGGTTCGGAAACATGAGGGTAATCATATCTTAAAATGTCGGCGTTCATTTCACCAATATACTGTGAACATGTACGTCAAAGATGAAACTGAGCGATTGAAAAATATCCAGGGTTGAACCAGGCACAACTCCGTTGCGAGGAATACATTCATATTCGGGATGCCATCAATGTTGACGGAAATGCACAGAATGTCGGCAGAATGACTATTCTTCCAGCAACATACGTCGGAACCAGCCAACACACACCAGATTTGTTTATCAAGTTCATGTGCAATACACAGTGAGTAGAAATTCGACAAAAATTATTTCCTGGCTAATCGCCATGACATCACGGCAAGAGTGTTCAAAAAAATTAAAATCATTCATAGATTTTATTGTTATAAGCAGCGCAAATTTTATTGTTATAAAGTCGCGAATTGCCAGATGCATATTTCATCATCTGGTTGGTTGAAAGGATAATACTGAATGAAATCAATGAGAAATTCCCGATAATGAAGAAGATCCACTGTTAAATGAGGTTGTTACAAAAAATATGATCCCTGTGGAATATTAAATCCCAATTCTTCGTGTATGGTTGACGGAAAATGTTCAAAACGCTGTCCAAGATAACTAGTAGCAGAAACTATTACTGGAAATGATATCCACTTTATCGCCACCGATCCATTAATGATAATAAAAGATCAACAATAGTCAAAGTGAATCAACAGGACATTGAAGTTGATAATCGAAGGGTTGTTCCGTTTTCGCCGTTACTCTCCAAGACTTTTAAAGCATACAAAAATGTCGAATTTTGCCATTCCGTAAAATCTATGAAATACACTCGTAAGTACATGAACAAAGGTATAGTGGCATGGCTGTGTTCGGAGTTCGGAGAGCCGAAAATTCCAACGATGAAATCACTCAATTTCAAATAGGCCACAATGTTACCATTAACGGAGCGATTTAATTTGAGTGTCAAAACATTTTTTATTACTAAAAAGAAGTATTACAGTATGCTTTGCCGTTACAGCTGCTACTAGAGCTTTGCCTGGTTCATTCAGCGTTACCCGGGGAACGCCTCGCGGAGGTATGAATCTCGGCCTTCGACCCCCATTGTTTATATGGATATATATAAATATACATATATTATTTTGTGTTTTTTTTATAACTAAATCTATAATCTATAATATATAATTCAGAAATATTATTTTTTTTTAATATTTAATTTTTAATGGAAATAATATTAAATCCATTTTTAATTCACTTTTTAATTAATATTATCCAATATTTTATTGGTCTAATTTTTCGTAGATTAAGAGGTGTGGAAGTACTCTGTGTGACATAGCAATTCTTACTTGAGGAATTTCTTTCAAACCATCATATAATTCCCAGCGCTCTTCCCGATAACAATAGCATGTATAGTGAGCAACATAAAGTTAATAAATGAACTAATTTTAAATGTTTCATTAAACATTCTTACGTGCTGAGGAATGTCGGTGATAGGGACCTTAGCAAAAGGATTTGTTGCAGGCTCTACATAAATGAAAACACTTCTACTCGTAAAGATTTGGTTTTCGCAATTCGTTTTACATTTTGGGCAAATTAGTAAATTACTGCCTTCTAAACAATTAGTAAATTTTTTTACTCCTAAATCATCCAGCTTAAAAAGGTTTATAGGAAAGTAGTTAAAAAAATCAAGCACAGTCTCATCGCATTTGACACATTTCAGTACCGACTGTGCACTAAAATATTTCATTAATTTTAAAACAAATGTTGCAATTTTTGTTATATTGCTAGTGCAATCTCTTTCCAAACCGAATATCTCAACCATATTTGAGAAACGGAGTAGTTCTGCTCGGACCTAATTTTGTTGTTTTAGAGACTCGATTAATTTGATGAATTTATTTCCTGAATCGAAATGGTCTACTTCTTTTAAATTTAAAAAGCTGATGGTGAAAGAGTCAAACGCACACGTATTAAAATACTTCCCTCCCGTGATTGAACCATTTCTTAAGTAAAAAAGATAAGGGCTTTCTACTTTTAACTTTTTATTGATGTTTTGCAAACTGTTTGTTCTTTTGCTTGCCGGCATAGTATTTAATAAAGTTAAATTTGATAAATTAAAATTGGTGTTTGATGGTTTGGGGCAGTAATTCGTTTTTTCCAATTTTCTTCAGAATTAAGAATTGAAGCATATGACTTGCCTTCGTCACTTTGTTTTTCAACTTTATCAGGACTTGTTTTTATGGGTCGCTTGGGAATATTTAATGTATATCTTTTTCACACTTCATGACGCTTTGTTAAACCTACTTTGTTATGCCGCCGCGTCAGTGCGTTTAACGCTCCAGTTAAAATTGTCTATTTGGTAATACTTTTATGTTGTGCAACGAAAAACAAGTTCTGATTTCGTTAGATCGGGTGGGGTTTATGGCTATAAAAACGAAAAATTTGGAGCGGAAAAAGAGTTCGTTGATGGTACATCGAGTTAGTGAGTACCAAATTTTCAGTTTAGTGCGAAAGTAAAGAATAAAATATAAATTTGCTGATAAATGAAGAGAATAATTTAAAAATAAATATTTGAATTAGTTTAAGCGATAATCGTAAATTTTGTTTTTCCCCTTATAAATCTAACAACATAAAATAAAACTTATTTAATAAATAAAAACAAAACATATTAAAATTTAGAATTTAGTGCATTCACAAAGACTGTTAAGTGAAAAAAAAAATGCAAGTGAAAAAGACTGTTATAAATTTCTAATGTGTCTTTTATGTTATAATACGTATGTAGATTCTAAAATTGGGAAAAAATCGAAGCTTAATTCGAGTGCATGAAAACTATATGAGAATTAAATTATAAGATAAATTTAACACAAATTTGTGATTAAATATCAACAAAAAAAAAAAAAAAAATCAGTGAAATTAATAAAATGGGTGAATTTGTTATAATATATCACAATTGCAAAATTTCCAAACCAGAAATTAACATTGAGTTTCTGTAAAGAACTGTTAAGTACATAGACATTAAGGTGCGATAATTTCACGGTGTCATTACAATAATAATTAACTAAATAAAAATAAAACATTATAACTAATTCTAAGTTTATATGCACCAAAACGCAACCTTCAAAGTGCACGTAAGATAATGATGTTGTGTATACCGTGGTATTTTCATAATTCCGAATTTGATTTGATTGAGATGTATACGGCCAAGTCATTTGACAAGTAATCCCAGATATGGCCGGGGCCCACCGTACACCTGTATTACACATAACAAAATAGGAGAGATAGGAAAGGTTATGTTAGTAAGGATAGACTCGACCCGGTTACAGACACCTAAGTAGTCGATAGTTAGTAACACAATGACACAATTCTAACTACGAAATAATTAACTGAAAAACTTCCAGTCATCTGAAAATTAAAAATAGTTATTTAACTCTGCAAACTTGTCTTCAAGACTTTACGTGGGCTGTATGCATCCCTTACCTGCCCATCAGGGTGAATACCACCATTACCACTTCGCCACGCCCCCCAATAAATGAGGCTACGTCTGCGTACTTTCCAAGCATGAGGATAAATTGAGCTAGTTGGAAACAATCCAGTAACTTGTTGCTGATGATTCATAATCAAATGATGCACAATCCTTTGGTAGCAGTCCAATCAGACTCCAGAACTACTACGACTTCTCATGATTGTGACCATTTAGGTTCTCCAGCTGGTATTTTTTAACCTCAAAATTTACTGGCTTCACAATTAAATATACATTTTAGCACTTTTAATACTTTAATATTTTAACATTTTCAAAACAAAACCACACAGTTCGCTTAACAACTCGTGATTATTATAGAAAATTAATAACTCAAAATTATTTTATAAAAATTAAAAATCAAAAATTAAAAATTAAAATAAATGAAAAAACAAAAACACATCTGGTCGATATGAAAGTCAAAGGCAACTCCGTAGTATTTTCATAATTCCGAATGAAAATAAATTCAAATGTTCAGCGTACTCAGTATACCAAAAATTATGTTAGCTGTTAGAGCATGCTACGACTCGAAATACCAGCACCGATACATTAATACGTCTGCTTCATATTATGTGCGAGGGTATTCGAGAATTATTTGGATATAAATCATTCAACACTTCAACACATCATCTTTAATTCTGTAAACCAGAACTCTGCAATCAACATAAGATGGTGTTTATCAAGTATTTTTTTTTTAGTTTATTTATTTTTTTTAATGCACTAAATATTTCATAAGCCTTAAAATTTTATTCTTATTTTGTCATTCTTGATTTTCATAAATATACGCGTATATTAGTAGGCTTAGCTAGGTCGTAGTAGGTTAGCTAACTTAAACTTTTCTATTTTGTAATTACTTCTCTCAGTTTTTTTTTGTTCAAATACAAACTTTATAATGTTATTTTGTAAAATTCAAATATTTATGGGTTCTTATTTGATTTCAATTATGAGAATGATGAAGTAAATTCGTGGACTATATCATGGGTGCTGTGACTAGTGCGGTGGTTTTAGGTGAGTATGCTTTGTCTGCATTTAATTTTTCTTTAGAACCTGATTTATTTTTCTTCCCTCTCAATCTTGTTGAGTTTTTCATTAATCCCTCCAAATCATATGCGGTCTGTCAAGATTATGTCATCCTCCAGGAAAGCCCACCCCATAGCTCCTGAACCTTAGTCGAACTCAAATGACCGCCTTGAAGACTCTGATGTAATATTCACTTAAATTTCGGTTATGGCAGATATTTTCAGAACGATAATTGCTGAAGCTTGGAGCTAAATTGTGTGGCTCGTACGCATTTAACCGCCCGAACCTTTTTATAATACGGGCTGTAGATGAAATCAAATAACGATAGTTCGAGTAAATTAATGATTTTTTGAGTTTAAAGCTCAGTTGCGTCGCTCGTACGCATAGAAGTTTCTTGAAATCAACCCTTAATGCTTATATGGGTGTACTTTATCTAAAAAACTTCCTCTTTAACATGTCGTTTCAAAATAACTGGTGCAACTAGAAACAAAACAATACAAAATACCGCATTCAACATCTATAAAACATTTCGTTATTTTATTTTAATATATGTTATAACATATGTTAACTCGCATATTTTTATATCATTTCAAATAAAATTATTATTATGTATGACTTTTATACATTTTATACGTTTTTTTTTGAAAAATTTTAATGGCGTGCTGACGGTGTTGTCTTCGTATACAGATTTTACATTTTGTGATCGCTATAGAATTTTTAAAAATAAACTATCCCAATATCCAATTTCTGGGCTGACATTGATCGAATAGATAACTTCCGCTGTAGCGATAGCTGGGTTAAAATTATTTTATGGGATGATGTTTTAGTGTCATTATAGTTTTTCCTGGGATGATAAATGCTGATACGGCAGAAATCCTGGGCTGATAGTAATATCCTGGGATGGAACAACTGTCGTGATAGTTTAGTGTTGCCATTTTTTTTTTCTGGGATGAAAGCCGGGCTAATTTTATATACGTTTATTTATTCCAGGTCGAATTGAATATTCAGAGCTAAGACAGGACAACGTCCGTCGGGTCAGCTAGTTATAGAT
This sequence comes from Nephrotoma flavescens, assembly GCA_932526605.1. NCBI lineage: Eukaryota > Metazoa > Arthropoda > Insecta > Diptera > Tipulidae > Nephrotoma > Nephrotoma flavescens. Next base: position 281,901,524 of record OW052221.1, on the reverse strand, counting down.
ATTTTAAGTTTTAATAAAACACTTTTTTAATTTTGTGATATTTTTATATGTTATATATAAAAACAAGTAGTTGTTTTCGGCTGAGACAGCGAAGACACTATCTGCATTATCGATTTTTTTTATCTTTCGGCTGGAAACTTTCGACTAACTTTAATAGTATGTTTTCTAGGATGTTCAAACCTGGTGAATGTTAAGTGTTTGCTATCCAGATTTGCATGGGGCATTATTGTGTTGAAATATCCATTGTAATAGTCCAAAAATTTCACAAAATCTTGGAAAATTATTTTCCAGAATTGCTTTGTAGGATATAGTCCAGTCATCTGTCAGGCCAAAATACCGCCTTCTCTGGCGGTAAAAAACGTCACCGATTTTCTCTCCGCAAACCATTCAGTGACGGTTTTTGCAGTTTTTTAAACATAAAAGCTTAGGCTATTCGGCCTTTCATAATTTGCTTCTACCGATTTTACTTGCAATCGCACGACTTGTAAGATTTAATTATTTGTAAGCATCAATTTTAGCTTTTTCAACCTTGCTTACCGTTTTTCCACGCCCCATGACTTCAAATAAATGTCAAATTAATTTTAAATTTGAAACAACTTTTAATTCACTTCACTGTGTCTTCGTTCAAGTGAACAAATAAAAACATTCAAATTGTATTTCTTATTTTAAACAAAATTCTGAAAAAAAAATAACGGTTTTACTCTAAAATATGACGAATTTTATTAATTGTTTTTGTTATTGATTTCACTTCCCAACAACTCACAAAAGAGAATAACTCAAGAAGAAACGAAAATAATAAATTGGGAAAATGAAAAAAAATTACGTTGGCCCTAGTCAAGTGACACGGAGTGTATGTGAAGTTCATAGAGCCTGTCTAATTGTTGTCCTTTTCTATTTCTGTGTAAAATTGTTAAATTTGTGCGTGTGTCAGTGTAATTGTGATTTACATTGTTAATATGTAATGCATAATTTGATTTTAGTTCTGTTTTTGTTATGTCGTTGATATCTTTTTTGTATCTTTCTGAAAAGCTTATACCTATTTTTCCTATGAGCAATTTTGAACATTCGCGAAAAGTTGATTTGTATACTCCCCTGGCAATTTTTTTGGGCATTACTCTAGTTTTTGTTCTAATTTATTACAGTTTTTATAGAATGTCGTGTATCGGAATTGTTTGAAGGTCTTTCTATTATTTTGTGAGTCATTTTAATGTACTATAGGGTGTACCTAACAAAGATACAAAACATTTTTCGTCAAATTTATATTTATTTCTCGGCATAGTTTCTCGGTGTCTTTCTCTGCAAAATATATGTTTATGAAGGTGACGGCCTCCTCATTCGAAGAAAATCTCTGTCCTCCGAGCACAATTTTTAGCTTATAGGGAACAAAAAAATTCGCTTGGAGCTATATCTGGTGAGTAAGAACGGTGGTCATGCAATTCAAGCCGTAATTCGTGGATTTTCGCCATGGCAACGGCTAAGGCGTGACACAGCTCATTGTATTCGTGGAACTTCTTCCCTTTAGTAATCCACTGTTTTGACTATATTATTGATTTTTATGTGTAATGGTGTATCCAACAATACAAACGCTGCACCCAACGCGTGGACAATTTTCTCTTTTATTCAATATGTGATAAATTCGATCATTCAACATAATCATAGCCATAGCCTCTGTTATCTCTGTAACTTTAATTCGACTGTTGTCTACCACCATTTAGTGAACTTGACCAATGTTATTGTTATAGTGGTTGCAGTTTTTGGGAGTCCGACGTGGATGTCCATAAATTCTACGCTTATGTGTTTTTGTCTGCATTGGTGTTGGTATTTTGTGATGTAGACCCACTAATGTGGGTTTGAATCCGTTATTTTCATAATAATTATTAATCTTGGTACATTATTCAATCCATTTATCATGTGGTTGTAAGCTGATATTCTATTAAGAAGAATTTTATAATCGTCCGTGAATTTAATTTGTTTAAGAATTTTTTCGGCTTTTCGGACAAAATATTATTTTAATGGACACCCATACAATGTTTACGACTATTTTAGTCGCAGAAAACAAAGAGGCCATTTATTAACAATATTTCTACCACAAAAGTAGAAAAAATGCGCTCCCCTCCCCCAAACCTTTAACCCCAGGGCGTACTTGTGTACACAAAGAACACAAACCCTTGCAAAAATGAGAACTCCCTTAGGTAGCTTCTTGGCAGCTTGGTTTCGTACTGATAAAAAGTTGGTCAATGGGTTTTATGGGATTTCTAGATACATGTTTTAAGTGCGTGCGCTTTGAACTATATAGTTTTTAAAAATGACTCACAAAATAATAGAAAAACTTTCAAAAAATTCGGAATCACGACAGCTTACAACAATTGTAATAAATGAGAAAAAAAAACTCAAATTTAAAGAATAGTGTCTGAAACTATACTCATGGATGAAATAAAATATACTGACTGAATATATGATTTAGACTAGATGTCATTAGATCCCATTTTGTGCGCCACCTGAATCTGGTTGGCCGGTGCGCTTACGGTTAGAGCATGGCTTGGCCAGACTAATTTACTTACGTCGCCTTAGGTCGATTTTCAATAAAATTTGCTTCTCCTTGTCAAACCATCATCATATTGGTTTTGCACAAAATGATCAGCACAAAATTTCAGAATGCCAACTCATTAACTTCCCTTAAAAGAAATGCGTACACACAACAATTGATAATTTAGGCTATTTCCGGTATCCGAGTATGATAAAATTGCGTCAAATATATTTAGTAAATCTAGGTCAAAATAATATTTTGATCAGAATTAGCAAATAAATCAAGATGCGAATATTGCTATCGTTCGACCTTCACCGAAAACGAAAATAACAAACCGCCCGCGAGAACCAAATAACAAAATAAATTTCCCATAATATTCTTCATCACCCCTTTTTCCGCAGTTTTTCCTCTCCACGCTACATAACTTATTTATTTATTGTTTTTTATACTTTATGAAGCGTGATTTTCAATACTTTTTCATCCTTTTTCTTATACCATTTCTTGTTCTTCGTCTTCTTGTTTTCTTACTTATCGCAATCAAATTTATTGTTTTCTCCCTATTTTCCACTTTATTCATGGATGCGTACAGTCTTTGAATTCGAAGTCAAAAAAGTTACGTAAAATAAAGTTCAGCTGGTGTGATAATTAAATGCATATTTTCATTTATTGCAATAATCTAACGGATTATCTCTCTAATTTATGTATCTAGAATGTATTTATTTGACTAAATACTAATTAAAAAAACATTGTATTTTTATTATATGTTAATTTCCAACCAAATTTATAATTAAAATTTAAAGTGGATTACCGTAAATTAGAAATATGCTTTTGCAAAATCTTATTTATAAGCAATTAATATTTATATTTGTAGAATGGAGGCGAGTGTACATCGCATTTCTCCACTTTTCACATCTTCATCTTAACAATTAACTAATACAATATTTGTGAAAAATTCATCTAACCATGAATTTTAAATTTACATAATTTTAATTGCGATATGGCAAAAATAAAATAAAATTATCAAAAAAAAATCTTTTCATTACAAATTTTTTAATTTTTCCTCTTTTTCTAAAACAAAAAAAAAGTCGTAGCTAAATAATAATTTCCTGATAAAAAATATAATAATAAAAAAAAACGGAAAATTTCAGTAAATTCCCAGAAGGGTTTTTTAATATATTAAAATGTTTTTTTACGCTTTCTGTTTCTCCCTGTACAATTATAACTTTTACAACTTACGATATACTCGTATAGTGAACATTTTATTTTCTCTTCGGTAGCTGCTTCTAAAGCATTTACACAACCATCGTTTATCGAGTGTCAAACCCATAATGACTGTAACATACAATTATAGGTTTTGGATTGTATGTCAATATCAAATGTAAACTTCAAAGTCAATTTCAATGTCAATGTTATTGTCATTGTCACTATCACTGTCATCTTCAATCGGTCACTGTCAATGTCAAGGTCAATGTTAATGCTAATGACAATGCTAATTGCAATTCAACAAATTTCAAAAGATTGACATGTGGGTATATTTTCTAGAAGGCTCTTGATACGTTCTCCTAGCAACAAATGATATAGCTTACTTTTGCACCAGTTTAAATTGGGCAAAACTATAAAAAATAAATCTACTTTATTTTTTTGACGTATTTAAGAAATCCTTATTTCTGTAAAATATATGACAACTAATCATATAGATTATCTAGTAATTGTTTTATTATTTTAGTAGACTACTCTTGTGGGATGAGATTTATCGGTTCATCCCAGCTCTGCCAGTCCTTTGATTTAAGCGGCTCAAGGAACCACTAGTTCTTTTTAGGCGCTCTGGTCCATTGTTGCTATCCAGTAGGTTCCACAGCTCCTCGTTGTCATGCTGCTGCAGTTGCAGTACATGACTCATTGCAAATTTTTGTATTTCATCACTGACGTATTCCATGTTTAGGCTCGATGGAGATTGTCATTTCTAATGTACCAAGGAGCATTCACAATGCTACATAGTACTTTGTTTTGAAATGTTTGAATGATCTTCACTGTAGTTTTCTTGCGCAGCCCCAAAGCTGAATACCACACGTCCAGATAGGTTTTAGGATTTGTTTATATAACAGCAGTTTGTTGTGCGTTGTCAGTTCGTAGTTTCTTCCAATAAACCATTGCATTTTTCGAAATTTGAAATTCAGTTCTTGCCATTTCTTTTTAACATGCGCTTTCCACCTGAGTTTAGAGCCTAGCGTCATGCCGAGATACTTAACATTATCAAAATATGGAATTTGTTGTGAATTCAGACTAATCGGAATATATTCTAATTTCTTATTTGTAAAGTTCATATGTGTTGATTTCGATTCGTTAAGTGTATTCTCCATTATTTTGTCCAGCTATCCACAATATTAATTGCATTTTGTCATTTCCTGGTGGACTCAACGATACTAGCATCGGTGGTCAGAACAGCTGTGCCATCAGCAAACGTTCCTATTCTAGCTTCTTCTATGTCTGGTAGATCATTTGTATACAAGAGGTATAATAAGGGGCGTAGACCACTGCTTTGAGGAACCCCTGGCAATATTTTCTTCAGTTTAGAGCATTCTCCGTCCTGTCTCACTCGGAAGTGATGGTCGTTGATGTAAGACTTTAGCAATTGAAAATGTTGTTTTGGCAAATCTCATTGGAGCTTAAATTCTGGACCGCGTTGCCAGACCTTATCAAATGCTTGGACTACGTCTAAGAATATTGCTGAACATACTTCCTTTTTTCCAGCGCCTCCTCAATTGTATCAGGAATCCTGTTACGATCATCCTGTCGCTAACAATTTTCTCGGTTGAAAAAAAAAAATTCGTTGGTAAAACTTTAGTCTACGCAGTAGCTCAATAAAGTCGCTGTGTGAACCGGCTTTGTTGGGTTTCTGTTTGGCCCGCGTGGCGCGATTGTCAAGTAAATGACAGAGCGAGAACAATGTGCATCGGGTGTGCGAAAAGCAAAACATTCCATAAGAATGTTTTTCTTATATTCCTCTCGTTTACATCAATGCGAATTGATGTAAACGAGAAACAGAGAAGAAAGATAATCCTTCTGGAATGTTTTGCGCGTCGCTATGTGGCGTACGAATTTTTTTTCATTGTGTGGGGTCTGTTTTGGAATTTCATTTAAACATAAAGTCTAGTTTTGAGAAAAAAATAGAAAGTCTCATTTTTGGTTTGTGATTAAAAGTTATGTTTTGAGTATTTTGATAAAAATAGAGTCAAGTGGCTTACTATCTCTTGTTCTGGGTTAATAAACGCCAGTTTTTTTGTGAATTTAATTAAACGGAAGATAATTAATGACGAAATTGTGAAGGGTTTAATTAAGATTTTTATTAATTAAAGTTAATAAAAAAATATCAAAAAAAAAAATCTTTTTAAACAAATTGTACCGCAAAAGAATGGTGTTTTGTATTTAATTTTTTTCTTTGATTGGGTTGTTTTTGAGGACGTTTTTTTCTAAACTAAATCGTGCACTGAGGAATGTGTAATATTAAATTATCGTTCGCGAAATAAAAATAGTTTGATATTTGAAAATTTAGTAAACATATTTTTTTTAAATATATGTACATTTCCTGAATTATTTTGGCAAGAAAATCTCATAAAATTGTTGATGAAGTGACCACTGTAAAAAATTGAAGTGATTACAAGGAAGAGGAAAATCGAGTTTTGTTGTTGTAAAATAAAAACCATATTTCAACGAACGCATTTATCATCTGGTACCGTATTTACGGGTGCCACATTTTACGACGAGTTCCGCATTATCAACGGGTGCCGCATTATTTACCTGTGCCGCATTATTTACGGGTGCCACATTATCAACGGGTGCCACATTATTAACGGGTGCCACATTTTTCGACGAGTGCCGCATTATCACGGGTGCCGCATTATTTACGTGTGCCGCATTATTTACGTGTGCCGCATTATTTACGGGTGCCATACAATTTAATGGGTGCCGCATTAATTACGGTGTCGAGGCGGGCCAACGCCCAACAAGTTTTTCGGGTGGCCAGTTGAGGCCACTCCTTTTTTTTAGTATCGGGGTGAGGCCCCGCAACATACGGTTGGTCATCCAAGGCCCTTCGGGTTTTTTTGGTTTACGGCGGGAAGTTGCCCAACGGTCCGGGTAACTGGAGTTACATGTGGCATGACGGCACCAAGGCCACAACCCATTTATTTTGATATATATATATATATATATATATATATATATATATATATATATATATATATATATATATATATATATATATATATATATATATATATATATATATATATATATATATATATGCTCGGGGAACATTGGTGTGAGTTCTGGCGGATTTGCGCACCAAGGCACCTCTGTACCGATATAATTTGTTTTATTTAAATTTTTCTGCTGTTCGTTCCACAGGTTCCGGCTGACAAATTTCGGCGGAACGCGGTTATTATTATTTGCGTTTTTTTTTCTTTTTTCCTTAAATATCTGTAATCACGGTGTAAGCCAGGAGCCACGCACACCTCAATCCCCACGACCCTTCGCACTTCTCCCTGAGAATGTAGCCGGCAAAAATCACCGTGGAGGCCTGTGCGTGCCCTTACTGATATCTGCAGGTTGGCAGTAGCCAGCCTGTAACAATCCTATGTACCTGATCTATCGTTGAGTGCCTTTCTCGAAACCCAAATTGATGTTGGTATAAGATTTATGATCTCTATAATTGGCTTTAATCTCTTGAGAAACAGTCTCTCGAAAATGTTTCATGTTGTTGTTAACAAAGGAATAGGCCTATACGATGTTTTGTCGTTTAGTGATGTATTGTGCTCTCGGAACATAACATAGTCTAAAGATAGCATTGATTATATGCTGTAGTTTCCTTAGTGCTTTTTCTGGTAAAGCTTTGATTGTTCGCCCCGTTGTCAAGTCGTATGCAGGAGCGTTTTTATCTTTGAGGTTTTTTACTTCTTGTTTGATTTCTTTCAGGGTAACTGGTAGCACAGATGCCTCGTCTACTTTGCTTATAGGTGTTAGATATTCACTATCTGCTTGTCTAGTTGGTGGTTTGAAGGAAATTTCTAGGTCAACTCTTCAAACAGATCAGCTTTTTGCTTTTCACTGCGATCCCATAGGTTTCATCAGCTATTCAAATGGGTGACACTTGCATTTTAAAACCTTTTGTGGCTTTCTACAGAGAATGTGTCGGGTTTACCTGTCAGATTACTAAGGAACCTTGCAACTGACTCATTCTTAATCTCTTTTATAAGTAGTTTGAGTTTGTTTTTTCTTCAGGAGCTCTGGTTCTCTGCCAAGTCTTATGAGCTCTTCTTTTTTCGTTAACCAAGTCTCTCACTTCAACTGGATAGTATATACTTTTTTGGTAATATTTCTTACTGATCAGGAGTACTTTCCCAGGCCGCTTTTTGCACACTTTCAATGAAGTTTCCTAGTTCTTCTTCTATCGTGTAAGCGTTATTGTCATTAAAACTGAAAAATGGTCTGACGATAGCCCTTCTTCATTTACAACTGCTAAGTAGTTTTTGGAGATACCTCTTGATATATAGAAATCCAAAAGGGTGAATTTTTAAAGAAAGTGAATGAAAGTGTACAACGAATTTTAATATTTTTTTTTCACAGACACCATGGGGTTGACCGACGAGTACTCTGCGGGAAAACTTCGTTTTCATTTAATATAAATAAATTTTGTTTGTTATATTGGAGTAAATCTTGTATTATTGGTCAATGGTGTTGTTGTGAATTGGGAAGGTGGATCCATTTCTCATTTTTTTTGTGTAGTGAATTTTGGAACCAACACAAGAGTTTGAACTACCTCTCATTATTATGTCGGCAATGAACCCTACGATTTCCCACTGATGCAACCCGACTCGAATGTGTTAGCCACACATAATGGGGCATGTAACAAGATCTATGCGATAAATAAGGATGATATATCATAGCACGAGGCCATCGAGGAAGTTTATCATGCATTGCTAGCGGGTTTGAACGAATGGGAGAGACAAATGACGCTGTCAACGGGCGGAGTTGATTCGACGCTGAATGAAGGACACAGAACTGCAGCACCAGAAGTGAATTTACCAGGATTACGAGTGCCAAATTTTAATGGAGATTACACGGAATGGCAGACATTCTATAAACTATTTTCGAGCAAGATCCACAACAATGCGAATTTGCACTCTGTGGAAAAATGCCAATTCCTTGTTAATTCACTGAGTGATGAACCTGAACGGTTAATTCGACACATGGACATTACCGAAACCAATTATATCTTGGCATTAAATAAACTACGAGAAAGATACAACCGCAAGAATCACACCGTAATAAATGCATCAAAATGTTTTTAAATCAACCAGCTGTCTCCAAACTAAACTCGAGAAACTTACGAAAAATGATCGATATTTCCGATGAAGTCGTGCGGGCTGTACAAGGTTTGGGTAACGACGCAAATGGTCGTGATGTTTGGTTGCTGCACATTTTAGTCACAAAGTTAGACGATGATACTCGTACGTTATGGATGCAGCACTCAGTTCAAACGGAATTTCCAAGCATTCATTCGTCAAGTTCATTATTAATCAAGCTGATGCGCTAGAATACCAAGGAGGCAAAATACACGAGGAAAGGCCGAGAAGTTCAAATTCGAATATTAATACGAAGCCACCAGTGAAAACATTTACAAGCATCATAACCAACTGTCCAATTTGCAAAACAGAGGAGCACCCAATTTATAAGTGCCAGAAATTCGCAGAGATGTCAATTGATAATTTCATATCGCAGATGCAAGCAGTGCCAACGATGTCATCATACACTGGTGCACGAGCTATACAAATCTGCATCCCCAAATAAGACCTCACCAACGAAGGTAGCTAGTAACACAACGGGACTAGGTTTAATTAATGCCGAAAAACAAGTAGCCACAGCGGCTACACCTGAGGCCGTCAAACTGATGTCCACGGAGTTGACAGACATATCATCGGGAACCATATCAGTATTACCAACAGCGCTCGTTCGGGTACAAGACCGTGCTGGTAATTGGCAGTTATACAGAGTGCTGTAGGATGCGTACAGAAGCTGCGACTAGCACGGAGTGAAGCCAAAATGATCATCCGTGGATTGGGCCATCCGAATATTGGCCAAACGAAAGGTAGAACGCAATTTAACTTGAAACCATATTTTGCTTCAGAATTTGAGATCATCGTCAGTGCATACATAACTTCGCATGTAACCAGTACTAGAGCCCCGTCAACCATAGAGTCATCCGTTCTAAAAATGCTAAAGGATAAACAACTGGCTGATCCAAGTCCAGATAAGGTCATGTTTATTGATATTCTAATTGGGATTGACCAATTTTGGTCTTTGCTATCTGAGGGTCAATTACGAGAAGGCAACAAGGTCATCGGACAAAATAGCAAACTGGGATGGTTAATAACAGGAACATTTGACCGCCAAATCCCCAAGAGATTTTCTAGAAACTTTTTCCATGGCTTAAACTGACCAATATCTATATCTACAAATATTCGCTTATTGATGCCTTCGAACTCTAAGGCAGTTTAGGAAAGCAAAATTATGAATTCAAAACGATTCAATTGAACTACATATATGTATTTTAGTTCTTCGGTGACATTTTAGTTTCAATAATAATTTTAGAATAAAAATGATAATGTTAATTTTGTATTATTGTGTTTTAGTTGGTTATTTATGATTTTTAAATAACAATTTTTCTTTAAAAAGCTGATACTTGTTAATAATTTTAGTAGTTTTATAATTTTTATATTCAATTATTTTGTTGAATGCTTTATTATAATCAATAATTGAAAGATTCACTAATACTATCAAACGATTTTAAATTTAGGAGGGTTTTAGAAAACTTTTCATCACCGTAAAATATGGCGTTTACAATGGTTAACTCTTTGAGTGCCAAAAAGCGCGATCGTGCGCCTCAATACACTAGCTGATCAAGTTGGCACTCAAAGGGTGAATATATGAATAAACAAAAAAAGAATGGCACGTACCTTGCATATGCAGTAAAACAATCATACTCATGAAACTAACACACAACAACACAAATGCTACTACTATGTATATCTTTCCACACACATATTTCGTTTCACACATTTCGAGACAAAATCGATATATTGATTTTAACAACACTATTTTAAATTTTATTTTGAGACAACACCGTTTGAAGTTTTTTCCAGCTGATACGACTGAAAATATTTATGATCTGACACGAGTGAAAATTACTTATGACTTGATTTTTTGTAATTTTTCCGTTTTTATAACGGCTTACTTTTGTTTGTTTTTTTTTGTGTTACAGAATGGTGTCCACTCGTAAAAATATTTGTCATCATAATTGGTTTTGGGTTAAAAATATTTTAGTTAATTTGAACCAAATAAAAAAGACGAAAATGCAATTTCACGGAAATCAAAAATCGTTTTATGAGATTTTTGATTTCCGTGAGATTTTTGATTTCCGTTGGTTCATATGATTTGTAATTGGATTTTATATTTTATGAATTCCGATCGCGATAACGCGGAAGTACGTGCTCATGTGCCCGCATTGAAGGTAAACCTGTAAGCGCGTTATAAGAAACTGTTTTTGAACACTCTAAATTCTCTCGGAATGGCATCGGTAAAAAGGTGAACAAATCTGTGAGGCATACTCCAAAATTGATCGAACAAATGAGACAAACAGAGATTTCAAGGTTATCGTATCACAGAAATCCTTACAATTCCGTTTAATAAAACCCAGCATCATATATGCTCGGCTTATTATCGAATCAATGTGCCTTGTAAACGTGAGATCTCAAGTGAAAATAACACCCAAATCGGAGATGAACTTAACTCTAACGACTTCTTCATTATAAAGTGAATACTGATGTATAATCGGAAAGCGGGTCCGCCAGAAAGACATTGCCTTTCATTTACTCACGTTCAGCAACAGTTTGTTTTCAACCGACCAATCACAAAATCTGTTTAAATCCGTTTGGAAATTTATACAGTCGGATACATTTGATATTCGTGCAAATATTTTCATATCATCTACGTAAAGCAGGCAATCTCAGATCCTACCTTGTGGCACTCCAGAAGTAACCCGAAATAGACGAGAAGATGACTCACCAACTTTAACAAACTGTCACCTATCTGAGAGGTAGGACAGCAACCACTTAGTAGGGATGGCTTGACAATTCAATCGCTGTAGCTTTTTGATTAGAATTAAATGATTAATTTAATCGAGCGCTTTAGATAAGTCGGTATAAATAACATCCAGTTGCACTTTCGAATCAATACTGCTGAATAAGTGTCTGCAAAATGTCATCAAATTGGTAACGGTGGATCTCCCGGCAAAAAAACCATGTTGTGGGCACTTGTAAATTTGATGTATATATGAAATTTTCCAGGGATCTGGAAACATTTGAGTTCGAATGCTTTCGTTAAAGATAAAGGAGATGGGAGCATCCAGAATCGGCGGAAATCCATCATGCCCAGCACCCTTATTAACATCAATTTGAGTCAAACAGTCATGAACGTCATCTTCGGTGAACCGAAATTGGGTGAATTCCCCTCCGTTGCAAGAAATTACTGCTGGATCGATGGATGGCGATTCGTAAACGGATTCAAAAAAATTGGCAAATAAATTGCAGATTTCCGAGGAATGACTTGCAGAGGCATCTAGGTACGTCATAGGTAAAGGGAACCCAACGGTCTTTCTTTTCATATTGATAAAATTCCAAAACTTTTTTGGATTAGAAGTTAAATCTACCTCGATCTGCAGAATACAATTATTATATAGGAACCATTTTAATGTATTAAACTCCTTCCGTGCGGTCTCAAATTCATGATAATATTTCGAACCGTCTATTTTATATAGGGAGTGTAGTTTATTACGGCGTGTCTCTATGTCCTTTAATTGCTTGTTATACCATGGTTCGCGGAAGCAAGGCTTAGTTTTTTTCCACACCAGTCTTGACAAGTTTATTAAAAGACAAAACTATATTGTATTTAGATTTCCTCCGAACTGAAGAAATTCCCAATCCGAATTGAGCAGAAATTCATTTAAGGAAGCGTAGTTGGCATTTCTAAAATCAAAGAAAAAACTATCAATAGGAAAACTAGTGTTGCATTTTTCATGAAAAATATTTAACATAACTGGAGTGTGGTAAACGCTGGTACAGCCTGTAAGGCCTTCGCACGGTGAGATCTCTGAGTACATGTTATCGGTTGAAAAATTTACCCTCAGTATTGCTCGTTCGGTTAATTTGGGTTGTTGAGATGCTAGCGAAGTAGTCCACAGTAGTGATCCCTCTAATATCTGTGGAAGATGGTGTGAAAATACCGTTGATATCAGACCAGTTCATCTTAGGGTGATTGAATTTACCGAAAATCATCAGCTGCTCATCAGGATGAACAAAGGGTACTATAGCAAGGTCGATGAAGTTGATGATCTCGATATAAATATCCAGGCTTGACCCACAAGTAACGTAAACGACCACGGCGAGAATTGACGAATCGGCTAGTTTAAACCGTACAGCAATGACATCATGAACTTGATGGGAAGCCACCATCTCATTCGGAATTGAGTTTTTCACGGCGACCAAAACACCTCCACCTTTCATTGTTGTGACATGGTTGTATCGATCTTTTCGGTAGACGATATAATCCAATGGGAAGACTTCCTCGCTATTCATAAAATTAGTAAGCCAAGTCTCACAAGTGATTATGACTGCATAGTTATTGTCTAGGACACCCAGCCGAAACTCTTTAGACTTGCCTCGAATACTGGAAGCGTTATGGTAGTAAATTGTCGAAGGGGCAGGTTTTCTGTAATTATTGTTGTTATTGTAATTATAATTGTTGCTGTTTCCGATGTTAGAAGAGGAGCAGCAGTTATTTAATATTTTAAATGGTAATAATTGTAAGTTTACTGCAGAACTATTGGATATAAGTATTTTGGGTTTTTTGGGCGATCAGTGAATTCTCTCACTGGAACACCCACTGGCCAAATTTCTGGTTGCATTAGTTTTGGAAATATCTCCAGATCTACCCCGATTTTGAAAGACACGAAATTGAGTTGCGTCACGTCCTGATTGGCGGGAGCCAGCAAACGACAATCAACCTCGGTTTCCGCTATGTTTAATTGGCTGCATAAAAAGATCGTAATGCCTCAACTGATGTCGTGTTGGCAAACTTAGAGGCATAAATATATTTTTTAATAAGAACGATCTTAACTGCGTTTGATACATTATTGCAGGTGCCAACAATAACTTTCGGTACAACAAGATTTGAGTGCTGCATATTAGATTGAAGAGAGCTCGGGGTTGAAGGCGTATCGGTATCCTTTGGCGGCACTTTTTTGGACGAGCGAGCTTTCATCTTTTCGGGATTAGCTCTATCAGTAGCAAGAGCTCCAATGTCACTAGATAGGGATAGCATTTGCTTTCTAAATTCATCGATTGTCCGCTGCATTTTAACAAAAGTGTCACGGCAGTCATCACAGAACCACTTTAGATTATAAATAAACCAATTTAAAGTTTTAAACTCCTTACGAGCTATGTTGAAACTAGAATAAAACTTAACGCCATATAACTTAAATAAAGAATGGAACTAATTCCGCCTTTTTTCAAGACGAAGCATTGTACCACGGCTCACGAAACCGAGGTTTGTTTTTATTTAAAGGAACATACCTTTCAATACCAGGCTTGAGCAGCTCGTTGAACAATAATGTAGTATCGCTCGTATTATCATCACGTTTGAAAAAGCCCCAAAATTAGAATCGACAAGAAATTTGCTTAAAGAAGCGTAGTCAACGTGATGCTGTATTTATTTTCAGTTTACTAGTGAAAGTTTTTGAGATATTGGCCAGAAACTGAAAATAGCTTATATGGCCGCAGAAAATCAAAAAATTCTTTTGAAAATTCTAGTCCATGAATTTTCCCCAAATTTTCCATATAGTCTTAGTATGATCTAAGCTATTAAAAAAACAACCGAAATCATTGGTTACTAGTGGAAGAAAGAAGCCGGAAAGACGGAATATTGTTAAATTTCAACATTTCATATACCGAGTTCATTCACTTCTAATATTTTATTCCGTTGAGATGTTTTATTTAGTGAAAAAATATATAAATAATGAATAAAAAATTTCCGCTGGTAATTACATAACAAAAATAACTCTCTTTAGTGATAGTGCCGCCACTTGCGGCGAGTAGCGTAATCTCTTATTTTCCGCTGTCAAAATTCCGCTATCTTATACAGCATGTCAGCGTGTCTAAACTCGAAATGAAAGGAATTACTAGAAGAACACGTAGTGTTGCAATTTTCTTGATAGATATAAATCGTGATATTTGTTTTTCTTGATAAATATATATCGTGATATATTTATATTCTGTTGGCTAGTTCGTAATGCTGGCACCGATTTTTTATTAACAGTTGGACAGCACAGTATATCATTGTTGTCCGTATTTGCAGACGTGCTCACCGCACTCGAAATATTTGCAGAAGATACCACTTCAGCAAATGTGCTCCCAGACACTAATAAATTTTTTTATAACAGGCCACAAAACAATCCGCACATGCCTCTTCAATAACAATATTGGTACCATAAATTGGAGCGTGAGCGGCAACTGACAAGACAGATTTCATTGAATCAGGCAAATTAACAACGAAGTTGTGATCAGGAACAACATTAATGTCCTGGAAGGTTGAGTAACTGGTTCAACTAGTACGGAAGTTATCATTTGGATTTGCACTTCAATTGTTTCTACGTAATTGTCAATATTTTTAATTTTTTCCAACCAGGGGGTCAATTCGCGTTCCATGAAAAAATGAAAATGAAATTTTTTTTTCATTTGCAATCTAGTAGTTTGAATTATTTGCACGTAATTTTAAATTCCACTGTGTGAAATCATAATTTCTTATGGGCAATTCAAACCTACTCGATTGCAAATGAAAAAAACTTTTCATTTTCATTATTTCATGGAACGCGAATTGACTCCCAGTAGCACTATTTTGGTTTTCCCTGGGAATAGGAAATTGGGGAAAAAAATTCATAGCATTTTTGTCTAAGTGCGTGTTTCAATTGGTTTAAATGCCGCATAAAAAGTTAAAAAAAAATTCGTGGTAATTTTTTTTTAACTTTTTAACTTTTTATCTGTTTCAATTGGTTTAAATTTTGACATTAACATTGTTACTTATTTTATGTGTTATTATGAACGTATAAGCAAATTTAAATATGAAAATATGTAAAATAAATACTATTTAAATGTATATTAGTTAATTATGGCCAGTTTACATCTAAACCATTACGATTTTTCTCAAAATTTGTACATGACAATTTTCTGTTTACAAACAAATATTTTTGTCAGCCAAATGTTTTCCACATAAAAATTTTATCAGCTCTTGAAGCAGATAAAAAGTTTGACATTTTTATTCACCACAATTTTTAACTTTTTAACTTTTTATGCGGCATTTAAACCAATTGAAACACGCACTAAATTATATTTTCCTAGCCTACTGTTAGAATTAGTTTGGTGTCAATATTTTCGAAACTAAGTTGATTGGGAAACTTGTTCCACAAAATTTTTATAGAGAAAAATAATTCCCAATATATCTTTGTTTTAACAATATTTACACCCAACTAATTCCTACAGTAGGCCAGAAATATATAATTTAGACAAAAATGCTATGAAAATATTTTTCCCAATTCACTATTCCCAGGGAAAACCAGAATAGTGCCACAGTTCACTGAAACTATTCACATGGACATTGTAAATGTCTTTACAATTATCACAAAACCAGAAAATGTTTTTGGAATTGCAAATCAATTCAACTTGTTTTTCACAAACCTTTTATTGAACGCCAACGTTGTAGTTTTCATTAGGGCACAATATTTGCCGTGTTTCCTTGGCACACGTTGATCCGGATCAGTTCAAATTTTACATGGAAAACCTGATCCGAATTTTGTGTAGATCATAAATTTTGATTTGAAATCTAGTAAACGCCTTTGTGTTATTTCATGAAACACATGAACTGAACCGGTTCATATCAAGCATCAAGACATCGTTCATTATTCAATTAAAAAATATTTATCACGAAATTTAAAACTCAGATTGTTTTTTATTAAATATGGGGATTTACGTCTACGACACAAATGAATCATCGTTACGTAATTATAAACGGCTCTAAATTATACATCAGTAATCTTATAATTTTATTATTGAAAGATTGAATGTATATGATCAGCTGCTGTGTGCTCACTATACTCAACAAATAGTTTTTAATTTTGTTTTCGTTATCTCTCTTCGTTATAGTTTCGCGTAAAGTTTTAATCGAGTCAGACGTAAAATGTATTTTTGTGGTTGTTAATGTTATTTACCACGCGCAAGTTATATGTTGATTAAAACTATAATTAAAATATGAGTGATTCTCGTGATTGTAAACAGATTAAATTAGACGCCGAGGTTGTGCCGCAAACCGGTGATAGTGTTGATTATAATGAAGTACAAAGTGATTTTAGTGAACTTCCAACCACGTTGGAAAGGTATTTTATATTATTTTGTATTATATTTTTTGTAATGTTAAAATGTCAAGGTTTCTTGTGACGAGCGCGAGGTAAACAAAATGTTCATCGCAAAACTAACGTAGACTGGTTGGTACTTTTTCGTTTACTTATATTCATGCTGCATGCAACTAAAATAAGTAATATTTCAGGAAAGGGAATTTTAAATCCGTAGTTTTTTAAAACAATCATTGTGATAATACATATCCACAAATAAATTAAAGTTGTATATTAAACGATGGGCTATATCTTATTTTAATTGAGAGTATGCCATTTTTTTGCAGTCTTACTCCACTACCTCCCTAAATGTTAGATATGTCAGTTTTGAACTGACGTAATTTACGTCAGTTTTGAATTGACGTAATAACAAATAAAAATAACTATTGTAGCTTCACAGGACTTTATTATTTAATTCAGTATAAGTATAGTTCAATTAATACAAATTTAATCATAAAAAGAAAGTTTTAAACAACAAAATAAAAAATAATTAACATTGTCGCCCTCGTTTTGCGTAGGCCCTGTGACTAGGTACTTGTGAGTAATTTAGTTTATTTGCGGGTATTTTCTAACTGCATAAGCGTATGCAGCTACCACATACATATTTTTCTGCTGCCCACCGCAATTGTCAGAGTAAACCGGAGTAAACGTCCCCCTTTTCACTGTCTTCGATATTGCCAATACATTTCTTCATCAACTCCTCGATTCGCTTTCTCTTCGTACCAGAAGTAGCATTCCGTACGCAAATTTTTCAATTCCGATATTGTAAAATTATAACTGTTAAATTTTGATTTGTAATGAAAAATTGAAACATCCCCTCTACTCTAGGGCTTGGCATAATCGCCTGTACATACTGAACCTTGTCTGCATTTTTTTCTTGCCGTGACAATTCCTTTTGTCGCTGGTGTTCGTCGCATTTGAGTTTTAATTTTTGTTTGTCGTCGTTTTCTGCATTTTAAACGACGTGCATAATTCACATTAGTCCTTTTTAGGTATATAAAACTCTATATTATACTCGTGCGTAAATGTTCTATAATACATTTCGTAGTTTACGAACGGCTTATCATCTTTTTTATGCAGCCATCTTGATAATCTCTAAATAAATCTGACACATTTCGTCCTCTGTCGACGAATTTCGTCGTCTGAGCCCGAAGATAATGTGACTCTATTTGCGGGATCGACTCAATGTATTGGCGGACACCATTTTTTAATTGTAGCGCGATGGTTGGGTGATTCGTATGTTTGCCTCGTAAGTCAGGTTCAATGAAACCCAAATTATTATTATTTTTTTTGCTATAATATTGGGCGGTCAGGTATATCTAACGTCAATTTAAAAAATGTTTTGCACACCCAGTTACGGTGGTTTTGTATAGATTTTGTGTAGAGTATAGGTACTTCGGTTTTATGAGATTCATAGAGCCTGCTATAAAACAACGCTGTTTGTGCAAATCGCTCGTTTAAGTTCATTAACTTTCTTGTTACAACCAAGTTTACATTTTTCTCCGCATGCGGGGCGTAGATTTTTTGCTTCATATATTTTCTTGCTTTTCGAAGCAGATAAGTAACTTCTCCCAGAGTTTCGGTATAGCTTCGACTTTTTAATGGTCCACTCACTAGGCGTCGCTTTCTTTTTTTTCCCTACCTTTTTTTGATATTTCTTCCAGACCACATTCTACATCACATTCATTATTTTGGTTGACTTCGATATTTGATTCAGTGGATGACGATTCCTTATCAGTTTCCGTTGAGTGCTATGGTAAAGTGCATCGTGTAATTTTGCCGCCTTGTAAGAAAATTCCGGATCTTTGCATTAATCACAATATTCTCTATCATTGCTGTCCACTAGAGAAATACAGTATTTAACTGAAAATCGACGAAAGCAAAGCCTAGTGGGGTTTTCAGTATTGACTGTTAAAATAAATTCAGAAGAAATTGCTTCCATTGCTGGTAAATTTTGTTCAAGTTTATCCAATCGTTGGACAGAATGTTTATT
The DNA here is from genome assembly GCA_932526605.1 of Nephrotoma flavescens. Classification (NCBI taxonomy): domain Eukaryota; kingdom Metazoa; phylum Arthropoda; class Insecta; order Diptera; family Tipulidae; genus Nephrotoma; species Nephrotoma flavescens. Next base: position 281,882,450 of record OW052221.1, on the reverse strand, counting down.
ATGAAAATTTTCGGGTAATATTGAAAGTATATCAGTCGATAGTGAAATTTGTAAATTCGGAGTCATAGCGTCAATCAATGGTAAATCTATTTCAATTAAATGTGATCGTTCGAAAGAGATTTCAGACTGTGCAGCCGATTGTGAAATTTCAAAAATCGGATTAGTCACTGGTAATTCTTGTTCAATTATATGCGATTGTTCAGCAGATATTTCATGCTGTATATTATTTTGGTTTTCAGGTAATGTAGGAAGAATTTCAGCTGATGGTGAAATTTCCAAATTCCGATTAATACCGCACCGTGACTGTTGCATGCTGCATGACCTTTATTATGTATTGACATCTGTGAAGATTTTTCTACAGTAGAAGAAATAATTATTTTGTAAAAATTATAGATCCATAACAGTAAAACTATCATAACGCCTTTAAAAATGCAAGCATCATCTTCGTTAATTAATGAATTCAATGATTGTCCATCTTCGTTAAGTTGTTCCCTTTGCTTTTCTAAGCTAAGTTTTAATAATAATAATAATAATAACTCCCAACGACCTATTACCCCTCCCAACCGCGCTCGGGGAGTCTCCATCTGTATTATTATTATTTTTTTGAGTATAATTCCAGTGATTATAAACATGGATATCGAACTGCTTAACCTGTGAAATTAAAGAAAAGTAGCAAGCGGGAAAATCTATATTAGTATTAAAATCAAATCTGATTATTAAGAGGCAAACTAGGTGAACAGCTAAGCAAAACGATACCCGTCGCGGACGGAAGGAGAACAGAGGTTGAGTCTGCTTAGTACAAGCAGATTAAAATTGAAAAATATAGCAGTCAACTAATAAAATTGCAAAAATTTGATAAATAAAACAAAATAAAATGTAACAAAACAAAATGTTTTAAAAGTTATAAAATATTAAAGGCGAAACCAGTCAAGTTAAATAAAAAAGTTGTTTTAAAGTGCGTTTCGTCATATTAAAATCAATGAAGTGGGAGTATTGGTTAGGCTCGTGAAGCATCCTAGATACAGGTTCATTTTTACCATAGTCAGTCCTATGATGGTCGATTCGAAACATAGGTACCGATCTCAAGGCTCGTGAATTAAAATTTAGATTGATTTTTCCTAAGAGGAAAGGAGAGTCGGTACTGCCGGTCAGCAATTGATGAACAAAAACCACGTCTGCAACAACCCTGCGCCTATGAAGTGGTTATAAATCAATTAGCTTGAGGCGATCAAGGTATGGAGGTAGGTGAAACATGTCCACCCACGGTAGCCCGCGTAAAGCAAAGCGAAGAAATCTACGCTGAACTGCTTCAATCCTTTTTATGTGAACCACATGATAAGGCGACCACACCTGGCAAGCATACTCGAGCAGGGGACGAACGAATGTTAAATAGAGAGCCTTCGTAACATAAGGATCGTCGAATTCTTTCGACCAACGCTTAATGAAACCGAGCGCAGCGTTACCTTGATTGACAATGCGATCTACGTGATTTCTGAAGTTCAATTCGCTGTCACAAACGACCCCCAGATCACGAACAGAACTAACTCTGGTAACGGCATCGCTGTTAATATAATAGTCACGAGAAATGGACTGTGCACGCTTCCGAGAGTAGGTGACCGTCTGGCATTTACCCACATTCAGCTCAAGGTTGTTCTTTACACACCATACGGAAAATGTATTGAGGTCGGATTGTAATAGGATCCTATCGGTGGTATTTGAAATCTGTTTGGAAATCTTCATGTCATCGGCGTATATAGATATAGTTGAATTTTTAATTAAACATGCAACGTCGTTAATAGACAGAATGAAAAAGATCGGCCCCAGATGGCTGCCTTGGGGCACTCCGGATGTTGCTGAAAAATGAGCTGATACTGATGTCCTAAAAAGAACTTGATAAATACGGTCTTTAAGATAAGAGCCCACCCAACGAAGAAATTGTGGGGGAAATCCAAGAGCCCTGAGCTTAAACAAAATAACTTTATGGGAAATCCTGTCAAACGCCTTGCTGAAATCGGTCAAGATAACATCGACCTCATTCCCTGCTTCAATCATATTTAATGTTTGTGAAGTGAATTCCACAAGGTTTGTGGTCGGGGAGCGAGCTTTGAGAAAACCATGCTGATTGTCGGAAAACAACGGTTTACAATAAAAGTACAATGAATCATGTATAATACTTTCGAACAGCTTGGGAATACAAGATACCTTTGCAATCGGCCTGTAATTACAAATGCCTGATTTGGAGCCGTTCTTATGGATCGGAACTATAAAGGAACTTTTCCAAATAGATGGGAAAATTCCAAGTGAAAGCGACTTTTGGAAAAGTGCCGTCAGCGGCTGAGCAAGAATATCACTGCAGTTTTTTAGGACGATGGATTACGTAGACCGTCAGGACCAGGTGAAAAATCATCTTTAAGTTTGGAAATCTTTTGTACCACGGATTCGTAATCGATTTGAACCGAAGTTAGCGTTGTTTGAACACAGTTATTCATGTGTATGAAGTAATCTTCATCGGGTTCAAAATCACTGTTTGCAAAAGCCAGACTGAAAAAGTTAGCAAAATGATTTGTTATGATTTTAGGATCATTAGAAGAATGATCCTTATAATTCAGAGTGGAAGGGTATCCGTCGGATTTTTTTTTTCAAATTAACAAACCGCCAGAAACTCCTAGGATCGGCTATAAGATTTGACTGCATGAGTCTGATGTAATTCCCATAAAGTTCGTCCGATAAACTACTGAAATCATTATAACTAATCAAATAGTTAGAGTGATCAGAGTCCAATTTAGTTCTTAGAAATCTATGCCAAAGTTTGTTTCTACGGTTGCGTAATGCTCGTAATTCGCTATTATACCAAGGAGGTGATGGCAATACAGTTTTTTTGCGAGTATATGGAATGGATTGTTCAAAGCAATCAAAAACTACAGAATAAAAATTTACATTTTGTGTTTCTATGTCATTATTATCATTCAAAATGGTGTCAAAGTTGATATTTAACAACAAATCATTAAGTTTCACAAAGTCGGCCATACGAAAATTAAAACATGGCGGAGTTTCGACATTAAAACTGCCTTGCTCCAGACAAAATGTAATTAAAATGGGAGGATGGTATACATCTATGGCACAAAGGATGAGATTGGTTTCCGATTCGACGCTATTGTTGGTACCAGATGAAAATACCAAATCGAGCTGTCTGTTCAAACTGTTCTTAACGTTGCTGATCTGAAATAATCCAGAGTTCAACATATTATCAGTAAATAAAGCTTCTTTGGTGGTTAGTACATTCGACGCAACATAATGACTGTTATCGTCTGAATAGTCTCATTTCAGACCGGGGAGATTGAAATCACCCACGATTTTACCATAAATCGACCCCGACTCAAAGCCATGTTTGGGGAATGTACAAAAAAAACAAATTAAGTACAAAGACACAACCTTAAACCACGAAATACAAACAAAAAGTACGACTCGACATATTAATTATAAATTTGGTGCAAATAAACAGTTAACATAACATACCCTCATCACCAATAACGTCACAATTTCAGATTTCAATTAAAAATAATATTTATTTTAGCACAAAAACTGACACAATTGTCGAAATATTCAATAAATCATGAATAATAAAACGATTAAAATTACCTTTCCCTATCAATAAAAACGTCACAACTCAGGTTAGGACATCGAAATAACATTCGTTGTAATACATAAACTGACCACAATACGTTAGTGAAATCTGTCCTGAAAAGCAACAATAACCAAAACTGTGTAGATGTGTTTGTAAAATGAATTTTAATACGCGCAAATTTGTATTGATCTTCCTTAAATCGCATGTGCGTTTTTCCAAAATTTCCCGGAAAAATACTATAATCAGCTTCTTTAATTGGCGTTTATATAGAGATACTCCTATAGGTCCCATATAAGTGGTAAACATGTTTATTTTGGTCAAATTGGGAAATCAGTGTGTTTAGCACAGTCGAATTTGTATTGGCCTTCCAAAAGATCAATACAAATTTGGCTGTCCTAAACACCCTGAATTCCCAATTTGCCCAAAACAAACGTGTTTATCTCTTATATTGGGCCTAGGAGTATCTCTATATAAACACCAATTAGAGACGCGGATTATAGTATTTTGGAAAACCGTTCATGCGATCAATACAAATTTTACTGTCCTAGACACCCTGAATTCCCAATTTGTTTATCTCTTATATAGGACCCAGTCGCATTTTAATATATACGTTACTTTCCATGCTGGTTTATAGGAGATTTCAGGAAAGACTCAGAAAATTGTACATTTGATTTTTAGTACTCCAAGGCAAATTTGACGACATGACACAAAAACAATAATTTTCATTTTGTGAATAAATTTTGAGCTTTTTAAATAGCTACGAGTGGTTCCAAAGAAGTTAAAAATTGTTAACAAACTAGCCAAACCGGTGCTGTTTGCTACCCTAATTTGAAATTTTTTTTAAAGATTTGAAATGAAATAAATAAAAATATAAATGTGAATTATTGTAAAGCTCGCAGATAGATAAGGTTTTGATTTTATCCTTAAGATCGGGTGGTTTTTCGATTCGCGAACACACAACAAAATGTTAGCTATGCGAGAAACTTGAATTGGCTAAATTGATTATATTCGAATGACAAGTCCAACGCTATCATCGGAATTCCTGGGAGAAACACATTTCCACCTTTGTATTTTCCAGCATAGTTGTGGCTTCTATGAGATTCTTTGCAGATTTGTGGATCAGAATACTGCAACTGTTGCAGGTATATGCATCTACAATTTTACCACCAGTAAAGTTCGTTTACACACACATGTAAATATTTTCGTTGATTTCTGTAATTATTTTCGATTATGGGAAATACGCAATTTTGAAATTTTTTTTTTGTGGTCGGCGAGACGTTTAGTTGTGATCTTGAAAGAACTTTCGTCAATATTTTCGAAACTAATGCATTTGAATATCGTTCAAGATCACCACTAAATGTCTTCTTCGATAACTGAAAAACGCACCCTTATTAGACGCACGATAGCAGCCTAAAATTAAAGTCGAATTCAGTTGTAAGGACAAAGCTCAAAATTCTCAAATTCTCATCAAAATTATCTGAGAATTGATTGGCGTGAAGGTCCAGCTAGTGAGATGCAGCACTTTAGCCTGAAAACGATAACATACGGATTGATGTGTTCACCATACTTTGTCATCAGATCAATTTCTACGTAGTAGACTTATTATCGGGGTGTGACGCAGTTATATGTAGATGCAATTACGTCTTTTAACACAAGCATTATCGCACGCTAGCTTTTCATTACGACAATGGAGCGCAACCGTCCTGAGCTATTAAAGGAAGAGATTTTATATCATTTGATGATCCTGAATCGTACGTCAAAATATTGTAATTTGCTGGTTTGCTAAAGATGACGCTTTTACCTTGTGGATGTCTCCAGCCACAATTATATTCAAAATTTTACTGCAGTCACTTTGGTTAACCAAAATAGGATGGGATGAGTTAGTCCCAAATGAAACTAGTGAGGTTTGACTATCTACCGCAAGGAATGAACTAAAATATTTTTCAGGCATACGCATATTTTCAAACGCAGCCCATGTGTAGTGTTCAATTCCAACTTCGACATAGCTAATCCATTAAAAGGAGCAGTAAATTATCCTCTCTTTACCTATCGATGAACTAGGTTTATTAAGGGTCGTTGGCTGCCTGCACAATTCTAATGTTGGGTATTCAACAAAACATCCACTATTTATTCGAAACTAGCTGACCCGGCGAACCTAGTTCCGCCCCAAATTACTTCGTCCGAAAATTGATTTTGATGAGAGAAAAAATTCTCAAGAGACGATTGAGTTGAGTGGACATTCCATTCACTTTTTCATCGAATTCAACACATAATACCTCAGGTATCATTCGAAAACTGAGTTGTGTTTTGGATTTTTTCTCTCAGTGTGGAAATGAATTAGAGTCAGTTGGAATTCAAAAGAATTCAATGTATTTTATTGGAGTGGAATTAAATCGAATAGGTACAGACGCAAAACAATACAACGCATTAAACAATGTTTTTCGTTTTCTTTTCTGGCGCATAAATTAACAACGATAATGGTTTGCCAACTCTCAAGCGAACAAGCGACGTACAACTGACAATGATAAAAACACGGGTATTCCAGATTTATTCCGCACACGCTTGAAGCCGTTTGGAGTATCAGTTGAAATCAGAATAATTCTCGGAATTAGGACATCCTCTCCTTTGAATTTACCCTTGATGATCGTCGGTTGAATCACGTTGTTTAACAGTTTCTTCACAGAAAATCGCATTCAACAACTCGGTCGGATAGTTGGTTGCTTCGTCTTGATTGGCCACACAGTCAACGGATTTGTACAATGCATTTCCCCAGCGATTTGGTTTTGAATCCAGTAATTCAGACTGTCTGCATCCTTGTTGTTCGCTGCCAAAATCGCTGTTTCGCTGAGCCAATCGTGATTCAAATAATTTCGGGGGATGTCCGGAAACGCTTTCGTAATATGCTCTTCTTTCGACGTTGTGGGGCTTGCCATTCGTGTGGATATTCATCGGCAACTTCAATGAGGAATGTGCCTTTCCGGCGCCGTACATATGGCTGACATTCGCATGATGCAACAGCTAACGCTATTTTAGATCTCGAGCGAATTGTGACCAAAAGCAATGAAATCAGAAAGGTTTTGCTTGTTCCGTAGGGGAATCAAGGAAGAATATTCCGCCTAAATATTCCGCCTATTATTCCCTTTTGCTGTGCATTCAAAAGCGGGACATTCGGTCGTACACAGTCGATTTGGCTCATTGAATCTCGATCGTACACTTGCTCTCGTTGCAGTCCACGATTCAAAATTCTGTCGGTCATCTCGTCTTTATATATATGTTCCACAATTCCAATTCGTTCGATGGATGACACGTCACTGTAATGATCGCGAACAATGTACGAATTTGATTTGCCGGTGCAGAAACAGTAGCATCGGCGAGTGTTGGTGCCAGGTTGCTACCTTATATTTCAAGTATTCTTTCAAGTATTCTATCCTTATATATCAAAGCACGAATATGTTTGAAGTTCACCCTTTTTGAGATTTCTCAAACTTTGTATCGAGTTTTCACAAAATCTGGAAAAAAATCAAAATTTCATAGAAAAAAAATTCAATTTTCTTCTGGGTTTTTCGAAAATTTCCGAATTTTTCACTCAGATTTTGCAATTTTTCTCTTCTAAAAGACCATCTGGTTCGGATACGCGCAAACATTTTCTTTTGCGTAGAAACCATCTTCAGGCAATTGCGAACACAACAAAAGAGGACAGCCGTTCTCAACTGATAGGAATACATTTTTTACACCATTTTTATATATTAAGAAGTACCTACATCATTTGACAGAGAAGCTGGTGCTGTAGGGAAAGATATTGGATAATCGGAACAAAGCTGTTATAAAATAAATTTCCAGTACCTGCATACTTTGCTTTCGAAGACGTCCAAGATCAGCTGTACAGATAATGGGAAACTTGCGTCAAGAGTCACACGTTCTTTTGCCATAATTGGAGTTGACTAAGGTGGTCCAGTCATTATAAGTTCCAAAAAGGGAAGGGTTCAAAAAGGCTAAAGACATACATCTCTTTGTTTAAGCGATTTACCGGACTAAGAGTTCTTCCAAATACCACAAACAGCGATATCGCAACTAATTTTATCGGCGCCCGAAGTTAAATTGACGAGTTCTTTGCGAATATTGCTTCCAAATCACTCAATGAACGTATCTGCTTATCTTGGAGCTCATAAAATAGAGTGGCACACAATTCCTCATCCTGCTCCATATTTTAGTGGCATATGAGAAACGGACGTGAAATTAATAAAAACTCATCTTCGTCGGGTATTGATTGAATCAGCACCAACGTTTGAAGAATTGCAAACCCTTCACATCCAGATAAAAGCAATAGTTAATTCACGACCATTACAACCCTCAGTTAATAACGATCCGGACGATTTGAGAATGCCTCTTCAATGCTGGATGTACTACACAAAATTCGCAGCGACGGCTCACGCCAAATTCTACTGAACCAATTCTGGATCAGCACAAATTCAGCCACTATATTTTCTGAATGGCAAGGAACTGACAGGAATATGCTATCTGAATTGCCCATTCCTGGCTTTTATTATATTTTATTCCTATTTTTTAATTTGTTGTTCACAAAAAAAATTTTTGAACGGTATAACTCTGCATTCTGTATTTTTAATATAGTTTCTTTAAGGGGCTAATGTGTGACATGTGTGGCAGTGCCACACGATCGATGGGAATTAATTCAAAATATGTCGTGATGCTTTTGGAAAAGACGGCATTTAGAATATCGTATATACTATGCTATGAAAAAGATCCAAATGACAAGATCAGCAGCACAGCTTCGTGGAAGGTGAGCTCCTCTTAATCAAAGACTACAATTCATTATCATTAACCTTGTGAAGAGGCAGAGTTATTAAAGTTCATCATGACCAAGATGGCAGCATTCGAGTCGTCACTTTGCAAACCCACACTGGAGAATTAAAACACTTGTAACAAAATGGGTCAAAATAAATATCGATTAGTTGAGCAACCTGCTTAACCAGGGGAGTATGTTGCCATCGCATACCAACATAAACGTAAAGCAACACAACACTATTTATGTCATTCACAAACATAAATTTTTTTTTTATTTTTTTTTTTGGTCAATGGTCAATGCTCATTGTACTCGTATTTACCGTTCTAGTAGAACATTTGATCTGTATATTCGATTTTGGAGGAAACAGGTGTCAAATACTGCTAAAAGCTTGCTTTAAGTGATTAAATCATCAAATCATCTAGCAACAAGCTCTCCTGTAAGTTTAAAATCAAAAAGTTGGTGAAAATTCGGTTTCAAAATATCGTCGCGCCACAAACCAACACGAAAGCGAGCTTAGTAAAACGTAGTAAAAATGATTGTAAACCCATATTGTGGTGTTGAGTTGTTTTAACGTAACGTCACAAAAACTTTTTAATTACCCGCAGAAGTCATTCTTGAGATATAATGGATAGAGATCGTCAGAGGATCAGACATATGTTTCAGCAACTGGAATCCAACTTCAGTAGTACATGGATTCCAGTTGCGTGAAATTGTTAGTGCAACGAAATTTTGTAGTAAAACAGAATAAAGAAATTGAAAATTCAAGTAAGCTAGAAATCAAAATATAAAAAACAATCTCGTCCCATTCCTTCTCACCAACCGGAATCTATACCCTGTTCGATTTATGGAAATCCTGATAAAATTGACAATATACTTTTTACGCTATTTGCCGTAGGCACTTGGCGAAACACACTTATACTTAATAAACACATTTTTATTAATCATTTTTTTTTGTTTCGCAGAATATTTTGAATATTTTTCAAAAAGTTTAAAAAATCACTCGATCGATTTCGACTTGTTAGGTCATCATCAGGAGTATCTACTGATTTGTATTAGTAAAAATTTTGTTATATAGTAGAAAAAAGGAAAATATAAATAAAAATAAAAGAAGGAGGGGAAAAAAATAAGCAATAAAAATTAATCTACGGATCGCGCAGGTAGGCCGACAGAGGCGCCCTCTGTCAAATTCAAATTATAACACTGAGCTTAACATAATTCTTCAAATAGCAACGAATAACGGATATGCAACTAGGACTATATTAAATTTATTAAATAAAAAGCTAAAGCGTAAAACTCTAACGGGTATTTAACCACCGGATAGTCCTACGCGGGAAAATTGGCGTCGCTTAGAGTATATAGGAAAAACGAGCCAACGGATTAGCAACATCGTGTCCAATTAAACCAATATTAGTTTTGCTTTTTATAATAACAACACAATAAAGAAAATGATTTTTAACAATAAACCTAGAGTTGATCGCCTTTCCAAATCTGGTGTCTATAGGATCAATTGCAATGATTGTAGTTTCTCCTATATTGGTCAGACTGGGCGCAATTTTGGAGTTAGAGCTAAAGAACATTTATCTGGTTGCAATCAATCAACTTTCCATAACCATTTAACTTCAGAAAATCATACAGCTAGCTTGAACAATTTAGACATATTACATATACAACCCAAAGGCAGACGTTTAGATACCTTAGAATCTTACGAAATTCGAAAATCAATATTTCTTAACCAAAATATCCTTAACGAACAGAGAGAAATCCGGTTCTCACCAATTACAGACCCCGCCCTTTTCTATTCTCACGTACGCAATAATATACCTTGAATTTTGTTACTCAACCTATGACTCATCGCCTACCTGCGCGATCCGTAGATTAATTTTTATTGCTTATTTTTTCCCCCTCCTTCTTTTATTTTTATTTATATTTTCCTTTTTCTACTATATAACAAAATTTTTACTAATACAAATCAGTAGATACTCCTGATGATGACCTAACAAGTCGAAATCGATCGAGTGATTTTTTAAACTTTTTGAAAAATATTCAAAATATTCTGCGAAACAAAAAACAAGTGATTAATAAAAATGTGTTTATTAAGTAAAATTGACAATGAATCACTTCTGTCGAAATTTTTTTGCTTTGATCACAAGTAATTCAATGTCACTTTTATCAGAATCTCTATAACTCGGTCAGACCGAAGTTAAAAGTTATGTCCGTTCCTTTAAAGTCCTTTTTTTTCTTTAAAGCCCATAGCGCCCTCCCGCCCCCTCCCCTTTCCCAGTTAATCTGTATGTGTTTACCCATAATACCACACGAATGGCACGATTAAATTTTGCATCACTCACCGATCTTCTTTTATACCACAGTTCTAAAGTTTTTTTTTATTATATCCATATGCTTCTGTAACATATCGTTTGAAAGGGAATAGAGGATAAGACAATCAATTTTTACCATGCCACATTAGTACATAAATCCAACGTCTTGGCGCTATTGGCAAATAGTTCGATTCTAATAGAATATATACTTGTCGTATATCGTTAAAATGGCCTGGAAGAATGCCACAAAATTAACTGAAGTACTTTAGTGCTCCTTCATTTTCAAAATTAGTTGTTTAGAACAAAACATTTAAATCTATTTTTGTACATTACGGCACTCTGTTTGGAGTTTAGAGTAACTTTAAGTTCCATTATTTCTTAATCAGCTTTATTTTCTGTAGTCTGCCTTTTCTTTCATTATCACATTTCTTAAGAAAAATTATAAGCATCTTTCTATTCTTCGTATGTCCTTGAAGCAACGTAAAATGTTTCTTTGGTTACTTGTTGATTCTTCAAAAATTTTTATTGTTTTTTATGAAAATCAACCTGAGAGTCAACCTGTTTTTGTACCAAACTCACAGTAGTTCTTTTTTTTTCTTTGGTGGATTTGGTAACAGTAAGGACTATTTTTTTATCCATCTCCTGTCCATGTGCATAATCGATGAGTATCGTTGTCGACCAGTGTTTCGTAAATTTGAATCTCGTCGCTTGTTATACATATATATCTTCCGTTGAGTAGTGTGGGCCATAGGGTGCTGCACTTGGGCTTGGACCAGCTACAATGTCAATGTTGGGTTTTGGGGCTCCCACATCCGAATTTAAATACAGCAGGGCTACAACTTGTTTCTCGGAATTGGAAAATTTATAAGATCGGTTTTGGCCACTACCTGTCCCATAAATTGGTTTTTTATTGTGCCTTAGCTTGAATTTATAATATTTCCAAACCCAGCATTAAAAATAGTAACTTGTAGAAAATATTTTACGACATTCAAAAATAAATATTAACCGTTTTTCAACCTTCCACTGTTTTTAAAGAGCGGTTGGCGCTGTCTAATTGGGTTGTTAATTCCGACCATACCCCATTTACCCGTTGTTTATACTGTGGAGCACACAACCAGTTTTTAGCTAGTGCTTCAGTTTTCACTATGAAGTCAACGATAACCCGAAATTGCTTCGGAGTGGTGGTCCTAAATAATTAATATATATTTTAATTATTAAAATAAATAGTAAAATTTTAGTGTAAAAATTTTAGTTCACAAATCCACCTAACCTTAAATCCAAAAGAAAATCTTTAGACAACGTGATGACAGAAAAGACTAAACTCTTGTACGAATTTCCAGATATTTGTGTCTTTAAAAATGACTATCCTGCAATTTTCGTGAATTTTCCGGGTTGCTCCTTAGGTAATTACATTGTTGAATAACCGTGATTTTTATGAATTGTAAATTTTTAGACCGAAGTTCTTATCGCTTCGTGAGTTTTCATTCCCCAGCACTTGTTATTTTAGTATTTTTGTTTCCTCTTTGGAATTGTTGACTCCGATGAAGCAGATGAACTAAACATGAAACCAGTACATTTTATGTAAATTAATTTACTGAAAAACATGATTAATTGTACAGTGTAAATACATCTAGGGACTTGCAACTGCTAGAAACGTCTAAAAATTACGATAAACTAATATTGTAATAAAGGTGTTTGTAGCCCCCATTTAGAATATTTTGAGCAACATACAATTTTTTTATACTTTCTAGGCAGCCAAAATATAATTACTGGGATAAAATAGATCTCGATTTGTCAGATATGAAAGAAAGTATAGGTAAATATTTGATGTAATTATGCCACTAAATAAAAATATAACAAAAATGTTGATTCCAGGGGATCGAATTTACGTTCATCGGGATATACTAGATTGGATTTTAAAGGTATAAATTCTCCTAAATTCGTAAACATTCGATATGTAACAAAAAGTTTAATCTTAGATTATAGATAAAAGTATATTAAGCGATAAATACAGAGCTACAGTGGCAGAAGTCTATCATCATGATTTAGATAGCCCCGTATTTTTAATCAAATTCTACAAATGTAAATCTACCTCGGAAACCTATGAATCAAACACACCTGAGTTTCGTAAGGCTATCACTGTTATTAAAGAACAATTGCAATACAAAATGTCGTGGCAACCAAAGCCAAAATACTTTGTTCGAATAGATTCGAATTTCTTATATCGAAAAGTAAGTCTGACACAAACCTATTTTATCCTATAACAAGGTCATCAAATTAGTTAACCTTATTCTAGACTCAAATTACGAATGATTTGCAGCGGATAAATTTACTCGGATGTCTTTCGGCTAAAATACTGGATGTGAATTGGATGTGCATTCCAAAAATTGAAGTATTTGAATTTCCGGAGTTTTTGACCCAAGAACAATTTGATAATATTGATTCGATATTTAAAAATGGAAAACCTCACGCGCCGATCTATATTTGTGAGCAATTTGAGTGGCACAAAGAAATTAAGAATTTTGTCAACGTTGATATTGTAGCGATGGACATATGTGCGAAAGAGTGGCATCGATTTGATTTACTTAAAGATTTTCGTTTGGCAGACATTTTAAATATAGATTTGGCGAATAAAGATTACCGCGATCCGTATTTTAATGAATATCTCCGGCGATACCTAGATATATTATTAGAACGAACATTTCCAATGCTTTTCTCCGAAAACGATGAAAAATTCGAAGTTTACATAAAGCATTTGGATTTATATATTAAACATTATTTCGTAGCGAGATTCTTTCGGAAAGTAGCCCTGACGTGTGATAGAGTGTATGGTCATCCTCTAGCCGTGTATGATGTTACTTTAGTGCGAAGAAGGAGAAAAAAATTTTTTTTACTAGACAATGAACCAATCCCACCTCCGCTTTTAAAGGAGGATTTCCTTAAAAATATACAATTTTTAGAGGTTTTACTGTCGAACTATGCTTATTTCAGTGATGCATTATTTCGAATGTGGCTTGATAAATTAAACGAAGTGCAAAAATACTACTTCAAATTTGATAAAGGATTTATTTTTAACTACCAGGAAAATGAATTATGCACACAAGAACTGGTTAAAGATTGTAACTGGATGCTTGGAAACAAGGCGATTATTATCGAATTAAGTCAATGTACAGAAAGAAATGCTGAGAATTTGGCAAATTTTGTGGAATATCTGTTCAAATTGTTTAAGCAAAGAGAGCAGCTAGAAATTAAAGTCACGTTGTCTTTTAATAATTGCGATTTGCAAGATTATTCTTTTCTGGAAAACATTGGAAGCTATATTCAAAAAGTAAAATTTAGAAGAATGATCTTCTCGTCTCAACAGCTTAGTACAATAAGCCGAATGCTTGGTCAGCAAAGGAGGTGTGTAAAGTTTGTGAACTGTAAGGGCATTATCGACACCAACGTAATGACGCTTTTGGAAAACATTGATTTTGATGTAAGAATTTTAAAATAAAATTTTTCTTCACGTATACTGACTCTTCTCTTACATACAGGATCTACATATTGAACGAGCAAACTCATGTACCCCAATAGTATATTTGCTGATGGCCGAATATTTGATGACGAAGGAAGGCGTCGACACCATTAGGGGAAATCGATTTCTAAAAAATATGAAAGATTGTTGCAGCGGATGGAATTTGGAACTGCACGGAAAAAAAAACTGGTTACAACGAAGAAAAAACTGAATGATTCAAGAAAAATGAGCACTTGATTTTCAGCTAAGATAATTTTTTCATAATGCAAACTTCCAATTTCTTCATTTGATGTTTTTATTTAAATCTTAAAATAAAATTTTTTTATTGTTGAAAGAAATTCAATTTCTTAAAGTAAGAAAATATTATTTTGTAGAGCAAATCGCTTTTCTTAATTTATAATATAAATTTCTTCATTAAAGATAACAAATTTTTGTTTTAAGTTACCCGTATCTCAAAATGTAATAAATTGAGGCTTGTATTAAGAAATATTACATATAATTGTATGCTATACATTTCTTTAGATAAGAGTTATTTTCTAATAACTAAAATGCATTTTCTGGCAGAAATCATTTTTTTTTCCTTGGTAGAAGAACCCATTTATCAGTTGTAGAGAAATAATTGCTTTAATACTTCAAACGCCTTTCTTCGAAAAGCTTTCGAATTTCTAGATTGCAGAGAGTAACTTCTTGAAAGCTAGTAGTATTTCTTGTTTGCAGCTATTTTTCCTGTTTTTTGGAGTAACATTTAATATAATTTCCAAAATAATAACGATACAAATTTATTATATATTTTTTGTTTTATTTTATTATAAAAAATATGAAAATTCAATTTAATATTAATTAGCTATATCATACAAATTACAATAAGAAAATACAAAAATAATTAAATAGAAGACATAATTCGCTTCAATATTTTTCTTCCGTTTGGAAGTTTATGAAAAATTAAAGGTTTTAAGAAAACTATTTATAAATAACTGGTTTTTACAATATCAAGATCAACAATAATAAAAAGTTCATTATTTTGACATAGTTTTAACAAGTAAACGTCGGTAAGTTTTGAATAAATTATTAAGTTTGAAAAAAATACAAAGTAGGTTTTAAAAAAAAATTCAGACTTAATATTCGTTTTTTGTTTATACTCGTACTCGTACCTGTAGTTTTGCAGTAAACTGAATATTTTTTTCCAGAAAGATTCCTGTTTCTAAATTTATTTTTCAAATAGCTTGTTGTATAAGCCTGCTAGATTTTCAGCCCTTTTATAATTGAATTCCTGAAAATAAGACAATAATTAGCAATCATTTTTATATATAACTCATTCTTAGTTACCTTTCTTTCTCCAGGAAAAAAATGCTCGATATCACTAGCAATTGTTATAAATAAATCAGCCGGTACAGGGTCTTCTACCAATAAATCCACAACTGTATAGATACTAGTAGATTACGGGTCCTTTCGTCGAGCTGTGGTTAAGATTTTAGACCATTTGGTTGAGGCGAGAAACTGTTCAAAGTTCTGTGACATAAAATCAAGATCAATACAATAGTAGCGTTACTTTATCTAGTTGGACAGTTTTAACAAATTCTGCTGATGATATTTGTCCACTTGATGGAGAAGGAGGGGCTGATTGATGATATGTCCTGCTCCTGATACACTCAGACAACGATGAATTAACAGAACCAATTACTGTTGCCATTTAAATTTAGAATTTTCGTCAACAATTTCCCTAACTAAAAAAATTAAAATAAAACTATAAAATCATTATGCACAAACAACTCACACAAAACACACAAAATAGAGCGATCACTTGTTAATTTAAAATAAAAATATATGTAATACAAATATAACTTACATTTAACTACTCAGCTTCACTTTACTTATTTTTCAAAACCACTTGAAAATATTTAATTTGACAATCAAAAAAAAAACACACGTTGTTTCTATTAAACTGTTCACGAGATAATGAATGTTACTTATTTTATATATATTTCTCAGATGTTTCACTCGTTTTCTTTATTTAAAAAATATTGAGTGTACATTGAAAAATCCTGTTCTATAATTAAAAGTATTTTCTCAGCTTGAGACATACATATTAAACCAAGAAATATTATGTCAAGTTTAAAAAATTAGTTTTTGTGATAAGAAAAACTTTTCTCGAAGTAACATGGAAAATTGTATTTTAAATTTTTGAAATTTTTATCTTGATTAAAGAAAACTTAGAATGACTGAAGATTAATTATTTCTTCAATCAAGATAACTTTTTTGAAATTCCTAGAATTCATTAGTTTATCAGAAAGAGAAATTACTTTGTTATTATCAAGAAACGTTTTCAATTTTAAAATGTTGTATTTTAATAAAATTATGTTTTTGTTTTAAGAAAATATTAAATTTCTTGTTTTAAGAAAATGTATGATTAAATTAAAAGTATTTCTCTTCAAACTAATTTTTTTTTCTTATTATAAAGAATTTATAGCAACGATAAATACAAGAAAAATAATTCTCAAGATGGAATTTAATTTTAAAATTTCCGTCAAGAAATAATTCTCTTCGTAAGAAAACCATTTTTATAACTAGAAAAACTGGTATGGGCATAGAAATTTGGTTTTTAAACTAAGCAAAAATATTTTTTATTAAATAAAGAAAACGTTTTCTTTAAAATAGTAAGCTTATTTTTTTCCGTGTGGTCGATTTTAAAAAGATTGTAACAGATAATGGAGACAAAATGATTATTGTGCAGAACCGCAATTCAGAAGAGGATTTAGATTTATATTGTTTCGTAAAACGTGTTCGAGTAAATGAATTTTCCGATTCAGCAGCAGGTCAATCATATTCAAACAAGCATAATGATACCAATTGACAAATATTATTATTCAGAGATCACCACGCATAAAAACCATTCGTTTGTTATTGTTAGTCCATCCAAATATAATAATTTTAATTTATAAGTCATAATTTAGTGAAATAAAATAATAAACTTTATTTATGTAAAATAAAATTGTTTTACTTTGTTAATAATATTAACGCACTATGGTTGGCCCATATCAACTGCGGCGCCATTTATTGAAATAACGCAAGAACTAAATTATTTGAGCACAGGAACCAGTTCAGTTCCCTACACCAGTTGAGCATTGCTCGGTGTTTCGTGCGCTGCGAGTATCGAATCTGAGTATGTACCGAAAAGCATTATCAAAGCACAGATATGTGCATGGTCACCGATTTGTATAGCGCACGGGCCATTATTGAATTTTCGATTTTTTTAATTTTTAATTATTTTTCGCTTGTAGGAAAATTTTTTGTAAAGTAATTTTCTCCACAAACAAAAATTCAATAATCGACCATGCGCTATGCAAATTGACGGCCGTGTACATATTTGTGCTTTGATGGTGCATTTCGATACGTATACCCAGATTCGCTCCTGCGAAAAGTGATCGACCTGTTGTGATCGATTTTCGTGTTCGAGAAAACAGAAAAAATTCCCAATGCTGGTTTTAACCAATCGATAGATACTGATGTTGTTTGTAATTCATCGAAATGACGGTGTCTTCGTAATTATCGGATCCACTCTAAAGAAAACAAAATCGCAATTATTGAGAGATTTTGGAATAAATATGTCGTTTTGTTGTGATTGTCAAGTGATCATAGATACCATTTTACATGTATGCTCGCAGTTGTACGATGACTGTATTGGTTGAAATCAGAGGTGATCGAGGTTTTTCGGTAAAAAACTATATGGCACGTGAAGAAATCATTCGACCATGCGATTTTCTAGAAGATCACGAAGTACCTTGGTCGGTTGCGATATTTAATGTAACGCCCAATCGTGATATATAATTTCTTTCGATAATTTTAGCAATGGTTTATGCGGACATATCGGTTTCGGGCCATCGCGTGAATCGGTAGACTCGGGTTAATAGAAACGTGTATCCATTGCACAGTGGAATAGGTCCCCGATTTCTTACGTCTTTGTTTATTCTTGCCCAGAAATAGGGAGCGGCAACCAATTTACGAGTAGCGTGGATACTGAGATGTGATACACTCCCAATAATATGAATACGTTCATCGAAATTTTTCAATTGTTTTATAAACGGTAAAACTTTTAACTGGTTTTTCAATTGTGGAATCAAAGAGTGCCATGGTTATGTAGTTTAAGAACAAAATTTAGTATTTTGAGAGACCCGTTAGCTTTTGCTTTAGATTTAAAAAAAAATTATCAATAAAATAGCGTCATTAAAATAGGTTCAGTTTTATTTTGACTTCGTTCGAGGTAAGCCATTAATATTGTTCCAATTTTTATAATTTCAAAAATTTATGAAAATACTTCAAATTAATTACAGATAATCCATTGTGGTAATAAAATGGGCAGAGGAAATATGTTCCGGTCGAAGTATTGAAACCAAAATAGATCGAAGTTGCAACATCGTCAATTCTTATATAAAAGCAAAACAATTTTTGAATTGCACATGAAAGGGAAGACTTTTAGAGCGACAACGGAACGGGAAAATCGGTTGATCCTTAAAGAAGCCTACAATGCTGCTATATCAACTGTAAAAATTGCAAGAAATGTAGGTTGTTCCTCCAACATTTCGAAGGTTCGTAAGGGTCATCAAACAATGCTCTTACCTAAGTAGGCGAAAATTGATTAAAAACCACTCTTAAATGGCAAGTATATCGAGAATGTCGTTTAATATTTTCAAAAGAAATGATGTGTTTGTCTGAATAGTGGCGAAAAGAAATTTTTACGCATGAAAAAAAGTTTAATTTTGATGGCCCGGACGGATTCAATTGTTACTTTCATGATTTGAGAAATGAGGAACGTGATTTGTCGAAGCGACACAGCAAAATCGGGGGTGTTATAATATGGGGTGCAATCACTTATTATGGGACCATCGAATTACAATTTAAAAAAGGTACAAAGAAAGCAGAGTCATATACAAAACCATATTAGAAAGGGCTCATCCGAAAAAACAAAATTTTGTTCCTAAACTACGTAATCATGGCACTCTTTGATTCCACAATTGAAACACCCGTTTAAAGTTTTACCGTTATTAAAAAAAAAAAAAATTAACCTATTCATATGATTGGGAGTGTATGTTGTGAAAAAAAGACCAAGACTTGTAATTCAAAGTAGCGCTGCATTCGGGATCAGAAACTAGATTATGAAGTTCTAGGTCTGCTTTTTGTTATCTTTCCAATCACATGTTGGATACCTGTGGTAAATTTACGGATATAATCCAGATGTCATGCTTGTCGTGTGCATTTGGTCGGTGTAAATGATTAAATCGACCTTCTACAATGTATCTTAATTGTTTAGTAGCAAGAAATTCCCTGTCGATGGCGGAATATTTTCGCTCGGCATTCGAGATATTTTCGAGACGAAACATCGGCATTAGAGATCTTCTCGCTTGTTTAGCACAGTGCCCAAGTGTTTTTAGGGCGAGCGTTTCAGGCTGTTTCGGAATCGATGATAATAGTTTACCATGCCGATAAACTGCTTTATTCGTTTAGTAATGACCATTAGACTTGATTTTGTTACTTAAAACTGGATAGAGTTTAAGCCGAAAATTCTTTTTGACCTTTTTATGTTAATGCCAAAGTCATTGGAACAGCTATTTTGTGTCATTGGAACAACAGAGTTTGTGTAGTTTCATTTTTTAAACGTCGTTAATATAACGTTAAAAGCGGCAGTTTGAAGTCCGAATTGCTTTTGGTTCATTCGAAAAGACCAAAGTGGTGCATGGAGAACTTTTTAATATGGGGTAACGGGTACTGCCGCCGAAGCAAATCGATAATCACCTCCACATGATCTCAAATCGTTATCTTCCTTTCTGACCGCAGATCCCTGATGGCCGATCGTATCTAGTATTCGTGGTCGAGACACGGGTTTAGATGACCCGTCGTTATACGATATGATGAACCACGGAATGTTTAACGGGTAAATTGTATTTTGGTTTGGCTGTTAGGGAAGGAAACTTCTTTAGTTGCCGATCAAAATTGTTTTCGATCGCGAAATTTATCGAAGTGGGTGTGTCGACCTTAACTTTTGTTGCAGCTATAATACAGCTGAGTTCACTGGCGGTTGAGTCGGATACTAACGTGGTGGCTGGTTAAATTAACTGGGTTGATTTAAGATTAACTTATTGGAGTTCAAATTCAAAAATAAGGACGTAATATGTCTGACATGAAGCACCGAAAGGTCAACTCCGCATGTCGTGTACTGGTATTTCAACACTGTGGGATCGATAACCGTCACCTAATTGAGAACCATAGCCATTAACCGTGAGCAAGTTCGTGATTTTTAACTGTAGTGCAATCCGCAAGTTTCTATTTGGTGACCAGCTCCGATTCCTGAATGACATGCCTGTTTCGAGTCGCGCAATTCTATATTCGATCGAAAGTACACCTGTGCAAACGGCTGGTGTTGTCTGCCATTCTAACTACTATTTTATTATTTTAAAATTGTCAAATTTTTGTAAACGAGGTGAGTTATGTGTCGTAACAAATTGGATGGTCTGCGATCCTGACGAAGGAATGAATGAAGCCAGTTAATTTCTATATTTGTAATCCTGACATTCTGACATAAGAGGTTCGTGTGATGTTCCAATTCGTTTCGAACCACACAGCGTTAACGAAGTGTTAGTGTTGTTGGATGTGACACCAAACGAAAAATTGGTCGAAGTTAACCCGAGATATTACCAATCGCATCCAGGAACTGAAGAATAAAGTAGAGACGTTATAATTGAGAAAACTGTTGAGTTGAAAAATAGTCAAAAACTATAATTTGGAATGATGAGGAGATAAAAATACCGACCACCGAATGGTATCATTTACATTCAAATTCGTTGGCACGACCACAGTACTTTGATAAAAAATTGTAAAACAATTTCGTTACGTTTGATAAAGGAGAGTAATAAGCTGTATGGACAGTAAATCAACAAAATCACGAATGATTTAAATAATAAATTGATCTGTTACGGACAAAGTAAATTTCGATGCCAATGAGAGTAAACAAGTTAAACTGATAAACCAGCCGTGCTGTACATTGGCTAACATCCAAGTTAAAAGCATGCAGCACACTATGATCTTGAATAAACATCGTTTCTCCACCTGATACATTTCATTGGGTTCTTTTCACATAATTTAACGCCTTAGCCCTGCGATTTGCTTCCCACTCAGCTACGTTGAGCTCCTTAATCCGGTGATTGAAATTTGACTTTATCCAAACGATTCTAATATTGGTTTAGCGAAGAGCGGCTATTTAACGAATAGCGGTTAACCCCCATGGAGGTTTCATTTTATAAGGATAGTAAGTTTAAATTCTAAAAAATGGGTGTGGCTTCCCTGAGGTGCATTTAAGGGCTGCATTGAGTTAAGCATTTCATGTAGATTAACAGTTATTATAATCTCAGTTAATTACCAAATTTGTGAAATTCTTGTGAAATTAGTAAACCGCAATCAGGTGACTGTGGCTAAATGCCTGCAGTAACAGACACGTTAAAAGATGTGCATGGTACACAAATATAGTTCAAAAGAGGCGTAGCTACAAAAAACCATTTACTCTTTTAAAAGAATTTTCGTTTAGCTTTATTCAAATGAAGCTAGATGTTTATTTAGAGCTTGTTGAATACGGCATTGTGTATAAATTTTCAACCTCGAGATTTACTATTCGCTATATCACCGAAGTCAAAAAAGTAGTTTTTATAATAAACACGTTAGTGTCTGTATGTGGGTGGTGTCGTGCAAGCTAAATTTTGCAGCAAGTTTAGGATTTTAACAAGGGTAAACGAAAGTCGGGTATTGACCACAACAAGGACACCCCTCCATTTTTTTAGGATATAATGCCCCTATTAGAGCATTAATATTTTGAAAACGGGCTTCTTTATGCGCAGCATATCATGTCTCGAAATTCGTATTTAGAAGACCTGTAGCCACATCAATGAAAGTCATTAAATTCTAAAAATTCTAAGATTTCTAGTGATCGGCGTTCCGCTTTTTCAAAATTTGTATAAAAAGTAAGCAGTTCGAAAAATGTTCATGGCAAAATACTCACAGAATTTGCATTGGAGCGCAAAACTTAAAAAATAATCTAGATATTGATTTATAAATATTTCCCGTCTTTTGAGGAACCATCAATTCTCCCGATCAAAGGATTCAACTTTTTCCGTATCCCTTCTGCCTGGCCGTTACACTATCAATTATTTCAAAATACCATTTCCATAAACCATGCCCAATTTGCACTACTATACAAATTAATAACAATTAACAAGAGATAATTGATGATGCAATATAAAGCGATGCATGATGAAACAGTATGCAATATGCCGTATAATTATGTGCAACATTCCGTAACATGGTGAAGCATCACGCAACATTATTCAGCACGGTGCAACCTGATGCAATGCTTTTAAATGGACAGAGCTTCAAAACTGTTTTTTTTCGGAATTCAGATCTCCACTCAATCACGAAAACCTCGACACCAACTTTTATTAAAATCTTCTATAATCAGGGGGTCACTTAGAGGAATCTTCTCAAATTTTCTTAATTTGAACGTCGTGATAATTTTTTGTGTTCTTTTAGTACTCTATCCCACATTGCTCCACTCGCCGTTTTTTGTGCATAATTAAAGGCTTACTATAATCGCAACATTAAAAAATTGTTAGCCCTCACCTCATCAAGCCGTAACAATGCTTTAAGCTAGTAATTGAAAAAGTTAACCCAATCCTTATAAAAAACTATGCCAAACAATGGGCGTATTCATTTCCAAGGTAGCGGAACCCAAATCAAGAAATGGGTCGAAAACCAAAACTAGGATTGAAACTTGATTTTGAAAATTTGATTTATTTCTGCTTACATTTATTTCTGCTTATTTCTGCTTAGAAAATATAGAGAATTTACAGCTCAAAAATATTTGCATGTATACCGTTTGAGACTGCACACAGTGATTGCCAAGTTGTAACGGCTTGTAGAAACCGTCAAAGAAAAAACTTTAGAGAACATCTCAAAGGATGATTATGTCTGAAAATGTTTAACCAAATTTTCGTAATAATACACTGCGATGACAAAAATCGACTAAATGTACCTAACCTTTCTTGCAGCTTAAAAATTTTAAAATTTCGACTTATCAACGCAATGTAATCTTTTCTTTATAAATTGTAGGCCACCAAAGTATAGTTGCTGGGATCAAATCGATCCCGAAGCTTTAGATCTGGAAGATTTTGCGGGTCAGTATACGAATATGGTATACTTAATAAAAAATTATACAAAATGTTATTTGCAGGCGATCGAATTTATGTCCAACGAGAAATTCTGGAATGGATCGTAGAGGTAAGTTCTGTTCATTAGGGAACGTTTGGATAAATTATTTAGATAATTAAAAACATTATGTCGACGAATGTAGATATTATTTCCACAATGTTTAGTACTAATAGCTTCGATTCGAACGATCAATTTTTCGAAATTCCATCAAAAATGGTTCAAAATGTGTTAGACCCAAAATTACATTACACCATGTTTTGAAGAATCGTTTCGTTGTTTGTAGAATGCCTTGTGGTATTTAATCTTTTCGTCATTCTTTCATTATTTGAACGTTTTTTGGACCTTTTTTGGAATGACAAAAACACTACGCAAAACACCACGTTAGCTCGAGAGCAACTTTAGCGATTTAATTCAGTTTTGTCAATCTACTTACTTTGAAAATATTTCCAGAACTTAAAGTTCAATATTTATTAGCTCGACAGTTCTAAAAAAAAAAAGACGGGAAAGGTTCGGAGCCGAACTCTATAAGCATTTTTGTTGCCTATAAAGTACTTCTATGCAGTGTGATTTGCGTATTTCAAATACTACGACCACCCACTCCCACACCCACATAACCCCATCTACACCCATTCCACCCAATCCCAATCCACCATATCTCAACTACCCCAATCAACCACAAACCACCACATCTAAACATTATTACCAAACTATCCAATTCAAACCCAAAAATCCATCTCACCCGCACCACCCTATACTTCACCACCCATATTATCACCCTTTAAAACCTACATACCCACTTCCACACACACACACACACACACACACACACACACACACACACACACACACACACACACACACACACACACACACACACACACACACACACACACACACACACACACACACACACACACACACACACACACACACACACACACACACACACACACACACACACACACACACACACACACACACACACACACACACACACACACACACACACACACACACACACACACACACACACACACACACACACACACACACACACACACACACACACACACACACACACACACACACACACACACACACACACACACACACACACACCACCCACACAAACCCTCATCCACCAAATCAAAATTCCGACACCAAACCCAAAACGCCTCATCCCACCCCATCCCAATACCACCACTCCTACCATCCTCATAACCACACCACCCACACAAACTCACATCCAGACGAGATATATTATTATTCCACATTCATATGCTCGATGAAACCAAAATGGAATAGAAAATAAAAAAAAAATCTACCAATTTTAAGGAGGGGGGTTGACAAAACCCCACATATCTCCGAACACCCTAAACACAGAAATGTCCAAATCAATAGGGATCATTCCCATGGATTGCTTGAACTTTCAATGAAGAAATTAAGTTGATGTCTCCATCCGTTCTCAAGTTATCGTGCACACAGACGGACAGACGGACAGACGGACAGACGGCAAACCGAAACCATATAGCATTTTTTTAACAAAAATGCTTAAAAATCTGCTTCACAGGACAATACATGGTGAAACATTATCATTAAAATTTCGTGGCATGCGGTATTTATGTAACATGGTGCACTATGATGCAACATGGCAGAACAAGAATCACAGTCAGACCATGATGATGATAAGCCAAGAATCCTTTCGATATTTCTGAAAATGATCAGGTTTTCATAATATTTTTTCGATGTGGAATCCCCGTGCTAGGTGCTTCCATAAATTATTAAATTTCTTTTTTTAACTTTTTTTCTATTTAACACAGAAATTCCGTCACGCCTGTCTCTTTTTACTCGAACTTACGTCGTACCGCGGAATATGGTAACCACACACAATTGCATTGCATTGCCAATTAATCACAGCTGTTAAGAAATTGTATTTAGTCCACTTCTAAAATATATGAAGCCAATATAAATCCATATACTAATTTCTCAATCCTGTCAATCCTAGAGGCAAATCTAAGAGGTAGCATATACCATCAGATAGACCTTGGTTACGCCAACCATACCTTGAGCACCCCAAGACCAAATCATAAACAGAAAACAGTTTTCTATAAATCTATTTGTAAGCGATTTTGTAATTTTACCGTTTAGACTTATTTTTCAACTAGGTGGTACAGCGGATACCACCATGCCTTGGTTGTGCCGATATACCCTGAGCACCCCAAGTTCATATCGAATATAGAAAAAAGTTTTTTTTACATTTTTTGGAAGCAATTTTGTGATTTTACTAGAGGGACTTTAATTTCTCTGGTGCCAATACTAGAGGCAAATTTAAATGGTGGCGTATACCGCAAGATGGCCTTGGTTATGCAGATTTACTTTGAGCACCCCAGGTCCGTATCATAAACTTAAAACAGATTAGGCCTAAAACATTTTTTAAAACCTAAAATGACTCTATGGAAGCTGCCATTTCTGGTAGCTCGATTACAGCCCAATTATACAGCGACCTCCCGATTTATGGAAAAACAAAAGTATTTATATGAAGTTTCATTTAAAGTAGTCTACCCATCTGCGCTGTAGAAACAACACCTCGAAAACCATTTTTTCAGAATTCAGCAGTACGGCGAATGGTAAATCTGCAACAATCCTGATGTTGAAAATTTACATAAATACTGTATTTACCGTTACTTTGAAAAATAAAGTAATAATTATGCCACGTTTGGTTAGGCAACGGCATAGTTCTATGAGTTTTCCCTCTCTAACTTTTGTTTCAATGAAATTGTATCTTTTCATAGTACCAACCGAGTATACGTTCTTTACTATTCGTTTGAGAAAGTTCTTCGTTTCATCTTATTTAGTAATTTTTAAAAATCACATCTGGAATTCATTTCGCAATCAAATCGTATGTTTAACATACAATGGGGGTTGTATCCCAATCGGTTAAAGTTTACTTAAATTGGTAGTTTTCCAGAGTTATGCCAAAAATTTATATTTAATTCAAAAAGACGCAATATAACGACTAAACCCGCGCACTTTTAAGCAAATTTGCCAAGATCATGATGCATTGCAGATGTTTACTCACTCGAAAATATCCCCTCTCCAAATTTGAATCGAAATTGTTCGGTTCGATTTTTTTTAATAGTGAATCGCTTCTCATTTGAGAACTCCATAAGCAAATCTTCCGGACATAGAACTCAACATAATCGATTCCTAGCAACTGAAAACCGTTCTCACAAATTTTTATAAAAACAATTTGACCCGGAAACCCCTAAATAAATTTCCCAAAATAAGCCATTTACGAAAAACGTTTGAGGTGGGACAAAATGTGATAAAAGTACAAAGATTAAAAAATTAATTAGCAGCTTTAAGCAACTTGACGCTTCCATAGTGGAACATCACACAACATATCTGAACAAAATGCAATATCAAACTACATCACCCAAAACGGTGCAATAAGATTCAATGCGATACAACACAGTGCAACATTAAAACAATATGGTGCAACATCATGCAATATAAAGGACTTATAAATAAAGGTAGTATTCAGAAATCAGAAGAACCCCATGAATACGGGCACATCGGAATCAATTGAAAACCCATCAAAATCGGTTTCTGAACGACTCCCTGACCTATTGCAATCGATTCCTGGCATTTGAAAACGTAGGACCCCCTAAACGATTTTTTCCAGAAAGCAGGACCCATTGCAATCGATTCCTCGCAATAAACTACTTCTGTTCACCAATTTTTATCAAAATCGTAAGATCTAAAAAAAAAACCGTGAAAAATAAATCATCTAAAAAATTAATAGTGGGAAGGACGTTCCAGACGTCCCTTAATCTAGCAAAACCCATAAAGCAGAACATAACAAGATAATATGGATAATTATTGGCTAATAATAGGCTAATTAAATACTTTGTTAAAGTTAGCCGAAAGTTGCCAGCCGAAAGTGAAAAATCGATAATGCAGATAGTGTCTTCACTACTTCAGCCGAAAGTTAAACAAATTATTTATTAAATTATTGAAGTATCCCAGCCGAAAGTGACTAGCCTACAAAATCAGCCGAAAACATATATTATAACAGACAAAAAATCAAATTTTTAGTTTAACCGATATTAATTTATTGTATAATATCAATTGTGAAATTTTGTGTTTTCCTTTCTTCTGGCAATAAAATCGTTCGTCATTCGAGATTTCGCAAGATACACATCAATCTGACTATGTCAATTAGATAGCTCATGACCATAGGTAGATTCTGAGTATAGGTTTGTGGTGAGTCTGAAGGGGTTATAAGGGTGAAATTTTGATTTCCCCCATTTTTCGTCGATAGAATCGTTCGTCATTCGAGATTTTGGCACATAGACATCAAACTGACTATGCCAATTAGATAGCTCATGACCATAGGTAGATTCTGAGTATAAGTTTGAGGTGAGTCTGAAGGGGTTACAGGGGTGAAATTTTGATTTCCCCCATTTTTCGTCGAGAAAATCGTTCGTCATTCGAGATTTTGGCACATAGACACCAAACTGACTATGCCAATTAGATAGCTCATGACCATAGGTAGATTCTAAGTATAGGTTTGTGGTGAGTCTGAAGGGGTTATAAGGGTGAAATTTTGATTTTCCCCATTTTTCGTCGATAAAATCGTTCGTCATTCGAGATTTTGGCATATAGACACCAAACTGACTATGCCAATTAGATAGCTCATGACCATAGGTAGATTCTGAGTATAAGTTTGAGGTGAGTCTGAAGGGGTTATAGGGGTGAAATTTTGATTTCCCCTATTTTTCGTCGAGAAAATCGTTTGTCATTCGAGATTTTGGCATATAGACACCAAACTGACTATGCCAATTAGATAGCTCATGACCATAGGTAGATTCTGAGTATAGGTTTGTGGTGAGTCTGAAGGGGTTATAAGGGTGAAATTTTGATTTTCCCCATTTTTCGTCGATAAAATCGTTCGTCATTCGAGATTTTGGCATATAGACACCAATCTGACTATGCCAATTAGATAGCTCATGACCATAGGTAGATTCTGAGTATAAGTTTGAGGTGAGTCTGAAGGGGTTATAAGGGTGAAATTTTGATTTCCCCTATTTTTCGTCGAGAAAATCGTTTGTCATTCGAGATTTTGGCATATAGACACCAAACTGACTATGCCAATTACATAGCTCATGACCATTGGTAGATTCTGAGTATAGGTATGAGGTGAGTCTGAAGGGGTTATAGGGGTGAAATTTTGATTTCCCCTATTTTTCGTCGATAAAATCGTTTGTCATTTGAGATTTTGGCATATAGACACCAAACTGACTATGCCAATTACATAGCTCATGACCATTGGTAGATTCTGAGTATAGGTATGAGGTGAGTCTGAAGGGGTTATAAGGGTGAAATTTTGATTTTCCCCATTTTTCGTCGAGAAAATCGTTCGTCATTCGAGATTTTGGCATATAGACACCAAACTGACTATGCCAGTTAGATAGCTCATGACCATAGGTAGATTCTGAGTATTGGCTTGTGGTGAGTCTGAAGGGGTTATAAGGGTGAAATTTTGATTTCCCCCATTTTTCGTCGATAAAATCGTTTGTCATTCGAGATTTTGGCATATAGACACCAAACTGACTATGCCAATTAGATAGCTCATAACCATTGGTAGATTCTGAGTATAGGTATGAAGTGAGTCTGAAGGGGTTATAAGGGTGAAATTTTGATTTCCCCCATTTTTCGTCGATAAAATCGTTCGTCATTCGAGGTTTTGGCATATAGACACCAAACTGACTATGCCAATTCGATAGCTCATGACCATAGGTAGATTCTGAGTATAGGTATGAGGTGAGTCTGATAGGGTTATAAGGGTGAAATTTTGATTTCCCCCATTTTTCGTCGATAAAATCGTTCGTCATTCGAGATTTGGGCATATAGACACCAAACTGACTATGCCAATTAGATAGCTCATGACCATAGGTAGATTCTGAGTATAGGTATGAGGTGAGTCTGAAGGGGTTATAAGGGTGAAATTTTGATTTTCCCCATTTTCCGTCGATAAAATCGTTTGTCATTCGAGATTTTGGTATATAGACACCAAACTGACTATGCCAATTAGATAGCTCATGACCATAGGTAAATTCTGAGTATAGGTATGAGGTGAGTCTGAAGGGGTTATAAGGGTGAAATTTTGATTTCCCCCATTTTTTGTCGATAAAATCGTTCGTCATTCGAGATTTTGGCATATAGACAATAAACTGACTATGCCAATTAGATAGCTCATGACCATAGGTAGATTCTGAGTATAGGTATGAGGTGAGTCTGAAGTGGTTATAAGGGTGAAATTTTGATTTTCCCCATTTTCCGTCGATAAAATCGTTTGTCATTCGAGATTTTGGTATATAGACACCAAACTGACTATGCCAATTAGATAGCTCATGACCATAGGTAAATTCTGAGTATAGGTATGAGGTGAGTCTGAAGGGGTTATAAGGGTGAAATTTTGATTTCCCCCATTTTTTGTCGATAAAATCGTTCGTCATTCGAGATTTTGGCATATAGACAATAAACTGACTATGCCAATTAGATAGCTCATGACCATAGGTAGATTCTGAGTATAGGTATGAGGTGAGTCTGAAGTGGTTATAAGGGTGAAATTTTGATTTCCCCCATTTTTCGTCGATAAAATCGTTTGTCATTCGAGATTTTGGTATATAGACACCAAACTGACTATGCCAATTAGATAGCTCATGACCATAGGTAGATTCTGAGTATAGGTATGAGGTGAGTCTGAAGGGGTTATAAGGGTGAAATTTTGATTTCCTCCATTTTTCGTCGATAGAATCGTTCGTCATTCGAGATTTTGGCATATAGACACCAATCTGACTATGCCAATTAGATAGCTCATGACCATTGGTAGATTCTGAGTATAGGTATGAGGTGAGTCTGAAGGGGTTATAAGGGTAAAATTTTGATTTCCCCCATTTTTCGTCGAGAAAATCGTTCGTCATTCGAGATTTTGGCATATAGACACCAATCTGACTATGCCAATTAGATAGCTCATGACCATAGGTAGATTCTGAGTATTGGTTTGAGGTGAGTCTGAAGGGGTTATAAGGGTGAAATTTTGATTTCCCCCATTTTTTGTCGATAAAATCGTTTGTCATTCCAGATTTTGGCATATAGACACCAAACGGACTATGCCAATTAGATAGCTCATAACCATAGGTAGATTCTGAGTATAGGTATGAGGTGAGTCTGAAGGGGTTATAAGGGTGAAATTTTGATTTCCCCCATTTTTCGTCTATAAAATCGTTCGTCATTCGAGATTTTGGCATATAGACACCAAACTGACTATGCCAATTAGATAGCTCATGACCATAGGTAGATTCTGAGTATAGGTATGAGGTGAGTCTGAAAAGGTTATAAGGGTGAAATTTTGATTTCCCCCATTTTTCGTCGATAAAATCGTTTGTCATTCGAGATTTTGGTATATAGACACCAAACTGACTATGCCAATTAGATAGCTCATGACCATAGGTAGATTCTGAGTATAGGTATGAGGTGAGTCTGAAAAGGTTATAAGGGTGAAATTTTGATTTCCCCTATTTTTCGTCGATAAAATCGTTTGTCATTCGAGATTTTGGTATATAGACACCAAACTGACTATGCCAATTAGATAGCTCATTACCATAGGTAGATTCTGAGTATAGGTATGAGGTGAGTCTGAAGGGGTTATAAGGGTGAAATTTTGATTTCCTCCATTTTTCGTCGATAGAATCGTTCGTCATTCGAGATTTTGGCATATAGACACCAATCTGACTATGCCAATTAGATAGCTCATGACCATTGGTAGATTCTGAGTATAGGTATGAGGTGAGTCTGAAGGGGTTATAAGGGTAAAATTTTGATTTCCCCCATTTTTCGTCGAGAAAATCGTTCGTCATTCGAGATTTTGGCATATAGACACCAATCTGACTATGCCAATTAGATAGCTCATGACCATAGGTAGATTCTGAGTATTGGTTTGAGGTGAGTCTGAAGGGGTTATAAGGGTGAAATTTTGATTTCCCCCATTTTTTGTCGATAAAATCGTTTGTCATTCCAGATTTTGGCATATAGACACCAAACGGACTATGCCAATTAGATAGCTCATAACCATAGGTAGATTCTGAGTATAGGTATGAGGTGAGTCTGAAGGGGTTATAAGGGTGAAATTTTGATTTCCCCCATTTTTCGTCTATAAAATCGTTCGTCATTCGAGATTTTGGCATATAGACACCAAACTGACTATGCCAATTAGATAGCTCATGACCATAGGTAGATTCTGAGTATAGGTATGAGGTGAGTCTGAAAAGGTTATAAGGGTGAAATTTTGATTTCCCCCATTTTTCGTCGATAAAATCGTTTGTCATTCGAGATTTTGGTATATAGACACCAAACTGACTATGCCAATTAGATAGCTCATGACCATAGGTAGATTCTGAGTATAGGTATGAGGTGAGTCTGAAAAGGTTATAAGGGTGAAATTTTGATTTCCCCTATTTTTCGTCGATAAAATCGTTTGTCATTCGAGATTTTGGCATATAGACACCAAACTGACTATGCCAATTACATAGCTCATGACCATTGGTAGATTCTGAGTATAGGTATGAGGTGAGTCTGAAGGGGTTATAAGGGTGAAATTTTGATTTTCCCAATTTTTTGTCGATAAAATCGTTTGCCATTCGAGATTTTGGCATATAGACACCAATCTGACTATGCCAATTCGATAGCACATGGTCATAGGTAGGTTTTGATGATAAGTTTCGGGTGTGTCTGATGGGGTTATAGGGGTGAAATTTAGACTTATCTTATGTTTTATCGATGAAATCGTGCGTCATTCGAGATTTTGGCATATAGACACCAATCTGACTACGCTAATTCGAGGAGCCATGGCTAGAGATACTTTGCAGGTTTGGGGTGTCAAAAAACTGTTTTCTTCCCATATTTAACTGCCTGATTTATTTAGAGCTGCCCAGAGAGCACCACGTGGAGGTATAAATCTCGGACTTCGCTCCCCATCCTCCTTGTGTAGCTCCATTAAATTAAAACACAAGGAGCAATAAAATAAAAATTATTATAAAAATAAAAATATATAATTCACTTTACACTTTCATTTCAAACAAATATTTTTTCTTAATATTATTTAGAATATTACTTAGTCTATGAGAGACAAAGTGAGCAATAAAATGCCTTATTCGGGATCAAAATTCTTTCTCTCCTAATTTTATTTATAAGTTTCGAATTTCGTTAGGCATTAATTATTTTACTGTGCAAACGGGGTGAATGGACTTAATATATAGAGTTTTCCAATAGGAATGATATGATTTTTAAGTGACGTGAGATATACGCAAGAACAACGTTTACAAATTATTCAGTTTTGTTATCAAAATAATCTTTCTCCAATTTCAACTTTTCGTGCGCTTTTGCCATTTTATAGTCGTAACAATCGTCCAAGTTTGCTCGCTATTCGTCGAATTGTTGAAAATTTTGAGCGTACATTTTCTTTACATAATATTCAAGTGCCAATAAGGCAAAGAAACGCTCGAAGCAATGCAAATATTGCTACCGTTCATGCAAGTGTTGCTGAAGACACCGATTTTTCGATTCAAAGACGTTCTCAAGAATTGGAACTGTCTCAAACCACAACCTGACGAATTTTGAGAAAGGATTTGGGTTTGCATCAGTATAATATTGTTCTCACTCAAGAACTGAAGCCATTGGACCACCGTAAACGTCATGAATTTGCTGATTTTGCCTTGGAACAACTTGAAAACGATAACGATTTTTTTAAGAAAATTATCTTCTCCGATGAGGCTTACTTTCATCTGAGTGGTGCGGTAAATAAGCAAAACTGTCGATTCTGGTGCGAAGAAGATCTACAAATTATTCATGAAAAACCATTACATTCACCTAAATTGACAGTTTGGTGTGGTTTTTGGTCTGTTGAAATCATCGGTCCGTATCTTTTTCGAAATGAAGCTGGTAACACCGTTACTGTCAATGGAGATCGGTATAGATCGATGATAACCAACTTTTTATGGCCAAAATTGGAAGAAGTTGATCTTGGCAACATTTGGTTCCAACAAGACGGGTTTACGTGCCACACAGCAAGTGCCAAAATTGAATTATTGCGAGAAAAGTTTGGAGAATCGATTATTTCAAGAAATTGTGATATTGAATGGCCTCCAAGAAGTTGTGATTTAACACCATTAGACTATTTCTTGTGGGGTTATTTGAAGTCTTTAGCAATAAACCAAACTCTCTTCAAGCTTTACAAGTCAATATTGAACGTGCTATTCATGACATACGACTTGATTTTGAGGAAAAAGTGCTCGAAAATTGGGTTCATCGAATTCGTTCCTGCAGAAGAAGTCGGGGAGGCCATTTGAATGACGTTTTATTCAGAACTTAATTGTATCGATTGTACTTCACATTAAATAAAAATCATTTCAATTTCCTTAACAAATAGTGTGTTTTTTTAAAGAAATCACATCACTTTTATTGGAAAACCCTGTATACCATATCATTTGTATTTATCTCTTCGCGTATAAATTTCTTTTTTCTCAAAAATCATAGGTGTTAAATATACTGCCCAATTCAAACCGTAAAAAACGTGTTTTGTGGTTGTTTTCGTTAATTTGGCAGTAGAAACACATAGTTTCGTCTGTTTATAATAAAGAGTTAAAATAATTGGAATGTATATGTTCTAAATGTAAAATGATTGCTAGAATAGTGTTCACAATTTGAAAATGCCAACATGGTCGAGTGTACCTTAGCAGATAGGCTTTAAACTATAGAATATACCAATCGACGTTAAATAAATTGAAAAACGTTTTCTTAACTTAACGGTTGGTTCAACTACAAAAATAAGAAGCCACGAAATACCATTATATAAAAATATTAGTCATTTCGGCTCATGGTACATCATGTATAGATAATATATTAATTTTTTTATAACACACAAAGACATTCTGAACTACATCAGCAAAACTTTATTAGATTCACGTCCAGAAAACTTCAGTTGTTCTTAGCTATACATTTAGCAAGCAAATTCTGTTGGTTTGGGCTGTCGAATCGGCATAGTCAGATTGATGTCTATATGCCAAAATCCCGACTGACGATTCTTGACGATGCTTGATAATTCTCAATCTTCTTTATCGACTTCTTTCGGCTGTATGAGGTAGATATGCCGGTTTATCCCTTTAACCCTATCAGACCCACCCGTAAGCTAGGCTCAGAATCTACCTATGGTCATGAGCTATCTAATTGGCATAGTCAGATAGGTGTCTATATGCCCAAATCTCGAATGACGAACGATTTTATCGACGAAAAATGGGGGAAATCAAAATTTTACCCCTATAACCCCTTCAGACTCACCTTAAACCTATACTCAAAATTTACCTATGGTCATGAGCTATCTAATTGGCATTGTCAATTTGGTGTCTATATGCCAAAATCTCGAATGACGAACGATTTTATCGACGAAAAATGGGGGAAATCAAAATTTCACCCCTATAACCCCTTCAGACTAACTTTAAACCTATACTCAGAATCTACCTATGGTCATGAGCTATCTAATTGGCATAGTCAGTTTGGTGCCTATATGCCAAAATCTCGAATGACGAACGATTTTATCGACG
Organism: Nephrotoma flavescens; assembly: GCA_932526605.1. Classification (NCBI taxonomy): domain Eukaryota; kingdom Metazoa; phylum Arthropoda; class Insecta; order Diptera; family Tipulidae; genus Nephrotoma; species Nephrotoma flavescens. The sequence continues at coordinate 281,847,280 of OW052221.1, read as the reverse complement.
AAAAATGGGGGAAATCAAAATTTAACCCCTATAACCCCTTCAGACTCACCTCAAACCAATACTCAGAATCTACCTATGGTCATGAGCTATCTAATTGGCATAGTCAGTTTGGTGTCTATATGCCAAAATCTCGAATGCCGAACGATTTTATCGACGAAAAATGGGGGAAATCAAAATTTCACCCCTATAACCCCTTCAGACTCACCTCAAACCTATACTCAGAATCTACCTATGGTCATGAGCTATCTAATTGGCATAGTCAGTTTGGTGTCTATATGCCAAAATCTCGAATGATGAATGATTTTATCGACGAAAAATGGGGAAATCAAAATTGCACCCCTATACCCCTTCAGACTCACCTTAAACCTATACTCAGAATCTACCTATGGTCATGAGCTATCTAATTGGCATAGTCAGTTTGGTGTCTATATGCCAAAATCTCGAATGACGAACGATTTTAACGACGAAAAATGGGGAAAATCAAAATTTCACCCTTATAACCCCTTCAGACTCACCTCATGCCTATATTTAGAATCTACCTATGGTTAACACTATCATTCATCTATAGAATAATAGATGCCTGTTATTAACATTTTCGTTTGGAAAATTGATGATTCATTTGTAACTTTTATCGATGTACTCTGCATTATCGGCATTTCAAAATATTTTAAATAGCACAGTGTATATCTGCATTACCATCTTTCGGCTGGGATAGAAAATACATTAACTGCATTACCGTCTTTAGGCTGGGATAGCAAAGACACAATCTGCATTATCATCTTTCGGCTGGAAACTTTCGGCTAACTTTAACAGTATTAATTAAATGCTTTATTAAAAAGTTTTGGGCTCCATCCCTTCCAACTGAAACGCGGGTTGTGCTACCTTTAGGGAAAATTAGCAGAACCCGTATTAAAAAACAATTTTAAAACAATTGGAAAATTAAAGGTTAATTTAAGGGTAATTCGTTCTAGGAAAGCATAAGGCTTTATCACTTTAAAGCTAGCAGTAATTGACAAACAAATACAGGTAACCCTCCAAGAACACGGTTTTTGAAGAACACGGTTTCGAAGAACACGGATGCCAATTTCCTCAAAGTACACGATTTCAAACAACACACATATTTTTTGTAGTTTCGAACAACACGGTTTTAAAGAACACGTAATGAATTAATCGTGTTCTTGGAGGGTTTCCTGTAATTATATGATTGTCAATTGATCTTGTTGTGCGTTCTAATTTCGTTTTTCATCTGATTTTTGATTTGGGTTGTACTAGCTTTAGATTATATAACCTGAAGTTTGGTTAAAAACAAGTGAAGCCTAAAATTTTTCAATGGGGCATTTTATTAGGCCATAAAGAGCCTAAAATTATTTGTATATCATTTGATCTTGTATTGTGTTCTAATTTGATTTTTGGTCCGATTTGCGATTTGGGCTCTGCTAGCTTTTAAGTGATAAAGCCTTATGTTTTTCCTAGAACGAGCAGAATAAAAAAATGTTAAATAGGGCATTTAATTAGCCTAAAATTAACCATTAATTTTCCATTTGTTTTTAAATCGTTTTTCAAAAAATATATGTAATGCTAACTTTTTCTAAAGCTAGCAGAACCCGCAAAGCATTAGCCTATTATTAGCCTATAAGTATCGATATTATCTTGTAATGTCCTGCTGTATGGGTTCTGCTAGCTTAAGAGACGTAAATCCTAGCTTATCCAGATGACTCCCTAAATGATTTTCCCCAAAATCAATGCCCACTTCAATCGATTATCACTTTCAGTAAATTTTAATTTTAAAATCTTGCGAGTCGAAAACTCTGGCCCCACCAGCTGACATCGAAATTGTTTGAAGCGGAAAAAAATGTAGAAACGGGATGAAGGTCAAACCAGTAATTAGTTAGTGAGTGCTAGGAAAACCATATTTTTTGCTTATAACAACCAATATTTTCAAAAGGAGGCGAATTAATCGCCATATAATGTCACCGTAACGCAACCAACGAAGCATTATGCATGTATTATGGCGCAACAACACGCATTATGATTCATCATCTGATTTACCTTCTACGGGGGCATGAACATTATCGATCGTTATGTGAAATTTGTTGGTGTGCACATTCGCATATTGATAGGATGGAAATCGGTGACAAGCCAGCAACAAATTATCTGATGGTTTCTGGAATGTAGTGTGTAATCATTGGTGGTGTAATGGACCCTACTTCCAGGCCATCTAAGCCCTTGAAGTGCAAGTACGTCTAATGTGTAACTCTTTGCCTTGTTGAATGAAGAATCCGATATGGTAATCCGAGGTCGTTGTATAGGATTCATAACTTAGTTATTTTAATGAGTGAAGGTTGTTAGCCTGTCGCTCAACAAGCTTGTTAGGTGTGTGAACACATGTATATGAACACATTTATATAGCGAGCCGCTTGATATAAGACAGACGCTTGCTTCAGCCACCCCTAACCTGCAGAGCAGACGCAGGTATTAGTATTGGTTTCAGCAAGCCAATGGCTCGCCGTGACATGTAGTGTCCGTGACTATGAACAGAATTTCCTCTGCTGTCTCCACTACACCGTCTAATCCGTTTTAATGTAGTGGTGCCGTATGTCATCTGATTTACCTTCGGTAGGTGGAGTCTGACCGTGCATATCCACATATTGATAGAGCGGAACTATAGAAAAACTAATATATGGCGCCTATTTTCTTAAAACTTTCGACAATATGTCCACTAATAAACAATTGACTACGCTTAGAAGTACAACACTGAACACTAAACTGAAGCCGACAGAAACGGAAAACACTTTAAAATTATTTTCTCTTCCGCAGTTTATAGATAAAAATGTATTAAGCGAAAAATACAGAGCAACAGTGGAAGAAGTGCATCATCATAATTTAGATGGCTCGGTATTTTTAATCAAATTCTACAAAAGTAAAACTACTTCAAAAATCTACGATCCATATAAACCCGAGTTTCGAAAAATTTTAACCGACATTAAAGAACAACTACAATATAAAATGCCATGGCAATCAAAATTGAAGTACTTTTTACGAATACATTCACCATGGTATCAAAGCAACAAGGTACGTCTGATACTATATAGGTAGCGCCATAACGAGATGGGTAAATTTTTTTCTAATATATTCCAGCAAATAATTATGGACTACTTGCAGCAGTTAAATTTAGCCGAGTGTTTTATATCAACCATATTGGATGTGAATTGGATGTACATGGCAAAAATTGAAATCTTTGAATTTCCGGAATATCTGACTCAAGAGCAACTTGATAAGATTGATTCGATTTTTAAAAAATGGAAATTTCTTACTCCAATCTACATTTGTGAACAGTTTGTGTGGCACAAAGAAATGAAAAATTTTTACAACGTTGATACCCTGGCGATGGACATATGTGCCGAGGAATGGCGACGATGCCATTTATTGAAAGACTTTCGGTTGACAGATATTCTGAATATAGATTTGGCGAATAAAGATTACCGGGATCCGTACTTTAACGAATATCTCGATCGATACCTAGATATTTTATTAAAGAGATCATTGCCAATGCTTTTTTCCGAAAATGATGAAAAATTTGAAGTTTACGTACACCATTTGGATTTACACATTCAGCATTATTTTGTTGCGCGGTTCTATCAGAAATTAGCTTTGGTATGCGATGAAGGTCGCCGTAGGCATCATCCTATCGTCCACCAGGGTATACATTTAGTTCCAAGAAGAAGAGCACAGTTCATTTTACGAGATAGTAAGCCAATCCCATACGAACTTTTAAGGGAGGATTTGCAAAATAATTTCCATTTAATAAATTTCGAAATATCGAACTATGCCCACTTTAGTGATTCTCTATTTCGTATGTTACTCGATAAATTAAACGAATTGCAACAGTACTTCATTAGTTTTGAGGAAGGATTTATTTTTAACTACGACGAAAATAAACCGTACTCAAACGATCTCGTAAAAGATTCTAACTGGATGATAGGCCACAAAAAAATATTAATTGAATTAAAACTATGTACTGAAAAAAATGCTGCTTGTTTGGCCAATTTCGTGCAATATCTGTTTAAATTGTTTAAACAAAGGGAGCCGCTAGAAATTGAAGTGACATTATGCTTTGATCGTTGCGTGCTAGAAGATTATTCATTCCTGGAAAACATTGGATGCTGCATTCAAAAAGTACGGTTTAAAATGATAAACCTCTCGTCTCATCAGCTTCGTGTATTAAGCCGGGCACTTGGCCAACATAGACGATCTGTAGAGTTTGTGGACTGTAAAGGAATAACCGACAACAATGTAATGATACTTTTGGAAAATATTGCTTTTGACGTAAGTATTTAAAAATTATGATTCCTCATTGCGTGCTGACTAATTTTTTACATACTATATATAGGATCTGCATATTAATGGTATAAATTCATGTACTCCGTTAGTATTTTTATTGATTTCCGAATATTTAATGAACAAGGAGGGCGTCGATACTATTAATGGAAATCGATTTTTTCATAATATGAAGGATTGCTGTAGAGGATGGAATTTGGAACCGATCGATTTTAAAAAAACTGTACATGATAACGGAGACCAAATGATCATTGTACGGAATCGCCATTCGGAAGAAACTCTAGATTTGTATTGTTTCATAAATCGTGTACATGTTCGCTGAAAAAGCAGCCCAAATATGTTTGTTATACGATACCAATAAATATTGACTAGATTATAGGTATTTTTAATTTAGATGAAGGGTGGTGCTGGTTTTATTATCGATTGGAATAAATTTTGATTATTAAAACTTTTGATATTTTTTTCAAATTAACTAATTAAAACATAAACTATTTCAGAATCACTAATCTTGACCTTGTTAAATTTAACCGAAAGTTAAATAATCGATAATGCAGATAATGCCTTGACTAATACAGCCGAAAGTTAAACAAATTATATATTAAATTGAAATATACTAGCCGAAAATGACTAATCTACAAAATCAGCCGAAAACGTACATTATAACAAACAACAGGTTTGTAAGTGGTAGTATCTCATGCAGCCGAAAAATGTCGATAAAGAAGTCTAAACATTTTCAAGCTTTAAATGGTTTGTAATTGTCGTTAAAGTGGTTTGGAATTCAAGACTATGCCAGACCTACACAGATCTGACAATGCCGATTCGATGGGCCGTGATAATAGCCAAATTTTAAATATAGGTTTTGGGTGGGTCTGATGGGGTTACAGGAGTGAAATTTTGATTTTCCCCATTTTTCATCGATAAAATCGTTCGTCATTCGTGGTTTTGACATATAGACATCAATCTGACTATGCCGATTCGATAGCCCATGACCATAGGCAGATTTTGATTGTAGTTTAGGGGTGTGATACTCAGAATCTAACTATGGTCATAGGCTATCGAATCGGCATAGTCAGATTGGTGTCTATGCTAAAATCTCGGGTGACGAACAATTTTATCGACGAAAAATGGGGGAAAATCAAAATTTCACCCATATAACCCCATAATACCCACCCCTATCATAGGCTTTTGAATAGGGATAGCCAGATTGGTGACGGAATGGCATAATCTTGAGTTGCAAACAAATTTAACGACAAGTAAAACACATTTAATGCTTGCTAATCTTTTTTATCGACTAGTTTCGGCTGTATAAAGCAAATATGGCATTTTATCCCTATAACTTAATCAGACCCACTCCTAACCTAAAAATCTACCTATATGATAATGTGCTATCGAATCGGCCGTCAGATTGGTGTCCATCTGGCAAATCTCGAATGATGGACAATTTTACCGTCGCAACAGCGGAAAATGGAACATTTCACCAATATACCCTAATAAAAATACTGTTAAAGTTAGCCGACTCTTCAGCCGAAAACGGCGATAATGCAGATTTGACTGTAACGACCTGCCGAAAATTACGATAATGCAGATTCGGCTATAACGACTAAAATATAGCATCCAAACATGTCAATAATGCAGATTCAGTAATAATGATAGACATATATCAGCTGGGGCGGTTGATAATGCAGAGTTAAATCAACTTGTGATTCATATTGTGGTATATTATGGTAATTTTGGTGTTAAACAGTAATTTCATTTTAAATCAAAAATGTTTATTTCGATTCATTAACGTATATTACTCATAATTAAACTTTTTTATTAAATGCATTAAAACTATAATAAAAAACTATTTTGTTACTGAAGAAACTCGATGGTACATGTCAAGCAAAATTTCAAAAATTTCAGGTCAATTTCCATGTGAAGAGTCCGGGAAAACTCAATTGAATACATTGCACACACAAAATTTGAAAATTTCTAAAATTTGACCGTTTAAAGTGTCATGGCTGGAATTAAATTCAAATGAAAGGTTTTAATGAGCTTCAGACCTGGAAAATTTTTAAGTCGATTTCTATGTTGGAAGTCCGGGAGAACTCAATTAGATATATCTCACACACAAAATTTGAAAATTTCCTAAAAATTGGCAGTTTAAAGTGTCATGGTTGGAAATAGATTAAAATGAAAGATCTTAATGATGCTCACACCAAATTCAAGTAGATTTCCTGAATTTCCAACATAGAAAATCGACATAAAAATTTTTCCAGGTGTGAGCATCATTAAGATCGGACTGCCAAATTAACATTATTAGTTGATTTTTACGAACAACAAAATAAAATTTTTTACTTGTCCAAATTAAAAGTTGTATCTGCATTATCGACATTTTCGGCTGGAGTGTTACCGACCTAAATCGGCTATCATTTTCGTTTGATTAGTTTGAATCTGCATTATCGACATTTTCGGCTGGAGTCGACTAATTTTAATAGGGTCTAATAAAACCCTCTCAAAACATATAATCAAATTCTAATTAGGGTCATGGTTCATCAAATTGGTACAATCAGATTGTAGTTCAACTGTCAAAATTTTGAAAAATAAACCATTCATCAGCTAAACATGACTGCGTCTCGTGGCTATTGTATAGATGTCTGTTAGACGTGGCTATTGTATAGATAGAAGCCAATCTTCTTTACCGACACAGTCTACATTATCGACATTTTAAAATATTTACAAAATTAGTACCTGCATTGCCGTCTTTCGTTTAGAATGCTAAAGACACTATCTGCATTACCATATTTCGGCTGGACACTTTCGGCTAACTTTAACAGTATATCGAGCACCGAATAACGGTTGTAGTGCGCGCGTCCGGGGTGCACGTTGGTTTCGTCCTAATTATCACCATATTTTAGTTCGATTTAAACCCTTTCTATTGGATTTATTTTTGCCGTTGGACAAAATTTCTTTAATTGGATTAAAAAACAGTACTGTGTATGATTCTTGGCAATCGGTTTATTTTTTTTCCTCATCGGCCCCATTTCAGCTATTATCCTAGATGTTTTACATTTTATTTTTGTTTTGCAATAAGATGAAGTGCTAAATTTTTTCAGGTCGGTATATTGGGAGGGGGATTATCATTTTGGGTCGATTCCATAGTTGTAGGGTGGGCTTATCACTCCCCGTCATCCCCTTAGCAGGACATCCACAGGGTCGGAGTCCAGAATGTGTCGTCCTTTCGGGGACGACCGTAAAATCTACACAGCAGTCTCGAGCTGTTTACTTGTTGGAGAAATATCCTTACCCTATTATGCTGCTTTTTTGTGGCTGGGCATTTTCTTCTAGGTGTCGATGGTTCATTCGAGGGATTTCTTTAGCAGACATTGCACTTGTCATTCGATTCTGGAGTAAAAATTCAATTTAATTTCAGTTTTTAGTTTGCTCTTATTTTTATTCCGTTCTGTTACATTGTGTAGGCCAGGAACATGCAAGCTTCAAATTCCCCAAAATCCTGAGATCTATAGTAGTCAAAATTAGAATGAGCGTCCTCTGCATGTTAGATGTAATCTGCGGGTTGGCTTCGTGCCACCCGTAACACCATCTAGAACGATTTTTAAGTTAAAGATGTTGTGGCGGGGGGAGCGAACGAAATTGGTGCTGCTTTAAAATAAATTATTGAAACGTTTTAATGTTCCTCAGTTTAAATGAAAATAAACTTTTGACTGTGAGAGATTTCTTACAGCTATATCGCCCGAGAATCTCGAACCCATTAAAACTAATCATGGTTAAAAATCCATGAATTTGATCGTGATTGTCATATAAAGGCGCATAGATAACATTGAAATCCACACAAACTACCATTTACGCAAAACGAAGAATTATGTCAGAGGCATCAAAGTTATTCGATCCGTCTAGTTGACTGGCTCCAATAATTATCCTGTAGTCAAAGTATTTTCCAAATCTATATCAACATGAAATATTCAAATGGATTGCGATGAAACAAGGTTTACCAATCGTAGAAGATATCAGAATTTCGAGATAGCTGATAACAATTGGAAATATTTGTATTTACAGTATACAGCATTTATTTGCAGAGATCGGGTGTGATCGCACCTGATGAAAGTGTCGTTTTCTGGCTATAGAAAATGTTTTATAGCATGGCGCGACCCGAATATAGTGTTTGCATGGCTTTCACCGCACCCTCGCAGATGGACTGTTTAAGATGCGAATCGATCTTTGGAGATTTTGGGAATCACATGGCGATTTCAATAGCGTCAGTGGCGTAGATAGTTTTGGATTGATGCGAGTTGATGGTCGACTAGAAAACACTACCTTGGAATATAACACAGAACATTCAATTGTATTAACGAGCTTGCTGATGAGTGTCATCAAAAACTATTGCATGCTGGAAATACGCTTTTGTAAAATCTCCTTCAACAAGGGTTTTAGGTATTATGAATTGATAAGCTCCAGAAACGGGTCGCTTTGTGGGCTACATGAGAATTGAATCATTTTTTGCATAATGCTTCGCCTCACTATTGAAATAAAGCATACATCAGCAGGACTTTGGTTCTGGAGGTAACGGGTTCAAATTGGAGTGCATAATTCATGGGTCATTTTACGTACTAAAAATGACTTATAGCCGTACGTCCTCGATTTGGCAGGATACAGCGTAACGTGGGTCGTGAAAAAGCGACAACGAAATGCTGCGGAGTGCATTGGAGATGATTACACTAATCGTAATGAGCGGAGAGGAATGTGTTCCGTTTTTCTTACAAGACGACATTTTGTAAAATTAACGGGACGGGAGGAAATTGACATTTCGAAGGAGCGAGTCGGATGTAACGAATTTAACTTGTTTGAGCCTTAACGATTCTTATAAGTATTACAATACATCTAGTGGAGATATTATAGACTCTGTATAACGAAATGCCTCATTAATAGTTTTGGCGTTCAACCGATTTTAATAAAATACAGGGCATCCATTTGTATGCAAACGAAACCAAATAGTCAATTTAAAAATTATTCAAGGGGTCACTATTCACTAGTGCTTTCCATAATCGTAGTGACTCATTTCTTCTATAGTCTTAAAATCATTAATCCAATTTAAACACAGATTTTTCAGATAGGAAGGTGTTTCTTTATTATCATGACCACGGCTGTTTTATTTTATGAAATCTGTTTCATGATACGTTCGATTTTCGCAATATCCTTAACGCATGAGCACACAGTTCGCTCGTAATCCCAAAACTATAAAGCCAAAAGTAGAATTCGATATTTCTTGGTGCGGTTGGTTCGCATAGCGGGTTATATCGAAATTTTTTGGGTCGTAAAAAATTTAGTTGGTCCTCAACTTACTCCGTTATATCACTCGCACGGCGTTAATTCATGTTTATAACGATACGGCTTGCGCTCCGGCGTGCGATATACCCATGAAGAATCATCACCAGCATAGCTTGAAACAACAGTAGACTGATACCATGACGGGTCTTTTATCCTATAAAATAAAAAAAAAGAAAATTGTTCCCCAAATACTTCCATCTAGTTATTTTAGGTCGTAAGCTTACACATTACGTCGATCTGCTGCAATACGGTCAGCATCGGTATATGTTTCATTTTGTCGATCTCTATATATAGACTGAACTGTTTCCGTAAGTGTTGCAAAAAAGGTATCAATATCGTCTGTACGTCCGTAAATTGCTGCATAACGGTTCATTACGTAAGCAACTTTTACTTGTGTAGCTGCTACACTTACTTTATGTTCCATTATTGGATCCATATTGATTATAAAATAAAACAAATTTGATTTATTAATTTAAATAATTTAAAGCTTATTTGTCTAAAAATTGCCAAAACATAATGAATTATTCATAATGAATGACATTAAATGAAAAAGACATGGCTAACTATGAAATACATAGGTGGCTAGGTTTCGAATTGATGCAAATAACACACTCACAATTATTTGGCAATCACAGTTTTCAGTAGGAACATTTACAATATTAACATTGCATCGCATCTATTGAAATGCTCGTCATCGAATAACGTTATGATGACAGTTGTGAGATACTTGCCCTACTGGAGTACAACTCTGGCAAGAAATCGGTGTCCATAAATTCAATCATTTTTGAACGAGCATTATCTACTCTCTACTCCATAAATTTCGGGATGTACATACTTAAAAACAGTTACGTTTTTTTGTTTTTTTTGAGCTATTTAAAAATACATGCTAGCGAAATTTAACCAAACCAAACCAAATAGTTTTGGGAAAAGTAAACATTTAGGCGAATTTATATTGTGGAATTTCTAGAAGTGTAAAATATATAAATTTTCCAAGGATATGTATGATCTGAAGATGCATCTGTTCATCAGGTTCATTTTAATTCGATAATACTGATTTTTTTTTGTTGTGTTCCATTTATGGTAAAAATTTAGACTGAAATCTCCCCGCATCCCTGAAATATCGGGAAAAGATTCTTGTATGTAGTTAAACCGTACGGTCTTAAAAAATTTATATACTCGCTTTAAATTTGGTTTGGTTGTAATGTTCCGTTATCTAAATGTTAACATATAACATGATGACAAAAATTTATCACCTTTTTCCTTTCGTATAATCTCATGACAGCTCTTATCAGTTATTTGCTACTGCTGTTACTATTATACAATGAGTGTGATAATGATTTTTCTTTTTGTTTCTTTTTTGTTGTTTGGAATTTTATTTTCCTAGATTAAAACGGAATAAAATAAAATGAAATCTCGTTTTTTTTCGGAAAAGCTAATAAAGTAAATAACTGGGAGGAAAATATTAGTTTGTCGTTTAGTGTATATGTTTTCGAGATGTGGTGTTGGTGAGGTGGTTGGGATAGCGGCAGCATTGATGGTGGCGTTATTATGATACCCTCGTTCCATAATTTTGTTTTTGTTATACAGCAAATTAAACAGCCAACAGTAATAAAAATCATCATCATAAAACAATGTAACTTATTTTAAAATTATGAAAAATAATGAAAATGCTAATAACAATCAAAATTAGGATACTTAAATTTGTCTTTGCCGAAAGGCTTTTGTTATGTAAATGCGCGGCCTGATTGAACAGCTTCTATTAGATGTGTATCAACAAACACATAAATAGAGATATGTTTTATACGAATTGAACTTGGATCGACAGTATATGGCCATCTTTGAATGGAATTCTGTCAACAGAGATGGGCGTTTACGCGTCAAATACTAGTAGACAATGTCAACAATATGATCATTTACAACACAATAACGCGTTTAAGTTATCCAAACTTATTACGAAAATGGTTTTTTTGGAATCGGAGCCTGGAATTTGCAAAATTGTAGAATATTTTAATGAAACTGGATCAGTTGCAGGTCGTAGAGCATATGAACACTGTCGTCTAGTTTGTACTCGTGAAACAGTAACAGGTGAAAATGAAAGTATTCCTGAAGAGCCTAGCATCTCTTTGAGACGTCGTTTATAACAATTAAACCGTTAACCACTTTACATGGAATTTTTCACAAGAAATTCTAATATCAATTGGCCACCAATATCATGTGGTTGGGCACCGTTAGATTATTATTGAAAAATAAAGTGTATAGCTCAAAAATCCACAAATAATTCAAGAACTTAAGAACAACACTCGAGCTGAAATTGAGGCTATTGAACTGCTTGAAAAATGGTTGGATGCAAACCTGTAACAGGAGCCGCCATAGAACTAATTTTCATTTTTCAATAAACATTTTGAATTTGCAACATGCATTATGTGTTTTTTTTAGTATAACCAAAATTAAATTAGTTTAGCCGTCCATTTGAACAAGCGCCATAATTAAGAATTCACAATGCGCTCTGTGAAACCAATTATACCCAGAACTCTAAATCCAATAAAAATCATAGATCCATGGGTATTGCAAAAAGTTTTTATGTAATAAACCAATCTTGTAATACCCTGATTTTTCTACAGAATTTATTCTGACCGCCGATACAAGTATCGCACCATCGGAGCAGTCTTGTCTCAAGGTCCCATATAGGAAAATATATATTTATTCGGAAAGTAATTCAAAATCATAACGAACTACAACCCGTTGACAGGTTTTTCAACCTCAAAGAACTCAACTCGAAGTTGGTTCGATGGTGATTGAAACTAGAAGAGTACTATTACGAAATCGTCTATAAGAAGAGTGAGAACCTTCTACAATTAATAACATTAACATTACCAATTTATCTGATTCCTCCATACGGATACAGAAATTGGAATTGATTCTCAAGACCTTGTTCCAACTACAAACTCCCCTATAAATCACTATAGTTCACAGCTTATAATAACAGTTGATCCTGAAATATTACGATCAAACATTATACACCAGTCCACCAGATGTTGTGATTCATAAGTTCCTTTGTCGAAAATTATGATACAAAAAATTGAAGCATGTGAAGTTAGCCCAGTTTTTCATCCCACAAAAAAAAACATTTCCTCAAACAATACTGTTTTATCTCATCCCAGTTTTTTCATTTTAAACTTGTATAAGACGGAAATTTTGTTTTTAATTTTTTTCTCAACAACAAAATATCCATCCCAGATTTGTTAATTTAATTGTTGTTTTTGTACTCTGCGTATGAATAAATGAAAATAATTTTTCGAAGTGAAATGATAATGATTGTATGTTTTGATTAAAGATAAGAACAATATCAGTCAATATATTGTTTCAAGTTGGTAACAGTAAGGGCTTACAATGACTAAGAGGGCAGTACCAGCCGTGGCAAGCTTCCATATGGCCCAATACAAAAATTAATAATTGCCATTCTCCTAGAAATATAATTTGCCTAATTTATATAATAAGGAGAATGGCAATACAGAATTTTTGTATTGGACCATATGGAAGCTTGCAAATTGTGCGAATCCTACCATACGGCTGGTACTGTTCAACTGGCCACAGTTAGTCCGTACCATGGCTTATTCCAAACATAAATAATCATTTCCGGCAAATCATATTTCTAGGAGTATGGCTTGATTTTCTGTTATTCTTATATGGGGCCATATGGAAGTTGGCCATTTGCGCCAATACTACCATGCGGCTGGTACTGCCCTCTTAGTTTTTCCAGTTGGAGAATCCTTGCTGTTGCCATCTTATTTGAGTCGCGTAATTCTCCATCAATGGTGTTAAATGGTATTTTTACGGTGTACCTGCCATTTGATGACCGTTTGCCGCTGCTCGGGAATATCTCTTCACACTTTTCTTCTTCGGGTGTTTGCTTTCTTGGCGGATGTAAACCTTTGATTTCCCAAAATTTTTTAAGAGTTTTTTCAATTTCATCCAAAGAGTTCTTCTCGGTGGTAATCGCAGTTGTGATTGTTAAGTTTTCATTTGGCTTAGCTGTTTTGGTGGTTTTTCCTAGAATTATCTATCCTAGCTCGGAGCTTTGAGCTATTGGTTGTTGATTATTTTGCGTCACAATTTCTGGTAGTATAATATCCGCATAATAATCCGCTCCTATGAGTGTAAGTCTATAGGCGCTGGAGTATGGTAGTTTGGATCAGCTAGTGGTAAGTTCTTTAGAGTATCCCAATCCCATGTTTGACTGGGGTCCCATTTGAAACGCGATATTTTATAAGGAGAATTATCAAAACGCGATATTTCAAAACGCGATATGGTGCAAAACGGGATATGGTACAAAACGGGAGTTTAGGAAGTTAGTTTATAGGAATTTAAAAATCGATAGGAACGATAGTATATAAGATCGGTACCAGGTGGGTCGCTGCGCTTCCACCGCTTCGCAACGTATATTACTATATCGCGTTACGAAATATCGCGTTTTGTTCCGTATCGCGTTTTGTACCATATCGCGTTTTGAAATATCGCGTTTCGAAATATCGCGTTTTGTACCATATCACATTTTGTCCCATATCGCGTTTTGAAATATCGCATTTCGAGCGGATCCGGTTTGACTGACTATTGATTGCTGTGGCTGGCCATGTGTTATTTTATTTACTACAAGGGCTTTCATAATTAATTGAAATTCAGAGTTCGTGAATTAAGTGAAATCCAGAATCGCGGCATTATTGACATGATTGATGTAGCTGATTTTTTTATGGTTTTTTTCTATGGTCTCCCCAAATTCCCGTTATGTTCATATTGGCTTTGCTTCTTGTTATTTTCAATTTGTTGATAGCACTCGAAGTAATGAAGCTTGCTTGTGAGCAGGGATCAATATGCTCGTAGAGACCGGTACTATCCATCATTAGTTGCCATATGTCGTCCACCACACTGTCTACATGTTTGATTCAGTGTGCATTCGACTGTTGAATGGTTGGTTTTAAGACAGTTCCTGCAGAGCTCCAATAATGAGACCAATTATTTTTTCGTATTTACTCATGTTTTTGAATTTAACAAAGTCCTGGATATGATGATTTTTTTGGCAGATCTTACATGTCACATTATTTGTTAACAAGACTACTCCTGTTGGATTAAATTTTTACCGCCGAGGTTTAAGGTTTGCGGTAATTGATGGTTTTTTCGCGAAAAACTGATTCCAATGCTGTGAATCGCTTTTCCAAAAATATCATGAGATTGGCTAAAGTTTGAAGCTCCTTTGTGTTTGTTAGCGACACCTCGTATAGCCTTAGCGACACCTCGTATATGTGTTCGTATTCATGTTTCGTATTCCATTGGTGGTATCGTATATAGCACGAATGGCTGAAGCAGATTCGGTTCCGATGTTCCCTAATGACATCAATGTATGGATGTACCTTACTATGGCTCTGCGATTATCGTATCTTTCTTTGATGATTGACCAGGCTATTTCATTTTTCATCAATGGCGTGAAGGTGATTGATTAATTTTGCTACCTGGCTAATTAATCTTATTTGTGTTTGTTAGTACTTTGTTATTATGAACTAATTTGTCGATCCAATTCATGTACTCTCGTTTGAAGTGTGGTGTACCAATTTTTGGAAGTTTCACTTCGTACAGGTTGTCATTGCCAGGTGTAGATTGTTCTAACGATGATTAGACTTATATTACTGTCTGGTCATACGAATGTGATATGTTATCGTAATGCCCCTCGGTGGAGTAGTCTAATGTACCTTCTTCGTCTTTGCAAGCCTCCAGATATATTGTTTCGTTCAGATCGGTGATCTGATTCATCTGCCTTTCTATTTGAATCAGAGACAGTTTAAGCGCATTTTGCGAACTTTCGTTTTTGATGATTTTTGTGTGGCTTCTATTTTTTTCCACAGGTTCTCGATTTTGATACCTTGAAGTACCTTTTGGTTTCTGCTGGAATGTTAGATGTTTTCTTCTGTTCCGGTTGGCGGAAAGTTGAACGATTTTCCTTGTTGCTGTCTACCCGGAGTATGTGGTGCACCACTGTTGAGTCGTTGGCGTATTTCCTCAATGAAAGCTTCGTAAGTTTTGGCTGTATTTTTTCTGGATTCGAAGTATTGATAGCTTGGCTCGAGTTGTGGATTAGTCGATGGTATTGTTATTTGGTTTGGACCTTTGCATTCTAGATACAGACCCTTTAATGTGGCCATTCTTATTTCGAAGTATTTGATGGTTTTTCGTTGTTATCTATCTTTTTTGTAGTTTGTATATAGCTGTTGAATTTTGACTGCTACCGCTTCTTGTTGTTCTAATAGCTTATTCAAGTCCTTTTTGTGATATAATTATTACTATAATTATAGTTGATTGTTGTTGTTTTATTTATCAGCAGGTTCAAAAAATTGTTCTCGAAGGACCAATGTTGTGAGTAGACAGCTCGCGGTTATATTCGCATAAGCTATGTCTGATGTCTTTAATATAGTACTTATTAATAGGTTACCACTGGTGAGGCCTATTAATGAGAACAAGTGCACTTAAGTTGAATTTTTACTTTATTCTAAATGTTTATTACATTAAATTTCTTTTTTATATAAAATTTAATGCTGCCTAAGCAGTTTATAGATACAAAGAAATACAAAAAGTGTTTATAGTACAAATTAAAATTAAATAATATCCGATGGTGTACGGTGCCCGGGTGTGCAGCAGACTGATTATTTGCATGTTGTGTCTTCAACAAGGTAAGAAACTCGTTGCGTTAGTTTAGCGTTAGTTGTTCCGTTTTATCTGCGTTGCCTGTATACGAATTTTGTTCGAAAACTGCGACTTAAGGGAGTTGGGAGTTAAGTTGGGAGTTTTTCCGTTATTTCAATAATACACTAGATGTAAATATAAAATTTAATTATTATTTGCATCAATCAACAATAATATTAATTTTATGCATCTAGTCGGTAAGAGAACCAGCAGCAAAACTCCCAAATCTCAAGTCTCAGATTTCAAACAAAATCTGTACGCTGATGTCTAACTATACTCAAGGACGTTAATTGCTATTTCTGCTTGGAATATTATCGTAATTAATCGCGTTAAGTTGAGTTTTCAAATGTTATCATTGTTATCACAAATGTTACCGTCGCATACTCTACCCGAATCGGCAAAAAAGTGGGAAATAATTTTTTAACACCTAAGCTCCGTTTTCATACACCAGGGGCGGTATGTTGTACCATCACTTCGAATCGAAAAAAGTCGAATTCGAAAAAAGTCGAATCGAAAAAGTTAAAGTTGTATCATTTTTGCTTTTCAAAAATGATACAATATACCACCATTCGACTTTTTTCGAATTTCGATTCGAAGTGATGGTACAACATACCGCCCCAGGTCACATAATATATAGATTAAATATGTATAGCAACAAATTATTCGGAATAAATTTCTAATTGATTTTTTTTTTGTGGAAGTAAATGGTTTTTGAAGTTATTGGATATTCAAGTGAAGCATAATCAAAGGACTATTTTTGATAAAAAAAATTAAAAAAATATTTATATATTACTTTCTTATTGGAATTTTCAAAAAGTGTAGTATTTTACTCTACATGTTTACATGTTTAGTTTATTTAGTGACCTTGTGTAAATTTATTGCTTTCTCAAGATAATATTAAAACAATTTATAAATTTAGTTACATTTTCTTAATTCTCTTTACTCTAAATAAAACTACAAAAAATTGTCCAACTTGAACAACGCTCGGTGTCGTTTTTATGGCAATCGTTGTCTCACTATCGTTCTCACATAAATAATTTAGAGATAAAAAATTTTCTTTCCATTTCCGCCATTACTAATAAAATGGCGGAAATGGAAAGAAAATTTTTGAGCTGTCAGATTGTGTATATGTCCCACATTAAAAGAGTGCAAAGCAGTAAATTCAGAACTTGTTGAGTTTTAAATTGAAATATTTGCACGTCAGGTGGAAAGTATTTTGTTTGTTACCGTTAATTGTAACGTAATTTACAGTTTTGAAATTCCTAGTTATTCAAGTGGACTAGAGAGTGATGAGAGGTAACAACTTTATTTATTCATACAGCAAAATATTTTTATATCATGAATTCTTCCAATTCTAGGAAAATAATTAGTTGATGGTAAGTCGATGTAAGTTAAAAAAAATTGATTTCACAAATTATTGAAACTTAATTTATTAGTGCAGATTATAAATGACGATATCGTCAAGCGTTAAATTAAGGGCCACTGTCGAAGAAGTGCATCATCACAATTAAGATGGCCCGATATTTTTAATAAAATTCTATCAACACAATACCGATTCAAAATCCTACCCCCACATTCCAGAATTTCGCAAAAACATAACGACGCTTAAAAATTTGCTGAAATATAAAATGCCATGGCAGAAGTACAAAACATATTTTTTACGTATTGACTCGAGTTTCGAAATTCAAAAAGTATAAATCAAATCCACCTTCTGCGCATAACGATATTTTAAATATTTTTGTTTTTATTCCAGATCCGCATTATTGAAAGACTACAACAATTATGTGTACTTGAATTTTTAATAATTACGGAATTGATATATATACCAAAAATTGAAATATATGAATTTTCGGCTGATCTAGCGGAAAGCCAAATAAACGAAATTGAATCGATATTTGAAGAACGATCCGGATGTCCAGTTTATCAAATTTTGTGAAATATCTCTTTAAACTATTTAGCGGCAGATACAAAATGGAAGTGAAAGTCGCGTTCAGGTTCAGCAATTGTCTGTTAGACGATTATTCATTTCTTGAACATGTTGATAGTTGTATATCCGAGATGTACGATTTCAGAGTATGAATTTTTCGTTTAACGTTATAAGCCCAATTAATGTTATAAGCCGGGCATTGGCTCGGCTGAGAAGACGCGTTGATTTTGTGGACTGCAAAGGAATCACCGATGCCATTGTAATGATACTTCTGGAGCACATTAATTTTGATGTAAGTATCCAGAAATGTTATTCCTTTATTCTGTACTTTAAACGGTTAACTAATTTTTTTAAAGGACCTGCCCATAGACGGAAGTAATATATGCACCCCTTTAGTATTTTATCTAATGGCTGAACATCTTATGATTAAGGAAGGCACTGACATTATTGAAGGAAATCGATTATTTCATAACATGGAAGATTGTAGCAAGGAATTTGTTTTCGATTTTGATGAGGTCGAATTTGTAAAAGTTAATTTTGAAAATGATGTCAAAATGATTATTGCGCGAAATCGCTCTACCAAAGAGACTGTACATTTATATAACCATGCTCAGGAAGACGAATCATTTGATTCGAGTTATAACATCTGTACGGAATAAAAAATTGTACATCACTTAAATTAATTTAAAATTCAATTTATGCGGTTTGATCTCGAGTTATTCATCATTTCGTGCAAATCAAATCGAACACTTTAATACGCCAAAAATAAAATTCATGTACCGAATATAAACCACCCTAATCGTTGTTTTTGCATCTGTCTTAAAAAATACTAAGAATAAAATTGAATAAAAATGGGCGACTAAAGTTGATTGATAAATTGTATGCTTTATCAATTTGTCGTATAATCTCCAATTTCCCAGCCATCATCCCATACCTATATACCGATTATATCGTGACACAGCTCCAACACAAAAATAAAAAATTACCATTAAAATTGTAAGTAAAATGACAGAACAGTGATTAAATTAATAAGAAAAATAAACGAACGAAAAATGGTAGAAGGAAAAACGATGAAACAGTTACACACACACACACAAACGAAGTCAAGGAAAGGTAATCCCAAATTTCCTTGAGACGCGCGTTCATGGATTTAAATAAATTTACAAATAGAAAAAATATTTCATGAATTACCTCTCGCATACTTAAAATTCATATAAATTTCAATTTAAAATTTATGCTACAGCATCATCATACCACATAGCCTGGAAATGTCGAGGAGTTTAAATCAGACTTGGTGTGACAGTGTATCGCGAAACCTTTATAGAGATGGTCGTACTGCTGAACTACTAACGAATCTAAAATTGAAAAGATTATAAAGCACTGAAAACGGAAATACAGGCTTCATATATTGTGCCACAAAATATACCAAAATAGTCAACGCAAAAGAATGCACTCTTTGGGCATTACGTTTTTTGAAGACCACGAAACGGAAGCAAACGTTGTTTCATCGATAGCGAATGAGCCTTCTACTACCACCATAAGTTCAGAAGGGGATCGACCGCCGAAACAGAAAACAATTAAATCCGATTATACGCACGGTGAATAATTGGATTCGATATAATCGTAGCCGTTTTATTATATATGATACCAAAAACATTCTACTTCTCGTAGATTCAGGCGCCAACATATACGTTTTACCCGTAAAGCGTTTTCGAGGAAACTCATCTCTGAAAGATAATAAAATAGCCGTCTCCGTTGCCAACGATTCAGTGATCCACACTTATGGTATCAAATTTTTGAACGTGGTCGTTGACTTACGTTGACATCCTTATACAGAACGATTACTCGAGACGAATACTCGATACAACGACTAGCCTAGCGGTAAGTGCAATGATAGCCAAGGTAAAAACTGTAACATATCAATCCATCTAACTGCCAAAAAAAAATGGCTATGGTGAGCACTTTTCAAGATGTTTCCTCTTTAATCGAAAACCCAGATTATAATTGTCCAGCAAACCACAAGAAGGAGTCGTTTGCATTTCTCAAAACCACGTCGTTGGGACCCAATCAGACATAAGACCTCTCTCTCTCTTTCTCTCTCTCTTTTTCTCACTCTCTTTCTCACTCTCCTCTCTCTTGTTACGACTTTTTTTGTGTCATAACAATCATTTCCCTACATACGATCATTCTTAGTATTTTACTTCTATGACGAATCTTGTGTTGTGACTAATAGCAATGCCACCTGTGTACGAACACGTGGCATTGATTGTACAAAAACATTTTTTTCACAATGTGTACGTTTTTTTTCTTAATTCTCGTATTTCTTCCTACCATAAGGCCGCGCGATCATCGATTGAAAGAGAGAGCGAGACCAATGTGTATCAGGTGTGTGCGAAGCAAGACGCTTTAGAAGAATATTTGTTCTTATATGTATCTCGTTTGCATCAATGCGAATTGATGCAAATGAAAAACAGAGAAGGAAGAAGATTCTTCTAGAACGTTTTGGCGTTCGTTGTGCGGTGGGAGAATTTTTTTTTTTGGTGAGTCAGTCAGGTTTTGGATTTTGAATGATAGTGTAGTTTCTTGGTTTGTAAAAAAAAAAAAAACATCGAGTCTTAAAGCAAAATGTAAATTTTTTGAATTATAAAATAAAATCCAAATGCGGCGAAATTTCGCCGGGTGTCCATCTTTAAATTGTGAGTGAATTTTTATAGTAATATTGAGTTGAAGTCCGGTGATATCATTGAACATATAGTAAAAAAGTGTAAAACATAAATATTTGGATTCGTGTTGTGAATGCAACATTTTCGATGAAGGGATTAGTGAAAAGAATTCATACGTCGCAAGTTAATTAAAAAACGAAAGAGTATACGAAGTACTCAACGGGTGTAGTCACATTTTACCGGCACCGTATATAAATCGTAACCGCACATCTACGGTTACAAGCCACACTTACGGGTGTCCAACAACGTAGCAAACTCACTTTGGGTACCTCATTTTTCAACGTGTATCTTCATTTGTCTTATATATACGGGTACCACATTTACGACGGTACGCCGATTAGTATATACGGGTGCTTCGGTTAATCACAGTACATTTTTTCCGGTACGCCAAATTTTGACGGGTGCTGTAATATCAAGGTGTACCGAACATAATTAACGGACATCGCAATTGTTTTTAGTTCAACGGGTGGCCAACCGGTCATTCGTATTTTGTGCTTTTCGGATTTTGGCGAGAAGCCCAATATTTCTATGATTTTTGGCGAAGACGTCCAACGAGTATTACTAAGGCGGAAGACATCCCTCCTTATCCTGGTGGGAAGTTGTTTTTCTTTTCTTTGTTGGGTTCTGTGTGATGAGCGGGGAATTCTCATTCTGTGTCGGCGTGTGATTTGCGGTCCCTTGGTGCCCGCGCCGTTTGAATTCGAATGGATGCGCGCACCAAGGCACTTCACTCAGTTATAATTATGGTGTTGTTCGTTCCTCAAGTTCCGGCCGACGAATTTCGGTGAAACATCCGGGTCTTATTTATTATTTGCGTTTATTTTTTTTGTTTAAGTTTCTGTGGTCACGGTGTATGAATTTTCCGCTCAGCTTACGACGGACGTGCAACATATAGGTAAGAACAATGACGAACATAGGTAAGAACAATGACGTCCCTGACACACAAAACAAAACTTTAAAACTAAAGCTAGGTCGCAAGAATCTAACGATGAATTGATAGAACTTGTAACGAGATTGTGTTATTATCAGCACTGGTGGGTATAAAGCACCGAAGGTGACCATGAACCACCACTCGTTACAGTGGCGCCCTAAGCATCATTTGGCAAAACCTTTCCCAATTCCTATCTTCCTTCTTCCTCCTTTCTCCCTTCCTTTACTGATTTGTGTTTGGTTAGCAGGTTGCTCTAATAAAACATCCAAGGAGCTTGACTCCTCAACTTCGACGATGATAAATTTAATTTTTAATTTATTTTTATAGCCTCTATTAAAATTTAATTTTTAATTTTTTCTATTTTTTTTTATTTTCAAGCAGAATTAATGTAAAATATTTTTTTTAGATTTGTTTTTGTATTATTTTTTTTATTTTGCTTTGCTTATGCGATTATCATCAACTTTCATTGGTCATTTGAGTCGAACTGGCATATATCATATTCATGTGAGGGTAATTGCAAATGCCCATTTGATTTCATGACTGATTGATTTCATTGTGTTTTACATTTCTCAGGAAGAAGAATATGGGACAGGTTTACAAGTTCACCTCGCAGGCAGACAATATTCTTCTATAGCCGAACTAGTGAGTACATGCGCGTAGCAACAGAGGATATATGGCGCATGGTTTGAGTGATATCAGAACAAACCATGCAACGACGTTTTCTTCCCACACCTCGAATGCGGAAGAACTGCGCTATTACTCGGTTAACCCCGTAATCTCGATTGTAACGTCGATGGTCGCTTTTCAACAACCACCGGAATTACATTATACTCACAGGTAAATGCCTTGCACTCAATGTTCGCTAACGCTTCAATGTCTTCCAATTTATCTCGGAAGTCTCCCGTTCCTGTTTGTTGGAATTGCAAAAATCTGGCCATTTGTATACTGACTGTGAGCTGGTTCGGCCACATATTTTCTGTTATGGATGTGGGGCACCGGAAGTATTAAAACCACACTGTCTGCAGTGCAACAAGATGTCGATGTCGATAAACTCCACGAGGGGGACGATTAGGTCAACTCGTCCACCTTCGAAAAATTTACAAAGGCTACCTCCACACACTTCGATGCCATTTGCGCAACTCCCACCGTCGGATCCTCAGTAGGTAATTCGTCTAAGTCTTGTTACGACTGTACGGTCATAACCCTTTTATCTTATACCCCCACGTGACGACTGTACGGTCATAACCATTTTTGTTTTATACACCCTTTATCTTAGTCCATTGTAATCGGTTGATTGCTGTTGTCTAATCTCACTCCGTTGGATTTTGTTTTTTTTTTGTACACCTTTTCGTTTGATGGTGCGACAGAAAAGATGTTGGAGCGGGACCAATGTACACCGGGTATGTGTGTACAATCGCACGACGATATGTAATCTTTTTTTTTTTTGGTTGTCTCTTTCTTTTTATATACGTGTTGGAGGGAGACAACCACAAAAAAAAAAAAAAAAAAAAAAAAAACGAATAGGGGTAGTACGGTTGGCAAATACCTTGTTAATTTCATAAAAGTTTGGTTTGTGATAATAAAATCAATTTTATCTAAAATCCATTTAACTTTTTAAATCTGTACCCATAAACATTTGTTTTGATTTTATTAAATGATAAGTTAATCCGAATTGTGGGAATATATTTTTGGGAACGACTCAGTTTATGTGGCTTGGTTACCAGAGACATCAGAAATGGGATTGGTATTGAAATTTCCGATACAGAATATACTCGTTTATGGAAAGAAAATAGTTCTTTAAATTCTTCACTGTTTGGGTGTGTCAGTTGGTAGTTAAATCGCCACTTCTCATAAACAATTTTGTAAAATATTGCAAAGGGTATTGTTTGTGTGGTAAGCCGCATAGTGGATTGTGGTTGGGCTCAATGCAGTGGACTCAATGTATTGGTCCGCCATCTTAGCGGCGTATTTGGTTACGGCAGCGACACATACCACGTTGCCTTTCAATTGTTCATCGGTGAAAGGCGCCGCATTATCGGACAAATACCGCAACGGTCCGGGTGTGTCGCACGTGTGGCATGACGGTCATGTCAACACATTTTATTAAATACTTTATTTTGCGTTTTTTATTTCGCAAAATTATATTTTTGAATATTTTGATTAAAAAAATTTTTCAAAAAGTTTCAAACTTTTTGAAAAATTTTTTTAATTAAAATATTCAAAAATATAATTTTGCGAAATAAAAAACAAGTGTTTATTAGGAAATACATTTACCGGTACCAAGGCCGCAACATTTACGTACTTGCCTGGTGAGACAACACCTTTATTAACGATTTACGATGGAAAACGCCCAACGGTCCGGGTAAGGAAGTTGCCCGTGGCATGACGGCACCAAGGCCGCAACGGTATTTTTGTTGTAATTGTGGTACGATTTTTTTCTTCTATTAATTTTTATTCAGATTTTATTTTATTTAAATTCATTTTTTAATTTACATTTAAAAAAAATGGAAAAAACCCAACATTTTGTAATCGAGCACCACCACACCAGATTACGGTGTTGATGCACGTTGGCGGGGGGTACATTGGTCTCGCCCCAAAATTTTTTTTGTTTGATATTTTCAGTTCTGTTCTAATATTTTTTTTATGGGGGTTGGTTTCCGCTTCCTTGTTCACCGATTAAAATAAGAATAAATTATTCTTTCAGTTAGGTATAATGGGAGCGGGGTTCCGTTCCGTGTCGGTGTCGTGTCTGCGTAGGGTTGGCGGTCCCTTGGTGCCCGCATCCGATTTCGAAACCAGCGCTTGCGCCGTTTGAATTCGAATGGATGCGTGCACCAAGGCACCTCTCTCGGTTACAATTATTTTGTTCGTTCCTCAAGTTCCGTCCGACTAATTTCGGCGGATCATCCGGGTTATTTTTATTTATAATTTGCGTTTTATTTTGTTTTTAACTATCTGTAATCATGGTGTAGGCCAGGAACCACGCAAGCCTCAAACCCCACGACCCAAAGCATTTCTCCCTGAGATCTAGCCGGCAAAATATCACGTCGTTACATTCCGTAACGGTCTCAAAACCTCATTCCAAAGTGTATTAAACGCCAGAAATACCGATCAAATAAGCACTTTAGAAATCGTCGTAAAATGTACCAAAATATTGGTAAATCAAAATTTTGCGATTCCATTAAGCTTCTCGAAGGTAATCGACCGTGCGGTGGTCAATATTAATAACATCGATGTGCAGGGGTTTCTCGATAGCGGGGCGAATATTTCGGCATTAGGCAAAGACTCTATTCAATGCATTCAGGACCATCAACTTCCCGTTCATCCTATTTCCGCAGTAGTCCAGATATAGCTAACGGATCTCCTCTTCAGATACATGGTTTCGTAAATGCCAGTATGCTTTGATTGTTTCGAGTCTGCACCAGAAATTGTAACTAGGATATGATTTCTTTAAGTTATTTGGATTACAAATATCCGTTATCCCCTCCTGTCATACTGATCCCTCCCTCCCGTTACAGTCAGTCATTGATTGCTTTAACAGCTTCGAACGATCAGGACTTGGTCGAACCAACCTAGTACAACACACGATCGACATTGGAGATGCCTCACCCATTAAACAACGACACTGCGCAGTCTCTCTTGCAATTCAACAACTGATGTATGACGAGCTCAAATCGAATGATTGTAAATGATGTAATTGAAGAGAATCACAGTGCGTGGAGTTCACCAATCGTGAAATAGAAAAATTGTAATGTTTGACTTTGTTTAATGAAGCAAGCTTAACAATGTCACCAAGAAAGATGCGTTTCCGTTACCGCTGATCGACGGATTGTTGAGTCGCTTGGATCGTACTCGTTTTATTTCAAGTCTGGATCTAAAGGATGCCTTCTGACAAACTCCGTTGGACCCAGGTTCGAAAGATGTAACGGGGTTTACTGTCCCGGGACGCCCTTTATATCATTTTAAGGTAATGCCTTTTTGGGCTTTGTAATGCGCCTCAGACCTTTTGTCGATCGATGTCTCGAGTCATTCCGTATCACTTACAACAAACGGTATTCGTGGATCTTGATTATTTGTTATTTGGGCTTGAGACCTAATCCTGATAAGATCGAGGCCATTATGAAGTTCCCGACGCCGAGAAATGTACGGCAAATACGAAGGTTCCTGGCGTTGAGGGGTGGTACCGTTGTTTCATTGATAGGTACTCTTCTTTATCATCTCCGTTAACTTCCCTCCTTAAAAAGAATCCAAAAACTCCGCTGAATGAACGCTTCTTCATACAATGTGATGCCAGTTCAACGGGTATAGGAGCAGTATTGTTCCAGCGAGATGAGGATGGGCTTACATGTCGAAAGAGCTATATTTTGCACATCGCAATTATTCGGATACGGAGCAAGAGTGTTTGGCAGCTATCGAGGCCATTAAGAAGTTCCGTTCATACGTAGAGGGCTTACCCTTTACGGTGAAAACTGATCACGCAAGTTTATATCTCTGAAGGATGCATCCGGAAGATTGGCCCGATGTTGCTTAAAGCTACAAGGTTTCAGTTTTGAAGTTTTATATCGAAAAGGCTCACAAAATGCAATTCCGTATGCGCTTTAAAGTTTTGAGATGGCACCACCTTCCAAACATCGATTCTCCATTACATGTTGACCAAAATTCTCCTGCTTTTCTTGATCCCTCGTGCTCTCAATTAGCCCAGTCCTTACAACGAACAAATAAGACAATTAATCTATTCACAGTGCAAAAGCTTATTAACATTAACGTTTATCCTAACAAAAATAGCCTACCAGATATTCCTTCTTATAAACTCCTGATTCCTTAATCCCTTCGTCCTGCAATCGCTGTCGTAGCTGACGTAACGCAATTTGTCAATTCCTGTGATGAGTGCAAATGCAATAAAACTTCCAAAAAACATCCAAACCACCCCTCGGTTCCTTGCCCATGACTTGAATATTGGCAATACTAGAATATTGATTGCTGTCGATCATATTTCAAAATTTGTTCTCACAAGACTAGTTCGACAAGCCACTACAGTTGAGGCGTGCAGGTTCCTATCGGTTGACATTTCCTTAATGTTTGGGGTTCCTAGAAGTCATCTTTACAGATAATGTTCGGCAATTTAAATCGCCCCAACTCCGGCGTTTATTCAAAAGATATGGGGTCCAACATATGTTTACGGCGAAATATTCCCCACAGGGCAATGCGTCAGAACGCAATAATCGTACATTGCTGTCCGGAATTTTAAACAAAGCAGTTATTGATAAATTTGATAAATTTGCGGCAAAACTAGCCCCAAAATATATAAAGTGTGTAGTTATAAAATTGATTGGTAATGTGTCATGTGAAGTGGCAAATGAAAACGGTGGTTCCATGGGAATAAACCACTTCAAAGAGATTAAAGTGTAACAGGTACCGTACACTGAAAATTTCAAATGAGATGTTATCGTTATTAATTTCTTTACCCGGCTTGTGAGACCCATCAACAGGGTGTGAGTCGTCCCCACGACTGTTACGTCCGCGGGTCGTTTCATGCTCCACTCAAAGTGCGAATTGGCTGCCATTAGGTTAAAACGCGAAAGTTTTTCGATATTCGAATTGAATAAGGCAATTCCACCTTTTTTTGTGTTCATCATTGAAAAGACGAAACCACTATTTTATTTTTTTTTTTGATACGCTAAAATTTTGGCGGGAATGAAAAAAAAATAGTCTGTCGAATTTGGTCTCAAATAATTTCAGATAACAAATTTGCATTTGCACCATGGACCCGGTGTGGCATTGGGTGCCAACTTTAATAATTAATAAACCGTTAATGTCAGATCTGGACAACAATAGCTTAGCAACATCAGAGCAGTATTACTTTCGTATAAGTAGTAAAATAAAGTATTATAGTAATCATGAGCAATCCACATCTGAATACCTTGTGATTTTTTGCAGATTTACCATCGTTATATCGCCCAAGCCACAAAAAGCAGTTTAAAAAAAACAGTGTGCGTGTATGATGCTTTGGGATTTAACATTCCATTAACAATGGGAACCCTCCTCAAATCCGATGCCCTCTTGAATACTCTCTAATTGAGAAAAATCGCAATGTTAATGGCGGTACTCGAGAAAAATTTCGACAAGTAATTATACGAACGCAAATTACATATTGAAATATTGACAATCTTCCCGAACTCCAATTCCTTCAAAAATATTTATTGACATGGATGTTCCATAACACCGTTTTAAACGAATTAAAATGAATTGCAAAATTCAATTCATTGGTTTTTATATTTTGTTAAAAGGATTTGGGACTCTCCAGAGTTTTAATTCTTCTAAAATGGGATATCGAGAATATAATCAAGCATATCGGTAAGTTTTCAACATTAATATTTTATTATTTTTTAGTTACTGAATATTCGCATATTATTGGTTAATTTATTTTCAAGTAATTTAACGAATATTTTTTGAGCTGAAAGTTAAATTGTGACTATCATGACATTTTTCTGCTATCACGACAGTTTTATTTTATATCTGGTCAGTAACATCTCTACTGAGCCTGCGAATTACTATGCCTGCACTGGAAGTTGTTCTCATTTCAAAACCTGTTAACCTACCAAATGGCATAAACAAATCTCAGCATTTAATAAAAGGTTACGCAGCCCTGAATTAAAGATATTAGAATTTAGAAGTCTATTTAAAGCGAATATTAATGTGTCGTCGTATTGTTTCTGTTAAATGCAAATTCGAAATTTTGTTTTATCTGTTTTCGTTTGATAAATAAATTGAATCTCAATGTCAATATTTTATCAATTTAAATTTAATCATTGACTAAATTTTTTGTTTTGTTTTTCATTCCGCGTTCCAAAAATTTTTTATTTTTGTTAGCTCGCTATACTGCGACAATATATAAGTTATATTTATTTAAAAAATTTATAGTTTTGATTAATTTTGCTCTATTTATTATTTTTTTTTTTACACATTTTATTTATGGATGGATGTGTATAGCAATCTGACTACGGTATTATTTGTATACTGTATGGGGATTTTTGGTTATCTGCGGATAGAAATTACTGCAGTACCGTAATCAGATTGACTATATTAAATCACAAATAATTAGGAAACGTTCTCTGCGAAATACTGACTCACAGACCAACATTTCTTCAGTATAATTCCAAAACTTGCGGGAGTTAAGACGAAAACAATTTTATATCTGCAATATAAAACGCCTGATATTTTATTTTTGTCGTTCATAAATACGCTGTCTCATTCATATGCATTGAACATTTTTATTGAGGAGGAATTTTCCGCCTAATTGGAGCCCCTATAAAATGGGTTTGTGCAAATCAAAACAAGAAAATAAAATAAAACTACTTTGCTCATAAAAGTTGATCGTAAATAAATCTGTACCCCATTCCAAAATAATGTAACAAAATCTTATAATACAAAAGGGCGAAAATGGAGGGATGTAGGATCCACTACTGCATTTCTCTATTTCTATTTAAAATAAAAATTTTTTTTTTTTTTTTGTTTTGCCGAAAATTTTATTATTTATTTATTTTATTTTATAGTTTTTTTGTTTTGTGTGTATAGTTTTGGTATAAATTTTATTTCGAATTTATATTTATTTATTTTTTATGTCAAATTGATTATTAATTTGACATTTGTGCCGAAGAGAAATGAATGCAGTAAATTTTTTAGTTTTTTTTGTTATTCTATAATTGGATTGGTTTTTGTGATAATAGTGATTTCTAACCTTCGTGCTTCCGGCAGCTATATAAAGTAATGGGTTTCAATTTAGACAAAGGACGAAGATTTATTCGATTTCTAACGGTTCATTCAAACATTATCATTTTATCTAAGGGATTGGGGTAATATTGTTGTTAAAGGGTAGTAGCATCAGAGAAATCAAACTGGCCGTTTATCGTGAACTCATATTCGATACATCTGACCTGTAATTAAAATGTTTAATGCATATGTATAATCATTAGATAATGGGCTTGTTTCGTAACACAAGTATATACATAAAAAGTATACAGAGTTGTATAAGGTTTTAAGGGTGAGCTCAAAAATGAAAGCTTTCTTAGATGAATAAACTCAAACGAAATGTTTGTTTTAGTGGTGGGGCTGTGTCAACGTTGATTCTGTAGGAGTTCATAATTTTTTGTTTACGGATTTCGAGGTACATAGTTCTGTATTTCTCTACTTGTTGGATTTCCTATAGTTTACAAATTGGGGAGAGATAGATCACTGTCTTTGTTGTTGTGGACGTATTTGTGCGTGAGAATGCCCCACAAGCCGACCCTATAACCATATATTAAATTGCCTATATATAGGACGGACGTGTTATTTTTTCTCTTATCCTATCGCATTTTCCGTAATTAGATTTTTTGTCACGGTGTCACTTTTGTCGTTTTTTAACTTCGAAAAATATTCGAAGTAGATCAAATGGTTTGGTTGTTAAAGTGTGAATAATCGAATCAAATTGGGCTTTTACCGGATCATATATCATGTATATACAGAAAAAAGACGCAGAAACCGTTGAATTGATTCCCGAATTGACTTACTATCCCAGGGGAAAAAATATATTCCCATCAACTGATTAGTGTTTCAATGAATTTCCGAATCCTCCAGTACATATACAGATATAACGTGCCGAATTTTTGGGTCTTTCGGTTGGCCCGCAGGTGGTTGCAAACAGTATTTTAGACGTTGTGATTAAGGGGTATACAATAAGACCAATGCAACAGGTACATAGCTGGATTAATGCGATAGATTTGTTTATGGCTGCTTTGTTCGAATCTTATTGGAACGTCTCCAAGAAATAATATCATTACCACAAATGTTGAAATTGACCTATATTCTCCGTTCAAATGTTTAATTTTAAATCGGTTAAAGAGGTGATGTTATGTTTTTGCCATGCCCCATTCGGTACTGCATTACTTTGGCGCAGGACAATTGAGTATCATGCCGGATTACGTTAAAGATAAATTGAAACTAAACCAATAATACACACCGAATACCAATTGATTTATTTGTGTCACTTGGTTGGACCATTCTTGCAGCGCTTCCAAAACGAACTGGAGAACGATTGAATTCATTATTGGTCGACATATTAATAATCGCAAGAAGATCAATAATTTCGAATGGCAACACATGTTTGCTGTCACCCTGACTAGACCATAATCCCCATCGAATGATTTAGGTACATCAACAGGACTAGTAGTTCACCATCGGTTAATATACAAATTCAACCAACTCCATCATCACCATTCGTCGAGTACAGTATGCCTGAACAGAATTTTTTCCAGGATTAGATGGCCATTATAAACCGATCACGGCAAGCATATTCGGCAAATACGCCACTATTTTGTATTGCTGCATGCGTGATTCGGGGTAATCATTAGGTACCCGGTAAAGATGGTACCCTAATGTTACGAAGTGATCCCAATTCAATGAAGAGGACGTCATCTAGATTCATCATCCTTCGGTATCAACGATAGTGATAAAAGGGCTATAGTTGATATGAAATATCAAATAAAAACTCAAAACTTTTTATTAAAAAATCAAACTTTTTATTCAATTTTAAAAGGATAAACATTTTTTGGATTTAACCTAATCCATAGTTGTAAAAAAATAAGGAAAACAATGTCTTGCTCTACGCAATAACCGTTCCGGTTATATATATTTGGTGCCTAAACCACCAACTAGAAGAGCGCACATATCACTTAAAATGTCATCATACAATAGAAATGTCAATTTGACATAATAATCACATCATATATACGTGGATCATGCACCATGTAATGTTCTTCAAATTTAACGGCCATGCCACAGCAGCGCAAAAAACACCATCAGACATTCGCATAATATTGTCCTTATGTACCGCAGTCACTTTCGTGCGATTGTCTTTGGCATATTGAAAAGCGAATTCATCATTTGCTGTGTTTCTTGACGCTTGATCTGATCCTGTTCGGTTCACGTATCATGAAACAACACAAAGGCGCTTGCAAGATTTAAAATCAAAATTTGTGATCTAAAACAAAATTCGGATCATGTTTTCCATATAAAATTTGAACTGATCCAAAATATTGTACTCTGAACCACACCATCAACAATGTCGTGCTCAATAACCGAGTATTCACTTTCTATGTTCTCGAAAGAATTGTGACTACGTCCACATCATGGTATACAGTTTTGTAGCCCTCTTGACTGCGACATGGCCGCACTGGTCAGTAAGCAGTTCCAATTCTTCTTCCATTTTTAGATCTATACGTAATATATGGATATTTCAGTGGTTCAGTCAAACAAGGGCAATGATAAGTTATACGTGGATGGGTACGCGTACCATTTAAACAGAAAAACAAAGAAAACCTATAATTGGGTTTGTAGCAAACAAAAATTATTATCGTGGAAAGGCACATATAAAGTTGAAGATAAACAAGAAATTTTAAAACTTTCAGCTGATCACTCCCACGAACCCTTGGCTTTCGAAAAAAACTATAAGCGTTGCCAACAGCTCTATCAAAATGCAAGCCAAAAATTTCGACGCAGCACCTTCAATTATTATTAGAGATAGCATTGCCCAAGTAACTTACATACTTACCGTCGCGAATAGCTCAAAGAATTAAAATTCAAAGAACCCGAAAAAATAAAATAAAAGAACCGGACCGTTTGCAGGCTTAAATATACCAGAAAACTTAAAATATATTGGAGGTTATTTTATTTATTTATAGTTTGTGACGAAGAGTTTGACGGTGAAAAAATAATATTAATCGGAACGGCTTCATCGTTAGCGTTACTATAGCAGAATCGAGCTGCTGGATCATGGATGGCACGTTCGACATATTTCCATTCATCATGCGGCAATTATTTTCAATCCATGGCTGTGGTGAAGGCCAAATCGTACCGTTAGTATTTTGCTTTTTGTACAGAAGTAACGGTTTGTGGTTAGATATGCGAGTTCCAAGGGTTTTTCAATCCAAACAAGGATGCTAAAAAGCTTGGCTTTCGTTCCACCAAAAGAAATACCTGCATATTACAAAAATTTGTATGAGGGAATTTAATAACAGCGTGGTTAAGCTAATTGGACGTTGGTTCGCTAAAAATTATATTCTAGGAGACAATTTTTCATCCAGATACAGTTCATAATTCTGGTGTATTGCTGATGCCGATGTGGGCTCTGAAGTCTTCCCACGCACTCAAAACAGTGTCGAAGCGTGGCACCGGCGTCTTAAAGTTGTAGTCGGACAACGGCTGGAGTTTATAAAATTATAGAAAATTTGGGAAAGGAGCTTATTGTGGCAAAGGCTCAAATTAATAAGGTGAAATCCGGAGAACGCCTTTCAAAGAAAAAAAAACTATAATCAAAAATACAAAAATAAAACGGGTTGTTAAAAAATGGAAAGGCTCAGTAAAACTGGTTTTTTAAAAATAATCGCCCAAACTATTGCTCTTTTTTAATTGCCTAAATTTAATTTGATTTAGCCTTTTTATAATTAAATTATATTTTAATAAAATGCGATAACTTTCTAGACTCAAAAATGCGCAGAAAAAATTCTTCACTCCGAAAATTGAAAAGTGAAACTAATAAGAAAATTTACGCCTACTGAGAAATATTTATATGGCGTGATCACCGTCCAAGCGAAAATTACAAATGAAAAATTTGACAAGGAAAATGACGTACCAAATAGACTAATATTTTGAGCAATGACTAACTTCAACTCAAAACTGCAGAATTTTGCCGCAATCGACTCCGCAGGTATGTTTGCTTAATTCAATATTTCATCAATAAATTCTATACTAATATAAAATAGAACCAACAGTAATTATTATCATGATCAAAAGTTTTTAAAATTAATTTTTATCCATTTATGATAATATTATTTGTCAATTTATCGCATTTATGGTTTCCTAAAATCGTACATAAAATCTATAAAAAAAATTAGCTATAGGTTTCGTTTATTGAAATTTGCAGTGGTATAATTGTGGTTCACTTGCTTACAATAATTCAAAATAATTATGTTTTCCATCAAAAAAAGCAACATTTTAAAAATATTAAGGTTCGTTTGGCCACATGAACATAGTCTGTTGGTATCGATACAAAAATTGTCTTTTTCTACACTATAAATTGTTAATTTATGCAAGATCATACTTTGGTTACTTTCAGAGAAATATACTTGGCTTTTACGTCATCATGGCGAATAATTTCCTGAAATATGGCACAACTTCTGTTGATTGCACTAAACCACCCCTTTGTAAATAATCGAAATAGGTATCGTCAGCTTTAGTTCCAATTTCTTTGATAAAAATCGTTTGGCACTCGGAACACTGAAACTTTTTGCGAAAAGAATGTGCAGCGAAGCCACACACATTCATCAAGCTGGCATTCGCCAAATATTCAGTGTCAAGAAGAATTTCCTTATAGGCAGATATGGATATATCATCTGAAATATTTGCTTGTTCAAGTTCTCGAGAATTTTTAAACTGGCTTTTAATTTTTCTAATCCGTAATTGGGTTTCCGATTCAGTTATATTTCGATACGAAATATTGTAACAACGCCCTGACAGAAATCTATATTTACTAAACATATTTTCTATTACTGTTATTACCGGAATTGCGCCAGTCTGTTAGCCATTCAGAAATTTTTGCAAAAATAGCAGTCTGCCTACCGTCATTAGGGGAGAAAATTGGTTCACAGTTGTCATTACGTTTTGCGATACCTTTGAATTTAGATTTTACGTTTACTATATCCCACCACTTTCGAATTTATTCTAAAAAAATTGCTGTTTGTAAATAATTATTATTTTGCCTAAGAGCTGTAATTGTACTATTGTGGAAAATATTATCAACAAATGAAACCTTTTGCTTTTCTAAATTTTTAGGATACATAGATTTAAAGTTAAGCTTAAATGCGGTTTTTTAGGGTAAAGTTATTTCGTTTGTATATTGTTCTCTTAAGTGTGAAAAACGGGCATATTTGGTTTCGCGCGTTTTAAAATCTGGTTAAACGAAAGAATAATCGAAATTTTTAACGTTCAACCAATTGTTACGGATATTTTTAAAATTGTGAACGAGATCATAGCAACAGAATATAGCCTTCGTGTTATCACAAGAATGAGGAAATGAAAAATCGCCTGTTGATGTAAAAAAGTTCGAAGGTATACAGTTCTTTGCCAGTACAGTCTTTTAACTGGATGCCAATTTTGCAACTTCCTTAAAAGTTCCAAAATCTGAGACAACCATGAAAGTTTGAACTGTTTTCGCTAAAACTTTTGCCGAATTTTGAGCAAATCCTTTTATAATGCCAGGTTTATAATCAATTTCTGATTTTACATATATTTCATCAATCTTCAAGATGACTTTTTTCTCTATCAATTAATGTAGAAACAGTTTGTTTGAGATAATTATTATTTCAAATTTCACTATTAGGCGAGAAAGAACCAGAAATATTTGTCGAATTTGTTCGGAATGCGGTAAGTTTAAATATTGTTGAATTATATTATATGCAGCGCTTGATTGTGAATGCAAAAGATGGGCAAAAATGATCGAATTCTTAGAGTAGCGCGGTATTTTATTTTTAGGTTGCAATAATTTAATTTGATCAGTTAAAACAATAAGTCCATTTGGGAATAAATAATCATCAGGAATTTCTGCGGAAGCCATATTTAAATTCATTAAAGCATTTCCCAATAGCAAATCAAAATCACTTTTTGAATCAAAATTTGATAAATTTTTGTATCTTACCAACAAATTCTTCAACTGCAACCAGAGTGTAATGTTTTGCGTATTTAGCACCCATTGCAAGTCCTTTTTGCACACAGAAATTTCATAAATAAAAATATTAACTTTGAAATCACTATTTACCACAGTTCTTATTTTGAAATTGCATCCTTTTTCGATATCTTCATCAAGAATATAAAATTCTAAAGATCTACTTTGAATGGAAGTGTGATACTCTTTAAAAACATTATTTTTAATCTTAAACTTATAATTGGTTTTCACATCATCAAAACCTTTTATAATGTCTGCCTGCAACACAGCTTCATTTTGTCTTTCAATCCGGCATAATTTCCTCGAGTTTTTAGCTGGAGTTTTTCTCTTCGGTAGTACTGTCATAGGATGTGATTTTCCTAAAAAAACTGATGGAACAGGCCCATTTATTAATTTGGAACGGGATAATTTATACTCAGTGTCCTTCATCTGTATTTTTAAATTTCTTTGGACATCTTGCGGTAGGAAATTTTCAAGACACACAGCTGAATATTTTGCAGGATGCCAGTTTTCTCTTTTCAGTGTTTTATCCATTTAATCTTAAAATATCATCAGCCGGGAAACAATATATTGGAATAAATTTACCATTTACCTTAATACGACTAGAATTGCTTTGACAGCCAACAACACAACATCTTCTTGGCATTTTAAAAGATCGTAACACTATAATTATCAATTATTATTTTTATTTATTATCACAAAAGTAAGAAAATACA
This sequence comes from Nephrotoma flavescens, assembly GCA_932526605.1. NCBI lineage: Eukaryota > Metazoa > Arthropoda > Insecta > Diptera > Tipulidae > Nephrotoma > Nephrotoma flavescens. The sequence goes on along the minus strand of OW052221.1, from coordinate 281,810,835 downwards.
AATAAAATGTTATATAATTATTCAAAATTAATAAAAAAAAAATATATAAGTACCTTTACATCACATCTATACGCATTGAATTACGAAGTAAAACTAAAAAAAACAATAGAAAAAACCAAGAAAACAAATTCAATACACACGTTGAGAAAAATATTACTGAGCATAAATATAGGTGTCTTTGGTACTGTGTGGGTAACTGCAGCAGGGAAACATTCGAATTTCAAAATGAAGCTTTGCATACTGATTAAGCCCAATTTGTGCTAATTTGTGCTCACGGGAAAATATTAGTGCTAGTCCAGGAGCTGGGAAGACCGGAAAGGAAATTTCAAATTTCGCCTGAAAGACGAAAACAATAAAACCCAATTTCTAGAAAAAACCAGAAATAATCAAAGCCAAATTTTAAACCTTGACAAAAGCGGCTACACCGACGAAATATGTGCGTATCATACAAATATGATTTTCATAAATATTCATTCATAAATTGAGGAAAAACAACCTAGCCCCAAAACATACTATGTTTAACATAGAAAATACAGAGGTATACCGTTCAATAATATTTTTGTTGAACAACAAATTAAAAAATAGAAATATTGTAAAACCAAAAACTAAGCAATTCAGATAGCATATTCTTGTCACGCATATTCCCATCCACGTATATTGCCATCCCAAAAATATAGTATATTCTTGTCGCGCATGTTCATTGCCATCCGAAAAATATAGTCGGTGAATTTGTGCTAATCAAGAATAGGCCCAATTCCGTTGAACAACAAAAAACGTTGAATGAACAATTTTCTGACAAAAAGTGTTCTACAAACCAATGAAGTTGGAAATTTTGATAGCATATTCCTATCAGGTATGTTCATTGTCACTAGAAAAATATAAAGGTCAATTCAACGGTTTTTTTAGTTCAACGGAATTGGGCCAATTCTTAATTAGCACAAATTCAGCCACTATATTTTTCGGATGGCAATGAACATACCTGATAGGAATATGCAATCAGAAGTGCTAACATCAATGGTTTGTAGAATACTTTTTGTCAGAAAATTGTACATTCAACGGTCTTTGTTGTTCAATGGAATTGAGTCAATTCTGGATTAGCACAAATTCACCCACTTTATTTTTCGGATGGCAATGAACATGCGCGACAAGAATATGCTATCTAAATTGCTCAGTCTTTGGTTTTATAATATTTCTATTTTTTAATTTGTTGTTCAACAAAAATATTATTGAACGGTATACCTCTGTACTTTCCATGTTCAATATAGTATGTTTTAGGGGCTAGTTTGTTTTTCCTCTATCTATGAATGAAAATTTATGTAAATCATATTTGTTTGATACGCACATATTTCGTCGGTGTAGCCGCTTTTGTCAAGGTTTAAAATTTGGCTTAAATTATTTCTGGTTTTTTCTAGAAATTGGGTTTTATTTTTTTCGTCTTTCAGGCGAAATTTGAAATTTTCTTTTCCGGTTTTCCCGGCTCCTGGACTAGCACTAATTTTGTCCCCTGAGCACAAATTAGCACAAATTGGGCTTAATCAGTATGCAAAGTTTCATTTTGAAATTCGAAAGTTTCCCTGCTGCAGTTACTCACACTGTGGTACTGCTGCTGAGAACTGATGGAAAACACGATGAATTCCAATCTGATTTTATGATGAATGACGATTTGATGTATATATACACGATGAATGCCGATGATTGGCGTATTTTAACACGAAATGGAAATCCTGTATTACATGGAAATCTTGTTATTTTCTATGTTTTTGATGATAATTTTTCTATTAAACGTTTGTCGTTTGTAGAAGTGTACGAGTAGAAGATAAAATTGCCGAATCAACGAATTTACAATAACACACAAACAGTTTGAAGAAAATTATAAATGGTTTTTTACGGTGGGCTGTATATAAATTGTAAATAGTGAATGTCGTCGATGCGACGATCAATCCGGTTTGATGGACCAATGAATTGTCTACAAATATATTTTAAATGTTTTTATTAAAACACGTCCAATCCATTTAATATTATTTATTCAACTATTCAACTCATTTGTTTCGGATTCTTAATTTACAAAACAAAAATATGTATATGTATTTGTGTGTGAGTGAGAAAAGGATTACTATGATTTATTATCTACTTTGCTTACACGGGGTCTACACTATGCAAAATCGTTGAGACTTTATCTCATGATATTTTATGTATGTGTATGTTTTTTTTCAATGTATTGATAAATAATTATCAAACAAATATCATAACTGGGCATTTTATTCTCATAATAATTTCTTCAAATGTCAAAAAGCCATAAATATGTCAACCAATTTATAGATTTTTGTGTTAAAGCAGTATAGCACTGACAATTTCATTACTTACCATTGACATTTCGTAAAAATTTCATAATAATTTGCTGAGAATTTCAAAATTTGTATAACATACTTACACATACATTCATAAATTTAATCTCATGAGAGAAAATCTCAGCAATTTTGCATAGTGTACGGGGTCTGCGGGATTAGTTAAAGAATCAAACATTAGTATTTAGATTCTTCCAACGATATAGCGATAGACAAATATACAAGCGTGAGCAAATTGCCATGCAGAAGCAGTTGTACTTTAACAGTAAATAGTGCAAGTTCTAGTGAAAAGTGGGACAGTGAACTGAGTGTTCTATTTGCTAAATCTGGTACGAATCTGTATCGATCGCCCCAAATTTTGGTCTCAAGGATCGAAATCTAAATATTATTTAGAAAGCTTTGATGTCAACATCAAAATAAAAAAATAATATTCCAAATGCTTTTGTTGAATTCTTTTCAAACAAAATTTTGCTCTCAGATTAAAAAAAATGATTACCAATTTTCATGAAGTTTCACCCAACTTTGAAAAGAATTCGCTATTAGTAAAACCAAGAAATGAATAGGAATATTATTACGATTAATAAATAATTATTTTAGGAGCCAACGAATTTCCAATCTCTTTCGAGCAAAAGTCATTAAACTTCGCATTTCGAGAAAACTGCAATATTTCACTGTCAGCTGTTCCATAATCTATAAAATATTACGACCCACTATTATAATTGATATATTATTATAGTGACTACAACTACTGACAATACCGTTTACTCTACTACTGTATATTGATTTTTGTTTTTTGTTTGTTTTATTATTTGATTTTCGGATACGCTTTGTTAAAAGTCAGTTAAATTTTTTCCGACTACAGCACAATAATAACATACACAAAATAAATACCCAAAACGACCGAGAGAGAGATCGATTCGGTGCGGGAAAATTACGGGGAGGGAAAACTTTTATATTTTGGTATGGTTTTTTTTGTTGTATCTAATTTATTATTTAGTTGATTATATCCACTATAATTTGTTATTTAATGGAATAACAAAAAAAACTTTGATTTTGTTGCAGTCGGAATTTTCCTTTTTTCTTCCACTTTATTTTGTGGGGTGTTGATTCTGTATACTTTTTCGTACGTATATGAATGCTACAACGAAAGAAAACCTAAGTAAAATTGTAATTTGTAATGAGGTCTGGATTTTTTATTATTGTTGTAATTTTCTTAGAATTTCGACCGTGATTTGTATTGTTCGGTGAATATACCGGAAACAAATAAATAACAAAATAGGGAAAAAGTTTGAGGTTCATTTTCTGGGAATTGAATCAATTTGATTGAAGTAATGAGTTTTTAACAATTTATCTTTTACAAGCGCGCACCACACACACACATTCACACAAAATCAAAGGACAGGAAAGCAAACTTTTTTTTTTTGGTTGCGTGTTTGTTTGATTTTTTGACACTTTAACATGATAAAGCGACAGGGACATAGCTTAGATGCGTCATTCAATGTTCATTTTTTTATTTTTAATATTTTCAGGTAAAACATTTTTTAGACATCCCAGATTTATACGAATATGTATGTACAAAGGAAAGGAATTTTTTAATTTAAATGAAGAATTTTCATTCGTGGCAACAAAATTAAATTAATAATTTACCGTTGGACTAAAAGGTCCTGTCTTCTTTGTGGTTTAGGTTGTTTGAAAAATCTTTAGATTTCTTTTGTTTAACCATTAAAACTGAATATAATAAAGGTTGGTTTTATTTTATTTAACCTATAGATGCTGCATTTTTAATTAACATTACACATTTTTTTTTACTTACTAGCGACAGGAAAATTCGAATTTTTGCTGTGCATAATTTTCATTTTAGTGAATGTAGGTCAACAGCACTAATAAAAATGTTAAACTGGTTAACCCACTTAAAATGTATATCGCTTAGGCTTTAGATTAAATTACTCATGTAATGCTTATTTGCAATAAAAAAAATTCTTTCGCCAGGCATAAACAAACACGATCCGTTCTTCTTAGTCCACATTCTAGCATTGAAATTTTTTGTCGAATTTTTTACAGAAACTCAATTTTCTAAGGTAAATGAAATCAAGCAACTCGAATCCAAGATCAGAAAAAGCTTAAGATCAAAATTTTTCCCAGAAAATGCTTTTCTATTTCTCGTATAGTCAGTATGCGATCCAATTTCTGAGATTTTTGCTATTTGGCTTAGAGTAGTAGAACATTTTTGGATACGCAGACTCGCTGTATTGGTAAAACTTTAAAAATTCGATACAAGAGCGTTCTTCATTATTTTGAGATGGAGCTTACTGATTTAAATAGTTCAATGAATCCCCTTTCGAACGTATACAGTCAGTATGCGAGCCAATCTCTGAGATTTTTATACAGTATGGTATGTGATTTACTTAAAAATTTATAATAATGGGCATTTTAGATTTTTTAATGTCACACAATTTCTTTTGTTTATTCAATATTTATTATAGTTTTTTTCAAATTATTGTAATATCAAATAAATACACTGTTAAAATTGCACACTTCCATAAATTTGTGTCTAAGGCCCTTTTCCAATTACCGACTTATTTCAGATGTATTGACTTATTTGACGCCATCTTGAATAAGTCAGTCAATTTGTTCCAATTCATTGTACCGACTTATTTGTGACGTAATAACAAAAAAACGAAACGCAATTTCTATTGGACGAAACAATTTTCTTGACATATTAGTCGTTGCTACTAGATTTAAAAAAAAACTGCATGTACATATTACATTTAGTCAAGACACATTTTTGGAGACATATCTGTGTAGACTTACTTATTCAAATAAGTCTCCTCGCGAGGTGACTTATTTGAATAAGTCGGTGTCTATAAATAAGTCGGTAATTGGAAAAGGGCCTAAGAAATAAAACTGTTTCCAAAAACTTCACAAAGAACACTCGCATAAATTTTTGTCCAAAAACTTTTGTCTAAGAACTTCACACCGGTGCAAAAATGTACAATAACAGTGGCCGTACAATAATCGCTTATAATTTTTTATCAATATTAGTAGAAAATAAATTTATGGCCAAACTTGGTCCAGTTCAATCCAAAATAAATATGTATTTCTGATGTAATGAGAAAGCATCTCGTCGTCCTGTTCTTTCATCTTGATTTGAATTACACAACGATATGGTTCAATTTGCAGCTACGTGCCAAAAAAAAATGTTTGCAATAAAGCAACTTGTGCCGCTGATTGATGAGGAAACAACGAATGAAAATGGTAAGAGACGTCTGATAAGTGACTGATGGCAAATATTGGTCAACGTGGTGTTATACAGGAGATCGGCAGCACGTCAATTGTTTTCACCGAAACATCGCATTTTGTTACGAATGCTTTAATTTGAAAAGCACTGTATAAATTTTACGGTTTACAACGTAATTATATCATAAAATTTTTACACATATTGGTTTCAAGTTGAACTTTTAAAAAAATCATACGAATTTTTCATTAGTTTATGTGTAATGGTCGGAACTTATTGACAGACGGATTATTATGTTCCAATTCACGTTTATAGCTAATGCAGTAGTAAACAACCTAAATCATTTATCAGATCCTGCCAATCGTCCCGACCGCCACTTTGGTTAAACGATTCTTTTAATATTGGAATTGGAACAACCATTAGCGATTCTATATTCCCATCCATAAATGAAATTTTATTGTTTTTATTTTTTGTTGTGACTAAATGCTTGGATCTACATAAGTTTGCGCGTATTTGTTGCATTTGGTTCAAGAATTATTTCGCTTGCGTCAGGTAAAAACCACAAAAATATTAATTAAAGAATACGAGGCGAATCAATTTTGCAAGAAAGTGAAGTGTGGCCATTAGTATGTCCTCCATACTTATTGAATTTCGTAAGTGTGTTTCCTGTGTTTCCTGTTTAATTAACGGCGAAATTTTGTGAAACAATAAAATTAAATGAATTGTCACCCATTTCTTAAATATTTTTTTGTGTGGTGATGTCCTGCGTTCTGCAGCTCCTTTAATAAATTTTGATGGACACCTTTTCCTTTTAAATCCCATTTCGATACTCAGAGTTTCACCCAGATTTTTTTTGTCTGTTTCTTTTTTTATTTTTATTAACGATATAATTCACGCTAATTGGTGTTGTTTCATTTTTACTGAAGTTTGAGGAAAATTTTGATAAAATCTTTTATGTAGTGGAATTTTCAAAAATTATTTGATCAAAATTGTTTTTAAAAAAATTGATCTAAATATTTTATAAAGAACCTTTCACAAAGATCTTTTATAGTGTAATACCGGTGTTAGAGGCCAATTTTGGTTTAAGCAATATTTGTTTGTGAATACAAATTTGTTTGTGTACTACTGATAAATAACCGGACAAGTGGTGCTGTGTTTAAAGCGTCGGCACTTGGACCGGGAGGTACTGAGTTCAAATCGCTTCAGAGGCTAGATGCAAATCGAATTTTCAACATCGATTACAGTCGGTGATGTTAATAAACACAAGTAAGACCCTCTGATGGAGTGCAGAATTCAACGCCGACAGACCGCCCATGTCAATGTACAGGTTGACATCGAGCTTGCAATGTGCAGGTGGTATACTGTAATTGTGTGAGTAGGTGAATGGGTTAATGATGTGGCGTGAATGCGTGGTATCACAATGGGGAAAAAAAATGGCATAAGTGTCAACCACTGAAACCTAACCTACTGATAAATACGCCAACTATGATGAACAATTATTTTCTGAAGAACTAGAAATTCACAAACAAATATTGCTGTTAATATTAAAGCTAAGCGGGCTTTGCGAAAGCAAAACAACTTAAAATTGCTAATGTTTTTGTCATGACACTGTGACAAAATGAGTACAAAAATTTGTGTTTTATTCTCAATTAAACAAAATAGAGAACATAAAATAATTGTACATACATTTTGGTGGAGTGTAAAAATACAATTTTGTCATGACATGCTATCGTCATGACAAAATTTTGCGAGTGAAAACCGAGCTTTTACTTTCCAGTGCGCTATACAAAATTTTTTCAAAACAAAGCATTGAAACCAGAAGCAATTTTGTATTTTTATATGATGAATAGAAAAGTGTTTTCCCCTTTTTGTCTGCAATAAGATAGATGTTACAGCATTGGCTTCATTTTGTATTCGTTTGTCGACGTTTTCTACATTTTTGCCCGTTCGGAAAAAGGAAATGTGTTATTGGATGAATTTGTAGGATGTCGAATGCCAAAGTTTAGTCAAACGCGATGGAATTATTCATCTAGAATTTGCACTGAAGTTAAGGATAAGAGAAAAAATCGTTTACCTGTTTTTGAAGAAATTGTTAATGATACCGAAAACTGGGGCTCAAAAACATATAATGATAGATAGTTGGATTACTGAATTATTTAAAAAACAAGGAATTTCTAATTCTCTAACAGAATACGCAGACTTTTTTTGAAGAGAATGTTGTTGTGTTTAATCTTTTGCTGTTCAAGCGGTCTGATATAGGTTTTAGTACATACAAATCAAAATATTTGTAAGTAAACTACAAAGTCAAATGGATACTAGATTTGAAAACTTTACAAGATAGCTGAGGATTTAGTTGACACTGAGGATGCTTCCAGCAGATCGCCTGATAAAGATAAATTGAACAGCGTGTTTCGAAGTATTTTACTAAAATTGATTGAAACTGTTAGTTTCCCATTTGTAAATGTTTTTGAAGTAAATTTAATGGAGCTCTTAAACCAAACCAGCTTCCCACAATACCAAATTACATTCTTTGAGGACGCGTTTAATAATTTAAAATAATATTACGAAAATATTTGTGATTCCAAATTATTACAAACCGAACTAAAAATGTTTTATATGAAACAGAACTGTTTGAAAATAAATCATTTTTTGAAATTTTTAGTTTATTTAAAGGCAAAAATTTAAAAACTGGGACGAACGGTCGTTTTCAACACACAATTTATTATATACTTTTTTATTGTATTTTTTCCACGCTTTTTATACACGTGGCTGAAAAGAAGTTAAAAGGACTCCATGGGCTCTATTCTTGAACTATTACGAAATTTTTTTGTACCGAGTTAGTGCCAAAATATAACGAAATGGTATTCTTGAAATTGGATTCCGAACATTTTCGCAACGGAACGTTACTAAAATTTTCGTAATGGTTTTTTCGTTCCTTATTTCATTTTCGTAATAAAACTATTTAGATTTTTTTTTAAGTATTTGTAGTTAAAACGCAATGATTTCACACAGTTTGATGTCCCAAATTATTTATTTAGAGATGTAATGGAAATTTTGTTACCTAGGTAGTAAAAAACGTGATTTTATTTTTCTTCTTTACTATGGGTGATCATTTGGAAAATTTGGATTCATTTCCTAGAATTACCCCGGTTTTAATTTTTTTTTTAAATATAACTGTATTTCTATTTGATGTCCAAAATAATGTTTTGTTGACAAAAGACATTTTGTTTATACCCGCCCCTATTCTTAAAAATATGGGAATATCTACAATAATTGGTAATTTGGGATGAGTTTTTTTTTAGGGTTGACCACTTTTATCTTCTGTTTACTACTACTAGTTTATATTTGGGAAATCCATAATTTGATTGCCAAACATCACCAATACTCCTCTCCGATTGCCAGCTATGACAATAGAAAAAGCCATTCTAAATTGCAAGCTCCAGTCATTATTAAATATAAAACGTAAACAAAACACGATAACCATAATAATTTATATTATAAAACAAAATACTAAAAATTTAATATTTAATAATATTAAGTACCAAAATACCCAACAATAATTTAAAAAACGTCCGTTTCGCTTAAGGTTTTCAATTGGAATGACATTTTTAATCACCACATTACAAATGTCATTATTTTTTATTCCCCTCTTTCTTATTTTCGTAATAGTTTCAAGAATAACAATTTTATGATTTGTCCATTACGGATACGAAAATAGTGTTATGAAAATTACGAGTTCAAGAATAGAGCCCCAGAAACACAAAACAAAAAATTTACGACGAAGTAATAAATAAATTTTGTGACATCACAAGACGAATGGAATTAATATATCTGTAGTCACAACTTTAGGAAAATATAAAATATGCTTCTGTACTTATGTCGACTTTAGCACTTTTGACTTGTGACCACAGATATAAATAAATGTTTCATTAATAAACGTAATAACCCTGTTTTATTATTGCATGCCAGAAAATTTCATTCAGCGGCCGCCATTGGTCTTGGTAAACCTCACCCCAATGTAAAACAATATCTGGCTGCCATAACCCTAAATTCCATGTTAAATTTAATGAAAATTTAAATTTTGTTTAATCTCACACTATTGGTATTGAAATTTTTAATTTACTTACACCCGATTGTGAAGCACAGTCAGTGACGAAAAAAAAATGGTCTTAAGGTGAATTTATTTGACTCTGTAGCAAAATATTCTGCACAAAAAATTTGCTTTGGCACTATTCTGATAATCGGGAGTTGCGGGAAGATTTTATATGTAATTTATTTACAAAATTTTTTCTGGCATACTGAGGTAAAAAATCTAGTGGTAATTTTTTTGAAAACAAAATAAAATTGGGAATAATTTTCCCTGCCAATTTAGATATGGAAAAATTATTCCCAATTTATAAATATTTACATCAAACTTTCCTTCTCAGTAGGCCGGAAAAAAATATTTGAACTAAAATTAGATATAAAATCTTTCCCCAATTCCCTATTCCTAGGGAATTACCAGAATAGTGCCACTGGAGAATCAAAATCGAAGAGAGAGAGAGAGAGAGAGAGAGCAAAAACAACCAATCAAATTAGCTAAATTGGTTATATTTTTGTAAACAAATTTTCTCTAGTTTGTAAAACTTATTGCCCCTTCGGAATAAAAATTATTTAACAAAAATAATTGTCTAACTTCACTTCAAACTGAAAATTTTGCTACAGAGTCAAATAAATTCACCTTTAGATAAGACTTTCTGACTTTGTTTTGAGTCTGCATTATGACACTTTTCGTATTCTACGCATAGTCTTAGTTGGTGCTGGTCTTAAAAAAAGTCTTACGTAAGACATTCGTTGCCAAGACCTTTTTTCAGTCACTGACTGTGCTTCAGAATCAGGGTGTTAATCAATGTCTAGTGTATCATTTGTCAATTATGTTTAACAATTGTGGTTAAACATAATTGACAAATGGTACAACTTTTTGATCTAACCTGGGAAACCGCTAGAATGAACTGGAAAACAATAAGACGTCCCCGTACTGAAAAAACAAAAAAAAAGAATATTCTACATTTTCTACCAATTGTCGACATTTTTCTATGCCATTTTGTCTACGTTATTTTTGACACAAACGTCTACATGTTTGTAGTAATTCCGAAATACACATAAGCGCACAACACTGTCCAATATATAAACTGTATCTTAACTAAATAAGCTGGACCAGATATAACTTATAATGACTTCGCAATATTTTTGCTTCACTATACTTGTGTTTCTGCACCTCGCTACCATAATAACATACCGAGTATACATTCTATTGTGTGAGTCACGACAGAAATCCCATTTTGGAATTCCCACGGTTTTCTTATGTTTTCGGGTAGTATTTGATTGTGCAATTTTGTGCGTCTACCCCGCTTCAGCCAGAATTACCCACAGAAAACCCCCATTTAAACATGCATGTGACGATACTGCTAAAGTTTTACTAGTAAAAAAAATAGCAAAAACTTCACATGTTTATATAGCAGTGTGAAGTTTTTACTATATAAATCAAAATGATACCTGTTTTAAGCGGAATTAACGTAACTCTTAATTTATTAGTTTTATTTTAAATATTTGGCAATTACCTTTAAAATAAACCGAAAGAAATTATAATATATTTTCCATTTCATTAGCTCCACTTCAATCGGTATCCGAGATAGATTAGTAACAAACACTACACGCTGAACTACATAAGGAAGAATTATTGAAATCAAATGGGATAACCGGAGAAATTAAAAGCCACACTCGGGTAAAATGGGTGGGATAATAGAAAAATTAAAAAAAAATAATACCAAACTCCAAAGACAGGGAGCTCCTTTTTTTAACAGAAATGGTAACAAATATAATGAGAGTTCTTAGGGCCACAATAGATATCTATAGAGATTTAAATACAACCTGAGGAATATGAATTATTATTTGGGGTTCACGTTACTTAGAAAAATAGTGAGGACATCCTTATCTACGGATGAGAACTATTTATAAAATTTTTTATTATAAACAAAAATATATTAAGAATTGTTAGATCAATTGAGATACGCCTAGAAATCTAAACACAAACTCAGTTGAATACCAAGATAAATTAGAGAAAAAATAATCAAGAGTTTAGCATCCAGGAGTGACTACTATTTGACCAAATATAGTAAAAATTCAGTACTTTAAACTTGCACCGACCAAATTAGCCCGCCTCAATTAAACTCATACCATAATTTACTGTTATCGAGGAACAAGTGGTCCGGTTTAGCCTACAATTAAACCTGCACCGCCAAAATTACAACTGTTAATATAACGATAATATCAGCATCATATAATCGGTTCTTGGACCGGAATTTATTAAAAATTATTTACATTGAATTAGTTATTTCAAAACCACCCCTATAACTTGCGAAAGGGTTAATTTCACATCCAAAACATTATTTATAACAAGAAATAAAATTTGACCAACTTAAATTATTTATTACGCAAGACTGCCAATAGATTTTGGACCAAATATTGCACTAGAAGTCTTTTTGAGAGCAAGTCAAGCTTATCCAGGTGTGTAATAAATTTTTTTTTTGTTATATCAGACGGAATTGGCATCAGAAGAGGTAGGTTTCAAATTGCAATACAAATGTTGGTTTGGCCACATTTAATAATTTGTTACTTGCCAGACCGCCGCCAGATATTGGGTCAAATGTTACTTCGTAAGCTATAGTGAAGGAAAAATCAAACTTATTCAGGTGGGCAATACATTATCAAAGGCCACTTTTACCACCTTTAATAATTTATTACACCAGACCGCCACCAATATTACGTCAAATATTACTCCATGGACCTTGTGAAGGGCAGATCAATCTTATCCAGGTCGACAATAAACTATTTTTGTATCAGGTTACACGGAGTTACATCCAATGAGAAACATTTCACTCAATATCCGGTAGCGGCTTGGTGTAATAAATTACTAATAATCATCGACATTTAAATTCATTTTGATCACATTTCGTCTTCCTTGATTCAAAAATTATTTATTATACACCGGAATATAGTTGACCTACCCTTAATAAGGTCAATAATAAAAGATTTCACCAAATATCTGGAGTATGTCTTGTGTTATTAATAAAAATTAATTGCAGAATGCATGAAAGATTAAAGATTATCACTTGAGAGCGGCTCGACCAAATTGACTGATTTTATATTTGTTGTATTCGTAATAGTCAGGACAAGGTTTTTATTAAAGAAAATTTTGAGTAAAACTACCGGAAAAATCGAAAATTTGAATGATATTTTTGTATGAAAAAGTGGGCCCCTATTTATGAATACGATACGAAAATGCAAGTCGCTACGAAAATACTTCGTAACACAACCTCAAGTATAAGGGGTGATAGTTGGGGACCGTTTCAGTTCGAATATATATTAAGATGATCCCTATCCAGGAGAGAGGGCAGTTAATAAAATTTTGCATTATGACCAAATATAATAAAAATTCTCAAGCTATCTGAGATATTTCTAGAGATCTAAACACAACCTCAGGTATATGGGGTGTTAGTTGGGGACCATTTCAGTTAGAAAATATATTCAGTGGCTCCCCATTCTGGGGAGGGGCACTTAATAAAATTTTGTATTATGACCAAATATTATATCTTAGTTAGCCTGAGAATTTTTAATAATAATACAAAATTTTATTAACTGTCCCCTCCCTTGGATGAAGAGCAACTGAATAAATTTTCTAACTGAAATGGTCCCAACTAACACCCCATATACCTGAGGTTGTGTTTAGATCTCTAGAAATATCTCAGATAGCTTGAGAATTTTTATTATATTTGGTCATAATACAAAATTTTATTAAGTGCCCCTCCCATGGATGGGGAGCATCTGAATATATTTTCTAACTAAAATGGTCCTCAACTAACACCCCATATACCTGAGGTTGTTTTTAGACCTCTAGGGATATCACCATTTGACTAATATTTTTTATAATACAAAATTTTATTAAGTGCCGCTCCCCTGGATGGGGAGCATCTGAATATATTTTGTAACTGAAATGGTCCCCAACTAACACTCCATATACCTGAGGCTGTGTTAAGATCTCTAGGGATTTCTCAGTTAGCCTAAGAATTTTTATTATATTTTTTCATAATACAAAATGTGATTAACTGCCCCTCCCCTGGATGGGGAGAAACTGAATATATTTTCTAACTGAAATGGACTCATTTAACATCCCATACACCTGAGACTGTGTTTAGATCTGTAGGGATACTTCATTTTCAAGAATTCTTAATAAATAGTAGTATCTTGTATATTGTATAATTTGTTGCTTAGATTTAAGCATACGAGTTATTTTTCTGTCTGAATATGAGCATGTTTTCCTTAACGGTAAATGCAACAGCCTTTTTTCTGTATCATTTATCATAAAATCCTTTTTTAATTATTTGCTTTGCGTTCCCTGAATTAAGGCCAATTTGTACAGTAAGTTTAATAATTAAAAGCGTAATGCTCGTTTTTTGAGCACTTTAAATATAATTTTGAGTCAAATTTAACATTCATGTAACTAGCCGAGACGAAGTAGTTTTATGTTATTCAGTTAATTTTAGTAGGATTTAATAAAATTACATCCAAGAAAACTCTAATTTTCGATAATGTTCCGTCTTACCCAGGTAATATCACTAACACAATTAATAAAACTAGCAAAAGATTAGCATTTTCTTCATATTCGTCATTTAAACCCTAATTTCGAAATACCACTTTCGAAATATCAAAAATTTTGATTGGGTGCGATTTGTTCAAAGTGGGATTTCCAGAAATAACCCATATAAAATTTTTCGAAATTGATCTTTGAAATTAGGATTGACCCATGGGTGATTGGGAGTAGGCATAATCCTGAAATTTGGTCATAATGTTCATTTCAATTATGTAGTTTAAGTGATATTATTAATAAAAGGTGGGATTTCCAAAAATCATTCATAATAAGATGCTATATAAGATAGCGGAAATTTGACAGTGGAAAATAAGAGATTACGCTACTCGCCGCAAGTAGTAGCACTACCACTAAAGAAAATTTTTTACCAGCGGAAATTTTTTATTCATTATGTACCACTTTTTTCACTAAATAAAACATCTCAGTGGAATAAAATATTAAAAGTCATCCTTAAAATGGTAAATTAATTGATCTTCGAAGTAAAGGGACTCGGTATATAAAATCTTGAAATTTAACAATATTCCGCCTTTCCGCCATTTTCTTAACAAATCACGATGAAATTAGGATAGTAGTTATTGATCAGGAGTTTTAAAGGAAGTATTGGACAAAATTCTAAGATCTGTTCGACTAAACTGACCAGTTCTTATGAAAAATGGTATCTGTACATTTTACAAGATATAAATAAATTTTAAACTGGAGGAAACTCGCCTATTTCTTAATTAAATTATCGGAAAAAAATTATGGATTATAGAATATTCACTATAAATTTTTGATTTTCTGCGGCCATCGATTTAGCCATTTTAGGAAATATCCTGACCAATTCTGGAGAAGAACTAAATTGTTTCTGGCATCCACCGTTTGGCACAACTAAACTAAAGCAAAACATATGCCGTAATGATTAAACGGATCTATGGGATTTCTGGTGTGATAATCACGTCCGTGTACGCGCAAAATTGTATACAACCAAATACTACTCTACAAAATAAGAAAATCGTGGAACTTCCAAAATGGAATTTCTGCCGTGACTCACATAGATTCGACATCCGTTTAGTTTCATATTTGATCGTTAAAATAAGTTCAATAGATTTTCCTCTCAACTTACCTTCTTTGTTATGTCGTATCAACATTTATTTATGCCAATTTGACGCAGCACAGCAAACGGTAAACATTTTTCTAAGAAAATCACAATAAAACTAATGACCGCAAACATACAAAAACCATCTACATACTCGCATATCCACCCTACTTCATTCCAGTTCCATTCCGTGGTCATGACTTAAAACGATATAAAACACAACAAGTAAAATAGGAAAATTATCCGGTTTTCCGATCATTATGTTGGTGATGTGATGTGATGACGATATAGTAATTATTATTATTTTTCCAAGAATTCACTGTTGCAGAACGCACACAAAAGAAGGATATTACGTGTATAAGGAGTAAAATCGTATTATTTCGTTTTGTTTCATCTTAAGTCAATCAATTAGGCAATTAAGCAGCGTACACACACATTTTATGTATTTATGTAGAAAAATAACGTTTCATGCTTAAAAACTAAATGTTAAATATATAAGCTAACGAAAAACTAATCAGCATTAATATTTTATATCAAACAAAAACAACAAATAACATATAATGTCTTATTTCTTAATTTAATTACAAGCAACATTTTCTTAGATACTCGTGTATACATATTATACAAATATTCTTTTGTTTTATCTAGTTACTCCTAGATAAATTCCATTATCCTATTTATAGGTATCCTCGATGTACACGATTAATTTAATTTACGAGTGGTAATGGATTGTGTAGTGTACGTGTAATCCGATGCTATTGCTCCACTTTTTTCTGTCGCTTTACCCAGCAGATTATATTGACCCAGATTGCCGCCGATGTAGCAACATAGACCACACGATATTGAGGCCGAATAAATGAAAAATTTATGGCTTGCACCGGCATCCAAAATAAACATGATTTTTGAAATGTTGATACAAATTTTTCACGGCACTCTTGAAATGGTTCGGGCGACGATTCCATCAGAGCCATACCAACAAAGAATATGATTAATAGTGGTGGCGATAAAATAAATTGATCCATTAGCAATTTTCGTACAACAATTTGTTTGGAAGCTCCCGGTAAAGTCTTATCTAGCCACTTATACCTGTATGAACGAAAATAAGTACATTAATCTGATTTATGTACATTATACGGGTTTATATATTGATAAGCAACAAAAACATAAATAAAAATTATTAGAAATTCGTCCACAAACCAATAATACAAAATAGGTGAATAAATAAATGTACCCATTATAGCGTATCGACCAAGGAGTGGCACATCTAATGGCATTTTTTCCTCAGCCTGAAAATATATTGAACAACTGATTCAAAAACATTTTTTATATATAGAAATATAACGGGCCAGCAATAATTTCTTACCATAACTTTTTTTGCGACCACTTGCTGTCCCAATTCAGCACCCACATACATCGAGCCATAGAAAAGGCAATTCGCGATTAATGGCCGTTTCGCGAATAAAACTTTAACTCTGTTTATCAGCGACGACATACTGCATACTGAAAATGATATGAAAAATATAAAATTGGCTTATCTCTTGTATGTATGACGGCTGTTATCAAAATAATTTGGTAATCTTATAGTTTATTAATAGCGAATAGGTGGCAGCGGTATCTTTGACAATATTATGACACTTCTAATTTTAAAAGGTTACATTAACTGATTTATGTACAAAAATATTTGAAATTAAATAATTTATTAAATAACCAAAAATTTTGACTTTTATATTTTTTTATACCAAATCATACTGGATTCAAAGGGGGTTTGTGACAGGTGTCAAAAATATTTTTGGAAGTAAAATAGTAATGACATACTTTTCGATTATCAAGCCTTGAAATTAGGCACTTGGGCAGGGAAGGGCGAGTTCAAGTACGCAATGTAATCTATGCGATTGTGGACACATAATCTATTACGTAAATTAGCTATATATAGCAATTGTTTACGTCACTGACGTCGAAAATGTAGACAACATCGACAAATTAAACTTTTCATAAATTTCAATTTATTTTACTTTATATTATTTTACTAAAAATTTTATTGATTGAAGAGAGTTCATTTTATATTCGGATCATAAACCGCTAACATTTGAATTGCATCAAAATTTGGACAATAAGTGGATATTGGAACCACAATTGATTGCGTTTTGTTTGCAGAAGCACATTAATCAGATAAAGAATATACCGCATTCATCGAATCCAATTCAAATTAAAATTTTCAAAAATTATCAAACTTTGGATCGAACAAATACATTTTATGTGACAACTCGAATGGCAATCAACGTCCATGTGTTTCAAAACCATTCCAACGACAAATTTTCGATTCTTATCATAATTTATCACATTCCGGAATTAGGCCAAATGTAAAATAAATTACGAAATAGTTCGTATCACCTTATAAAGTTGGCAAACGCGTTAAGAGTAGAATTGGTACAGACCAAAACACCAGTAATAGATTTGAAGAAGTTCATATTGGAGCTCTACATATCGATATTATTGGACCGCAAACATCAGAGCAGAAACGATTGTCGATGCCCTACTTAACAATTGGATCAGTCGATTTGGCGTCCCATCAAGCATCACGATCGACAGAGGTGCCCAGTTCGAATCTGCACTTTTTAATGAAATTTTCAAAATATTAGGATTTCAACACAAACCAAAAACGAAAAAAGCTGCAAGTATGTGTGCAACAAATACGCAGTGGACAAAATCTCTTCCAATAATTTTACGCGGATTGAGAACTGCATTTAGAGAGGATTTTTAAAGCTCTTCAGTACCATTAGTGTATGGATAGAATCTTCGTTTGCCCGTAGATTTTATTATATTGACCAAGTACACCAGCCAATCTGATTTCGTTAATAAATCAGTGCAAGAACGGATACATTGTCCCCATATGAATAACCTTTTCCTGTAACCAAAGGAGGTGAAAAATTGTTTACAGTTTCAATAAACCGACTTAAACCATATTTTATTGAGTCACAACAAACCGACAATTTAACGGATACATCAACACCATTACACTATACAGCAGAATACTAGTTCATCACCAAAAATTTCGTAACCTGTAACTCGCAAATGAGCAACTTTCACATCATTGGCGCTATTCTGGTAATTCCCTGGGAAAAGGGAACTGGGGAAAAAATTTATGGGGTAGATACTCGTTCGGCTAGCAAGCAAACAATTTGCTAGCCGAAATCCTGACTATTCAATCAATTATACCAAGGAAATTTAAATTTCAAAATACATTTTTCATAAAATTTTTGTTTATTTTTGCGATGTTATAGTAAAATTTGCGACTTCAAAAATTAAACACCAAATTCTTGTGTTGTTCAAAATATAATTTGAAATTTAAATTTCCTTGGTATAATTGATTGAGGAGTCAAGATTTCGGCTAGCAAATTGCTTCCTTGCTCACCACCTCTATATGTAATTTCTGTTCAAATACTTTTTTCCGGCATACTGAGGTAAAAAGCTAGTGTTAAATTTTTTGAAAACAAAATTAAATTGGAAGTAATTTTCCCTGCAAATTTTGATATGGAAAAATTATTTAAAATTTATATTACATCTAACTTTTCTGCTCAGTAGGCTGGAAAACAAATGTTTGAACAGAAATTACATGTAAATTTTTTCTCCAGTTCCCTATTCCCGGGGAACTACCAGAAAAGTGCCGCAGACGTAACTGAACAATTTTAACCAAAGTCAGGGGCCTAACTATTGAAAACGACGTTCATTTTCGAAGGCTATCGTTTTCCTATAGTAGACAAAAGAAGAAAAAAGAAAAATATATGAAATGTTTACCATTCTGTTCTTTTTTTGTTTCTACGCTTACTATAGGAAAACGATAGCCGTCGAAAATGAACGACGAATTCAATAGTTAGGCTCCAGGATGAAATATAAAAAAAAACAATTCGTTTTGAATAATGTGTATCGTTCTTGTTCAATCACTGGGGGAAGGATAGCGTGGCGGTTCAACCAGCAAATTATGTAACGATTTGTGATTATCAAAGTAGCAATTCCTAAACTAAGTGTGTTTCCAGAATTATTGGATTGAATGGGTAAAATGAAGTGCCATGAAATTCCTTGGAAAAACAAAACCCGTATAGGAATGAAAAATTTAATAACTAGATTTTCCCTGCCTCTCCGACACGTAAGACGTGTGTTCAAATATTATTATAATAAAATATTGTAACATAAATTTTAAATCATATGTATTTAAATTTTTCATTTACATAATCGTCTGGTTTTATCATTAACGAACCCTAATCTCGTATTAATATTCCTTACAAGACAAATGGGTAAGTTTTTGCTCTTACTTCAGAAGTCACAATTCGATTGTTTCCTATTGAAAATGTGATAATTTTGGATACTAAACTAAACTGTTACATGAAATTCTATTTACCAAAATCCGGCAAAAAATATGTTTTTTTATGTACATCAATTTTAAAAAATGTAATTTTTTCGTAAATTTTTTTTTTGTTGTAATAATACCAATACAAAATGAAACGTTAGTTTTTGCAGAAACGTCAATTGGTGTGTTAAAATTTAAATAAATTAAGCATGTGTTTTAAATTTATTTGAAATATATTTTAATCGTTCATTAACAAATATGTGACGATCATTCGTTCGGAAATATACATGTGACATTTCTAAACTTCAAAATCTAATACATGCATAAAACCCCATCAATTTTGTTTTTGGCTCTATTTGAATCATAAATTTCACATTGATTTGGAAAAGTAAATAGTATTCAACATTAAAGAGTGTATTTTTGAAGTCGGTAGTGTCAATTGACACGAGCAACAAACAGAAATACGGGTAGATAAAAAACTACCAACATCACCCCCCTGAAAATTGAATATGAATTTAACTCGATGTACTATTAAGGAATGGGTACAAAGGTCCGAATTTCTAAAGGCCGAATGTCTAAGGGCCGAATGTGTTGGACGGCCGAATGTGTCGAAGGGCCGAATGTGTCAAAGGCCCGAATGTTAAAGGGCCGAATGTCGAAGGGTCGAATGAGTGAAAAGGCATAAATGAATTTCTTCTGAATTTATGTATTTTACTATTTTGCATCTTTGGATATTCTATCAGGAAATTTGTTGCATTAATTTTGCTTGTTTATATTGCTATTTATAAAAATGGTGTATAAAATGTTTGTGCGCGCGCGTCAGTTGAGAATGGCTGAACCGATTTGGCTCCATCTTTTTTGTTGTGTTCGCAATTACCAGGAGAAAATTCTTACCAATTCTGAAAAAATCGGAAAAGTTGGAAAATCCGAAAAATCGAATAAAAAGCCCTTTTTATATGACTTTTGTATGTAAACTTTTTGAGACAGGTGGTGCAGTGGTTAAAGCTTCGGCGCTTGGACTGGAATCGAATCCCACCGGAGGCTGCATGCAAACTAGTATTTTGTTTTTTTTTATCCAATCTATTTATTTTATCTATTGATTTTCTCTATCTATCTATCTATATCTACCTACCGATTTGAATAATTTTTTTTTTGCTTTGTTCGTCTCAATACAGTGGCGGCTTAGGAAAAAAGAAAATTCGGTAAAACCCAAAGGAAAATCCGGAAATTCGAAAAAACTCGGATAATCGAAGAAAATTCGCGAAAACCCAAAAGAAGGAAAGTGTATTTCCATCTCTACCAATGAAAATTATATCTCAACAATAATCATTCATTTATATAGCCACTTCGGATTATTTTCAATAGAAGGCGCTGGTGGCGGACTACTATAAATATAAGTTTTGAGAATTTTGGCAACCTATGTACAAAATTAAAATAAAATAAAAATTCTTCGTGCATCAACCATCAAAGCAGCAACATCAATAATTACCTATATATGTAAAAAAATGGTGTAAAAAATGTGCAAACGCACATCAGTTGAGAACGGCTGAACTGATTTGTCTCAATCTCTTTTTGTTGTATTTGCAATTGTCAGGAGATGGTTCTTACGAAAGAAAATTTTGGGGAAACCCACCAGAACAATCGAAAAATTCGGAAAATCGAAAAATGATGTTTTTGTACGGGATTTCACACGTATCCGATCCAGATGGTCTTTTAGACGAGAAAAATTGGATAATCTGAGTGGAAAACTCGGAAATTTCCGGAATAACCCGAAGAAAATTATTTTTTTTTCCTAGCGCATCAGTTGAGAACGGCTGAACCAATTTGTCTCAATCTTTTTTTGTTGTCGTTTAATAATTTAAAAAAAATATATAATTATCATACTAACGTAAACCGCTCAATTGGTAAAGCGCATATCAGCTGCTCCATTAGCAGCTGAAATTGCACAAGTGAAATAGAATGCGGGTTTTATTCTGCTAGTACTTTAATAATCAAAAAAAAATTCTTATATTATTTTATGGGTAATGCCTCCCTGAATTAAAAATGCTGACTTAAAAATGGTGTTTTTTCGGACTTAAAACCAGTGTTTTTATTTCATTTTAAAATTGATTTAAAATCTGTAATGAAAATGAAATAAAAAAAGCTGACTTTATTAATGCATATCATAAGTCACTTTGAAATTGATTTAAGAAGTGTGTTTATAAATGACATAAAATGTGTATTTTTAAGTCATTTTGAAAATGAAATAAAATGTGTATTTAAGATCGAAATAAAACGTAAAAATATATAACAGTAAAAGCCCGATTATCTGGCATCCAATTAACCGGAACATTCAGATAACCGGAATTTTAATTTATAGGATTTAATTTGCTTTTTTCTCTTCCTCTTTCTTTCTGGTGCATTTTTTGAATTCATTTTGAAATTTGCAATTTTTTTGCCCTTTTTCATCAATGAAAACATTAGTTGAAAATTTTGAATGGCTTGAATTTTCATATTACAGTAAAAGCCCGATTATCCGGCATCCAATTAACCGGAACACTCAGTCAACCGGAATTTTAACTTTTAGGATTTTTTTTTACTACTTTCTTTTTCACCAGCGATATTAGAAAATATACTTTCCTTTAATTTTTTCTGTTTTATGCATTATTCTATTTGAATTGAATGTGTAAAGTCGTTAGGTTAGGGTTAGTGAAATATTGAATATATGTATTATTAAATTTTGGGTCCTTTATTGGTGTACTCGTATACATAATATGTATGTATTTCTTATTTGCAATAAATTCAATTAACTGATGTATAAAAAAAATTGTTTTTTGGTACATAATTTGAAAATAATAAGTAAACGAGAATCCTAAAACATAATGAACTGCGAAATTGTCATAAAATTTCTAGTTTTAATGAAACATTCAATTATCCGGAATTTTCGATTTCCCCGTATGCTCTCATACTAAAGCATTCCGGATAACAGGGTTTTTACTGTAGTGTATATTACAGTAAAAGCCTTGCATTCCGCATAATCGAAAATTCCGGATAATTGAATGTTTCAATAAAACTAGAAATTTTATGACAATTTCACATTTCATTATGTTTTAGGATTCTCGTTTACTTATTATTTTCAAATTATGTACCAAAAAACAATTTTTTTTATACATCAGTTAATTGAATTTATTACAAATAATAATAATACATACATATTATGTATACGAGTACACCCATACGAGTACCCAATATTTAATAATACATATATTCAATATTTCCCTAATCCTAGGTAGGGTACGACTTTACACATTCAATTCAAATAGAATAATGCATAAAACAGAAAAAAAGTAAAGGAAAGTATATTTTCTATGAAATAAAAAAAAAAATCCCCTCCGAAAGAGAAACGAGCAAAAAAAATTCCAAAAAGTTTAATTCCGGTTAACTGAATGGTCCAGTTAATTGGATGCCGGATAATCGGGTAATATGAAAATTAACGCCATCCAAAATTTTCACCTAAGCTTTCATTAATGAAAATGTTCAAAAAACAATTGCAAATTTCAAAATGAATTAATAAATGTATATGAAAGAGAAAAGAAAGAGAGAAAATGCAAAAAAAATCCTAAAAATTAAATTTCCGGTTAACTGAGTGTTCCGATTAATTGGATGCCGGATAATCGGGCTTGTACTGTAAAATGAAAATTAAAAAATTTCAACTAATGCATTCGTTAGTGAAAATGTGCAAAAAACAATTGCAAATTTCAAAATTAATTAAAAACTGCAAATTTTAATTCATCTTTTTCTACAATACAACAAAAAACTGTAACAAGAAACCATTTTCTTAAAAACGTGAAAATACGCATGCATTTCTATGCGTATTGAAAACAAATGTAAATTTTATGTTTATAATGTTAAATAAAATATGCCTTTTTTAAGTCATTTTGAAAATGAATTAAAAAATATACATATTTGTAAAATGACATAAAATATGCCTTTCTTGTGTCTTTTTGAAATTAAATTTGTTTTTGTAAAACACCTTTGTTAAGTCGGAAAATTTGTTAAAAGTATGACTTAAAAATGGTCCCATTTTTTTCATATAAAAACACCATTCTTAAGTCCACCTTTTTAATTTCAGCTTTTTTTAATTCAGGGAGCCGTCTCAAATATATTCTTTTTTTAATGAAAATTTAAACCCTCAATATACAACCTTTTTTATGAGCTTTATTTGTTGGTAATACCCCCACATAACTTGATGATGAAGGTAGGATCTGTCATAATCAAGGGCAAATTCAAAGGGAAGGATATTCTATTTCCGAGAATTCCTCTGATTCCAACTGCCATTTCGTTCGACTTCAAGCGCATTCAGTTCCCTGTTCGTCTGGCATTCGCTATGGCGATTAATAAACCAAGGACAACCAGGTCAATTGTTGGAAGTGTGCGGAATAAATCTGGAATGTCCATGTTTTTCTCATGGCCAGTTGTGCGTCGCGTGTTCAAGAATTAGCAAACCACCATCGTTATTCATTTATGCACCGAACAAAAAAACGAAAAATAGTGTCTGCATCTGTATTGATTTGCATCTGTATTCCATTTAATTCCCTCGAACAAAATATATTCAATTCTTTTGAATTCAAACTCCTCACTGAGAGAAAAAATCCAAGAAACAACTAAATTTTCGATAGATAGATAGTTTGATTTGACATTTCATTCACGGGTTCGTTCTGACAATTGTTTCGACCAATAAATAATAAATTTAGTAAAGGCGCTACTAAAAAGAAAAAATACTGTTTTTGGAACAGTTCGCGCAAATAAAACATTTCTGCCTGCAATTACCGAACAGGAAATTCGCTGACTACGAAAACATATCACTAGTGCAGTATGTCCTAAGAAATATCTAAAAGTTACTGTGCTAAGTACTTCCAGGCTACCCGAAATGATATCTTTTGATAATAAAACAAAAGCTGGTGTCGATACGTTAGACCAAATGGTTTGAACATATACAGTAAATCGCAAAACAAATTGTTGGCCTTTTGTCTTTTTTGAAAATATGATTGACGTATCAGGCGTTAATGCTTATGTGTTGTGGAAAGAAGTGGACTCTGATTTTAACAAGAACAAATTGTTCAAGCGGCGTTCGTTTTTGGAGCAACTTGGGGCTAATCTTGTCCAACAAGAAATACTAAGAAGACTCATGTTATCAAGAGGAAATTCTTCTTTGCAAGCATCCACTAATATAGAGACTTGCAATGTTTTTAAATCCTCTAGTGTAATGGAAACAACATCTGTACCGAGTGAGCCCAGTATTAAAAAAAAAATGTCTGGTTCTCGATGCCAATTTTGCGCAAAAAAGATTGAAAAGTATATTCAACTTGCCATAGCTGTTAGAAATCAATTTGTGGTGAACATAAGGTCGCTGTTTATTTCTGTTATGAATGTAATAAATTTTAATTTTTTTAATTTTATTTGTTGAAATACAAATAAAATATTGAAATATGTGATATATAGATGGATATGTATATGGATTTTATATAATATAAATTTGGGTGAAATTTGAATATTTTTTTTTGAGAGTCGTATGAGGGTTAATATAACAGAAACTCAACTTCCTCGGTTCCCGTAAATTTATACTTAAAATTAAAAATCGGTCAGCAACGCAGAGAATCATAGATAACTTTATTGTTATCATTAAAATCACCAGCTCTTGTGCAAAAAAAAAACTAGACGAAAAAATAACAAAATACCGGTGCGGAAAATGAAAAGTAAATTGAAAAAATAAGAAAGTTTTAGTAAAATTTAACAGCGGAAATACTTAAAAGAAATGTGTGCAGATTGTGACCTTTAATCATCTGATTTTGCATCACACTGGCCCCTTATCTGAGAGATGATTGTTGTGGACACACCATTTCCAAAAATTAAAGTTCTTATACTTTGGGTTAAGAAACCTAGAAGTGTTGAGGTTTCTAGCTTTGTTCATTTCAATCTCGAACGAGCAAATAACGCAGACTACCCGCGGGGCTCTGCTGTGTCGGACCTAAATTTCTCATCAAATTTAATGGGTGACAAATCTGACTTATCTAGTAAAATTTCAGGGTTAGAACTATCAATTTGATTTAATTTAGAAATATAATCGTAAATTGCACCACGTTCTAAGATTAGCATCAATATTAGTGAAATTATCGACAATTTGATTTGAAATTTTATGAGTCAAAAATTTCATAGCGCACAATCATAACACAAACTAAGCTGTAAAAAGATTAAATAATTTGATATTGGCTTGTAGAGCCGGAAAATCGATTTGAATAAAATTCATATTTTGGGAATTCTAATTAGCTATGAGCTCGAGGTCTTTAGAGCATAACACAAAATAAGCTTTACAAATGGTACGATATTTTAATATTAAGCAGAGGGCTTGCAGATCCAGGATAAGTGATTTGAATTAAACTTTTATTTTAAGGATTCTGATTAGCTGAGAGCATAACCTAAAAAAATCATAACCTAAAAGGCATAACCTAAAAAATCACAAACTTTCTAGTATATTTTTACGCAGGTAATTCAATTTGTTTTTTGATAAACCGTAACTACAAACCATATAATTTGTTCTTTGTGGGAAAAATAAATGTCGGAAAACCTAAACAAAACTACTATACTATCAATAAAAACAGTAGTAAGGGCGCTAATGCTCAATATTCTACGTATCGGCGAATATTTGAATTCGGTGCAACATAATGAACACTAATAATAAAATTTAATGAAAATGCATCTTTGATTCACTGGGCCTCGCAATCACCCCGACATTGGCCTTCGAACGATTATACCCTTCCCACATACTCACGGATCATTACACAAAATGCCCGTACCTCAGGTTGCAGTAAATGTACAAAACAACAAGATTTACGCCAATTTTAAAGGATATAAGGCCGGAATTACTCTCTTCGGCAATCTACATCTTTTGTTTAATATTGCGTCCCAAGAACTGGTCTCAATTCACTACCGTCATCACCATTGAAATAAGATCAAACGATGAATTTGTCTTTAGCAATCACTGGTAATTGCACATCGATCTGGGTAGTTTGTGTTGCCATTCCATCAGATTCGATCAGAAATATTTTATTTTTCGCCTGGCTAGTAATTCGCCGGTCCGAGTTTGATCCTGGCATATCAGATTTAATTATTACATCCATGGCGATGGACGATAGTATCCCGCGAGCAAAATAGAACCGGAGACTGAAACAGTAAAGCAAGTGCGATCCTTATTGCCTTACCGCGCGTGAAAGCTGAAACTTATTATAAGAAGACGTAGCTGGAAAAAAGTATTCTACCTAATTAGTTGTATGATTTTCAAAAAAATATACTGGTTTCGTGGTTCACCATTTACGAATCACTGTCTTAATTCATCACACATCAGAGATGTTATGTTCAATCAAACTGAGAATGATAAATTAATTTTTGTCTAAGTTCACAATAAATTAGAAATACACACACACACATACACATATACAAACAAAATTACATAAATTATTTATTAATTTATTATAATTAAAAACTATTTTGTATATAATTAATAATTTGGTTATTATTATGTTTTAATGCGGTTTAATGTACAAAATAAATTGTTCGTATGTCTCATGACATTGATGAAGGACTAATTTATGTTAAGCAAAAATAAAATAAAAATGTTTGCTACAAGAACATAATAAGCATAATAAAACATATTTTGTTATGGTTATATGCCTTATGTTGTATACGGTTCGAAGAAATACTGAAGAATTTTTTAAGTGGTATTTTGTATAAATTACAGCAGAACAGTCGTGTCAAAGAAAAAAGTAACTCTATAAGATGATACTCGTACTACAGAGAAGGATGGTTTGATGAATATTAATGGGGATTTAATTATACGCAATGTACCTTAATCATCTTCGAGACGTTTTGTATGATAAGTGTGTCATAAATAGCCAGAAAACACAAAACCGATACACATCTGTGACACTGAAATTTAGAATACGAGAGGTACGCCAATTGTGAATTTTTTTGGCAATCTGGTCGATCGAATTGTACACTACATAGCTAGTTACTTACAATCGCAAACAGTGCGGAAACATCTTAAAAAGTTTAAGCGAAAAATATTGGTAAAATCGTGGCCCAAAGTTTTTTATGGTCTTTTGTAATTTTAGAAACCAAGATTAATGGTTTTATCTGTAAGAAAAATTATCACTATGGCATCTGCACGCTGTGATGAGGCAATGGACACGTCAAAGTGTTGAGTTTAGAAATGGGTAGAGATTGATTTAAATCTATCGAGCTGGAAATAAATGCTGCAGTTGGAGGCGACGAAATACAATTAAGATAATTAAGTTCTAGGTAGTTCACTTTTCATCTATATTGCTGCCTTAAAAAAATTCGGAAAAATATTTGATTTCCACTCTACCACTGATTAAATAGTATGATGGACACATGAAGAACAAAGCGTCGCTCGGTCAATTTGGTTGATTTAGAGGTTTTTTGTGGAATCGTACCAATTTATGATAAAAGTTCAAGTACGAAGTTTCATTTAATCGGAAAATCCGTGTAGACGGTAAAGAGAACACAGACAGACAGACGCCACCGCGAAACCCTCTTTTACCCACAATTTACTCATTTTTACAAAAAGGGTTGTATTCCAATCGGTTAAATAATGTTGGTTTAAAATGACAATTTTTCAGAGACATGTCCTAAATTTATAATAGATTCCCATTTTCATCATTAATCTGAGTTCTATCCCCTTCGATTAAGAAATAATATAGTTCGATTATAAAGCAAGACGAAAAAGATCGACAAAACCGGAGCAACTTTCAACTAATTTGCCAAACATTGCGCAGTCGTTTCCTGACACTTGAATGTATGATTTCTCAAATTTTATATAATAATCGTTCAAGCCGATGTTTTTTAGGGGCATGGATCCTATTTAGAACTCGTGAACAAATTTTCTCGTATTAAGAACTCACCACAATCAATTCTTAACACTCGAAAAGTCTTCTCATCCAATTTGATAAAAATCACTTCTTCTGAATTCTAAAACCAAATTCGAAGCCATGTAGTGCAACATGGTATACATGGTGCAACATAGTGCAATCGAGACATGGTGCAATTGAAGTTGAAAAAAATTTAAGAAAAGACTCCACCCATCTCAATTGACTCGCGTTACTCGAAAATTCTTTCTCACCAATTTTTATAAAAATCGTTCACGCTGAAGAAAAATTATAGAAAGGGAACGGGTTCCATCGTAGGACCCGCAAACTGTTTTATCAAAAATTAGAACCCATTGCAATTGACTTCTAGCAATTGAAAACCAACTTGCATCAATTTTTATCAAAATCGGAGGAACCACAAAGCAAGAAAACTAAAAACAGGAGTATCGTGCAATCCGAAAAATGTATTAAATAGTGGGAATCTAGCCTCCACCGGATGACCACCTAAATAAATTTTGCCAAAATCAAGACCTATAGCAGTCGATTTCTGGCACTCAAAAAAACTCTGTAAATTTTTAAGAAAGTAGTGCGAGTCGAAAAAATATTAATTAAAGATAACCCGTGCCCCGCACAAAACGTTAAATAGATAGCGAATGCTAAAAATCAAGAATAATGACTTATGACAACTAACATTTTCAAAAAGACGCTATTAGTGCAACCATGCAAGGTCAACGTAACGTAATCAACACAAAAATCTGCAACATAATGGAACTAACACAAAATATTTAATTAAAGAAAAACACAAGACCCAACAAAATTGCGCCACAGGGTGCAACATGGTGCCACATCTAGCAAACATCCCATTACATGACATCCACTGGAATAGTACACAACATAATTCGACAAGGTGCAACATCAACCAACATAGTGCAACATCACGCAACATGGTCAATATCTCACAACAGTGCAACATAACCCAACATTGTGCAACATCACGCAACATGTCGCAAAGTGACATCTCATCTGGAGAACTCCTTAATGCCTAATAGAATGTTAAAAGTAGACCGCAAGCCAGATGACGCAACAAAAAGTGGATCTCTCAACATGATGTAATATCAAGAAAAAATCACGCAACATATATCCCACAACATGGTGCAAAATCATACAACAAGGTGCAACCTATTCGGACTAGTCCTAAATATATTATCCAGAAATCAGAGCTCCTTGTACTAGATTCCTGGCACTAGAAATAAAATTTACAACAATACCGGTCTACATCAGTTTTTCAAAATTTAAAAAAAAAAAATTTTGTAGCTTCTCTACAGCCCAGACGAATCGTTTGAACAGAGTGAAATTTCATACTTAAGCTATTCCACAAATTGGGAGATAGCAGTGGTTTTTGGCCAAAATCGATCTACCGGAAATAGCAGGTTCTATACGGGAGCTTTATCTTTTTTTGCAAATATTTTGAAAAGTGTATCATTTAGGAAAAAATCGGCCATGAACTGAAAGACTCTAAATTTAATTTGCAATAATATCGAACCAGATCAGTTTCTTAAAATTTAACCGAACATGACGATTTAATAAAAAAAAATCAAGAGACAGGTGTACAGCCCAGACGGATTGATTAAGCAGGATGAAGCTTCATATTGAAACTTTCTCCATAAATTGGGAGATACATGCGAAATGTGATGGAACAGTGAAGTTTAAGTTTTCAACAAGGATTGATCTCGGAAAAAAAAATTAAAATTGACATAAGAACTTACAAAATAAACCAAAAACCGCATAAAAGAAAAAAAAGCTGTTAATAAAATGTCGCATGATGGCTCCGTCGAAGCCCCCTTAATTACTTTTTCTGTCACTAGAATAGCGGGTCTCATCGATTAACAATTTTTTCATAATCATTCAAAACGAGAAAAAAATTAAAAATTGCACCAAGGCATTACTAAAAAAATATCGCCAAAATTGTATATTAGATGCAGATATTCCGATGAAATATGATCATAATAGTTCTTGCCTATCAGCTTCGGCTTATTAAAAAAAAAAATTTTTGAATTTTCAAAATGATATACGCGACACTATGGTCGATTCCAGGAATCTCAGAAATGTTAGTCGACGAATTGAGCTGTTCAAAAAGCATTAAAAACCCGATTTGGGTTGTTCTAAATTACTCAATTAGACTATTTTTAGATTACATATGCTCACACTCGTAACATCTCTTACATTCCTGGAATCGACCATAATGTAGCAAGTATTTTTTATCTTAAAACTTGTGTAAAGCCACCAAATTGTCACCTCTTTATTTTAAAATTATAAATTATAAATTAAAAACAATTTCTCAAATAAACATATTCTTTTCGAAAAATAATTAGTTTATCAAACATAGGGCCACTAATAATTTAAACTGATAATAAGCAAGCTTCACACTAAAAACGGTGTGAAAATCTTTAATTTTTTCAATATTTTTCTAAAAGTTTATTATTAACGTAATATTTCTTGCATATTTTCAAAATTGGAAAATTTACTGTATGTAGGACCATGTAACATCTCACTATATAGTTACTTAGCATGCTGATGTTTACAGAAGATTCCTGGAAACATTCAGAAAACTGTACGTTCGATTTATAGTACTCCAAGGCAAATTTGGCTGTCCTAAATAAACTAAACCTCCTATAGGATCTAGTAGCACCTCAATATTTACGCGTCACTTAGCATGCTGGTTTATAGGTAACTACCGGAAAATTTAATATTTTTGTCAGAAAATATTTTTATACCGGGTGATTTTTTTAAGCTAAGCTGAAACTTTCGAATATCTCGGAAAATAGGCACTCTTATATATCACTGCTAATAAAACTGCACTGCTAAAATTACATAGTACCCCTCCTCACCCACAAGGTAACTTTGAAGTTTTAAAATAGGAACCCCTATTTTTTATTGCAGATTCGGATTATACGGGTTAAAGTACGTAGGATTTCTTTGAAACATTTTTTTCGATTCATGATAGATGGCACTGTTAAATTAAATATTTATTAAATTTTTCTTGATTTCTCTTACTGAGTACCTATGCATACGATTCAATAATTTTGTGGGATACCACGTTGATTGATTCTGTTTTATCCGCAAGACAAAAAACACAAGTTTACTAAGTACACTACTTTGCTACGAGATCTTTCCTCTTTTACACTCAAACCAAAAGGTGGATATTATTCTTCCGTGCTTTCTCCTACTCTTCGTTGGTCGTCTTCATCGGATTCGTGTCCGGCTGAGTCGAATATACTACTAGGTTGCCTCCATGGCTTCATAAATTCCGCACAACTCGTTGTTGTTATGGTTTCTTCGTGGTTGCCCACCTTTTCAACTTTGTATCTTTCATTAGGACAAACTTTTGTAATCTTATATGGAACAATAAAACTTCGGGCTTAGCTTTAGCAGTGGTCCAAATTGCGTCGGTTTGATAGCAACCATATCACCCAGGTATTCCATTGCTTTTTTCCGCTACTTGTTGAATGATTTTCGATTCTCTTCTTCGATTTTGGAAATTTCGCGTCTTGCTTGAGTACGGCTCGTCTCTCGGTAGTTCATAAACTGTTGTAACATCTCATCGTTAATTATATCTGCTATGGCGACATCTTCTGGATTACGCATTTTAACGCTAAACATGACTTCTAAGGGTGATCGCCAGATACTTCTTTGCCAAGTACAATTAAAAAATCGTTGAACGTTGCAATCATGTTGATACCACTTTTCTGGCTGCTCAATTGAAAGTTTGATTAACACCGATTTTACTTTTGAATGGATACGCTCAATCGGTCCGTTCCCTCTAGACACGCCTGTCGTTATCAGAGTGTAGGTAATGTGATTCTCGTGACAATATTCACTTCTTCAACCACTTCTGTACTTGTTGACTTGGTAGGGTATAGCCATACATACTTTGAGAATCCATCTATAATAGAAAAAATATACTTGTAGTTTTTGGCTGTACTAGCCAATGGACCTACGTTGTCGAGGTGGTA
The DNA here is from genome assembly GCA_932526605.1 of Nephrotoma flavescens. Classification (NCBI taxonomy): domain Eukaryota; kingdom Metazoa; phylum Arthropoda; class Insecta; order Diptera; family Tipulidae; genus Nephrotoma; species Nephrotoma flavescens. The sequence goes on along the minus strand of OW052221.1, from coordinate 281,778,215 downwards.
AAATTGCAAATGGCACTTATCTTTTGGCAGGGGGTATAAATATCCCTCCTGCCTTCCTCCTGCCTTACACTCAGAAAAAAAATATGGTAAATACATGATTGCATTTACCATAATATCATCATTGTATGTTAAATACAATTATTTAAATGATTAATTTTATCATACTATGATATTCTTGATCGATCTTCTTGATCTTCTTCATCATAACAATGATGATCACTCAAAAAAAAATTTTTTTTTTCACTGAACATCATTAACACCAAAAGGTCCAATTCTATGTATTTTTGTGATGATTTCATCTTGTAACGTTTTCGGAATACAGATAAGTTGACTTCCCTTTTCATCATCTTTGAACATTAACCCTCGGTTGATTGAATAATTTTTGTACGGATTTTTAATGAGCTGCAACTATTCGTCTCGCTTTGTAGCTCTTCTATTTGTAACTAATACACAACTATAACTCTATCTTCGATAACCAGAGTGACGGGGTATTTACTCAACACGTCGACTTGCTTCATTTTGGTACCACTATACGATGTTCCAAAACATAATCAAACTCCTCTAACACTAACACCCATCCCGCAATACGTGGTGCTATATTCTTTTTTGACATGGTCATCTTAAATGCGGTGCAATCCGTCACAATGGTAAACTTTAACCCCATAAGATAAACTCGTAGCTTTTTTAATGCTGCCACTATTGCAAATAACTCAAGTTCGTATGAGCTGTATCTTTCTTCAGCTGATTTGTTTTTTTTGCTAAAATAGTACACAGGATGAAATTTTCCATCGCTTTTGTCTTTCTGTAGCAAGACAGCGCCATAACCGTGTCAAACGGTTCAAACTTTCAAACTTTCTCTCTTTTCTTAAGAGCTCCGTCAGAGGTCCTGTGAGGCCGAAAAAACTTTGAACTGATTTTATATTTGTTGGCACTGGAAATTTTTCCACGGCACGTGTTTATGCTGGTGCCAGGAATTTACACTTTGTCCACATGAATTGTAGCCCATACTCGCTAGCAACTTTGATCACACATTTTACTTTTTCAAAATTCTCTTTAGCGTCTTTTGCCGCTACGATGACATCGCCCATATAAACAATTAAAATTTTATTTTTAATTAACTCCCGAAACACAAAGTTTATAAATCTTTGAAATACGGCAGGGGCAGTACACAATACAAAAAGAACTCGATTGAGTTCTTTTCACCCCTTTTTCATACGTCGAAAGTTTCACCCCTTTTTCATACGTCGTGTTTAGAGTTGTAGGTGAACAGTAAGTTCCTTTATGTATTCTTTGGTCAGCAAAATTTTGATATTCTGCCATACATTTGAATTAAAATTAACTATTATCGTAACCCAGGAACATGCGATTAAATTTGCTTTCAAATAAATGTTTTTTTTTTTGTATATTGTTTTAAAAATATCGCTTCAGTTCAAAAATTATGTCGAAAACAAAAAGACATGTTTGCGTAGAGCTATTAATACAATACAAAATGGAGTATTTAACTATGTACTAGAAACAATTGGAATGGTCCCGGTTTATGGAGAAGCTGGCCGTACTCTTGATAATACTCTACGCTTTGCGTTTTCTTGATATGATTCGGTCACGTGCTTCATTTTACCGGACTGTTAAACAGTTTGCTACTGATGGAAGTTTTCAACCGGAATAAAGGTCAAAAAAGGTAAATCAAGCACCATGTACGAGAGAGGCAGGGGGACTCACATTAATCAAGTACACAAAACTACTTCGGGTTACGCTGAAAGTAGCATTTCCTAGTTATTCAGATATTTTTAAAATAAAATACAAAAAATCATTTATTTGAAAGCAGTAGTTCCGATAGTAGTAGTTTCTTGATAAGTCATTTTTCAGTAATTAAAAATTTAAGAAATACAATCTGTAATATTAATTACGAGTATTTACATTGAAAACGTGTTAATTTTAATTCAAACGTATTGCAGAATCGATAGGGTCTCAGTAAGAGAAAACGAAAAACATACAATATCGTTAGTAAAGCGCCATCTATTATGAATCGAGTTACATCCCACCCCACCTAAATACGGGGAGGGGGGTGCTAATTTTAACACTAATATATGTCCCCCCCGGAAGGATTAAATTTTGATAATGGATATTTTTTCGTTGAGTGCTTATTTTCCGAGATATTTGAAAATTTAAGCTTAAAAAAATCACTTGGTATAACTAATTTAGGTAAAACTCGTTCTATCGAGACATTATACAAACACATCTACACATATTTTGTTGTTGTTACATTTTAGGACAAACTTTACCAACGTAAGACCAAAAATGTACGTGAATTGATTTCGGATACTAATGGCTCCCAAAACCTTTTAATTTATTGATTTAATTTTGTCGTACACAACTAGACTAAACGGGCCCATAACAATGTGTAGGTAGTAATTATTGCACCGGAGAATACTATACCATAAATTGAGCCGAGGCTACATAACATCATTTACACTTTATAAAATTGTTTCGCATACAGAGTAATTATGTAGTTTCGCTTAATGTGAAATCACAGTATCTTATCGATTTGTAAGTCAAAACAATTAATAAATCCATTGACTCACATTGCTGTGTGAAATCTTACAGTTCGTGTAAATCTTGAAAACACTCCTAAATTTTAAGTATACTAACTCTAAGTAGAGGCAATCTTTCAACAGCAAATATAGCATCAACACACACACATTAAGTAAATCACAGAAGACATCACCATATTTCATTTGTAAATCTTCACCCCGTCCAAATAATCATACCCGCACACAAACATACACACTCAGCATGTGTAGTTTTCCCAACCGAGTATAGCAGAAAATCTTTTTAACACAAAACCTCATAATAATTTATTATCCATAAGCAACACGTTTTATTTTATTTTCACCCAAAACAAGAAAAAAATTTGTAATAGAATGGATTAGATTTTCTTCCATTAACATTACACCATTTTTCGGATTATTTACCCAAAATGTCAGTTCATTTTCAGCATCATTACTATTAAATCTACACAGCATTTTGATTTGCACCAAACAAAAATAAAAATATAAAAAGCATAAAACATAAACATAAATAAACAACAAGTACCACAAATAAAAGCGTTTGTAAGTGTGTATACTCTGTACCCAGTCCCACGCACACAAATCATGTCTCGTATTTTGCTTACAACAACAACACAACATACACGACAACAACAACAACACTAATGGTAAAAGAAAATAATCTTAAACATAATTTTCCTCCCACGACTTGAATTAATTATAAGATGAGATACACATTCACCCACCCACCCACATACATATATATATATATATAGTTACCAAGTGGATACTCCTTATAATATATGCTCTCTATGATATCATAAAACATTAATTCAATTTCGTAAATACAAATTATGTGCGCAATCAATTAAAACAAAAATTTAATGAGAAAATTAAGAAAATTCTACTATGAGTTTTCTAAATTAATACCCAATTATTTATTTAAATGAAGCGGCTGAATAAATTATCTTGCTGATAAATCGTATGGCACGTTATCTCTTACACGAATGAACAACAAATAATAGACAAATTAGACGAGTTTTTGGTATATACGAAGCCCGACACACAAATTTCAACTGCCACAGATTGGAAGATTGCGATTTTAAGACAATGAATTAATGATTTGCACGAAGTATATCCGATTAAACACAAACAAATCTTAAGAAATACCAAAATAGAATACAAGTTCATGACCAGTGGCAATTATAAAATCATCTACATGATTTTGCTATTTTTTTTTAAAATAAGGTGATCGCACAGCTACTTGTTGAATCAAATTTGTCCTATATAGCATCAGCATTTTTCTTTCTTGCACAAAATAAACAAAATTACAAAGAAAAAGTGATCTTTAAATTGTTTTCCATTCGTAAGCATTTAACCGTTGGTCAAGATCATTGTATACATAGTCAACCGTGTCGTCGCATCGCCGTCTAAACGTTTTATCGTCACAGCAATTTTTTTATGGAAATGGCAGGAGCCCACTTTCCGCACTCAATATCACAAGGAGTCTATGGTGCAAGTCGCATGGATTCCATCAAAGTGCGCACTGCATTCATGGTAAACTGAATAAGTTTAGACCAGGATAAGAACATCAATACGGTATAGTTGCAGCCAGCCTTATGCGATTTTGATGTTCTTTGAAACGATCGTGCCCGCATTTAGAGTAGCAACAAAAATAGATAGATTATTATCATTGTTCAAGGAATGACAAGTCCCGGCCCTATAAAAACAGAACGTGAACCGGTTTTTACCAGAGAGTTTGCAATCTGGTTGCCACCAATGTTTACACTCTACGATAAGCTTAGAATTAACCAAGGGGTTGCTCAAACTATTAAGCATCTCTTTGCAGTTAATGCATAAGACGCTGTTGAGGTTTTCAACTTTACAACTTAGCACTTCGGAAAAACAATTCTCTAGATAATAAACTTTCAGAATTTAAAAAAATATTATTATTGGAGATTTCAGAAATTTTTAATCAAAATTATAGATCACGATCTAAACCAAGTTGACGCGATCGTAATTATTCGCGATCAAATTCTAGAAATAATTATTCTCGTAAAAACTCTCCAAATTCTTGAAATTCTTACAATCCATTTTATGGTGAACCTTCGGCTGAGAATAATTTTATTTGTTTTTATCATCATCATTCGGCACAAAGGCATTAAAATGTAAGCCAAATTGTAAATTTGTATTATGTAGCTCCGATAATAATGTTCCAAAAAATGAAATAGTCATTCACAATTGGAGGTCTGTAATTAAGATTCTATATAAAACTAACCGCCTTTTAATTTACAAAATTTTTCTTAGGACTCATTTTTTAATTGATACAGGTGCAGATGTCTCAGTATTGCCAGCCCGTTTTGTTTGGAATCCAAGGGTCGACCTATCATTCAGATTGTTTGCAGTGAACGGGTCTTCGATAAATGCGTACGGGACTAAACTTTTGAGACTTGACATCGGAGTGCGCCTCGAATTCTCCTCTGAATTCATAGTTGCTGACGTGTCGATGCCTATCTGCCACTTTCTATACTCATATGGTACCCCTTCCTCCTACGATGATACTATGATGAGTTTCTAGGATCGACAAGTCAACAATGAACCCAGGAGAAACATTAATATTGACAACACTAGACATACTGTGACGCACAAAATTGAAACGTCCGGTCCACCGGTTGCATGCGAACCACGACGACTAGCACCGGACAAACTCATCATCGCGAGGACAGAATTCGAAAACATTATGAAACTCGGGATTTGCCAACCTAGGAGCAGTCCTTGGCCCAGCCCGCTACATTTTGTACCCAAAAAGAATGGAACTTGGAGACCATGTGGAGACTATCGTGCACTAAATACATCCTACATATTCAAGATCTTACACAACGACTCGAGGGCTGCACTATATTAACAACGATAGACCATGTCCAGGCTTACCACCAAATTCCTATTGAACCGACCTTCATTCCAAAAACACCAATTTCGACACCTTTTTTACTATTTGAATTTTGTAGAATGACTTTCAGCCTTAGGAATGCAGCACAGTCTTTCCAACGGCTTATATGCATTCATAGCACTATGCGGACTTGGCTTTTCTATTGTATATTTGGTCGACGTGCTCATTGCCTCTCGAAATTATGACGAACATCTCGAACATATTAAAAGTATGTGTACTAAATTAAAAGAACATTTACAGATAAATGTTGACAAATGCGTTTTCGTAAAAACCGAAATAATCTTTTTAGGTCATTTGGAAACTGGACAAGATAGATTACCGTCGCATGAATGGGTTCAAGTCATCAAAAATTTCGAACGACCACAGACTGTAAAACAACTGAAACGCTTTTTAGGCTTAATCAACTTTTATCGACGCTTCATTCCGGGTGCTGCTGCTGACCAGGAATTGTTGAACGATTACCTAAAAAGTTATTCTAAGAACAGATTAGTTCCAATACAAAGGTCAACGGTGGCTATCGAAGCATTCGATAATTGTAAAAATAAACTTACGGACGCTACTTTACTTATTCATCCATCATCATTAGAACCTATGGCCATCATGGTTGACGCTTTCGATACGGCGATCGGAGCTGTGGTTTGGCAGTTTATATCAGACACCTGGCAACCACTCGGTTTATTTTCAGTACGTCTCAGTGATACGCAAAAACGATACAGTGCTTATGATCGTGAACTTCTCGCGGCTTATTCAGGAATTAAACATTTTCGATATCTTCTCGAACGTCATTTATTCACGCTTTATCAGATTCTCTTTCACGCATTAATCAAATTCTATTCCCGAAAGTGTCGATTATGCTATCATCACAGATACTCAGACCAATGACGAGGAACTTCAAGAAATGTTAAGGAGTAACAAGAAGAGAGAGAACAAATTTGAGAAATTTCCTGTTACTTTCAATTCAAAAAAATTAATTTATTGCGATATATAAGCCAATCATTTCCCTTAATTTCCAAAAACAAGTTTTCTAGGCTTTTCATAACCTTTCATATTATAGCGTCAAAGTTTCCATTAAACTTTTGACTCAGAATATCACCCGGTCATCGATTAAAAAAGACGTTAAGAAAATTGCTCAAAGTTGTGTAGATTGCCAAAAGGTTAAAATCTCTCGACATACAAAATCTCCACTTGGTAAGTATAAATTAACTTCTCAACGCTTTTCAATGCAATGCTTTTCAATTTTCGCTTTACATTGATTGATAGATACACTCGCTGGCCCGAGGCGGTTCCAGTTCCGGATTTAACTGCTGCAACCGTTGCTTTCGTTGTTTAATCTCATTGGATAGCTCGCTTTGGTGAGCCGAGTTCATTGTCACAAATTTTTCGCGAACTGGCTAACTTACTTGGAACGCAGGAGAACAATATTGGGCTAGTGTTCTTCATGCAATTTTACCTGGAATACGAACAGTGACGGACTAAAAGCTACTCCAGCTGAACTGGTTTACAGATGTACAACTCGAGTTCCTGGAACATTCTTAGATACTACAAACGACCGAATTTTACAATCAGATTTTATTACGAATTTGAGACGACATTTTCATGAAATTCGACCTGTACCGGCTTCTCGACATACTATACGGACAAAATTTTCATCAGTAAAGATCTGCTGACTTGCTCGCACGTTTTCTTACGAGCTGACGCAGTACGCAAATCACTTCAACCACCATATACTCGACCGTATTTGGTTATCAAACGTACAGACAAATTTTATTCTTTGGATCTGAAAATTTCCATCGGCCGACACAAACCATGTTACTCTGACAATCAATCAGAAATTACGAAAGCACGAACTATACAAACTGGATTACTTTTATCGACTCACCAACCAGAACTCATTATTTTGGCTGACGGACCAAAATTGTTTACCGAGGAACCGAAGGTTTGCAAAAAAGTTCGCTTTGATCTTTCACCAGTGGCACTATTCTGGTAATTCCCCGGGAATAGGGAATTGGGGAAAGATTTTATATGTAATTTCAGTTCAAATATTTTTTTTCCGGCCTACTAAGAAGAAAAGTATGATGCAAATATTTATAAATTGGGAATAATTTTTCCATATCTCAATTGGCAAGGAAAATTATTCCCAATTTTATTTTGTTTTCAAAAAAATTACCTCTAGATTTTTACTTCAGTATGCCAGAAAAAAAATTTAAAATAGATATTACATATAAAATCTTTCCCCAATTCCCTATTCCCAGGGAATTACCAGACTAGTGCCACAGGTACTAAAACAATTACAAGATCGGGTCGTTTATCCGGATTCCTACCAGATTCTTAAATTTTCGATAGATCTTCGATCTCTCTGAGAAGGGAGTATTGTGGCGTTTTCACACCTTGTTTCGTAATTCACCTTATAAATTTATTTTAAATTGACTAGCACCAAAATGGTTAGTTGGGTATTAACCAACACTAAAAAATATTGTAGTTTGTTTTTGTTATTTAAGCTAGCTTTGAAAAATAAAAAGTTAGTTGAGTTTTGTTTTTCTTTAGGAAAATACAAGTTTTACAAAATATATAAAATTTCTTTAAAAGACAATATAAGAATATTAAATCATTAAAAATATATACATATGTATTAAATGTTAATATGTAATTTATGTTTGTAAATTAAAGTTAAATTTTTTATAAACTTAAGTGACTGAGTTTCGTCACTTCTTGTAAAAAGCTTGGTGGGCTTATTAACTACCAACAATGCAAAATAAACAAGAAAGGAACATGCAAGATAAGTTGGCTTATAATAAATAATATCAATAATTTAGTTCGAAAAATATTCTTAATAAACACATTTTATTAAACACTTGCTTTTTATTTCGCGAAATAAAAAACCAGTGTTTAATAAAATGTATTTATTAAGTGCAAAAGCGTTGCCACATACACATCTAATTACAGACGATTCGTGCGTAAATTTATTTTGCCTTGCCACATACTAGAAAAAAAATATAGACGAAAATATTACAACAACAATTCTTTATATGTATTTTGTTTTGAGCTGAATGTTTATACCGCCATTTCTATTCAAAGTGTCAAAAAGTGAAAAATTTTAATCATACGTTTAATCATGGTGCCACCATATTCATGATGAGCTTTTAATAAAAATATTAAATTAATGAAAAATAAATTTTTCTTTGAAATTTTTGACATTTGGTTTGGAGTAAAGGCGATGCCACATACACATTTCTACGGACGACATCTAAAAACAGATTTCGCATTTACGAATTAATTAGAGCATATGTTTGACTCAAATCAATGAGATAACATGTAAAATATCTCAAGTTAGTAGCTAAAATAATAAATTTGGAATTATTTAATAATTTTAATTGAAAAATTATCAATTTTCTATTTAGCCGTTCCTAGAAACGATTTTTTCTCTGAATGGTATAATTTTACACGTGAACGAACGCACAAAAATCTAAAACGATTTCCGAACTCATCAAAAAAATTTAAACGATTTTTTTCTCTGTTGTCTATGAACTTCAACAAATGTCAAAAAATTCCAAAACAAAATTTATATTTTTCATTAATTTAATATTTTTATAAGGCTCATCATGAATATGGTATGGTAAACTTATTTAATTATAAAATGAATTAGCTGCTTATGTATTATGAAAATTTTATAAAGAATTGTTGTTGTAAAAATCGTCTGTATTTTTTTGGCATGTGGCGAGGCAAAATAAATTTACGCACGAATCGTCTGTTATTAGATGTGTATGTGGCAACGCTTTAATCAAAGAAAAACACAACAGAGAAAAAAATCGTTTAAAATTTTTTGATGAGTTCGGAAATCGTTTTTAGATTTTTGTGCGTTCGTTCCCGTGTAAAATTATACCATTCAGAGCAAAAATCGTTTCTAGAAACGGCTAAATACAAAATTGATTATTTTTCAATTAAAATTATTAAATAATTGCAAATTTATTATTTTAACTACTAATTTGAGATATTTTACATATTATCTCATTAATTTGACTCAAAAATATGCTCTAATTAATTCGTAAATACCAAATCTGTTCTTAGAAGTCATCCGTAGAAATGTGTATGTGGCATCGGTTTAAGTGTGTTTCGCCAAGTGCCTACGGCAAATAGCGTAAAAAGTATCGAATAATATTGTTTTTTAGATCGTCGTGAATACTGGATTTGAATTTTATTTTGCAGTGCCAACTCAGCTCTGTATATAAAATGGCCAAGTTTCTATGCGCGTATCTAGACAAACTTTATGTTGGGAATTCTTCTTTCGATGACCTTCTTAGGTCGTGGATTCCCGGTAGCAGTTTATAGTCTTAGCGATCAAATTCTCGGGGTAGTGATTTATTCGAGGAGTGCCAGAGATGATCTTCCTCCTTGTACTCACGGGTGAACCTTTCATCGCTAAATTCGAAAACATTCCGGTCCTCGCATCTATACCATGTGAAAAGAAATTGCATTCATGCACTCGTAAGGTATTCCGGTACAGCGATGGCCGCTTCACCCAGGAGTGCAAGGAGAACCTACCGGGAGCGTTTGGTCGCTAAGGCTTTAAACTGCTACCGAGAAGCCATGCACTAGATATCGCGGCATCACTTATTGACCATTGTTCTACATTCACATCAAGAAGTTCATCAAGTGTAGAATTCCCAACATAAGGTTGTTTAGAAACCCGCAAAGAAACTTGGCCACTGCATATACACTAATCAAGGAAACGGTTTTGTGGTTTATAAAATTAATTGTCTTGATTGTAATCTTTATTACATATATCAGACAAACGGGTAGACGTCTGGAACAACGAATACCTGATTATAAGAATGACTGGCGTCTATGACGAAGCAACAGATCGGGTACGGCTTTATCTACGCATTCGACTTCAAATTAATTTTGACAACCCTTGCATTTTGAACATCGAGAAAGGAGCTATCGGAGGTTTTGCATAGCAGTACTTAAAATACCAAACGTCAAATGGTCAAAAAAGGCAAAATGGTCAACGAACGACTTACGACGCACGCGCGTCTTTTTATGGCGCGGAATTGTGGTACATTTTTTTTGGTAATTTTCTTTTACTTCTGTCTCCTACTTAACCTCTTACACATATTTTTCTAATAGATGTGCGATTTTTAGTAGACGTGCGAAACGTTGTGCGTTTGAGCACCGAATACGTCGGCCTTACAAATAATACCTGGGGCCATATTCTTGAAATCGGTGGAAATTTCCCCAACCGAAATACAATTTGCTTTGAAATTCTCTATATTATTCGAATTTTTCGCCACTACTTAATCATATTTTTAAATTTCTTTAATTTTTTTAAATTAAATTAATTTTTCCTCCTACTAAGGGACAAAAAATGACTGGGCAAATCGATTCGAAATTATTCGCTTAGTAGGGAGACAAATATTAGTAAACTTGAAAAAACGATGAAGTAGCCGATTGGAGAACTTTCCGCCAATTTCAAGAAGTCGAATCGAAAATGGTGAAAGGTGGTATTTTTTATCATTTTCGACAGACAAACGAAATTTATGTAAGGTAACTCTTTTTCGAAATTGAAATGACAGTTCAATGTCAAAAATTATTTTTGGTTTGTCAAAATCATTGTTAAAAAAATTCAATCTGTCTTTAGAATTAAATTTATAAATTAATTTCAAATAAAATGATTAATATTGGTGGATTAAGTTTAAACTGAATCAAATGCTGAAAGAGACTCGCGCATAAATGTTTACGTCGAGCTTTATTTTTTTAATGTTTAATCGCTATAATGTGCTGGATATGACTGATGAAAAGTAAGACACGCTCAATATGTAACTACAATATAACCCACCAAATTTATTAATTACATATAAATAATGTTTTATTTAAGATTTATGGAATCTTTCAGGGTTTTTTTTTTATTTGCTCGACCAAATAAACCCCGAATGAATTTGGGATTAAGAAAAACTAAAATTTCTTTAAAAACCAAAACCAACTTTGTATGCCACTGCATCTTACCAGATGTTACTTTAGATTCATAGGAGACATAATTTTCCATTCCATTAACAAATCGGTTCTTTCAAATGCCATATAAGAAATTCCTGGAGTGTTGGAAAGTACGATATGTCATCAATTCGTGAAATTTCCGGATGAACGAGCAAAATCTCCTTGTAAGGAATGGTTCTTCGAAAAAACAGGTCATCCCGGTATTATTGGGTGCATTAATTGTTTTGTAGTTATAATTTTTTTTTTGCTTGATGGATTATAAAAATAAAAATTGTAGGCTATGTCACTTTAAATTAAAAACACAAAATAATTTATTTTACTTTATAAATGATATAAGGGGTGGGTACGATTTGCCAAATCCAAATCTCCAAAAACGAAATTCCAAAATCAAAATTCCAAAAAACAAAATTCCAGAAAAAAAAATTAAAATAAAAACAATTCCTAAAAATAAAATTCCAAAAAAATAAAATCCCTATACAAAATGCCAAATTTCAAAATGCCAATATACAAAATTCCAAAAAAATTCCATTTTATGGCTATGGAAATATGAAAGACGCGCGCCTTTCATATTTCCATGGCCATAAAATGGAATTTTTATTTAGTTCATAATTAGGAAATGCTCAATTAAGGTTCATTCAACGGTGTCTTGTAATTGCTGCTAAAAGCGTTACAGTACTTATTTATTAATGACCGTACTATACACGTTTTTAGTATATTGGTATGTTTGTTGGGGAAGGGTTCGGTATTCTAGAAAATACGCACCCCTGTTTTTTAGAATCAAAGCAAACGTTGATCAATTTGATACACAATGGAAATCATGTTTGGGTATTCATTTTTCAGAACAATTAAATTAAATTTAATTAATTAAATAATATTAATTGAAATAAATCAATTATAGAATTTTTGCGAAATGCTGCAAATATTTTTAAACTAGTGAAATAATGGAATCTTGTATATGGAATTTTTTTTCTAAAATAAATAAATTTTGGAATTTTGTCAATTGGAATTTTGAATTTTGATTTCTATATTATGGTATTTTGTATAATGGAATTTTATATTTTTGTTAATTGAGAATTTGGGAATATACGCCATTTGGAATTTTTTATTTTGGATAACCGACCCGTTCGCATGATATAAATGTTTTATTGAAGAAATTTTATGTCTATATTAATTTTTATTTAAAGTTTTTTCAAAAGTTTTTTCATAGACAAAATGTTATTAACAGTGACATTCATTGGTTCATCTACTTATAATATATCTACCACAAAAAGTAGAAAATTAACTCCCCCCCCCCTATTTTTAACCCCCAGGGTCATTGTGTAAAAATACACACAACCCTTACAAACATAAATGAGAACCCCTAGAACTTGTGTAGGTTCTCATTTTTGTATTTTTACACAATGACCCTGTGGGTTAAAAATGGAGGGGGGGGGGGGGGGGGGGTTACGAGGTGGGTGGGGGGTTAGATTACGTTTTTATTTTTTGATGACTTGAATAGTCGTAAACATTGTGAATGTCATTGTTAATAATATTTCGTCTATTAAAAGCCGAGAAAAAACTTTAAATAAATGTTTTATTTATAAATTGGTACACAAGATCATTTATCTAATCATTTCCAAATGGTTTAATTTAATTTAAAATTATTATTTTAGATTATCACATAAAATATCATACTTCATCACTCAAGAAAATCAAAGTGATATGATTTTCTTGAGTGATGAAGTATCGAAGTTATCGCTCGTCGAAAGCACCACATTGTAAGCCATTCTGTTTCACAATCGAACAAATTAAGTTGGCAATACTGGCCACCACACAATTGATGCATAAGTTAGCAACACACAACATTTTGGAGACAATTCCCAGGAAGTACTTAAATCTGTTTGACATTACCAATGTAGTTATATAACACATGGGCGAAACAGTCTCGGGCCTAACAAAGAAAACACGTTTCTTTTGTTCAATTTTGTTTGTTCAGTTGGTAATAACCTTCAAAAGATAGCTGTTAAAATTTCATTATATTCTATTCATTAGTTTGTGAGTTATTGTGCTAAGAGTGACGCTACTTTTGTTAGTTTCAAATGGATCAAACACAATTTCGTTTCAAGTCAATCAAAACAATGGCAAAATTACATGACACTACAGACACTACAGGCAATTCGAATTGCTCCCACATACACCGTATTTGCCAGATTTCGCGCACAGCGACTACTGGGTGTTCGTAGAATTTTGCTCGAATGAAGAGGTTATCGCATTTTGAGGCAAAAGATAAATCGTTCTACAAAAATGGTATTGAACTGTTAAAGCGGCGCTGGAATGATTGTGTTGCTCTTGATGGAAATTACGTTGAATAATAAAGCCAATTTTGAACAAAAAAAAACGTGTTTTCTTTGTTGGGCCCGGGACTTTTCACCCCATGTGTTATAGAAGTCGCTTTTTGAAGTTTGTGTTTGCGATGGGAATTCGAAGAAAATTTTGAATTTTGAATCGAAAATTTTGTTTCACAAGTGATCATCATTGTTATGATGAAGAAGATGAAGCAGGATGATCAAGAATATCATATTATGATTTAACACACAATGATGATATAGATAAATCCTATAAACTAAGTTTGATAGTATTTCTAATCATTGTATGATAGAGAATATCACAATAATTTAGTATTATCATAATAAGGTAAATGCAATCATTTATCATATTTTTTTCTGAGTGAAGGAAAAGGAAGAAAACTAAGAAAAATTCTTTGTTATTCAATGGTCTTTCAATCCTAGTTTAGCAAGCTCATATACAACACCGTTTCATAGGACAGGTAAGCATCCTGTATGTTATTGAAGGGAGAAACAGACATAAGTAGTTAAAAAGTTTAAGGACTGACTTATTGGGCAAAAACTCTTAAAGGCAGTGTAATCTGACCTGCATAACTTTAGGTATAAAAACGACTCCACCTTTTCTTTAAGAGCGAGGAAGAAATGAAAGGCCACTCAAGCTTGGAAGAAAGGAAGCACATGTTCTTTAATTATAGGATGGCCATGCTGTGCAGCATATCGCACGTAATTATCCATTGCGAAAGAGACCACTTAACCGTGTGATTAGTAAAGTACTAGCTTGTTCAGTTTCAGCAGGATCGTTACCAATGATGTTGCAACCAGAAAAATGAACACTGAGAAGCAGTTCACTTCAATTTTCCGTTACGTAATCGAAGAGCTTGAAGTTCAATTGACCTTTGGCGTACTATAGACTTTCTGCGCAATAAGAAAACTATCCAAATCGGCTCAAAGATTTGTTTTCTAGCCACATTCTTCTGTTTCCTAGTAGTTTCCTGAATCTTTTAAGCTGGAAGCACCAGGAAGGGCTGTTCTGTGCTGTTTGGTTGGTAATCCGTGGACAAATATTTTTAAAACCAGTCGACATTGTTATGTTCACAGCGAATTCAATATCCTCTTATATTCCATCCAAGAGAATCAATATCCTCTTATGATCGTATTCGATAGTTGAGAAATGAGATATGAGTGCTGAACTCACAAATGAGAGTGGAACAGAGATTATTTGATAAAATAATGTATGCTCTAGATCTCAAGATATTATTCTAATCTAATTATTACTAACATATAATATTCAAGCCAGGACAAGGTATGGTTCCTGAATTAAAAAGAAATCTGTTTGCTTAAAGCAGTTGGTCGTATGGTGATTTAATCGTGCCTAGGCTAAATCATTTTTAACCGATAATGATAAAATTTAACTTATTGGATGGAAAAGAGATTTTAAAATGATTTTAGAAATATTTTCTGAATTACGATAAACTATAGGAAGGAACTAGGTCATTTCATTGATTAGCACATCAATTATGCTTTGCACTTGACGTGTTCATGAAAATGGGTTGGGTAGTAAAAACCATCGAAATTAAAAACTCTACATTTTCGATCTGCCACACTCTTCGTAATTTCCCACGACATCATGTTTACTAGTTGTTATAAGATTTCTGATTTTGAAATCGTGCAATCCCAAATTATGTAAAAGGCCGGAAAACATAATCGATCATAACGATGAATGAACACACAAAGGTATGAAAGAAAATTATTATTAAAGGTGGGGAAAATAGGGATTTTATGTGTGCCTACCACGATTGAACACATGCCAAAAAGAAACGAAGTGAGCACACATAAAAGCATACAAGGTGTCCCCGATTGGGATGCTAATCCGTTAAAGGGTGATACCTTGGTTCATTTCATGAAAAAAAAAATCGTATAGTGGGAGGGGGGGGGGGGGGGGGGGTTGAGATACAGGGTGTTTAAAAGATTTGTTTCGGGAAAAAAGTACAAGCGAAAATTAAACTGTAACTTACAAAATATTTATCAGACGGCAACCAACAAAGCCTCATTTGACGGGCAATTAAATACGCTATATTTAAAATCTTATTGGCTATCTTGCATCTATATCCTTTTAAGAGCTATGACGTTTTAAAGTTAAAAAAATAAAAAAAAATGATTTTTTTTTCATAAAATTGAGTTTTTCTCAAAAAAATCCCGTAATAAAATTTTTTTTTACCTAATTTTAATCCTCTATGATCTCCTTTTACTTATGAGATGAAGCTACACACAAATTGTAGTGTAAAACAATTTCGTCGCTTATTATTTTACTGATGAAAAAATTTGTTGCAATTTTTACACTACAATTTGTGTGTAGTGTACCCCCACATGTGGAGGGAGATTGTAGAGAAAAACTCAGTTTTATAAACTTTAAAACTTTAAAACGTCGAGGCTTTGCTGATTCCCGTCCGATAAATATTTTGAAAGTTTCAGTTTAATATTCGCTTATACTTTTTTCCCGAACCAAATTTTTTAAACACCCTGTATCTCAAAGAATATCAAAAATTGTCCCCCCTCACCCTACCATACGATTTTTTTCATGAAATGAACCAAGGAATCATCCCTTAACGGATTAGCATCCCAATCGGGGACACCCTGTATATTCTAAAAATAAATCAATAATTATCTGCCAGCACAAGAAAAGTAAATTTATCAACTAAAGCTCGAATAACAATGAGAAAAATTGTATCTGCTTCCAATGCCACAACGGTAGTTTTGAATAATATGATGATTCAGAAAAACTTACGGCATTCGTCAACACCCTTTCAACGATTGGTATATTGGTAAGTACACAATCAATAAATATCGGAAAATTAGCTACCAGTGCCAAAACGGTGAATCTATGAACTAAAATTTTATTGAATATATTGCCTGATCCAAGACCTTTCAAACGATATACTATACGAGTATATGGGAAAAATGTAAAGCAATATCGTGGTATTTTAGGTTATTTTCTATGGCAGGTACCACCCAATACCGCACGGTATAGCTGTACATTTTACCATATAATCCTATGGTATATCGCTTAAATGAAGATCGAACCAGAAAAAAATCTCGATATAAGTTTAGTTCATAAATCCAGCGTTTTGGTACTGTGTGCTAATTTTTCGTTATTCTGGTCGTGTATCGTTGAAATTTTCTTGAATAATGCAGTAATTTTTTTCTGAACACCATAGTACTCAAAACGACCGTTGTAGCGCTGGAAGCGGATACATATTTTATTGTCCCCATATAATCATGTGGTATATCATTTCAAATGTCTTGGAAACAGAAAAAATTTTGTAATTATCGTTTTAGTTCAGAAAACCACCGTTCTGGCGCTGGTAACTAATTATGCAACTATTATATAGTATAATACGCGTGTCGTATATCATTGAAAAAGTCTTGAAGAATGCCGTAGATTATTCTGAAGCAGTAACATATTTATGGTTCCGGGAAAAGGAACAATTTTGTTATTAGCGATTTTGTTTATAAAATCACTAAATTTAGCTAAAGCATAATAGTACACCACATTATCATTGTAGTGCTGATTACAGATACATTTTTTCTCATTCTGATAAACTCATGTGTTTATTAGCGATTTTGAAAATTATTGTTGTGGCTTTAAGATTACATTCGAATCTTCTCACAGTTTAAATGAAAAATATGCCAAATTATTATGTAGAGTAGGATTGTGAAGCCGAACTTTGAAATGCATCACCGAGAAAATAGAGAAACTAAATAAATTACTGGAGTCAAGAGTATTTATGATATACTGATGTACTCGTGCATGCGGCCACGCACACTCGATAAACTTAACCAAGAAATTTTAGCAACCTTCTACGTTAAGTTAATATAAAATATGAATGTACTGAAGGGAAACGGAGCCTGTATTAAACACACAAATATTACAATCACTGAAATAAGTATATAACATACATAATAAATATCTGGTAGTTCCAAGAAGTAAATTATTTGGTTATAGAACGAATAATAAATAGAAGTTAAGACGACCAAAAGCAACAAACAAGTAAAGCCCAAAAAAAAAATATTATTCCTTTCTCCATTTCATTTTCATTCATCCAAAAAATATTTTCCACTACAATTAACTTACCAAAAGCGGTAGCACCAACAACAACAACATACCCAAAAAATAATTAATATTTTCCGAAATTTTCTACTGAATAAATTATTAGATATGTTTATATGCTGCCTAGTATCATGTACTATCATGTACCATATACGTGTCTGTGTGTGTGTAGGAGTTATAATATTTTCAGTTGAAAAATGATGCGATGGGAAATGGATATATGGTTTTGTGGTATAGTTTTGTATATTTTATATGAGTATCACAATAACTTGAAACTATTTATGTTTTACGGCATTCAGAGCAATATATCAAAATCACGTTTAACTATAAACTGAACTACATATAATAATAATATGTACTACCTATATCTACTACCAGACTGTACTATGTATACTACAATTTACTCGTAAACTAACGATCGTATAACAAACAATAAAATTTTTAAGTTATGATGGAGGACGTTTAATAAAAATGAAAAGCGACACACACACACAATAAACAGAACGATTGGGTGAACAACGTACGAGTAACATAAATAAATTACATTGTTTAGCTCGATTTTTTATTAACTTTAATCAAATTTTGTAATACTCGTACGGACATGTATCATGTATAGAAGAATTTTGTTTTGTTTTAAAGTCAGTGGCTTAGAACATTTTATTTGTAGCAATTCGGTGGTGTATGTTTTTGGAAATGTCTCGGTAACGCTTGTGCTTAAACAAATTGTAGATGGCTCTTCTAATCCAAGAAAAATCTCGTTTCGGCGATTTTGTTCACCCCTGTTGGGTTGCCACATCCCTCCCCCCACCACCAAGGAAATTAAGAAAAATATTTATGAGGGAATTTTTAATAAATCTAGTGGGGGGACTGAGTGAAAGTTGAGTCAGCCCCATCACTAAAACTGTTGGAACCTAACCGCAACCTAAAATGAAAGAAGAAAACATCACAAAGAATCATCATCTACCAGAAATTATATTTAATACTTATCTAACTTTTGTCAGTAAAATCCAATTATGTTAAACGCGATTTAGATTTACCTAAAATGTTAAGAAAATAAGTAGAATTAATAATTTTGTAACGTTGTGGAAGAAAAACTACTGGAAGAAAAATTAGACGCAGATTCTAGGGGAATATGGGTGCAAACATCATGTGAAGAAGACCTGCCCAATTTAGAACGTATCTTTAAATTCTTATTGAACTGTTCAGATGCGTTTCAATCGTTGAGACCAGTTACAATTACACGTTCATCAATTCCCAAAATAACAAAGGTTCATGTTTCTACAGAAGCAGATAACTGCCCAATATGTAAAATCGACCATCCATTTCTGGATTGCGACAAGTTGGAAAATTTCACAGTACTCGAGCGCCGGCAAAGGATAAAGTCAAACAATCGTTGCTTCAGTTGTTTACGCGTTAATCACCCAGTATTCCGATGCATGTCAAGATCGAGCTGTCAAATTTTTGGGAAAAGCTTCACAAATTAATTTACCAAGATGATCCAAAACTAACTAAAACAACAGTTGTGGAGAAACCAACATCAAAAATTGTCCATGCTAACACATAACTCAACTGTATATTACGAATACCGTATTCTATTGGATTCAGGCTCAATGTCAAATTTGGTAACAGAGAGGTTTTGTAGCAGGAAAAGGAATTATTACTCTGTGTTCGAAATCTTCATTACTCTCTGTTCGCGAAATTGTGTTCGAAATTACCTAAACGAATTTGTTATATTTTTAGCTGATCTTAACTTCAATGTTTTCCAAGAATTCGATATAACTCTAGGCGTTCAACATGTGTTCAATGTGATGTTAGAGGAAAGAATCAGACAACAAAATAACATCATTGCCATGGAGACAATATTTAGATGGGTACTTGGCGGCCAGCTAGAAGCTGTTTGAAGAGGTCCTAAACACTACGAGGATGATAAACGAGCAAACAGCGTGCGAGAAATTATTCGCCGAAACAACTTGCAGAACCACCGAAGGAAAGGAAGATTTGTCGTGCAGTTACAGTTGAAGCAGATTACGATCGAACTAGGAAAGTTGCTTAATTTGGCAGTCAGTCGGCAAAAATCAATGGAGAGAAAGTTTCAGAAAGACGCGACATTTAAACAATATTTAAACCATGGCATCCTGAGATCGTCGAAATTTCGCGTAGTTTTTGACGCTTCCGCTAAAACCACGACGGATATGTCCTTAAACGAGCTGCCCAAGGTCGGTCCTACTGTTCAACCGACACTATTCACAATCCTACTAGGATTTCGCTGGAATAAAGTAGCTATCCGCGCCGATGTTGAAAAATGTACGGGCAAATTTTAGTCAGGAAGGAAGACCAGAAATCGCAGGTAATAGTTTGGACATCGAGCGAGGCAGCACCGATAAAGTTCTGTAAATTGACAATATTGACGTATGGGAAGGCTAATCTAGTTCAAATTATTTCTGAAGCTGGAATGAAACTTCTAAAGTGGATTTCGCATTCTTATACATCATAACATCAGAAGTCAGAGCATAGAGTACATAGAGTTCATAAAAGACTTAATTCCATGAGGATGTAACGGTAAAAGTAGAATGGAATCCGAAGCTAGACATATTCTCCTATCATACTACTTTCTGAGAGCAGTCAAATTTTTGATCCATTAGGGTGGCCTCGCCAGTAATAATCAAAATCAAAATATTATTTGAGGCGCTTTGTCTGATGTCAATAGATTGAGACGGTGAACTGCCGCATGAAATCAGGTAAAAATGGTTGGCAATTATAGATGCCGCTATTTGAAGATATCCGTGTACGCGAGGGCTTACGCTACGGTTGTGTACATGCGGCACAGAACTAGTCCAGAAGGGTACCACTGCAATTTGCTGGCCGCAAAATCCAAGGTTGCTGCAGTAAAGAAGTTGTCAGTAGCAGGATTGGAACATTGTGCGGCTCATCTTCTAACACGGCTCGTGAAATCAGTCGAAGAAATACTGGAAATGAAAATATCGTCGATTGTTTGCTGGACCGATTCGACCATCGTTCAAGACTGGTTATCTCCTATTCGATGGCAAACGTTTGTAGGGAACAGGGCTTCTCAAATACTGGACATCGTAAAAATGGATACATGGCGTCACGTTCCTACAAAGTTTAACCCAGCTGATTGCGACCCGAGGAATTTTATCATCCGAAATACTAAAGCACGATATATGGTAGAATTCTCTTAACTGGTTACAGTGTGGGCCAGAAGTTTGGCCAGATCAGAAAAGGAATTATGGGATTAAAGAAGAAGAACGTCCTAACTAAAGTTTAACAACATCAGCAAAAAGTCAACATTTGTCATTTTTCACGGACTTAAGTGAAAGATTGTCATCAGAGTCAAGAGTCCTTGGGACTGTCACAATAGTTCAAGATTTCTGCACAACGCGCGTCAGAAATTAGTAAAACTAAAAGGGTCAATAACTGTGGTAGAGAGAGAGAGAGAAGTTTGTTCTTTTCTGTTGCACGAATATCCAGGCGAAGATGTTACAGGAAGAAATTGTCGCGATTATGCAATCAAAATCAATAACGAAATCGTTAAAATAATTAAATCCGTACATCTATGCTGAACGACTAATAAGGGCAAAAGGGAAAACTCAGCATGTAGATGTTGCATACCAAACGAAGCATCCCATTATCCTACCACCATCAAAGTTCACAATGCTACTTATCACGGTCTACCACATGTGATATTGTCACGCAGGTCTCCAGTTAACGTTAACAATGATAAGGCAGAGATTTTGGATAATCAGAGCAAGACAAGAAATACGAAATGCCGTCAGAAGACGTTTGATGAAATGTTTCGAGCGAAACCAATTCCAGTGGCGCAGGAAATGGAAAACCTTGAGTCATGCACGGATGTATATCGATTGCGGGTCGAATTTCATAGGCGCTAACAAATATCTACGGGAAAACTTTTCATTCCTAACAGAAATCACTAGAATTAATAATTTTGTAAAGTTGTGAAAAATCTTTGTTATATTTTTTTTGTGCTTTCTAACACGGGGGTTATTAACGTTGCTGGTCTGGGATTGTCGTGAAAATCGTCCTAGTAAAGTACAAAAACAAAGCATTTTGAGCATTAAGGGCAAGATATTAGCATTAGCAAGATATTAGGTGGTATTTTGGACTACTACCTAAGAGGTAGTAGTCCAAAAATCTAAATGCACGAGTTCGTGACCTCATAAATCGATATGTTATACGGTTAACGTTCGAAATCGTTAATTTTTCCAAATTTTAATTTAACCTCTTGCGCTATCAATTAGTTAGAAACAATTTGTGCCCATCTACTCAAAGAAATTCCAAATGAACTCCTGCTAAACGGCTGGACCGATTTTAATGAAGTTTTAAGTGTGGGTTTCTGGATGGTTAAAATTCACAATTGGACCCGGTAGATGGCACTGCAAGAGGGTTCTAGGTTTTTTGTTTTTTGACGATTTTTTTATTTTACACTATGTAAAATAAGGCCCTCTGGGGCGGAACTCGATCATGCGATTCTTAAATGATTTTTGGAAGAAGTTCTGAAATATCACTACCTAGGACAGGACTCAGTCATTTCTTAACCGATTATGATGGGATCAGGTATCTCGAATGGAAAAGAAACTCTTAAAGGATTTGTTTAAAAAGTTCTGAAATATCGTCACGAAACACGGTAATTTAAACTATGGCGGAACTCGATAATAAGCAAGCGTTTTTCTTGAAGCAAGTGACTCGTGATGCTAACATGTTTCTGGTAAGGCAGGATGCCTTAACATCTATCACCAGTACATGGCCCACTCATGGGATTAGAGGGTTGCGCGGTAGGTCAACTACTTACTCTCACAAAAAAATCACGTTATGAACGCTACACAAAGGTTTCGGATAAATTTATATTATTCTTATCAACAACGACCTCGAAAACTGTTCATGGAAACATGGAATATGAATCTTCTACGACCATGAGATCTTCAGATTTCCACTTGCGAGGTACTTGCAATACAAGAGCGCATAATCCATATGGCCATATTTCAGATCTGAAGAGAAGACGTACGATGCTAATAAAAGCAATTATGATCCTCTCTAGGTTGTTTCACATGTTGTTTATTATCAATATACAAGTTATTATGAACTGCCAGATACAGGTGGTTTACTGCAATTTTTTGATTTGGTAAATGAGTGGTGGCTGTTTCGGTTGGCTCAACAAGTGAAACGTTAAAGAATTTCGTTTGAATTACATAGAACAGCATCATAAGACATACCTAAAGGTTCTATTCTCTTGTATCCGATATTTGCAAGCACTTTTAAATAAAACAACTTTTTTAAGATACAAAACTGTACCTCGTCATTACGATTGGTTTACAATTTATTTTATAAATGAGGTTCTGTCTCAATATTTATCCATATCATACAAATTATTCTTAATAATATCTAAAATTAAATTAAGATCGGTTTCGGACTCAATGCGGTTCGAATCACTTATAATTCCCATCTGCACAAGACCTTTATACGATAAAATCGAAATTCCAACTCCAGTTCGTCCACGATTTGGTAGCCAAAATGTTAGTAAATCAATAGGACAACCCAATATTGTCATTTGAGTTGAAGGTCCCATTAAGTTACTAACCACCATCGTACTATGTTTACTGTATAGTAATGGCCCAAATATATACTTTGGCAGTAGCTCGGTGAAGAATGACATAACCCAATAGTTTACTAGATACTCGTATTGATGCATCGCTTTTATATATCGGCGATCGTTTTTGATATTTTGCGAGGGAATTTCACAAACTTGCTCGCGTATCGGTAGCGTTTGGAAAGCGATCGTGAATCGATTGTGTAGCCCGGCCTCGGATGTAGCTGCAAAGTGAAAATAGTGGTTTTATACAGATGGCTATAAGAATTGTTGAAATAATCGCAGTGAAATTTTTATCGGAAAATGTAGTTACACTAATAAGTGTAGCTACACTAAAAAGTATAGTAGCTATAATAATTTTGAAATTAATTGATTACTTTAGAATTTTTTCGGCTTTTCTGACAAAATATTATTTTAATGGACATTTTGTCCGAAGAGCCAAAAAAATTATTAAACAATTTAAATTCACGGACGTTTAAAAAATTCTTCTTAATTTACTTCTTAATACTTTTGAATAACTAAATTTTTAGACAATTAAAATCTACTATTCTCTTTAATTTATTTCGTTGAAAAATTTCACTTCGATTGTGTATTGTGGAAAAATGTATACAAATAAATCGTAACGGTATCACAGTGGTCAGTGTTTTGGGTACTTTAAAATTTTTAATTTCAAAATATTTTTTAAACCCCGTAGAAACACACGTCAAGGCAATTCCCTGGAATGTTGAATTGGTTTCATGATTCTTTCGATCTTTGACGATGTCAATTAATGTCCGTCTACGTTTTTCATCATTTTCATATTTCTCCGAATAGAATGCAATCAGCTAAAAAATAAACAAAACAATTACTTGTAATTTAATTAAAATTATTGCTATTTGTGCACGTTGGGCGTGGTGAGGTGGAA
Source organism: Nephrotoma flavescens (assembly GCA_932526605.1). Taxonomy (NCBI): domain Eukaryota; kingdom Metazoa; phylum Arthropoda; class Insecta; order Diptera; family Tipulidae; genus Nephrotoma; species Nephrotoma flavescens. Next base: position 281,753,772 of record OW052221.1, on the reverse strand, counting down.
ATTATTATACGCTAGCAAAAAAAAAAGGTACACGTGTTTTTATTTATTTTGTAATGTATTGCGCTATTATTTTGCAATCACCCGACTATAATAGGCCTGAATAATTGATTTGCTGATGACCATCTGTGGCCACCAACAATAAACTAACCCCCCTTTATACATATAAAAATAAAAGCACAAAAAACATTTTACGCAACACAAATTGCAAAATGTAATCATAAATTTCCATGCCCTATAAAACCGACCAACAACCACATTCTTTTCTTGCAAGTATTTTTTTTTTTTTTTGTGGGGGGAAATTTGGTCCGTTTACATCGCGCAACCATATTTTCCATCTATAAAAAAATTTTAATATAAGAATAACGCGACTCACTTTATTTCCCGATAATTCACCAGAATGTATCTGATTGTTATCTACTTTGCGGCAAACCAAACTCAATAAAATTGATGGCATTTTAATTATGGCCATTATAGTGTTCAGGACTGCCCACTTTTTCATTTCGTTTGCTTTGCGATTATATATCATTTCTAAACGATTCATTTCCTGTTTGTATTCTGAAACACTTGATGGATCGCAAAACTTTTTTATAAAAAAATCCATTAAAGCCACCCCATCTCCGACGGAATGATGTACGCGGAAAATTATCTGTGGGCCAAATAAATTACAACATTTGTGAATTCTATACATGATTGGATATATTTACCGGATATTCTGCATACTGTGCGCCTTGACCGGATCTGTTTAACTTAAATGGCTCGGGACTTACAAGTATTTCCCACAAGCCTTCATTGTTATGTGGTAGGTCACTGTTCGCTAGGGATGAAATTATTTTTTGTAATGCATCGTAATTGAGTTCGGTTTCTTTGGTGACGTCCATGAATCTAGAAAGTAAGATAGATATAATTGAGGGAGGCTACATATTATTCTTAAGCTAATAATTTTTTTTTCATTAATCTTATTTTTAACTTCTGTCTAATAAAGATTTAAAAATATTAAAAATGTGCCTTAAACGACCACAAGTTTGCAAACTCAAATGCAAATTTTCCATTACCTAAATACACCAATGTCCTAAAATCTAAATAATTATTCACTTTTGACTTGGCTTTTGAAATTTAACTTGACTTTGATTTGACATTTTACTTGACTTTACACTAGACTTTTGATTTGACCTTGACGTGGCTTTTACATTACGCTTTAACTTGACTTTTGATTTATCTTTTGACATTTGTTTTGACTTTGTTTTGATTTGATGCTAAACTTGACCTCACCACAATGGGCGTTTGGCTTAACTCTGCTTTTAAATTAATCTTTGATTTGAATGTCGAATCAACTTTTGATTTGAATATGATTTGAACGACCTAAATTTGGGTTTGACTTGACTTTGACTTGACTTTGACTTGACTTTGACTTGACTTTGACTTGACTTTGACTTGACTTTGACTTGACTTTGACTTGACTTTGACTTAACTTTGACTTGACTTTGACTTGACTTTGACTTGACTTTGACTTGACTTTGACTTGACTTTGACTTGACTTTGACTTGACTTTGACTTGACTTTGACTTGACTTTGACTTGACTTTGACTTGACTTTAACTTGACTTTGACTTGACTTTGACTTGACTTTGACTTGACTTTGACTTGACTTTGACTTGACTTTGACTTGACTTTGACTTGACTTTGACTTGACTTTGACTTGACTTTGACTTGACTTTGACTTGACTTTGACTTGACTTTGACTTGACTTTGACTTGACTTTGACTTGACTTTGACTTGACTTTGACTTGACTTTGACTTGACTTTGACTTGACTTTGACTTGACTTTGACTTGACTTTGACTTGACTTTGACTTGACTTTGACTTGACTTTGACTTGACTTTGACTTGACTTTGACTTGACTTTGACTTGACTTTGACTTGACTTTGACTTGACTTTGACTTGACTTTGACTTGACTTTGACTTGACTTTGACTTGACTTTGACTTGACTTTGACTTGACTTTGACTTGACTTTGACTTGACTTTGACTTGACTTTGACTTGACTTTGACTTGACTTTGACTTGACTTTGACTTGACTTTGACTTGACTTTGACTTGACTTTGACTTGACTTTGACTTGACTTTGACTTGACTTTGACTTGACTTTGACTTGACTTTAACTTGACTTTGACTTGACTTTGACTTGACTTTGACTTGACTTTGACTTGACTTTGACTTGACTTTGACTTGACTTTGACTTGACTTTGACTTGACTTTGACTTTGACTTGACTTTGACTTGACTTTGACTTGACTTTGACTTGACTTTGACTTGACTTTGACTTGACTTTGACTTGACTTTGACTTGACTTTGACTTGACTTCGTCTTGACTTTGACTTGACTTTGACTTGACTTTGACTTGACTTTGACTTGACTTTGACTTGACTTTGACTTGACTTTGACTTGACTTTGACTTGACTTTGACTTGACTTTGACTTGACTTTGACTTGACTTTGACTTGACTTTGACTTGACTTTGACTTGACTTTGACTTGACTTTGACTTGACTTTGACTTGACTTTGACTTGACTTTGACTTGACTTTGACTTGACTTTGACTTGACTTTGACTTGACTTTGACTTGACTTTGACTTGACTTTGACTTGACTTTGACTTGACTTTGACTTGACTTTGACTTGACTTTGACTTGACTTTGACTTGACTTTGACTTGACTTTGACTTGACTTTGACTTGACTTTGACTTGACTTTGACTTGACTTTGACTTGACTTTGACTTGACTTTGACTTGACTTTGACTTGACTTTGACTTGACTTTGACTTGACTTTGACTTGACTTTGACTTGACTTTGACTTGACTTTGACTTGACTTTGACTTGACTTTGACTTGACTTTGACTTGACTTTGACTTGACTTTGACTTGACTTTGACTTGACTTTGACTTGACTTTGACTTGACTTTGACTTGACTTTGACTTGACTTTGACTTGACTTTGACTTGACTTTGACTTGACTTTGACTTGACTTTGACTTGACTTTGACTTGACTTTGACTTGACTTTGACTTGACTTTGATTTGACTTTGACTTGACTTTGACTTGACTTTGACTTGACTTTGACTTGACTTTGACTTGACTTTGACTTGACTTTGACTTGACTTTGACTTGACTTTGACTTTGACTTGACTTTGACTTGACTTTGACTTGACTTTGACTTGACTTTGACTTGACTTTGACTTGACTTTGACTTGACTTTGACTTGACTTTGACTTGACTTTGACTTGACTTTGACTTGACTTTGACTTGACTTTGACTTGACTTTGACTTGACTTTGACTTGACTTTGACTTGACTTTGACTTGACTTTGACTTGACTTTGACTTGACTTTGATTTGACTTTGACTTGACTTTGACTTGACTTTGACTTGACTTTGACTTGACTTTGACTTGACTTTGACTTGACTTTGACTTGACTTTGACTTGACTTTGACTTGACTTTGACTTGACTTTGACTTTGACTTGACTTTGACTTGACTTTGACTTGACTTTGACTTGACTTTGACTTGACTTTGACTTGACTTTGACTTGACTTTGACTTGACTTTGACCTAACTTTGAAATAACTTTGACCTGTCTTTGATCACGAAAGACAACTTCATGAAAGTATCGAATGGGTGCCTAAACCGCAAAACCGATCGTAATTTTGGTGCGAGTGCTTTTGGCAAAATTTTATCTATGTTAGTGAAGCTCCTTGAACTGGCAATTGCAAATTATTTTGCGAATGTTTTTATTGGAATGAAGTAAAATTTGAAAGTAACAGTAGACATTAATTGCAGTAGTACTTTCTTGAGAACGATTCCTTGTTGATAACGTCCAAAGTTAAATGACTGTGGTTGAATTAATGGTGTAGTGTGCTAGTATCGCCTCAAGCCCTTAATAGTGAAGACATGCACTAATGTAGAACCAAGTTGTTGGTGCTCGAGACGCTTATAACTATTTCATTGTTATTGCGTGGCTGATCAGCGTATTAAAACGGCCTTTTTATTAAAATATTAGCACTTTCAAAATTTTGGATATTTCCTAAATGACAAATTAACGAGATTTTTCCACTCCTAACATCCTTTACCTGAAAATGCAATCCCTTTAGAGATTTGTATCCAAACCCAGTTAGAAAATCACTTTACGAGCCTTTGTGAATCTAGGCTAGAGCAGCAGGTACATCAAAAATAAAAAATGTGATAGAGCATATTCAACAGTTAGAATACCAAGACCGGAAATAGTTTGTTTTACTATAAATCTTAAATTGAATCCACTTCCTTCATGAGGATTAACTAACAATTTATGTGTTTGACAAAATCGGACTAAAAATCACAAAATAATTTATCACTTGTATTTAGAACGACGTGACAGATGTAGTCCGATAAGAGATTACACCATTTTGAATAAACTGAACATTAATCTCCTTCCATCACCGTATAAGAATTGGGTAACATCAGACAATTTTGTAAGTACTAAGGTTGTCGAAAAAACACATACACAAAAATAAACCCCGTAAGGTTAAATTATCGGCTAACCAATAAACTATCCGCACAATAATCAATTTACTCCAACAACAACAAAATTCTAATCAAATCCTTCGTCGATGTGTATCCTTTTCATCTTATCTACATCTACATATTGTATCTGCTTTGTGCGTTAGTGAACGCACCCAAAATTAAATTAAAGTGATTTAATCCTGAATGATCAATCTTCTTCCACCCGGCCACCCCAAAAGAGATGTATATACAACACATTACCATAAATTAATAATCGCATCTTCAATGATACAAAATATATTACCCTTCTCGTCCTTTACACATGCACATATATAAGTATATACACATCATTTTCGAAATGATTAAATTTTTTGTTGTTGCAGAGGGGTCGGTGTGATGCGATCCTTTTTATTCATTTTCTAAGGGTATTGTGAAAAATCTTAAAAGAATTATGTCTGCCATTCAAAGTGATAGATTACTATTATCAAACAATTGGTTTATCCTTTTATTTTTATCATGTTTGTTGTTCTCTCCCCCTCTAAGTTTTCCTTTTATCCTTTTACCATACATATTTTTTTTTTTTTTTTTTGGTCTCTGTCTGTTACAATTCAGTACCACAACCACACAACAAATAATCGTAATAATGCTGGCAATAAAAGAGGCATTCAACAAATTGTTACATAGAGAACACAACACCACATCTATACAGAGTATTATGCTATGAAAGGGAAATTTTTCATCGTTGTCTCGTTTTGTTAGTGATTGGTACGTGAAAATTGTCAGCTATACCGAGAAGGAGCCCCTCCCCAGCTCTCCCCCATATTGAAATGAAATCAACATAATGCTGTCATGTAAATCGGCTCGATCATAATAATTTATTTACGTGAATTGAAATATTCTCGAAATGAAAGAATACGGGATTTTTTTCATGCAAAGGAATCATGAAGTGTTTTCGCAGTTTTGGTATTATACTGTGTTTGAATTTTGTATACAAGCAATTGAAGCAATACGTTTTGTTAGAGAAAGAAAGTTTTAATTCCAGAACATGTTAGTTAATACGAAAATTTTATGATAGGATCTTGTTAACGCGAAAGACAACTTCATGAATTTGTCTGTGTCGAATGCGCGCTTAAACCGCAAATGTATGACTTGCATGCCGAAGGCTAATTTAAGATTTGCGTTTTTTTCAAAATTTCGGTTCATTCGGTTACCACCCGAACAAAAATTCGTTGACATATTTTGGCAGGCTTGAATTTTATTTGACCAGCAGATTCCTTCAACAATACTATAAATAACTCTAGTTATAATGAAAAATCTCCTTGTACCTCCCAAATAGTAGTAGTGACATCTAGGTTTAAGTAGTAGCATTGGTAGTAGTTTTATAACATTTTTGTGGTATTGCAGATTATAGCAGAATTAGTCTGAGACAGCACCGAAAATTCACGAAGAGATCTAATATTCAGCACGGTATTTAAATACGGGTAATACGGTCTGCAAAAGATTGAAAACAAAAGTGAACAGTGCAAAAATCTATTAGTAGCAAAACATAGTGGAATAAATTGATGTTATTGAAGTTAGCCGAAAATTTTAGCCGAAAATCTGCATTATCGATTTATTTTTAATTGGTAGTACAAATTTCTGATGATGTTAGCCGAAAATTCCATTTTATTGAAGATGACAGAAAATTTTCTCCGAAAATGGATTATCAATAAAAATTGATTTCACAAATTTTGCATGTTGAACAGAAGTCGCTGTTTCAGTTTCAACATCTCAAAAAACATCTTTTTTGTCTGAAAGTAAATGGAACAACATCGCAGGTAGTCTATACAGTACGAATAAACTGAAACACCCAATATTAAACAAATGTATAAGATCGAGTGAGTTGTGTTGTAGAGTTAATAGTGGCTCCTAAAGATGGCGTAGCCGAAACTTTGTAAGCAATTTCCAAAAATTATCGCAACAGTTACTGTGAGATAATGTAGGCGCTGCGGGCGAGTCCTATATCGCACCGAAATGAAGGGGAGCTACCAGAAGGTTGGAGTGAGAAGCTCTTCAAGAATACGCATAAAATTTCGAGCGACTAGGGTATTTATCGTATTCAAATATGTCCGCCGATTATATGGTGTGAGCAAAAATGGAAGCTTTTATTAACGGCATTCGGGATCCAGGGACACGGAGAACGGTGGTTTTACCATCGAAAACAACTTTCTCTGAAACCATTGCTTGTGCTTTAACTGAGAAGATTTCACAAGCCATTATCGAAGCGTCACTTAAAATATGACATCCAATATTCCGTGACAGTAGGATTATTTGTAAGACATGTTGCAATGTAGGTCACATCTCGCAAGACTGCTAGGAAAATTGACAAGAGCGGACTAAGTCACCATCTAAAATTCAGCGGAAAGAGCAAAACATTGATAAGGGACGAGGGCCCTAGCAAAGGGTTGATTAACTTCAAATAGTCAGCTTAAAAGGGCATAAGCTGGCTGTTACAACTGATGACCCCATAACCTCCATCCTTATTTTAACATTACCACGAAGTGGTGACCGCTTAACAATAAGAGCTGATATTGGTCTTAACAGTTGCGTAAATACTTTAGACAAAGGAGCAAGAAATTCGATTTTTCGAAAAGATCTCATCAGAGGAAGGACACAACCAACCAACGGGTCAAAATTGCAAACAGCAACTGGAGACAGATACTAGTCGATACTAGTCGAATGTTAAAAGGCATGCGAGCGGCAGGCGAGTTATTGAGTCATCTAGCAGTCCGTAAAGATCACCGGAGGTCTTGGTCGAAAACAAGGGATTTTATGTAGATTAGATTAGCTTTTTGTGCACGACTGTCTATATCTGGATCAATAAAATTGTTGACAAATATTTGTGGAGTGGTTGTCAAAAATGTGGCCAATATGCGCATTGAAAGGACCTTAACGAAAAAGCAGAAGGCGTAATTTTACTTTACGTATATATACATCGAGAAAATCAAGTAAGGAGTATAAATTTTGGAAACTTTAAATGCTGGATTATTTACTTCAGTTTTAGGAGGGGGAAGGTAAATTTTTCCGGATTTTTTTTTGATTTTCCCGAAAATTTTTCACTTTTTTTTTTTTTTTCAATAATTTTTTTTATTTTTATTAATAATAATCGTTTCGTCAACCTTGCAGGCACAGATCAAAGAGTTTCTATCGCTCATATCGCTTCTTCTGATAGTGCGACAAATGTTAAAAAAAATCCAGTTTTGTAAATATAAATTTTTTTACTGTAATTTTAAACCGTTGTACACCTTAGAGGATGGGGACTACCGCCCCCAAAACCCACGCTTTTCCTGAATTTATAAATTTCTTCAAGTATTTATTTATAATTTGAAACTAAGTAAAAAAAAATTTTAAAATTTCAAAATTTTCCTGGAAAAATTACGAAAATTTTGTCAGTACTGTCAAAAAACTGTTAAAAATTATACATTTGTACTTATTTTGAATAAAACAAAACGCAATTTTTTTTAGTGAGCATTTTCCCGGAAAAATTTAGCTTCCCCCTCTTAAAAACTGTTGATAAGCAATCCTGCATTTAAAAAATTTTAAAATTTATACATCTTGCCTGATCTTTTTTTTCTGGTTGTTCGCCTTAAATAGACAAGCACAACGCATCCTCAATAGGTGTCAACTACAGACCCAGAATTGTACCATATCCTTCTTCCGACGAAGTGAAACCAGAAGTTAAGTGGAACCAAACATTTATGTCCCGAACGAACCATAAATTTTACCGATCATAAGTATATATATATAAATTTTAAAGCCACTAAATACCTCCAACGTTCTGTTTGTGACTCAAGAATTGCATAGAGTGAAACATTCAATAATCATCACAACCTTAACGTATATTTAAATAAGCTGCCATTTAAGTGCCAGCTTCCATTACTTCCGTGCAAACGTTAACGTATTAGTGAGAGAAAAGTTCGGCAACATAACCTTTCCTCCGGTAAATGGCTCGAAAAACGTTTCCTGGGATAGTAGTATTAAACGTTTTTGCAGTAATCAGCGCAACCGAATGCGTTTCCTTTTTTGGTGACAGCCCTTGTGCCCAACACTTGTTCGACGTTCAAATTAATATCAGCGAACTATTAATGATTGAACCGACAAAAAATAAAACTTTAGTCGATGAGTTGTGATCCAACAAAATAATTTGCTCCAAACTCACAAACGAATTCTGTTCATAGAACAATTTGCTCTCAAATCGAAAAATTCAGTGCCACGGGGATAAATTCGTATAGTCATTTTTTCGAGCTGAGATCAAAATTTTGATTGAAAAGAATTTGACATTACATCTTAAGAACGCCTTGGATGAATCAAATTATTGATTTGAATTATTATAGCTACCCAATTAAACCTGTAAAATAGCGACATTATGCCATCTCACTGGCTATATCGAAATATAAATTGTTGAAGAATTCGACCGAATGCTTGAGCTGTGCGTTATAAGCAATCCACCAGCACATGGAAATCTCCATTTACTACGATAATCAAGCCAAACGGAAAGTTAAAGTTATACCTCGTCGCCAGAATGGCCAACGCAGTCTTGGAAGCTTATCTGCTGTCGCTAAACAACGAAATTGAGTATCATTTGGAGAATACTGAATATATCTCCAGTTTGTTTCTTAAACATACCTTTTAAGAAAGATGTACTTAATGCAACGTAAAGATGTTTCTACTTGGGCGACCTTCTGATAACTTCCAAGACAATTTGTCAACAAATTGAGCTGTGCAACTCGTGACTTTTCGGTTGCGCATAGCTAATCTTACCATTAACGTGGAAAAGAGTAAGTTCCTAAGAATTCGATGCTCGGAGGCCGCCGAAAAATTTCCGAATTCCTCTTGAAATGGTCACGCAAGTCGGTTTCTCCTAAACTATTCCTCTGTGGCCGGACAATTAATAGTGCGCATCGTTCAACAGCAAAGTTTGAGTGTTAGGCGACCGTACTTGTGCTGAAAGATAATTTCCGTTCATATATTGAAGGGGTTCTATTTACCCTTATAAAAACATTGATCACTGTAAGGGTCTTTTGAATGTAATGCTAGACGCACTTTACCTAAATATAGAAGGTAAGCTCCTATCTAGAATACCGAAGCTACCATAACAAAATTCAATGTGGAATTATTTTGAATAGTAGCATAGATGGACATTAGTAGTTCCTGTTCCAGTCATTTCAATCCTTCTTGCAAAATCTAATACCAATCTTTCAGGAGGATACTTGGATATCACCAAGATGGATAAGTTACAAAAAAGGTTTTTTCTTTAGTTCGCAAAATGAAAATTATCCAGAATTATATCAAAAACTTCAAAGAATGCAAAATGTTTAATGCGGTAAATTACAACGCTGAACGGTAAAGATTACTTTCTAAAATATTGATGAAATCGAAACATACCGATTTACGCCAGATTTCATTGGGGTCTCTGAATTTATGGAAAAGTTAGAAGTTTCCTAAAAATCAGTTGGACAATACAGGCGATAGTAAGACACACCACGAAAACCACTTTTTCGGATATCGGCGGTATTTATGGTAAATCTACAAAAAATTCGAGGTCGAAAATTTTCATGATTACTATTCTTACATTAACATAAAAGAAAGAAAAATTTTAAATCAGAAGGGGATTTTAAACCAAAAATAGGCAGGATATAACAGTGATTTTTCATCACCAAATTATGATCAATGATGTAATTGAGCATAACTATGATGTCTTGTCGTCGGGCAGAACTCTTGTGTCGACGCATACTATACGTTTGCAATTCAACTTACAAGGCAAGGTAGGATGGGAAACCGAACTAAGACATAGTTGGGAGGGTTTTGGCCATAAAGCAGTTTACAAGAATAAAAACAAATAGACTAACCAATCGAGAAATACATTTTCCGCTTTATGCAGGTGCCATTTTTCCTAACCATTGTACATGCGTAACAAAATTAAATCGGAGCCTTATATAGTGAAAGCCAATTTGAAGTTTTTAATTTGCCAACACAGTTTCATCTTCATCCGGTAAAGAACTGGCATGGAATATTTAAATCAGTTTTCCTTGATTGGTTTCCACGGAACGTAACAAAGCATTTTGAAAGCTATTCTAAAAATCAGTCATATTACAAGGGATGGCAAATTTGTGAATGGCGATATGCACTAAACAAATTTTGACTATACTTTTAGTGTTTAGTGAGAATCTGACCCAACAACAACAAAACACTTGAAAAACATTTTCTTTTATGATTTTGATACAAAATACTTGAATATTTGTTATGCACTTGAGCGAGCAGCAAGAAAATGTGTATTTATATTGACATGGCAATGTGAACCACATTATGAAAGACAAAAATAACTTGAGGAATTCATTTATCGTCTTTGTTATAATAACTAAAAGGGAAATGTGTGTAAGATGGAACAAAAACAAATCTTCAAAAAATTATACTTAAGAGGACTACATAAATTTTTATTGTACTCAGCCTAATTTTCCTTTGTGTGCGTTCCTTATTTACCAGTAAAATGTGTATAGTTTCTTGGAAACAATGAAATACGAAATAAAGCAACACAAACAAACAAAATAAGTGGGATAAATTTTCTAACGGATAATGAATTCGAAGAATTTTCAGTCAAAAAGATGCCTTTTTTGTACGCTGTAGAGCGACCGCTTCGGCATATCTGATTTAACAACCATTGTCGTATCCTTGCGTTACTCGCATGTATTTATTGGATTGTGGGTGCGCTATAATCTTGTAAATTATCAGTAATCTTTATTTATTATTTTTGCTGGCGATAGAATTTTAAATTAAATTCATGTTTTTGATATACTTAGCACTTCAATTAAGTGGGTACGAGTAAAATTTTAGATTAAATTGAATCTAATATAGGTTTTGATACAAGACAAAAACCATGAGCGCCCGCGTCGGTCACTAAAAAGCAAATGCAACTGTTCCGAAGGACTGGCATAGACACTTTCGGTCCTTAGCCGTACCACTATATATTCATGATATCATTCACTCACTTCAATTAAGAAATTAAGAAATTAAGAAATTAAGAAATTAAGAAATTAAGAAATTAAGAAATTAAGAAATTAAGAAATTAAGAAATTAAGAAATTAAGAAATTAAGAAATTAAGAAATTAAGAAATTAAGAAATTAAGAAATTAAGAAATTAAGAAATTAAGAAATTAAGAAATTAAGAAATTAAGAAATTAAGAAATTAAGAAATTAAGAAATTAAGAAATTAAGAAATTAAGAAATTAAGAAATTAAGAAATTAAGAAATTAAGAAATTAAGAAATTAAGAAATTAAGAAATTAAGAAATTAAGAAATTAAGAAATTAAGAAATTAAGAAATTAAGAAATTAAGAAATTAAGAAATTAAGAAATTAAGAAATTAAGAAATTAAGAAATTAAGAAATTAAGAAATTAAGAAATTAAGAAATTAAGAAATTAAGAAATTAAGAAATTAAGAAATTAAGAAATTAAGAAATTAAGAAATTAAGAAATTAAGAAATTAAGAAATTAAGAAATTAAGAAATTAAGAAATTAAGAAATTAAGAAATTAAGAAATTAAGAAATTAAGAAATTAAGAAATTAAGAAATTAAGAAATTAAGAAATTAAGAAATTAAGAAATTAAGAAATTAAGAAATTAAGAAATTAAGAAATTAAGAAATTAAGAAATTAAGAAATTAAGAAATTAAGAAATTAAGAAATTAAGAAATTAAGAAATTAAGAAATTAAGAAATTAAGAAATTAAGAAATTAAGAAATTAAGAAATTAAGAAATTAAGAAATAAAGAAATAAAGAAATAAAGAAATAAAGAAATAAAGAAATAAAGAAATAAAGAAATAAAGAAATAAAGAAATAAAGAAATAAAGAAATAAAGAAATTAAGAAATTAAGAAATTAAGAAATTAAGAAATTAAGAAATTAAGAAATTAAGAAATTAAGAAATTAAGAAATTAAGAAATTAAGAAATTAAGAAATTAAGAAATTAAGAAATTAAGAAATTAAGAAATTAAGAAATTAAAAAATTAAGAAATTAAGAAATTAAGAAATTAAGAAATTAAGAAATTAAGAAATTAAGAAATTAAGAAATTAAGAAATTAAGAAATTAAGAAATTAAGAAATTAAGAAATTAAGAAATTAAGAAATTAAGAAATTAAGAAATTAAGAAATTAAGAAATTAAGAAATTAAGAAATTAAGAAATTAAGAAATTAAGAAATTAAGAAATTAAGAAATTAAGAAATTTAAGAAATTTAAGAAATTTAAGAAATTTAAGAAATTTAAGAAATTAAGAAATTAAGAAATTAAGAAATTAAGAAATTAAGAAATATAAGAAATTTAAGAAATTTAAGAAATTTAAGAAATTTAAGAAATTAAGAAATTAAGAAATTAAGAAATTAAGAAATTAAGAAATTAAGAAATTAAGAAATTAAGAAATTAAGAAATTAAGAAATTAAGAAATTAAGAAATTAAGAAATTAAGAAATTAAGAAATTAAGAAATTAAGAAATTAAGAAATTAAGAAATTAAGAAATTAAGAAATTAAGAAATTAAGAAATTAAGAAATTAAGAAATTAAGAAATTAAGAAATTAAGAAATTAAGAAATTAAGAAATTAAGAAATTAAGAAATTAAGAAATTAAGAAATTAAGAAATTAAGAAATTAAGAAATTAAGAAATTAAGAAATTAAGAAATTAAGAAATTAAGAAATTAAGAAATTAAGAAATTAAGAAATTAAGAAATTAAGAAATTAAGAAATTAAGAAATTAAGAAATTAAGAAATTAAGAAATTAAGAAATTAAGAAATTAAGAAATTAAGAAATTAAGAAATTAAGAAATTAAGAAATTAAGAAATTAAGAAATTAAGAAATTAAGAAATTAAGAAATTAAGAAATTAAGAAATTAAGAAATTAAGAAATTAAGAAATTAAGAAATTAAGAAATTAAGAAATTAAGAAATTAAGAAATTAAGAAATTAAGAAATTAAGAAATTAAGAAATTAAGAAATTAAGAAATTAAGAAATTAAGAAATTAAGAAATTAAGAAATTAAGAAATTAAGAAATTAAGAAATTAAGAAATTAAGAAATTAAGAAATTAAGAAATTAAGAAATTAAGAAATTAAGAAATTAAGAAATTAAGAAATTAAGAAATTAAGAAATTAAGAAATTAAGAAATTAAGAAATTAAGAAATTAAGAAATTAAGAAATTAAGAAATTAAGAAATTAAGAAATTAAGAAATTAAGAAATTAAGAAATTAAGAAATTAAGAAATTAAGAAATTAAGAAATTAAGAAATTAAGAAATTAAGAAATTAAGAAATTAAGAAATTAAGAAATTAAGAAATTAAGAAATTAAGAAATTTAGAAATTTAGAAATTTAGAAATTAAGAAATTTAGAAATTAAGAAATTAAGAAATTAAGAAATTAAGAAATTTAGAAATTTAGAAATTTAGAAATTTAGAAATTTAGAAATTTAGAAATTTAGAAATTTAGAAATTTAGAAATTTAGAAATTTAGAAATTTAGAAATTTAGAAATTTAGAAATTTAGAAATTTAGAAATTTAGAAATTTAGAAATTTAGAAATTTAGAAATTTAGAAATTTAGAAATTTAGAAATTTAGAAATTTAGAAATTTAGAAATTTAGAAATTTAGAAATTTAGAAATTTAGAAATTTAGAAATTTAGAAATTTAGAAATTTAGAAATTTAGAAATTTAGAAATTTAGAAATTTAGAAATTTAGAAATTTAGAAATTTAGAAATTTAGAAATTTAGAAATTTAGAAATTTAGAAATTTAGAAATTTAGAAATTTAGAAATTTAGAAATTTAGAAATTTAGAAATTTAGAAATTTAGAAATTTAGAAATTTAGAAATTTAGAAATTTAGAAATTTAGAAATTTAGAAATTTAGAAATTTAGAAATTTAGAAATTTAGAAATTTAGAAATTTAGAAATTTAGAAATTTAGAAATTTAGAAATTTAGAAATTTAGAAATTTAGAAATTTAGAAATTTAGAAATTTAGAAATTTAGAAATTTAGAAATTTAGAAATTTAGAAATTTAGAAATTTAGAAATTTGGAAATTTGGAAATTTAAATATTCAGAAATTTAGAAATTTGGAAATTTAGATATTCAGAAATTTAGAAATTTAGAAATTAAGAAATTAAAAAATTTTAAAATTTTAAAATTTAGAAATCTAAAAATTTATAAATTAAAAAATTTTTGAAATTTTGAAGTTTTAAAATTTTGAAATAAAAAATTCGAAAATTAGAAATTAAGAAGTTAAAAAATTAAGAAATTGAGATACTGAAAAATTAAGAAATTCAGCATTTAAGAAATTTAGAAATTAAAAATTTTAGAAATTTAAAAATTTAGAAATTTAGATTTTAATAAATTAAGGAATTATGAATTCAAGAAATTTGAAAGAAATTAAGAAATTTAGAACTTTAAAAATTTAGAAATTTAGAGTTTTAGAAATATAGAAATCAAGAAATTTTTGAAATTTGAAATTTTGAAGTTTTGAAATTTTGAAATGTTTAAGTTTTGAAATTTAGAAATTAAAGAACACAAAATTAAGAAATTGAGGCTGACCACACGGCGCGGGAGGTACCGGGTTTAAATCCCGATAGAGGCAGGATGCCGTACGTCCTCGAATTGGCGGGCAACGGCTTAATGTAGGACATGAATAGCGAACTGTGAAAGAGTTATGAGTACATCGGCCTCAGCACGCAATGAAAAGATATATAAATAATCATAAAATAAAAAATTTAAGAAATTAAAAAATTGAGAAACTTAAAAATTGGGAAAATCAAATTTCAGAAATTGAGAAATTGTGAAATGTTAGTGGGGATTTTAGTTATGAGAGTGTTTCTGCCATTTAGACAGTTTAGACTAAATTCTTCAGAATATGGCAGGTCATGTACGATGAACTGGCTATCCAGGATCTTTGCTAAAACTCCGCCATGTGTGATTTGAAAATTGTAGGTTGTAGGCCGTCGGTTGTAGGTTGTAGATTTTAGGTTTTGTATTTTGAGTTTTGGGGTTTAGGTTTAAGGTTTTAGGTTTTAGGTTTTAGGTTTTAGGTTTTAGGTTTTAGGTTTTAGGTTTTAGTTTTAGGTTTTAGGTTTTAGGTTTTAGGTTTTAGGTTTTAGGTTTTAGGTTTTAGGTTTTAGGTTTTAGGTTTTAGGTTTTAGGTTTTAGGTTTTAGGTTTTAGGTTTTAGGTTTTAGGTTTTAGGTTTTAGGTTTTAGGTTTTAGGTTTTAGGTTTTAGGTTTTAGGTTTTAGGTTTTAGGTTTTAGGTTTTAGGTTTTAGGTTTTAGGTTTTAGGTTTTAGGTTTTAGGTTTTAGGTTTTAGGTTTTAGGTTTTAGGTTTTAGGTTTTAGGTTTTAGGTTTTAGGTTTTAGGTTTTAGGTTTTAGGTTTTAGGTTTTAGGTTTTAGGTTTTAGGTTTTAGGTTTTAGGTTTTAGGTTTTAGGTTTTAGGTTTTAGGTTTTAGGTTTTAGGTTTTAGGTTTTAGGTTTTAGGTTTTAGGTTTTAGGTTTTAGGTTTTAGGTTTTAGGTTTTAGGTTTTAGGTTTTAGGTTTTAGGTTTTAGGTTTTAGGTTTTAGGTTTTAGGTTTTAGGTTTTAGGTTTTAGGTTTTAGGTTTTAGGTTTTAGGTTTTAGGTTTTAGGTTTTAGGTTTTAGGTTTTAGGTTTTAGGTTTTAGGTTTTAGGTTTTAGGTTTTAGGTTTTAGGTTTTAGGTTTTAGGTTTTAGGTTTTAGGTTTTAGGTTTTAGGTTTTAGGTTTTAGGTTTTAGGTTTTAGGTTTTAGGTTTTAGGTTTTAGGTTTTAGGTTTTAGGTTTTAGGTTTTAGGTTTTAGGTTTTAGGTTTTAGGTTTTAGGTTTTAGGTTTTAGGTTTTAGGTTTTAGGTTTTAGGTTTTAGGTTTTAGGTTTTAGGTTTTAGGTTTTAGGTTTTAGGTTTTAGGTTTTAGGTTTTAGGTTTTAGGTTTTAGGTTTTAGGTTTTAGGTTTTAGGTTTTAGGTTTTAGGTTTTAGGTTTTAGGTTTTAGGTTTTAGGTTTTAGGTTTTAGGTTTTAGGTTTTAGGTTTTAGGTTTTAGGTTTTAGGTTTTAGGTTTTAGGTTTTAGGTTTTAGGTTTTAGGTTTTAGGTTTTAGGTTTTAGGTTTTAGGTTTTAGGTTTTAGGTTTTAGGTTTTAGGTTTTAGGTTTTAGGTTTTAGGTTTTAGGTTTTAGGTTTTAGGTTTTAGGTTTTAGGTTTTAGGTTTTAGGTTTTAGGTTTTAGGTTTTAGGTTTTAGGTTTTAGGTTTTAGGTTTTAGGTTTTAGGTTTTAGGTTTTAGGTTTTAGGTTTTAGGTTTTAGGTTTTAGGTTTTAGGTTTTAGGTTTTAGGTTTTAGGTTTTAGGTTTTAGGTTTTAGGTTTTAGGTTTTAGGTTTTAGGTTTTAGGTTTTAGGTTTTAGGTTTTAGGTTTTAGGTTTTAGGTTTTAGGTTTTAGGTTTTAGGTTTTAGGTTTTAGGTTTTAGGTTTTAGGTTTTAGGTTTTAGGTTTTAGGTTTTAGGTTTTAGGTTTTAGGTTTTAGGTTTTAGGTTTTAGGTTTTAGGTTTTAGGTTTTAGGTTTTAGGTTTTAGGTTTTAGGTTTTAGGTTTTAGGTTTTAGGTTTTAGGTTTTAGGTTTTAGGTTTTAGGTTTTAGGTTTTAGGTTTTAGGTTTTAGGTTTTAGGTTTTAGGTTTTAGGTTTTAGGTTTTAGGTTTTAGGTTTTAGGTTTTAGGTTTTAGGTTTTAGGTTTTAGGTTTTAGGTTTTAGGTTTTAGGTTTTAGGTTTTAGGTTTTAGGTTTTAGGTTTTAGGTTTTAGGTTTTAGGTTTTAGGTTTTAGGTTTTAGGTTTTAGGTTTTAGGTTTTAGGTTTTAGGTTTTAGGTTTTAGGTTTTAGGTTTTAGGTTTTAGGTTTTAGGTTTTAGGTTTTAGGTTTTAGGTTTTAGGTTTTAGGTTTTAGGTTTTAGGTTTTAGGTTTTAGGTTTTAGGTTTTAGGTTTTAGGTTTTAGGTTTTAGGTTTTAGGTTTTAGGTTTTAGGTTTTAGGTTTTAGGTTTTAGGTTTTAGGTTTTAGGTTTTAGGTTTTAGGTTTTAGGTTTTAGGTTTTAGGTTTTAGGTTTTAGGTTTTAGGTTTTAGGTTTTAGGTTTTAGGTTTTAGGTTTTAGGTTTTAGGTTTTAGGTTTTAGGTTTTAGGTTTTAGGTTTTAGGTTTTAGGTTTTAGGTTTTAGGTTTTAGGTTTTAGGTTTTAGGTTTTAGGTTTTAGGTTTTAGGTTTTAGGTTTTAGGTTTTAGGTTTTAGGTTTTAGGTTTTAGGTTTTAGGTTTTAGGTTTTAGGTTTTAGGTTTTAGGTTTTAGGTTTTAGGTTTTAGGTTTTAGGTTTTAGGTTTTAGGTTTTAGGTTTTAGGTTTTAGGTTTTAGGTTTTAGGTTTTAGGTTTTAGGTTTTAGGTTTTAGGTTTTAGGTTTTAGGTTTTAGGTTTTAGGTTTTAGGTTTTAGGTTTTAGGTTTTAGGTTTTAGGTTTTAGGTTTTAGGTTTTAGGTTTTAGGTTTTAGGTTTTAGGTTTTAGGTTTTAGGTTTTAGGTTTTAGGTTTTAGGTTTTAGGTTTTAGGTTTTAGGTTTTAGGTTTTAGGTTTTAGGTTTTAGGTTTTAGGTTTTAGGTTTTAGGTTTTAGGTTTTAGGTTTTAGGTTTTAGGTTTTAGGTTTTAGGTTTTAGGTTTTAGGTTTTAGGTTTTAGGTTTTAGGTTTTAGGTTTTAGGTTTTAGGTTTTAGGTTTTAGGTTTTAGGTTTTAGGTTTTAGGTTTTAGGTTTTAGGTTTTAGGTTTTAGGTTTTAGGTTTTAGGTTTTAGGTTTTAGGTTTTAGGTTTTAGGTTTTAGGTTTTAGGTTTTAGGTTTTAGGTTTTAGGTTTTAGGTTTTAGGTTTTAGGTTTTAGGTTTTAGGTTTTAGGTTTTAGGTTTTAGGTTTTAGGTTTTAGGTTTTAGGTTTTAGGTTTTAGGTTTTAGGTTTTAGGTTTTAGGTTTTAGGTTTTAGGTTTTAGGTTTTAGGTTTTAGGTTTTAGGTTTTAGGTTTTAGGTTTTAGGTTTTAGGTTTTAGGTTTTAGGTTTTAGGTTTTAGGTTTTAGGTTTTAGGTTTTAGGTTTTAGGTTTTAGGTTTTAGGTTTTAGGTTTTAGGTTTTAGGTTTTAGGTTTTAGGTTTTAGGTTTTAGGTTTTAGGTTTTAGGTTTTAGGTTTTAGGTTTTAGGTTTTAGGTTTTAGGTTTTAGGTTTTAGGTTTTAGGTTTTAGGTTTTAGGTTTTAGGTTTTAGGTTTTAGGTTTTAGGTTTTAGGTTTTAGGTTTTAGGTTTTAGGTTTTAGGTTTTAGGTTTTAGGTTTTAGGTTTTAGGTTTTAGGTTTTAGGTTTTAGGTTTTAGGTTTTAGGTTTTAGGTTTTAGGTTTTAGGTTTTAGGTTTTAGGTTTTAGGTTTTAGGTTTTAGGTTTTAGGTTTTAGGTTTTAGGTTTTAGGTTTTAGGTTTTAGGTTTTAGGTTTTAGGTTTTAGGTTTTAGGTTTTAGGTTTTAGGTTTTAGGTTTTAGGTTTTAGGTTTTATTGGGGGTACGAATTGAAAATGCGGGATTGATAACAGATGGCGTTACTAACGCTATACGCATCAGGCAGTACTGTGACTATGTTCATGTCAAAGCTACGTCTTATAGCTTTAATTTTCAGTATGTGTCAATTTTTCGCAGTGTCAAATTCATAGTTTTTTTGAGCTCTCAATATGTCGAGGTTCGTGCCAACAAAACAGCATTTGCGGGAAGTTTTAATTTACTTCTTTAATTTGAAGAAAAGTGCTGCTGAAGCACATCGATTTGTCTCCGAGGCTTATCCGAGTCATGTTCCATCAGTTTCAACGTGCGAGAGATGGTTTGTGCGGTTTAGAAGTGGTGATTTTGACGTTGAGGACAAAGAGCGGCCGGGCCAAGTGAAAAAGTTTGAGAATGCTGAATTGGAGGCAATACTCAATGAAGACTCGTGTCAAACTCAACAAGAGCTCGCAGATTCATTGGGAGTGACACAACAAGCCATTTCCCATCGTATAAAAGCCCTCGGAATGATCCAAAAGCAAGGACATTGGGTGCCGTATGAGCTGAAGCCGAGAGACGTCGAGCGCCGTTTTTTTGCATGCGAACTGCTGCTCGAACGGCAAAAACGGAAGGGTTTTTTGCATCGCATTGTCACTGGTGATGAAAAGTGGATCCATTACGATAACCCGAAGCGCAAAAAATCATATGGTTACCCCGGCCATGCATCATCATCGACGGCCAAACCAAATATTCACGGTGCCAAGCTTATGCTCTGTATTTGGTGGGACCAGCTGGGTGTGGTGTATTATGAGCTATTGAAATCGAACGAAACCATCACAGGAGCACTATACCGACAACGCTCGGCCACATGTTGCAGCGCCGGTCAAAACATACCTACAAACGCTGAAATGGGAAGTCTTACCCCACCCACCGTATAGCCCAGATATTGCTCCTTCCGATTACCACCTTTTCCGATCGATGACACATGACCTAGCTGACCAGCGCTTCCATTCTTACGAAGAAGCCCAAAAATGGGTCGATGACTGGATAGCAGCCAAGCCGGCCGAATTTTTTCGCGACGGTATCCGTAAATTGCCAGAAAGATGGGAAAAAGTTGTGGCTAGCGATGGACAATATTTTGAATAATTCATTTGTTACCATTTTTTCAGAATAAACGTTCAAAAATAGAAAAAAATCCCGCATTTTCAATTTGTACCCCCAATAGGTTTTAGGTTTTAGGTTTTAGGTTTTAGGTTTTAGGTTTTAGGTTTTAGGTTTTAGGTTTTAGGTTTTAGGTTTTAGGTTTTAGGTTTTAGGTTTTAGGTTTTAGGTTTTAGGTTTTAGGTTTTAGGTTTTAGGTTTTAGGTTTTAGGTTTTAGGTTTTAGGTTTTAGGTTTTAGGTTTTAGGTTTTAGGTTTTAGGTTTTAGGTTTTAGGTTTTAGGTTTTAGGTTTTAGGTTTTAGGTTTTAGGTTTTAGGTTTTAGGTTTTAGGTTTTAGGTTTTAGGTTTTAGGTTTTAGGTTTTAGGTTTTAGGTTTTAGGTTTTAGGTTTTAGGTTTTAGGTTTTAGGTTTTAGGTTTTAGGTTTTAGGTTTTAGGTTTTAGGTTTTAGGTTTTAGGTTTTAGGTTTTAGGTTTTAGGTTTTAGGTTTTAGGTTTTAGGTTTTAGGTTTTAGGTTTTAGGTTTTAGGTTTTAGGTTTTAGGTTTTAGGTTTTAGGTTTTAATCAACTTATAAAATATAGACAATATACGTATAGAACAACTAGTTATTAGTAAAATCGATTTTATGCCAATACTAACTAGCCCGGATAGAGCTAAATATCCACATATTCGAAACTGGGTTAAAATATAAAGTTATGTTATTGGTATTTGAATAATGTTATTCTGAAAACGAAAACCGAATCTAATTTCAATTTATATTGGATATAACGACTATATTTTGCAACAAAAAAATTATCAATAGTAAAACCAACAACAAAATGACCTAAAAAAACATACATTTTTTTATAAATAAATTGGGTTAAAACTTACCTAACATATTGATCCATTTGAAAATCGTAATTCGCACACCAAAAATTATACCCGAACATTTCACGTTTCAAATAAATTAACTTTTCATCAAGTTTCATTTGAAGTTTCATCCGACTCTTAAACGTGCTCAAAAATGCGTCCATTACACCATGATTATCGTTAAAATCGGTTATATTATATCGGCCACGTATCCCCTCTTCAGCCCCTCTCTCAACTTTTATTGTCATCAGAATTGTTATAATACTTTTAGAGGTTGGTTCCTCGGTGGCCCACACCGAATCTGTACCCTCCATCATGCCCCGGAAATGTTTCGCACCAATTTTATATTGTATTACGAGCGTCATACATTTTTTATATATCCAGAGTGTTATATCCAGAGTGTTCCGCACACGATGAATAACAATGGGAACGAAATGACGAAGATGATGAATAAAATTATGTCGAATAAATTTTTTAGAAATGTTAATAAATGATCACCAATTTGATATGTGATATGACGTATGTGATAAAAAATTTGGGGCATAGTTTTCTGTAAATATAGATAAAAAAAATTATATAACTATAGTAATATATCGTAATGGAATTGGGCATACCATTTATGTATACCGAGAGAAATGATAAATTATAGTGCGGTTGATTAGAATTATAAATGTGTATATCCTTTTTTTGGAATGGATTCGGTTCGGGGATGTACCAACAACAACAGCAACAACAAAAATAGTCAAGTGATAAAATTTATGAGCACAAATTTCTCATTAAATTTCAATTTTTGGCACAGAAGCTCATAAATTTATTTAAATTGGCATACATACACCAAATTTGCTTTATATATATATACACAAAAGGGACGGTCATTCGGTCTCCGCATATCTCTCGGTATACATATATACACGGGGCATATTCGCATACATCATACAATTTGCAGCAACAAATATCCAAAATCTTAAATCAATCAATTTAGACGCACGAACATGGAAAGTCTTTTAGACATGCACAGGTCATGAAACCGTATGAGTGAAATTTGTCATAAAATCAATTTTATTTATTAGTGATCGTTCGGAAAATGTGTATGCCATAAAAAAAATTATTTTATTAGTTTATGGTATGATACCCGATATACACTGACGTACAGTAGTAATAATAATCTGTCTTATCGTTCGGTTCCAATCATACCACCGCACCAGGTACCTAAACATTACATGTGGCCAATCAGATTGGTCATTGATTGGATTTTATTCCACCTGAGAAAACTTCGATACCTGCTACATACGAGTATATACCTATATGCTCGTCACATGTATGAAATATGACGATAAAATATTATATAGGTTAGTATAAATATAATATTGACGGGCGTATACATAACTGGTAAATTAACTACTGTATGCTATATAAAATCCTCATGTCTTATTTAAGTAGTTATAAATTGTTATGCTTTATGATGTTCTTGTGGGAGTAGTGCAGAAAAACTCAAACCATTACAGGAAAATATCCATCATGATAAAAAAAAAATTGGATATAAATCGTGCTGGGAGACAGTTGATAAAATTCATTGTAAATCACGTAATCTGATTACGGACGTGAAAGTAGTTTCATGTAATAGAAATTAAAATCTAGATAATACACAAAAGAAGTCAACTAAAATCAATCACCGAAACTAAAGTAAATCATCAAATTAACAAGTAAAATACTTTAATATTAGAAATGTTTTAGAATCAATTAGAATATAATTTAGATATTAGAAATGAGTTAAAGGATAGTTTACCATTTTAGTTGACTTTGTTCTACATTTAAATCACAGAACTAATTTCTCGATCTGATTCCACAATTCGACCTACTTTTGGCAAGTCGACCTAGTTTCAACCAACTTTTGTAATTCAGCTTGATAATAAACCTGAACCGAAAGTCTATAACTAAATGCGATGAATAGTGCAACAAATGTTATAATTCGTACAGCCATAAAAAAGTGCCCCTCACAAGAAGTTCCAGAATGCTCGATTTGAATGCAGTACTAGTTATGCGCAACAATACCGCAACCATAAATAGGTTAAATAACTTTTATTTCAAAAGTAGATAGAATTCTACAATCAATATCCTACAATCATAGCGCGGTCCAAACGTTTTTGCGATTGATGCTATCATATGCCTAAAAAGTCTATGTAGAATTAGTGAGTGAAACACTGGTCAGTGGTTGATCGGTTGGGAAGAAACCACATTGATAGTCACCGATGATGTTTTTTACGAATGGAATGATTCTGGTAAGTACAACATTAGCCTAAGCACTTGGTAGGCAGTGCATGCCACGGAAATATGCACACATCCCTCGGGTAGCAGCTCCTCCTGGTCCCAGATCAACACGATGAGATCATAAAGATAAGATGCAAGAGTAGCTCTTCCGTGTTTTAATAATTCGGCGGGGATAATATTTTAATCTACTAATAGCTACGTCTACTTCCTCTACTGTGGGATATGGAACAAACTCCTTCTCGTCTAGTTAACTTGATCAGTCCGATTTAGTAGATTTTAAAAGTAAGTTTGTCAAACTACCACGTTTGTTATCAATTATATACATCCGTATTTTTGATGGATGCGGATCTTATGGATGGCAGTCTTACTAAAGGGATTTCTAGCGTTTGCAAAACAGTTTTGCTGATGTTTTCGATGCGTTTCCTTATAAATTCGGGGTATTTGGGTGTGAGAGATATTCTGTCTGAAAACTCTAAGTGTTGCGAGCTCATCGTTTTTCGTACACTTATCTTTAATTTCCGGCGAATTGAAGGCATTGATCGTTGAACAATAATTGGACGTGATCTTGGTGATCTTCTTCCAATTGTATTTTCCGCTCCAGTTATAGCTGACTGGATAGCTTCCGGTCTAAATTTTTAGTGACAGCTCTCCTGTAGCTCTGAGCGGAGTCCTCATGAGAATCGAAATTCCATTGCACGAACACAGACACAGACATCAGACATTAGACACAGACATCAGAATTCAGACTTCGAACACCAGACATCAGATATCAGACATCAGACATCAGACCTCAGACATCAGACATTAGACATCAAACATTAGGAACAGACAACAGACATACACATCAGACGTTTAAACATTAGACATTAGACATTAGACATTAGACATTAGACATTAGACATTAGACATTAGACATTAGACATTAGACATTAGACATTAGACATTAGACATTAGACATTAGACATTAGACATTAGACATTAGACATTAGACATTAGACATTAGACATTAGACATTAGACATTAGACATTAGACATTAGACATTAGACATTAGACATTAGACATTAGACATTAGACATTAGACATTAGACATTAGACATTAGACATTAGACATTAGACATTAGACATTAGACATTAGACATTAGACATTAGACATTAGACATTAGACATTAGACATTAGACATTAGACATTAGACATTAGACATTAGACATTAGACATTAGACATTAGACATTAGACATTAGACATTAGACATTAGACATTAGACATTAGACATTAGACATTAGACATTAGACATTAGACATTAGACATTAGACATTAGACATTAGACATTAGACATTAGACATTAGACATTAGACATTAGACATTAGACATTAGACATTAGACATTAGACATTAGACATTAGACATTAGACATTAGACATTAGACATTAGACATTAGACATTAGACATTAGACATTAGACATTAGACATTAGACATTAGACATTAGACATTAGACATTAGACATTAGACATTAGACATTAGACATTAGACATTAGACATTAGACATTAGACATTAGACATTAGACATTAGACATTAGACATTAGACATTAGACATTAGACATTAGACATTAGACATTAGACATTAGACATTAGACATTAGACATTAGACATTAGACATTAGACATTAGACATTAGACATTAGACATTAGACATTAGACATTAGACATTAGACATTAGACATTAGACATTAGACATTAGACATTAGACATTAGACATTAGACATTAGACATTAGACATTAGACATTAGACATTAGACATTAGACATTAGACATTAGACATTAGACATTAGACATTAGACATTAGACATTAGACATTAGACATTAGACATTAGACATTAGACATTAGACATTAGACATTAGACATTAGACATTAGACATTAGACATTAGACATTAGACATTAGACATTAGACATTAGACATTAGACATTAGACATTAGACATTAGACATTAGACATTAGACATTAGACATTAGACATTAGACATTAGACATTAGACATTAGACATTAGACATTAGACATTAGACATTAGACATTAGACATTAGACATTAGACATTAGACATTAGACATTAGACATTAGACATTAGACATTAGACATTAGACATTAGACATTAGACATTAGACATTAGACATTAGACATCAGACACGACACCGACATCAGACACCGACACAAAACACAGACACAGACACAGAAACATACTCACACAACACAGACACAAATACAGACATCAGGTATCAGACACAGAGACAGACCCATACACAGACCTAGACACAGATACAGACACATACACAGATCTGCACATGATTTGGAGTCCACGAAGGAAACGGTCTCGCCCGGATGCACTGCTAAGAAGAGTAACGAAATTTAATTTGCCGATCTGCTGCAGAAAGTTAAGGTGGACCCAACGCTAAATTCTCTTGGTGAAAGGGTTTCGAACATACGTGAAACTTATAGAGGAGACCTATTGCTGGAGCTACAAACTACAGGAGACCCGACAGCGAAAGCGATCGGAGGCAATGCATCAGTTAAAATTTTGACCCAGGAAGCACTCCTCGTAATCAAAGACATGGTCGAGGTTACCACATCTGAAGAGGTGAGAGGGACTCTGGAAGCACAGTTTGAAGGGGTGAAAGGTGTCTGTAGTTTTAAATCATCCACAATGGCATACCGAGGAACGTAGATAGCGGTTTCTAGCCTCTTTAACACTATGGTTGGGAAAGTGCTAGAAGTGGGTAAAGTTGGAATCGGCTGGGTTTCCTGTCGAATCCGGGAAAAAATACAGTTGACTAGATGCTTTAAATGCCACGGTTATGGGCATCAGTCATGGAACTGTAGAAGTGAGACGAATAGATTGAAGCTCTGCAGGAGATGTGGTTAAGAAGGGCACTTTGCTAAGACTTGCCAAAAGGATTCAAAATGTATGCTATGTGACGAAACGGCCAAAAGCTGTCACGTAACTGGTAGCTGGTCCGGCTTACCAGAAAGCGCTGCAAATATAGTGTTGGAAATGTAAGTCATCCAAGTCAATTTTAACCACCACTGTCAGGCTGCTGACTAAGAAAGTAGAAGAGCACGTTGTAATTATGTGCAAGCAATACAGGAACCTTGATAGACGGTGTTGGGCTTCAGATAGATCGAATTGGGCTGCTGTATGGGTTTGTGGCAACTACCCTCTAAATTGGTGGAAATATTGCACCCGGGTTTGTCAGAGCCAAAGTGAACGGCGTTCATATTTATAGCTGATACGCGCCTCGTAGTGCATCAATGGGCCGTAGAATAGGGAAGTAGAGAAACCAATAGCAGAAGTACTGCACTGCAGGAAATATACCTACTTTCTGTAGAGGAAATGCATCCTCGATAGTTGACCTAGCGTTTAAGAGCCATTGTCTTGCCGATAGAGGAGAAGCATGGAGGGTGAGCAATCTATGTACGCATAGTGACCATGAAGCTATTGTGTATGAACTGGCGCATAGTGAACCCCAAAGGACTCAGTTAGACACAGGAAGAGAATAGGATAAAAGTCCGCAGCGTTCGATGAAAACATCTTCCGTCTCATGATGGAGGATCTTACGATATCTGGTACCGCAAATAACAAAGCCGTGCAGCTTATGGGACATGTTACAAGAGCCTGTGATGCAGCAATGCCAAGAAGGATGGTGGATAATCGTAGAAAACCGGTCTTATGGTGGAACGACGAGATTTCAGTATTGCGTAAAAGGTGTCTGAACGCAAGAAGGCGATACCAGCGTGCTGGACACGTTGAAAACTCTTCCCTTCGACAACGATATATAGAAAAGCTCGATAGGAGCTCAAGCATGCTATCAAATTAAGTAAGCGAAAGTGCTTCCGCGAACTGTGAGAAGAGGTCGACCACGATCCTTGAGGTAGACCCTACCGATTGGTGATGAAAAAACTCAGAAGCAATTACGCCACTGCTCCCACATACCCAGCAATGTATAGTGTGTCACCTGTTCCCGCAGCAACCCGATTGTGTATTAGAAGCATTAGGCAACGAGGAGGATGATGTACCACCAATTACTGAGGAGGAGGTTCTGAAGGCATGTGGTAGAGTAGGTAACAATAAAGCCCCTGGCCCGGATAACATTCCGAATATTGCGTTGAAGTCGGCGGTTAAACCATACCCAAACATATTCATGGAAGTAGATATACTGCATGTTTATAGTTAAAGGGCTGTTCCCTAGTAAATGGAAGGAACAGAGACTGGTACTCTTGCAAAAAGGAGACAAACCACCAGGTAAGCCATCCTCCTGGCCTCCAGTGTGAATGTTGGATACGACAGTAAAAATCCTAGAGAGAGTTGTGTGTGACCGACTACAAGAGACTATAGTTAGAGCAGAAAATCTGGCAGAGCATCAGTACGGCTTTCGAAAGGCGGACTCATCAGTGGATGTGATTAAAGAGGTTGTAGATACGGCGCATCAGGCGATATCCGGTTCTCGGCAAATTGGGGTTGCATATTTAACGCACTTACATGGATGAAGGTACCGAAGTACCTGCTGAGACTAGTTTCCAGCTGCTTTAGCGAGAGAATCTTGATTTATGATACTGAGGAGGGGAAGGAAATTTACGAGGTGACTGGTGGCCAAGTGATACCAAGTGATGCACGGGTGATTGGATTTGCGGACGACATCGCAATTGTAGTTGTCGCAAAACACAGAGAGGAGATTGTGGAGATCTGTAATAAGGCGGTCAGACTTATTCAACAGTGGTTAATATCTGCTGTTCTGCAACTAGCAGAACATAAAACAGAGGCTGTCCTCATTACTAGCAGGAAAGTAATGGAGAGCGTAACCTTAGAGGTTGGAGCCCAACAAATTGTTAGTCAACCATAAATCAGTTATCTAGGGGTAATTATCGATTCCAGGTTGTCATATAAAACACACCTCACTGCCACCAGCGAGCGAGCAAGGAGAGTTAATGCGGCACTAGCACGGATAATGCCGAACACAAAAAGGGCGCGGATGAGCAGCAGAGTTTAGCTCGCCAATGTCGTTACATCTATAATGATGTATGGGGCACCAATTTGAGTCAACTCGTTGGTGAAGGATACCTATAGGCAAAAAGTAGCATCAGTTCAGAGGCTACGCACTCTGATAATATTGTGTGCATTTCGGGCGATGTCAAAAAACGCTGCGTGTGTTCTTGCCAGAATGCCCCCAATAGATCTACTGGCCAAGGAGCACCAAACCAAGTACCTGCGTCGTGATCAAAGAACAAAAGCAGAGAACCACCGACTAGCACAGGCTGAGAGGATTACTGCATGGTAGGGAAGCTGCGGAGTGAGTCAACTCATGGTAGATGGACCCATCGCCTGATCCTCTACAACGAGGCGTGGCTGAACAGGCGAACCGGAGAAGTAGATTATCATCTTACGCAGCTTCTGACGGGTCATAGTTGCTTTAGATCATACATGTCCAGATTCAAACACGAAGAGTTACCAGATTGCCCTTTATGCATCGGAGTAACAGAGAATGTAGAGCACGTAGTATTACAGTGTCCACGATTTACTGAGGATAGAAGCAGTATCTGTGCACGTGGTGGCCAACTAACACCGGAAAATATACTGGAGTTTATGCTGGCATCCGAAGATGGGTGAAATGCCGTAAGCTGAAGTGTCTCACGGATAATGGGAGAGTTGAGACGCCTCGAAAGAAGCATGGATTCAGTAAGCAGGGCAACGTAAGCTGACTAAGTTCCACAGTGGTCGAACGGCACAGTTTATCGGGGTGGTGGTTTAGTTGGTAAGAATCCGACACTCACGTGTTTTATTTATGGATTCATACGTGGAGGTTATCAAAGGTCCCCCTCCTCCGCCATAAAAAACACATGACTTGGAGTAACATAATTGGAGTAATCAATTTCACAATTATTTTTCGATATTCACAAATTTAAATTCGATCAGTTTTGTTCGCTTCGAATTCATTCTTAATCAGTTTCCAAAATCCATAAAAAATCTAAAGAATCCATCGTTTTTATTACTTTTGCAAGCGAAAGTGGTTTATGTCAAAGTGGATTTTAGAGAAACGATTTTGATAAAATGTATTTTGTGGGTATCCCATTAGATGTTGATGATAATTTGCACTTGTACCTAAAACTAACGAGCATGCCGCCCCTGTCAATATCAGCGTGAAATGTCTCTTCGAGATCATGACGTGTTCAATTAGATTTTCTGTTCTCCCATCAATCGATTGTCAAGTAAACTTGAAGATTTTTAAACCGTTGTTGTTACTGACCAAGCTGTGTGGACCAATATGTAATGTGGTTTCTGCGCTCCAACCGATTTTTGCAACGTCACCCATGATGATTCTGATGCTCAACAAAGATTAAATCTTTCACATTATCTATTTTTTCTTCAATTGGCGCATGTAGATTGACAATTGTGTTATAAAATATTTTAGTGCGTAATAAAACCGTGCGAGTCCGCATGTTGGCAGAGCGGAAGTCGATAATAGACCGCTGTACTCGTAATGAACGAGTAAGCTGAATTCAAACTTTTCTCTATTCTGATGGCTGCTGTAGGCCGCCGTGTAACTATTGGTGGTATGGATCCCACTCTCAGAGCATCTAAGCTCTTATAGTGCAAGCACTAGTTTAGTCTGTAAATTCCCGCCTCGATCGCAAGGGTTTGAGATCTCCAGGCCTTAGAAGGCCTAGTACGTTCAATATTCCTATTTTTATAGCGTTGCCCGTGTACATTTTCCGAGATCGTTGATGTGATGAATGACAATCTGAGGCCTTTGTATAAGGTTCATAACATAATGTTCTTTGTGAGAATAAAGTAGGTAGTTGACCTGCCACAGACAGGTTCGGTGCTTTAAAAAGTGTAGAAATAATTGGTAGAAGTTGCATTCCTAAAATTAAAATTTATCGCTAACTATATGTCATTTGGTATGAGTATGCTAAAAGTTCTTCGAATAAAGATCAAATTTGGATAAATGGAGGATATGCAACCAATCTTTATAGCAACATAAATTCCTATAAACTTAAGGTTACATTTTACTTGTTTGTTTATAAACTATGCAATCTGTTCTGGGGTCGAAGTGCTCCCAACTATTTCGCTTTTACCGTCCTATACCTTAGGCAGTAGCTACATCGAGGCAGTTCAACATCAACCTTCAATGCACTCACGTGAATCTAACGAATTACGCAAATTTGATAAAATACTTACAGTAATCAAACTAGTATTCGAATTCAAGCAAAAACCAATCAGTAATAAGGCCAACGTCTCGGGCGCTGATATCTGAAACTTGTACAGATCGTACCTAAAATGAAAAACAATAAAATAAATTCATTAGCACGGGGTAACAATAAAATTTTAATTTATTAAATTATCAGCTTTCATTTATTTGATTAGATCATCGTAAAATGGCACCGAGAGAATACCTCACAATCCTGCCACTCCTTTCACAAAATACAACACGAACGATAAATAGTTTCTGGTTGTAATTTTCATTACGATAATTATTGTGGCCATGCCCTTTTTATTGTTCCGTAATATTTTTTTTACAATACACCTCGAATTAAATAAATTTGCTTCTTCACAAAAAAACAAAAAAAAACAAAAAAAAAAGAAATTAAAAGAAAATTGAATTTTCATTAAATCAATTTTTTTGTTTTATTCTACTCGAGTATTGTGATGTGATATGGGAGGGAGGGGCGCAGGGTGTTGTTGTTTTTAAAGGTGAAGCTCGTTAAAATTGGAGGAGGAAGGAAATTTATACTGTGAAGATTTGATTGTAATTAAAATGAATAAAAATTGTCACCCCCCATCGACGATGGTGCGGTATACGATGTTGGTGTGATAACTAATTTTATTCGATCAATCAAACTGTGTGTCGTGTAATACGGTGGTGGTGATGAATCGGAATTGAAAAGAAAGTGAAAACTTTTTTTTTTGGGGTTTTTTGTGTGTGAATAAATTAGTTCTTTTTTTATTGTGGGTGCTGTTTAGAGGTGCCGAAATCGTAATTTTTTTTTTTTGTTTTGTTAGGGGATTAGATTAGATTTGTTACAATTAAGTCGGGGTAAAATATTTGATTTGTATCGTATACGGTGAAATTAATATCGTTTGATTCCAGCACAAGGAAATAGCGAATTTTGTGGACGATGGCATCATGAATATGGGTTTGGTTTTTGGACAGACGCGATACATCATAGCGAATTTATATAGGATTTGCTACTGTGGTCTTTGTATGTAGATAGATGATGATTAATTAACCCCGTCTGTCAATCACTCTTACAAGAAATATGATTCTATAATACAGATTAAAGACATTGAAAGAACATTTTTCACCACTTAATCTAACGTAAATTTTAATAAAGCATTAAAATGGTTTGGGTTTCCAATTTTCAACATGACAGGGAATTATGATGTAAGGATTATCTACAGTGTGTATAGTCATGCATTTTATGACACATTTTTATAAGTGTGAAGTTTATACTAATTAACACAATATACCCATGTATTGGAAATCACACTGTTAAAACATTTCTTGTAGGAATTTTGAGTGAAAACTTAAATTTCATGAAATTTAAAATTAAAATAATAATTAATAAACTAATTATTCTAATACTATGGAGCGAATGTATAGAGATGTTTTTTGTGGAAAACCTTCACATTTTGGAAAACTATCAATTGGCTCCTTTTGATTTTTTGTCTATCCAATTCTGACAAATGAAAAGACATCATGAAAACTACACCAAAAATCAATCATATATCAGTTGTTTTTTAGGGCCTGACTTACGAAATGGCGGGGAATAATATCACAATGGACTTACAAAATATTTCTTTTAGTAAAACAAACATAATTTTTTTTTATTTTTGAGTGAATCTCATTGCCAATAATAAGACATCGTGGAGATTGCACCACAACGAAACCATATAGGAATAACTCCTACGGGTTTAATCTATCAAACGAAGCATGTTTCGTTCGAATGTATATTGGATTAGTTCGTTTTCTCCAGTAAACTTATCATTGGTTCCTTATGAATTTTGAGTGAATCTTATTTATTCTCAAAATAACAAGACATCGTGGAGATTACGATGTCTTATTATTGTGAGATTATTAAAATATAAGATTCAACAATATTGCCATTTGTTTCCTGCCTACCATCACAATTGTGTGGGTAACGTAAAAGAATGATGTCAAAAAAATTATTTTTGTATGTATTTTCCACCAACATACACATTTGTGCACTCCTCTTAAATCGTTCTCGTTTGTTTTGTTGTTTGACATAAAAAAATTTTAGCACAATTCCAGCTTCAAATTCCAGAAAATGGCAGATGAATAATACACAAGTATTAGAATAGTATAGGATATTATAGTGTAGCCGAATTATTTATGCATTTCGTACAGAAAAATACCGAATCAATCATGAACTCTTCAAAAGTTTCGGACGGATCCAAACATAGCTCTATATGTCGCTGTTTTAAATCATTGCGAGGCCGAGGAAATGCCAATCGAAAAACATGCCAATAAGAGAGATGACTACGAGGTCAAGTCTAGATGAGTCCGTGTCGAATGACATCTTCACATGCATGAAATGCACTGAAAGGTTACTGAAAATCGCAAATTAATCAATGCTTTGAAGTCAATTGTATACTGTCACTTTTCAAAAATTGGATATTGGACAGTTCACTCACGTTCGATTCCTTTAAAATTGGATTGGAGGGAGGGAGATGGGATTCCATTTCGACCTACTTAATAAGTACAACGTTTGGCCTCTTGCTATTATAATCAGAACATTTACAGATTATCCATGTATAGCTAAAACCCCAGGATGCGGTTAACGCAATCTCGTCCAACCCAAAACTCCCAAAAGTTTCCATATTTGTCAATTTTGGAGAAAGATTTCGATGCCATTTACATCATTGGGTTGTTATTAAAATCCACTTCAAAACAGAGAAATTTCCCAGTCGCCTTATGCTGTTTTTCGGAATAGTCATCTAAATTGGACACTTACTTATTTATTGGATACTTACTTTTATTCATCCAGTCCAACGACATTGACAACTTGCGATATACTGTATAAGATAGCGGAAAATAAGAGATTAGGCTACTCGTTGCAAGTGGCAGCATCATAAAAGAGAATTATTTTCTTTTTCACAAAATTCCAGGGGAATAAAATATTAAAAGTGTTCTTTAAAACGCCAAACTAAATGATTTCCAAAGTAAAAACCCTTGGGAAGTTACCCCAGAGTTTCATCCCAGAAAAATAAAAAAAATTATCGGGTGTAACACTAGTTACTTGATTCCCTTAGACTTATCACTTCATGCGACGTGACTGTGGCTCTTCCTCTGGCCCTATTCTGGTTTTCCCTGCGAATAGGGAATTGGGAAAAATATTTTGATAGCTTTTTTGTCAAAATAATATTTTTCTGGCTTACTAAAAGAATAAGTTTAGTGCAAAAATTCTCAAAGCAAAGTTAATCATATTTTTTTTTTGTTCCACGAAATTTTTATAGGGAAATTTTTTCCGATTTAACTTTTTTTCGAAAATATTAACACCAAACTTGTTCCCTCTGTAGGCTAGAAAAATACAATTTAGACAAAACTGCTATGAAAATATTTTTCCCAATTCTCTATTCCCAGGGAAAGCCAGAATAGTGCCATTCATTGGTTGCTAGATTTTAAAATCAAAATTTAATAAATAATTTTATGCCAAACTCTCAATGACAATTGTTTAAATCTTAGTTGGCTACATTAGTTTGAATTTTGTTTTTATTTATTTGTCACGTCAAAATTTCAAGTGATAGAAATTATCGTTTGAAGTGATAGCAGTCGCAAGGAAGTCGATGAAGTTAGCCCGAGCCCGAATTTTATGGTGGATTTCTTGGATAAGTGTAGCCATCCCGAAAAAGTATAAATACATTAAGGGGACATAGCACCTTCAAAGTTTTTCCAAAATTTTTTTTTTGGAATAAAAAGAGATATCTTAATGAAACTTTCCAGTGAGATTTTATTTAACTGAAAGTTTAGAAAAAAATTTTTTTACATTTTTTTTAGCCCACTGTCGTCTTTCAAAAACACAGAAAATTCGCGGCGTGCATCATAACTGTTCTTAAGAACGTCTAAAAAAACGGGGTTTTATTCAGCATTAAATCGCCCATGGAATGAAGTAGAAGGAAAAAATTTGGTTGAAACATAAAAAAATGGCGGCATTTTTTCGAACAATTATTAATAATTCGGGTTAAATAAATAAATTTAAAAAATGTTATTTCCACCTGATATGGACTAGGAGTCGCTTCTAAATCTTAGATAGTATTGTAGCCTATCTGACCATATATGCCGCTTGGTGTCTTTATCTCCAGGTATTGTGGTATAGAATTTAATGTGGACCCATAGCAACTACACAAATTATCGCTATACGGGTTAAACAAATAAAATTTAAAAAAGGTTATTTCCATCTGATATGAACTGGGGGCCAATTTTACACCTTAGATAGTATCATGGCCTGTCGGTCCATATATGCCGCTTGCCGCTTTATCTACAGGTATTGTGGTATAGAATTTAATGTGGACCCATTACAACTCCACAAATCGCTATTCAGATTAAATAAATTAAAAAAAATTGTTTACCATTTTTTAATGTATTTACACTTTTTCGGGATGGCTACACCTATCCAAGAAATCCACCAAAAAATTCGGGCTCGGGCTAACTTCATCGACTTTCGCAAGGAAATATTTATAAATCAGCATACTATGATTTAAAAAACAACGAGAACGACTTTATTGAACAATTATTTTGTAATTTTCGATTTAGTGATCTAGTAACCAAGAAGATGAGGGATGTCGCATAAAATCCAAAAAGGACAAAATCCAATTTTTTTTTAAATCTAAATAGGACAAATCCAAATGTGACAAATACAAAAATTATATAAATATTTAAAACTCTTTCAACTCGATCTTTTTTATACCATTTCTGAACGGTTTTTTTTTTAAATTCGACTTCAATAGGGATTGAAGTAGGCCATTTTTTCCTTCACCTATTAAAAATAGAGACTCCTTAACCTATTAAACATAGGTTTTAGACAATACATCCAAAAAGTTTGGATTTTTTTTCTTGGATATTTTTTTTTTGGATTTTGAACTTTTTGGATTTTGCCCCTTTTGGATTTTGTAACTTTGGGTTTTGGTTTTTGGATTTTGTTTTTTTGAATTCCGATACACATCCGAAGATGAGTAGTCACATCACTTGAAATGATGCGACTAGGGGAATAGGGGTGTAAAACTGCAATGACATTCCAGCTCAGAATTTCATGTAGTAATTTCGTTCAATTTCGAATTTTTTTTTCCCAGATTTTGCCAAGAATTTTTTTTCAAATTTTAAATATTAAAATCAAAATTAAAAATTCAGTAAAAATTATAATTCTGGGATTTTATAAAATGACGAAGAGCCATTTGTTGTGCTATAAAAACATGAAGTTAGCCTGATGATCTGTCTAGATCACTGATATGAATACATGGATATGGCACAAAACTAAATTACTATAGAAAACAACAACAAAATATGGTACAACTTTTTTTTATATTCCACTCGCTTGTATTATATACACCTCTCACTCGAAAATCGTATTACCGAAAATATAAAATAAGATCCGCACTGGAACCAAGACAATTCCGAAAAGTATTTGAAATCGTTTTCTTTTTCCTAATAAACATAGGATAGACCGAAAAATATTCAAAATTGGTAATTTTGTAAATAATAATTATATAAATAATACATTGCTGCATAATTTCAAAAAATATTTAAATAATTTTTTCGTATTTTTCCCTTGAAATATGAAGTACATATCTGTAATAAACAACACACAAAAGCAAAAACAAATGGAAAATTCGGGATAAATGTCAAACGTAAATAAAAAACAAAGTTGATTTTTTTTTTTCAAGAATGATTTTAATACGATTTTGTAGTGTACTCGTATTTAATAAACAAAACAAATAGGATATAAAATAATTTATAATATACATATGTAATTAAATTCATTCGTGTCGGAAAATAATTAACCTGCTTAGCTGCTGCCGTATATGTGTGGTATTTGATTCATTGATTTGTTTAGCTATTTGAGAAAATTTTATTTTAATGAAACATTTTATTACTGTTTTAGCTAATTTATAAATATGGTTATTGTGAATTTCCGTATGAAACTGATGATCGTGTAGTGCTGGAAATAATCCGGATATGTTTAGATCGTTTAATATGCGTAGTGCCAGTCGTTCATCTTGATGTTTAAGTTTTAAATTTATATCGGAATATTTGAAATATTTATTCGTGATAAGACATAAATCAGTCACATCTTTAGATGGAATAATGAGACCTCCCCTGGTTTTGTGAAATAAAAGTTTTAGTGCTGTTGGATGTGCACCGCCGTACTCAGAGTGGAGTGAGTTAATGCACTCTTCACATTTTATGACCTTTTGTGTCATCCACACTACGTAGCCGCTAATGTAACCGATAACATTCTCTTGAAATGGTGATGTAATATTCCGTTCTAAAAATTCCGATATGAGAATTTTAGTTTCTCTATTGGGACTGTTAATATCATCTTCATCCAAGTCATATATGTCAATAGGATATTGAACATCACCTGTAAGTAGGTAAATAAAATTAACTTTTAAAATAAAATACTTATAATTGATTTTTACCGTCTGTTTTAGATAAAGGAAGATGACACATAGAATCTAACAGTTCGGTTTCATCACTTTCGCTGACATTGCCTCCGAAACTTCGTACTTTAGTGTGCACAAGTAATTGCTTATAACCAGCAATGAACTGTCTTGGTCTGGGGTTGTTATTGTTTCCACTTCTTGATCGCATAGCACAAAAAAACAACTCGAGATGATCTTGACTTAATTCATAGGTGAGTATATAATTTAAGTAATCCGTTTCTACGTAATCTATGTATAATTGTTTGATCATGATAAGCCCTAGGTAAAGGCCCAAAAACCCCGTACATTTATTTGTATCGTAAATCGAGATATTAGTGATCAATTTGATGTTACTTAGGTATTTAGTAATTTCAACTATTTGTGGCATCCATCGACCTACGTTGCGTCTATTAAGAGGTGCTTTGAGACCCTTACCGAAAGGATTGCGGGAATTAAGTAGGTCGAAAGCTAAATTTATTATGCTTAAAAACTTTATGGTTGGCTCACTCCCTTCAAATTCTGGCATATGTAATTCGTTGTTGCAGTATTCTATTGCAGTCGCTACTGATTGGCTCATCGTTTGAGCTGCGATGGAAACTTTCATTTTTTTTGGCTGAAACTGAACATGTGCTTTCGATAGTTTGTTTCCAAGTTTAAACTCTTCCTTTATTTGAATATTATGTAGAGCTTCAATATATTGCCATCGTACAGTGCCTTCACCAGTTTTAAGCTCTTTTTCTGAGTATAGCCGGTTTCTTGTTAGTTTTAACATATGGCATGCATCGAGTAGCACAAATACTTTTTGTGATAAATTTCCTGAAATATATAAAACATTTAATTTTATATAAAAATTTTAACTTTTCTAAATAATGGCATTTTAAGTCGTTATATATATATATATATATATATATATATATATATATATATATATATATATATATATATATATATATATATATATATATATATATATATATATATATATATATATATATATATATATATATATATATATATATATATATATATATATATATATATATATATATATATATATATATATATATATATATATATATATATATATATATATATATATATATATATATATATATATATATATATATATATATATATATATATATATATATATATATATATATATATATATATATATATATATATATATATATATATATATATATATATATATATATATATATATATATATATATATATATATATATATATATATATATATATATATATATATATATATATATATATATATATATATATATATATATATATATATATATATATATATATATATATATATATATATATATATATATATATATATATATATATATATATATGTACCTGATCACAAAATGATCGTTATTCTTTAAAAATTACTTCAATTTAAATTACCTTTGAAATGAAACCAGGGCTTAGGGTCATTCACATCGAGAACAGCTCCTAGATTTTCAAGCATTTTTTGATTTGACTTTAGCCCATCACAGGTAACCGAAACAGTTTTGGCGCCTGCATCCGTTAATCGCTCAATCGTCATGTTAATGATTTCTGATTTCAAATTTGAGGAAATCCCATTTATTAAAAAATACGCAATTGGAATTTTCCAATGCTCCGTCATGCCTACTGCCATAACGACTAGAGCTTCTACTGCCTCATCTTCACAATCATTTGAGTATTCAATTCCCAAATCAACTTGTCCCAGCAATCGGCCGCCCACCAACTCAGTTTTTCGCATAATTGCCATTTCATCCAACATCACAGTTACGCATAATTCCTTCCCATCATTCTTATACAAATTAGCTTTGATTTTAATTGCGTCAAATGCTTGTTGAGTGAATCCTGGGCTACCATCAATCTTTGAATACCAATGACGAACTGTATCGGGATGTGGTAAAGCGCATCTAAAAACATCACGGCGAATAAAAATGTAATGTATGCGCGAATGTTTTTATCTCCTCTGAATAGTGTTAGTAATTTTGTCTAACGATTCATTCGAAGCATATCGTTTAAATAGTTCAACAGGAACTCCTTTTGCTGAATGTTTTATAATAGTGGCACTTTCCTCGTTCACCAAACTCTCATTCTTTGTTGTTATTTTGTCCTCTTTTCTTTTTAATTGTCTTCTTAAATTGTGAATTAGATTATCTTTTTCTTTTATGCGCATTTCTAATTTCAAATATTTAGTTACAGGAATAACTTCAGCGGAAGATGATGTATATAAATTCGAACTACAAAAGCCAAGTGATGTTGATGGCCGGTCGGAGTCTACAGCAACTTGTACATCATGAAAGAACCCTATAGATGTACTTGGCCGATTATCATCGTAACTCTTCGGAATATGAAGATCAGAGTCTAATTTGCTAAAGCGGCTAGCAACTTTATCATCTTCCTGCAATTTTTGGGCTTTAATGAACGTTCCCTAAAAATAACGATGACACAAATTAAAGATCAATTATTCAAAATAATTTCTGAGACATTATATTTTATTATGTCATACATCACACTGCTGTTTAGATGTAGAAGGTTCCGTTGCTTTTTCTAGATTAAATATTTCTTGATCCAACTAAAAAATTATATTAATTATGTACTAATAAATTGAATAAATTATACAGAAATTTTAATTTTATTACATTTCCAGTAATTTTGTTAGGTGCCGCACTCTTTGAATTTAAGATGTACCTTTGTCCAGCCCAAATCAAAAAATGTGATGGGAAATGCAAAGAACAAACTCTTAATTTATCGTACTTCGCTCGAATCCAATTTGCAACTCCTAAATTTTCGCACCATATTTTATTTTGAGTTGGATCTTTGGGAAATCTAAAAAAATGATTTACCACATATTCCTCTTTATTTTAAAACTAATTTACTCTATAGTATGTACTTACGAGAATAGAGTTACATTTGAAACTTTATTATCACGTTTTGTTTCACAACCCACTACAACACATTTAGCAATACTTTTTGATTTTACTTTTTCAGTTAAATCTCGCATTGTATCCATTTTATCAAGTGTATGTCAACTGTTTTTTGTAGTTTAACTGAACACAAATTTGAATTTGATTTCCGAAAATTCGAAATTCTAGACAAGGAAGATACATTTTTGCTGTCTCTATCGCACATTAGGTACGATTTTTAGTTTTGTTTTTTATACCACACTTTTTGATGAATGCCCTATCCATGAGTTACATATCAGTGGTCTAGATATATCGGTGGCTAGTAACGGAAAGTATTATATTCTAGACAAGATTGGACAGTTAGTTCTGAGTTCTAGTTTTATTTTCAAACGGATTTGCATGTTGTGAATAGAGCGAGCTATGATGGTTTGGGTCATTATGGTATCGAGTTGGTATGTCTTGGTATGTATATCGTAGGCCTGTAACAGTGTAAACTGTAACGTTATTTTTATCCTATGCTAAAAAATTTTAAAAATTTGTTTTATTCTAATAAAACAAATTTTTTAGCATAGGATAAAAATAACGTCATAACATAATTTGGAAAGTGGTTTTGTTGCATAAGTACGTTAGTTCATTTTATTTTTTCATATTTTCAAAATGATGTTTGAACTTTTTCTGATTTGAATTTTGTTAGACAAGGCGATTCAGGTTAAACAAGCACCCCATCGTGAGAAGCAAAAAGACTCACGTTAAACAAGCTACACCCTCCTGGTTACTGGCCTTCCGTAAACCAAGCTTTGCCATGCCGAATCCCTTTAGATATTATACGAGCTCGAAACCATAATGACCCAAACCATCATAGCTCTATTCACAACATGCAAATCGGTTTGAAATTAAAACTAGAACTAAGAACTAACTGTGCAACCTTGTCTAGAATATAATACATTCCGTTACTAGCCACCGATATATCTAGACAGATCAGGCTAACCTCATGTTTTTATAGCACAACAAATGACGCTTCGTATTTTATAAAATCCCAGAGTTAAAATGTTTACTGAATTTTTAATTTTGATTTTAATATTTAAAATTGGAAAAAAAAAATATGTTTTTTTTTTCAATAGTCCGTCTATCTCCGCCATTTTTTAACGAGTTATAATGAATTCGATTAGTAGTATTGGATAAGGATTTTAAAGTGAGTTTTGGTCCAAATTTTTGAATCTGTTCATGCTAGACTAAACTTGGCCATTTCATAACCAATGTTTATAAAATTTGGTTAATAGATTGATTTTTGATTGAAACAAAAAATTTACATCTCAGGTCTATATTGTGATTTTAAAATGTTTTTTTAACAAGGTTCTGAGATGAGTCAATGATAGGCGTTTCCCGTCCATGTCTTTACAAATAAATATAAAAATAGTTGCGCAGGGCTGCATTTAAAATGTGAGCATGTGGCAATCCTAGCTTTTGAAATTCTATTTCACGAATGATTGCCTTCACAGTTACAAAAAAAAAAAATTCACAATGTCTTACCAAAATTATTTAACTTTAGTCCAAAACTCCAGCTATACCACACCGAGCCAATGTTCCACATTTTGTCAGGGCTCAAAATTCAAAAAGATTCAACTTTCCATACTTTCTAACAGTTGTCATAGTATTATTGGGTTAAACGACCAGTGTTCAGCATCAGATAAACGCTAAAAAGATCAATTCATAGATACTCGGATACTCGGGATCGCTTTTGTGTCTCGTAGTTTCTGACCCGTCGGAAATCACATAAGGTACACTATGGGATCTATTTTTGTTTCATCATGCTAATCAACAAGTAAATTCAAGACAATATTCAGGTGGTTTCACATATTTGCTTTCAAACACTATGGCCAGTTAATATAAATATCTGGTCCCTATCATAAATTAGTGTAAAACAGTTTAAATGGCTTGCTTTTTTACTTCATGTATCTGCATTTCTATCGATTTTCCAAGCCAAGCGGACGGTTGTTAAATATAACAGCTAAACTTCTCCTACTCATTTCTGAGCACAGTTTGTTTCCTTGAAGTTTGTACCCTTGCAGCCATTATCATCGAGGTTCAACACGTATATCTGCAAAGCATTGGTCAAAAGATTTTCTGAATACTGTTTCCAGTTCTTTCTTCTGCAAAATTAACTGGAAAGCAATTTTTGCACTCGATGTTCATGATCCTAAAAAAATTTCAAGAATTGCTGTTTCATTAGAGAATTCACTTTATGCCAGCCCTCGAAAG
Source organism: Nephrotoma flavescens (assembly GCA_932526605.1). Lineage (NCBI taxonomy): Eukaryota > Metazoa > Arthropoda > Insecta > Diptera > Tipulidae > Nephrotoma > Nephrotoma flavescens. The sequence continues at coordinate 281,711,493 of OW052221.1, read as the reverse complement.
TCTTGGGTAACTTCAAGATATCGTTCAGAACCATGCTGTTCAGGCCGAGGGTCATGCTGTTCAGGTATTTCAGCCGATCGTATGGCTTTCATCTTTTTTCGAACTCGCCGTAACTTGTCCAAAGACAATTTTTCGGATGCACTTTTATTCAAAATTAAATTATTCCTATTAACAAAAAGTTAACAACAAATTGTCATATTTATAAACAGAAGACACAAATCTAATAAGAATGTACACGCCGTCTCACTAGCTTAAGAACACTTATTTTGTTCTAATTGTTATATCAGAAGAGGGCTCTATTAAGAAAATATCCTATACAGTAATTGACAGGTACTTTAGATAACCGCTACTTTTGTTTAAATAACACGAAGCGCACCTTTAAAAATTGTATATTTATTTGTCTCACTTGTTTAAGAAAAATAAAAGAGTGTAGGGTATCAGTTTGTGATTAAAACTTGACGTGTGCGCAACTGTGCCTAAAGGAAAGTTCTTGAATATAGAAGAAAAAGCCCAAAGTCGGGCTCTCAAGGAGGATGGCCATAGTATCCGGGAAATTGCTGCTAAAATTGGACGAAGTTCAACCGCTGTGCATAATTAGATAAGTGTTATACAAAGCTATGGAAAAACAATGAAGGACTTGTGAGCATGCCTACAACAATCCAAGATCGACGGGCCATTTTTAGAGAAGCTTCAAATTCTACCCAGTCGATTAGCAAAATAAGGGCTAAAACTGGTGTTACGGCCAGCAGAGCAACCTCCCATCGTATAATACAGTGTTCCCGACATTTTACATTTCAAAAAATTAAGAAGAAAACAGCCGTTAAATGAAGCATGCAGGAACCAGCGTCTTTGCTGTGCAAGGCAGATAAGGTTGTCTATTCCGATGAAAAACAATTTAATTTGATGGGCCAGATGGTCTTAAAAAAGGAAATTATCTTGTTGCAAAAGGCACAGTAAAGGGTGTGGTGTAATCGTGAGGGGATCAGTGTCTTTTTTTTTGGAATAATTGATTTAGATTTTCAGACAGTAAAAATGACAGCAAAAACCCATAAAAAAGTTTTGGAACGAACTTTTCCAAAATTTGCAGAATATTTTAATGGACAAGAAAGTCTACGAAGGAGGAAGGCAGTTCGAGAATAAGGTCGAATTAATTGAAGCCATAAAATCAGCCTGGGTCGAAATTTCCCTTCGTTATTTGGTGTCACTTTGCAACTCAATACGCAATAGACTTCTTGAAGTTATTGAACATCAGGGTGGAAGTACTCATTACTAAATGATTAAACAATATTTGGAATTAAATATAATTTACAAACACAAAAAAAAAGATAAAAAAAAACTGTTCATTTTAATTAATTTTTCAGCTGTTCTTAAACAAGCGAGATAAATAAATATGCAATTTTTGGGATGGGATATTTTCTTTATAGAGCCCTCTTCCGATATAACACTTAGAATTTGTTTAATTATACATAGTATTGGAGAAACAATTGATGTTTAAAAAAATAAATGTTCTTAAACAAGTGAGACGGAGTGTATATCAACTTAAATAATCATTTCACTTGAAAAATATTCACCACCATTTATTTTGCTATCCCTTATCACAAATATTCTAGTTAACTTAAACTTTATATATCTACTGATTAAAATTTTCAATTTATTTACGTTTTTATACAGCGTAATTACAAAATATGTCGTCTTCGAAACGTATCACTATGAAATATATATGAAGAACATGACATTCCAAAAAACAAAAGAAAATTTTAAAACTAACTCGATTTTACGCGTACGATTATTTGTATTAAAGGATATTTCTTGTAGAAGATGGAAACTCAAATGCAAAATGTTAGTACGTTTTTACCATGAATTGTTTATTACATTTTGGTGATAATAAAATTGGATCATATAACAACAGAAAATCATATCAACATTGCATACAAATAAAATGTAAAAATCGCTTCTTAAATTTGATTTGATTGACATGGAAAATATTTTACTGTCATTGTTTTATTATGAATTGTTATATTTGCACCATCTGCCGGTTTCTCCATCTTTATTGAGGAAATAGATGTAATATTTAAGTATTTCGAATATATTCTAATTTTATCTTATTTAGGTCTATTTTTTCGACTAAATTATGAACTAAACTAAATTGCTCAGTGATTCATAATAAACATGCATAGGTGGCAGTAACATCAACAAAACAAGTTGTGCCTGACTAATCGAAATACTAAATTGTCGACTTTTCGTGGATAAAGGAAATATTAAATTAAATTAAAATAATGGAAGTTGGCATTAGTTGAAACTACGAAATGTTTAAAAATAAAGAAATGTAAGAAATGAAATGTTTAAAAGTGACATTTGACAACTAAATTGAAATGTTACCTCGCGAGGAGACTTTTCATTTATAACCTGGCGGCGAATAGAGTAAGGTCTTAACAATTGACCTGGGGCACACGCAGCATAAGTATAATCAACTCGACACGAACGACAATTTGTCACTTTTTTGATGTATACGTAATTATTGCCTGGTACTAATATCAAATGGCATTACTTTAAATTATTATAAATGCGGTTGAGCTGAAATATTTAAAGAAGGCATACCGACAACTGCAAGAGGAACACAAATAATAACAGATAAGTATGGGATTCCGGGAGAATACCACGAAAATGGAAAGAAAGCTTGACTATAATAATTCATAAGAAACGTAACCTGAGAGAATGCAAAACTCAAGCCTAAAGATATTAGCAATGATCATCCTGAATAGATTTTCACCGACAGAAGGACGCTGCACCCAACCTATGAGCACAATACAAATGGAATGGAATTCACCATTATCTACTATTGGTGAACTTCGAACCTGCATTCGACACCATGCACATGGACGCAATATAGAAACACCAAGAAAAAATAGAGAGGCCAATGAACAGATTAAGAAATAATTATAAACTGAGGTGCTTATGGCTCATCAAAATAACAAATGTTGCGAGCTCTTTAGACAAACGAATTAAGCATAGTAGGTGCCTCGGAGATGGATTCGTCACAAGCTGATTAAAACACCGAATAACAAAAAAGCTCTCCAGAGTTGAACCCAGAAGGGAAAAGGAAAATCAACGAAGCTAGCAGAAACGAAACAAATCAATAATTGAGAGAGTACTCAAAAAAGTTGACTGGCCCAGCCAAAATTTTGTTTCATTGGTTTTGGACCAAGTAATTATTTTGTTATCAGATTTTTTCGCTCACAAAGCCATCGTTGCGGCACTGTCAGCAAATTCGTTTTTTAAGTTTTTGAGTGGAAATTATTAGTTTTCCCATATTTCACGTAATTTTTCCAAACTGGGTGGATTGGACCGAAGTTATATGATTAAATCAATGATTTCAGCTGCTTGCACTTTTATTTAAAAAACACTTGGTAGTAAAAGTGATTAAATCAACTACATTACCCATATTTTAATGTTTTATTAAAACCGTAACCAATTTTTTTTGAATGGCTATCAAGAAATATTTGTTGCACCCTCTCAACAGATTATATATCGACCACACCACTCGAACTACTTGTATCACAAAACGTATTAAAGTCGCATTATAAGTTTATAACATCTTCTCTCTCTCTCTCGATATACGGATTATCATATTTAGCCATCAAAGAATTTTCCATTTTTATATTCATTCAGATTTGCCTTCCACATTTTTTTAATACACACGAAATGCAGCAACAACACATGGAGAAAAGTGGATTTTATCTAACAAGTATGTTTGTTATGTCGTGTGTGTTTACAATAATAAATTTACGAACGGAATCGATCGTCTGGATTGTATACGGAGGAAGAAATATTTTTTTTTTTTTTTGCTTTCCTATATATAATATTATGTCGAAGCATATGAATTGACGTGTTCGTTGCTATCTTCATTCTACGAATATGTCGATAAACTTTGTTATTCTCGTATAGATGTAGATACATACATAAATATTTAAGCTTCTTAAATCAAAGCAAGCTTTTTAAATAAACTTTTTATGTTTTCTACTTTGCGCGCTCTGTGTAAAGGAGGATTTGCCAGTGTGCGAAAATCTTTATTTAAAGCACATGTGAACTTGAATTATAGAAAATTGTCATAAATATATAGGCAGGTTATATGATTAATCATATATGGGTGGACTGGCAGAAATACATTTTCCTTGCCTAAATGTCGACTATGAAAAATGTGGATTTCATAATATCGAGCCACTATTAGTAAAATAGTTCAGAGAGTGGGGTCGACAGCTACAAGTTTTCTATGAAAGCTACTATTATTATTATTAAAGTTGGGCCCACCCATGCCCAATGAATTCCAGAAGTGAACCCAATTTAGCTAAAGCATCAGAAATGCAACTCTCCCTATATCAAAATGAGCCTGAACCCACATAACCTTAAATTACTATTTCTGGAGCAAAGACCTCTAAATAAATGTTTACAGTCCTTGACCAGTTTGGAAGTGGGCATAGGAGTCCGTAAGGATTTATGCACAGATTTGCTCCATGCAGTAAAAGTTTTTGGAAAATTGTAATACAAGTGTTTTCCGATGCAAATATCTATGTCAGTCAAAAAGTGTAACATTTTTGGTGGTTGTGTTTCTCAGAAGTCATCTCTCAGTACGCATCGCAACATGGTTTTTTATTTACTTGAAAAATTGATTTCATCGAAAAAATGAAATTATCGAGTAAACATTTTCGTGTGATGATTTTTTACGATTTTCCAAAAGGGCTAACTCAACAACAGTGCTACGAATCACTTCATTCGACTTTTGGCGCAAAACACCATCTTTGGCTAGTGTTTATATTTAGTACAATGAATTTAAACGCAAGCGACGTTCACTCAAAGGCGAGCCTCGTGAAGGTCGTCCAAAAACAGCTGTTGTGCCACACAACTTCGATGCTGTAAAAAAACTGAATGAATAGGATCGTCATGTGACTTATCGTGAAATCGAGGCAAGCCTAAGCATTAACTCCTGCGTACATAAGATATCTCACATGAACAATTAAAGGTGCGGACGCTATGTGCACGTTGGATTCCACATTTATTGAGAGACGCACAAAACAAGATCGTGATAGGTGACGAGTCATGGATATACGTGTATGAGCCGGAAACAAAAGAGCAATCGAATGTTTGGGTCTTCCAATTGGAAGAAAAACCAACAAAAGTTGTGCGAGCTCGGAGCGTAGGGAAGCAAATGATACGAGTAGCGTGTTTCTTCACGAAAACGGGTCATGTGGTTACTGAGGCTCTTGAAAATCGAAAGAATATCAATTGAGCTTGGTATACGATCATTTTTTTGTCCGAAGTTTTCAACAAAATGAGATAAAACAACCCAAAAACGGCGAATCACATCAAACAAGCGAGGGTCCTCACCCTTACAGCCTCGACTTGGCACCAAATGACTCCTTCCTGTTCCCATCAATCAAAGATAAGATGCGCGGACAACGACTTTTATCGCTCGAAGAAGCGATTGAAGCGTTCAAAAGCCATGTTTTGAGAGCTATCGTCTTCGGACTGGCAAAAGTGTTTCGATAAATGGTTTAAGCGTATGAAAAAAAGAGTATTGATATTAAAGGCGAAAATTTTGAAAAGTAATAAAGCAATATTTGATGAAAAATTTTGGGGGCAGCCTTCACTATTTGCTCGGCTCAGAATCTTGCAGTTTATAGCAGACTCTCTAGTATGATCGTAGATCATGTAAAGAGCAGTAGGTTCTAAAACCCGCACCAAATTTAGAGGAAGAGCCGTCGACGAAAAACAATATCGACTCAGGCAACCATAGTTATTGAAATCTTGAAACATCCATGAGTCTTACGATGGATAAATAAACGACCGAGGAAAAATTAGCGAACCAATTCTGGTAGCAATTTGTTACTGATTGACACATTAATTTCTGGCACAAATATATTGTAAATTTGTATAAACCTCGCAATAAATCAGTTTCTATAATCTTAAGCTTTAGAAGCTTAAGATGGAAGAGGAAAAACAAGAAATTTTTAAACACCCGCAAACAAATAAAGATCAGCATATTAGAAGTCTAGCCACAGGATTTTCCAAACCTTCTAAAATTACCAAAAACGGCGTTCTCGAAGTTTACTTTCAAGGTGAAATTTTTAGGAAATCTACCGGCCTAAAGTAACACCAAGCTGTTTTACGATGCCGGATCTGGTGACATGTTCCCCAAAAAGAGATAAAGCAGGCAGTTCGCCAATTATTATTCGTCTAGTTAAGACAAGCAGACTATATTTTCAGATGCATTAACGTACAAGCCTTTCTCAAGACACCGCATTTCTTCCACTTGAAGGAGGCGCTTCTTCTTCATTCTGAATGCTCTCGATATCAAACTGGAGTGTTATTATCATCACTATCCCTATATCTCAAAATGTATCGAACTATGAATTTTTCATTTAAGTTGCTTGGAAGAGAAACTATTGGCCTAGAGCTTAAACATGCTTCTATTTGTGTTAAAAAATTTGCAAGCTCCTCGAAAGTTAAAGTGTGAGTTCATACTACTTTCCGGAAGTTTTGTTTCAATGGCTTGATTTCATCCTTGAAAAGTTGCTTGACCTGCTTTTATAGTTGTATATCTGCTTCAATGAAGTTTGTGCCACAACCACTGAATATTTTCACACAAATTACTCTTTTTGAAATAAATCATCGATACCTTACCAGTTCGAGATGGGCTTACTTCGTGTCTAGAAATATGAAAATGGAAATGTAGCTTTTGGCTGTTCTTATGCTAATAGGGCTGGCATAGTCTACTTCGCTCCGGGTCTCAGCAGATTATTTCCGTTGATGAATGATGTTAATGTTATGATTGTACTGCTAAAAATTTCGTTTCGATTTTAATTTTAATAATTCTATTTTAAAGGCTTCCTTCTGTGGGACTCTCATTATTACTCTTAGTAATGCGTTGAGTGATTTTGGGTTCTTTCTGCAAGTGTCTTCGAACATTTCTGCATTTTTCACCAAATCACAAGGGTTAATAATTGGAGAGGGGTTTATCTTCGTAATGTGCAGTTTGCTGGGTGCTCGTTAGCAAAACGTCATAACATTCGAAAAATGTTCAAAAGTTGTTGTTGATATCCAAAGTCAGTGTGGCACTTTTGTCCCATTTCGATAATAGCAAGCGACATTCAGTTCCAAGCCGTTTAATTTAAAGGTGTAAAATTATTTACATGTGCTAATTTACCGTTTTGTGTTTGGCAACCAGATATTATACGTCTTAATTCTGACCTTCTATACATTTCTGCTCCTATTAAAATAGCATTAAGTCAGGGAGTATCAAAGGCAAAATCGGCTAGAATTATTACCTTTTTTAGTTCACTGTTTAAATCCTATATGTTTTTATCTGGAACATGCGTTTAGTAATAGTCGACAAAGCTACAGCATTAGAATGCATTCTAAAGATTAATGGAAATCTAGGAATGATGTTTATTATTATCTAATGGTGTGATCGTGAGCATGGGTCGATTGGAAATTCTGTACTCTAACTGGAGCTGATGCTAAAAGTATATTCTATGCCGAAAATGGTTGGATGTGCCCTGTGCTCACTTCCACGCAGATTTCATGCAGTTCCGTGATCCGCACTATCAGCTTCTCCATGTTTTTAAATTTGAGACGTAAAGCTGGTCTAGATTTGTTATTGTTTAAACTGCTCTTGGTTTCTCAGTCTACTCTCGAAAATAAAGTACTAATAATGTGAAAATATTTCTTCCATGTTTCTAATATTCATTTAAAACGAACAAAAACTTGGGTAGTAGTACCTCGCTTGTAAAACATAAAATTGTTCACGGTCACAGTCGATAGAAATGTTGAATAGCGATAATAAATCTATTTGATAAGAGATGTCGCGCAAAGCAAATAATAAAATATATTTATTATTACTAGCATTTCCACATTTTTAGATAGATGTCTCTAGTTAATTAGACATTTTATGTTTATTTCGAATTTTTTGTTTGAATTTAATTAAAATAAGTAATGTTGAGTAATGTAATTTACAAGTATTTTATAGTGCACAATCTAATTTATAATGTTGATTGGCTTTGAATATAGATTTATTGTTTTATAGGTCCTCATATTCTATGCCGTTGTTATTTGACTTCTCAAACGAGACGATGATAAATTTTGAAATTTTTATTGTTGCGTCTGGAGTTTGTATTGGTGGTAAGGATGATCCGTTTAGGCGTTAACGCATGTCGTAATATTTTTTGTATAGCTTTAGCATACTTTGTGCGTATCCTTCATCATAAATGTATTCATTCTACGTTTTTGTAATTCTTCTAGCATATTCCACCCATATTGTTGACCATATTCCAGAACTTCCTTGGCAAATCATTTCGTAATTATTTTAAGGTGGGTTTCGTAATCATTTTAACCTTGCAAAATATAATCCCAATCGGTTAAAAATTAGCTTAGTTCCATTCCTGTCGGCCATATTCCAGCACTTCCTTCAAAAATTGTTTTGGAATTTTATTTCCATCTAGCACGCCAAATATGTCATAGTGAACCATTTTTCAGAACCTCCTTCAAAAACCGTTTTAGAACCCCATTTACATTCCCCGATTGAATTTCCACGTGTATCCACTGCGCACTGACCCAAATTTGTATTAAACATAGCCATAGTTGCATGATCTTCGGTAAAGGAGGTTTTTTCATATCTTCTCTCTCTCTCTCTCTCTCTCTCTCTCTCTCTCTCTCTCTCTCTCTCTCTCTCTCTCTCTCTCTCTCTCTCTCTCTCTCTCTCTCTCTCTCTCTCTCTCTCTCTCTCTCTCTCTCTCTCTCTCTCTTTTCTACTCTCCACCAAATCGTGGCCTTTTATGGAATCAATATATTTACTTTGAGCTTAAAAAAATTGTTGTCACCTCAACCATAGACGTGCCCAATGTTTTAGTTAGACTTAATTCTTTCAAGACTAACATGCAGTTTCAAGAAATTCTCTAACAAAACATCAACACTAAATGAATGAGTATTGGGTTAGAGGTATACATAAACACGCATTTAAAGAGATTCTCAAAATTTCTACCAATCAGGCAAATTTGCCGTCCAAACTTACCGGTATGATTTTTGTGTAGCCATCATTCGTAGTTTACTGGTGCCAACCCCACTCTTTTGAAAAAGATAAACAAATTTACATCAAACTTTTATTTTCTACCTTCACATTTTTTTTATTTTAAAGCTCACGAAGTTTTCCCTAAAATCCTATTAAATGTAAATTTTTATTTAGGTGCAATTTACGATAAACTTCACGTTCATGAATTTTAGTTTAATGTACCACCGAATACACCAACCGTTACAAAGGAACATGTTTTTGCCATTTCGATCGCAAAGCGTTCCAATTTAATTTGTTTCAAATGCCACATTATTTTAAGAAATTTTTCATATCGCACTTTGATCTTACCACGTTCTTTTCGAGTCCCATCATCTTACATTGAATGAAAGAGACATATATCTTCTTATACCGCGATTTAGCAAATATTTATCTTGCGATGTCAATAACATCACACTTTTTTCGAATTGGTGTACATCTGAATATGTGATTCCCACACGTATATTGAAAAACGACTTCATCCAGACTGTGAGAATTTTGTATGCGGTTCCCACCCCTATTTTTAAATATTACATAGGTGTGTGTGTTCATGGCAGCGATGTGGGGTGAAAACTAGGTTTACGACACACCTACACATTTATTACAAATGTTTACTTCCCATATATTTCTAGGAATCCTTTTGCTTAAGCTTTAGAAATTCAATTTTTGGATCTTTGTTTAACAATATTTTAAACGGCTTCTGTTTAAACGTAAACAAAGTTACCAGAAGCCATATACCAAAATTCATGCTTGTTAAGGTGCTATATTGTTCTAAAAAAAAAATCCAATACCTGGTATAAATAAACTCGTATGTACTTACTCGTATATATAAATCGATATAATGTCATTATATCCAAGTATATGCAAATATTTATCCAGACTCTTATCTCTTGAATATATTATGATATTAGAGAAAATTGCCAAAAAAATAAAATACATATAAATTCGTTATCAAACAACATTATTAAATTTTATTAGTCATTGTCGTTTTTATGTTTGTTTACCGACTGTACACATATTAAATAGTTTGGTGTATCATTTCGTGCATGCTCAGTATTATCACTGTTGAGTGGCTTTAACAAAAATTAGCTATTCGTGATATTAATTTTGGAACTATTCGTGCGTTGCAATTACCTCGTTTGTGCTAGCTCCTGTGTAAATATGCTGGTGGCTGAATTTTCATAGAATAAAAAAACACTGGTACAATGAAATAAACAAATTGAAGTAATTAATTGCTGAATGGGCTGTGGTTTGCAAAAGTCTAGAGTAAAAAATGCAGCAACCTGCGGGAGCTTCCATAAATGTAGCTGAATGTCCTTGTAATTATAACGAAACAACCAAAACCCATTCACCACCCAGAACACACCTGCGAAACGACTAAAAAAATTAGCCGCATTAATAGGGAACGCTAATTGAATAAAAAAATATGGAAATGCTTAACCATAATAATTCTGAGAAAGCATTATTTTCGGCTAAAATTCAAGAAATTCAAGACATGCCCCTATGCATCACACAAATAAGTATTAGCAATGAGTATTCTTCAGCGAACCCCACTAACTATGTAAACTGTATAAATCGAGCGGGAAAATGATTGAAATGATACTCAATATTATAACAAGAAATGGAATGGGAAAAGTAGAAAAACCTAATTAAAAGAATGATGATACGTAAATCAAAACAACATTACTAGGAGACAGGGCAGTCAATTTAGTTTCAATTTGGTCATTAAAGGTGGTAATTAGTAAAATAGAGGTAAAATGACCGAACGAGAACCCATCAGTCACTTAATAGTTTTGAATGAGGTCGACTATTTAAAATCTTGTTATTTGTAAAATGCTAGACATAATTAATGCCTAATCATTATTTATTTGATAAACGAAAACCATCAAAGATTAACCCTTGCATCTGTAATAAAATCAAAGGTTGAGATATTCGTTGATGGACTGCAAATTCTACCTGATACTGCTCATATAACTTTATCGTTGGATCAAAGAAGTTGAAAAACATAATTTCATTAAAAGGTATCCAAACTAGAGGTGGCGAGCCTAAAATTTTTATCCCAACAATTTGACGATGCAATAGTGAAAATTAAAAGAATAATGACTGAGAATATTGAGCTTAACAAATTGGTTCGTAAGCTTAAATAGAAGCAAAACACTCAAATTTCAGCTTTATTCATATAAGACAAAAATAAGAAAATTTGGCCAATATTATCGTAATAACAGGATTCTAGAACAAATCGTTTGAACTAAATATTATGATTAAAAAAAATTCAATAAGATCGACGAAAAATAACAGAACACAACATTGGGTATCAACGCTTAGATACACTTTATTAATTTTAATTAGACACAGCATTGCTTAATTAAAATAATATAAAGACTTCTACAATTTATAGAAACCATTTAAGTCGAATAAGAAAGATAAACATATCATATAAATCATATGTCGAATAAGTCATATATCAGTCATATTTCATATATAAATAAATCATATGTCATATACATAACTCATAAAAATCATAAGTCCTCTAGGGCTTATAAGACATCTGTCATATAAGTCAGTCAAATAAGTCATATAAGTCATATAAGTCATATAAGTCATATAAGTCATATAAGTCATATAAGTCATATAAGTCATATAAGTCATATAAGTCATATAAGTCATATAAGTCATATAAGTCATATAAGTCATATAAGTCATATAAGTCATATAAGTCATATAAGTCATATAAGTCATATAAGTCATATAAGTCATATAAGTCATATAAGTCATATAAGTCATATAAGTCATATAAGTCATATAAGTCATATAAGTCATATAAGTCATATAAGTCATATAAGTCATATAAGTCATATAAGTCATATAAGTCATATAAGTCATATAAGTCATATAAGTCATATAAGTCATATAAGTCATATAAGTCATATAAGTCATATAAGTCATATAAGTCATATAAGTCATATAAGTCATATAAGTCATATAAGTCATATAAGTCATATAAGTCATATAAGTCATATAAGTCATATAAGTCATATAAGTCATATAAGTCATATAAGTCATATAAGTCATATAAGTCATATAAGTCATATAAGTCATATAAGTCATATAAGTCATATAAGTCATATAAGTCATATAAGTCATATAAGTCATATAAGTCATATAAGTCATATAAGTCATATAAGTCATATAAGTCATATAAGTCATATAAGTCATATAAGTCATATAAGTCATATAAGTCATATAAGTCATATAAGTCATATAAGTCATATAAGTCATATAAGTCATATAAGTCATATAAGTCATATAAGTCATATAAGTCATATAAGTCATATAAGTCATATAAGTCATATAAGTCATATAAGTCATATAAGTCATATAAGTCATATAAGTCATATAAGTCATATAAGTCATATAAGTCATATAAGTCATATAAGTCATATAAGTCATATAAGTCATATAAGTCATATAAGTCATATAAGTCATATAAGTCATATAAGTCATATAAATGAGTGGATTTTGGATGGTTTATCTCAGATTTTTATTACATATTTTAAATTTTACATATTTTAAATTTTACGATTTAGTTGGATTCTTAATTAATAGCGTAATAATTATTTTACGTGTAATCAGTTCTTAAACTTTGTACCGTTTGTTGACATTATCAATGCTCTACCAGTGAATTGTGTGTGTAAATTAAAACATTTTAATGTACGAAACATATAATTGGGTTCTTGTACATCTTTATTTTAATCGTTTTATATATTCTGTTATCCACAAAGATCCATTTGTTTTCTAGATATGTCATCCTTAGTTTAAAATAATAAAATATTGACATGTAAATATCAACAAAAATGGCAACTAAATTAGATTTGTATGGAAAAAAGAGACAGAAAATAAGTCATCGCCAGCTTACTTATTTGAATAAGTTAGGTTCCACAAATAAGTATTCGTTTCGAAAACAGCCTAAAGGATGAAACACACCAAGAGCAGCGCAACATATTCCAAACAATCCACACTAGCGGCTGCGAATGGGTGTGCACATCAAGCAGCGCAGCAGTTTATTTTGTTTTAGTAGTAAAATGCACTTGTCTCAATTTTATTGAGGTTATGAGTAGCATCAAAGAGCAGTCAATTGAAGCTGCTGGGTGTGGAACCTATTGATGCCGCGACAGATGCAACTTCATTCAATATAATTTTTTTAAATTTAAATTTTTCTATTAAAATTACAAAATATTTGATTTCTTTTATTGGAAATGCGTATATTTACACTCGAACTATGATCTTGTTACATTAAATAAGCGAATAAGGCAATATTTAAATTGGCTGCTCGCTGCTGCTGCTTGGTGTGTTTCATCCTTAAGTCATATAAGTCGTATAAGTCATATAAGTCGTATAAGTCATATAAGTTCAACGAAATTTCGCACCTGTAATGCATCTAATGACGTATAAGAAGTTAGCCGAGAGATTTTTAGTTTCGACACACAGGAAGAAAAACTGATTTATTTCTCGAAAATGCCTATAGGAGTACCCAGCCCAGAGCCATATTTCGGCAAGTTGCAACATACCGATCATCTTGAACTTTTTTATGAATAAGCTGCTTGCATACCAATTCTAAATCAGTATAATCTCAATTCTAGATATTAATTAAAATTTAAATATTTTAATCTACTCATTGTTTTGATATATTCCTGGGCTGGGCTAACTTCTCATTAATAATGTATTATTTTTAAATTTCTGGGCTAAGACTAATTTCATATTACAATGATTTTTTTTTATTTTCTGGGCTGGGATAAATTCCAATAACTTATAATACAAGTAAATTTTATAAATTCCTGGGCTGGGATAACTTCACATAAGAGTAAATGAGGTTTTAATTTAATAGTGTTGCCTGATTAAATTTGTTTATTTTCTGGGATAAAATTCTGGGCTAACTTCTTATCAAGTCATCTACTGCCTGTTTTAGAGACAAAACCGGCAACAATTATACTTTTACTTAATGTAGATTTTCAGTAAACAACTTTTTTATAATTATTTGATCTGTTCCATGCCCGGGATTTACTAGAATTAACATCTTTTGCTAAAAATTGGTTGTGTGGATATAGAGGTTGGTTAGTAGTGAATAAATAATCAAATAAATAAATTACAAAATTTAAAAAAAATTAAAATTTAAAAGTCATTGAGGTCATTTAAGTTAAGTTAGTTTAATCAGTTTAGTTGTTTAAGTCATTTAAGCCAATTAGGTCATTAAAGTCATATAAGTCTTTGTAAGTCTTATAAATAATAAGTTATATATATGTTTACAGCCGGAAATAAAAAAAAACTCACAAAACCATTAAAATGCTAGAACAAAATCAGTTACACCGCATCTTACTCAATGAGCGGGCGTCCGAACAGCTTTTATACAGGAATTATGGTTTTCTATTGATTTTGTTCTGCTTGAATTTGGACTTTCCATGTTTTTACCACAACCGCCCAAATTTAAGGAAGTATTAAACCATATAAATCAAGTCATTTGGAAATCATTTAGGACACTTAGAAATTAAATAAGTCATTTATATCATTTAAAAGTAAATTTTTATTTAATTAAGTCATTTAAAATATTTAAGCCGTTTAAATCATTTGAGTGATTAGAGTCATTGATTAACTCATTTAAGTCATATTTACGTCCTAGATCGAGCGGCACGCTATACAGGATGAGTTGACTAATAAATACCAGGCTTTTATCTCTGGAACAGTGCAAAAAAAAATCTTATAACGAAAACTATTTAGTGCTGCGGAACGCGTTCAGTGCTGATCTTGTATATGTCCTTGAAACTCATTAGTCTGGGAAATATTGACAAAAGATAGTTTTTTTTAACTAGAACCTATATACTTTTGATTACTTTTGACTGCACATTTTTATTAAGCTGTTAAAATAAATAAATTGATCTCCCTAACAGTAAAACCATATTTTCTAAGGTCTAAAACCCCCTACACACGACCTGACTTGTCGGGCCGACGGTCGGTCCTACCAAATCCGACCAAATCGATCCAACAAAATACGTTATATTCATTTATACTTTTGCTTGCGTTGAGTACAAATAATAAAATCTTGACGTTTGTGATTTTTATGTTTTAATTTTTGGACGTGAAAAATTGAAAAAATAAAAAATTGCTATCGCGGTTGTGGTGTGTTCAAATAGCGGTGACAAAAAATGTAAAATAAGGTCTAAACAATGATTGCTAGATCGTAAAAAATAGTCATTTATTAAGTCATTTATTGTGGAGTCATTTATTTGGGATGTTTATATATGTTTATGGAATTCAAATTTTTACCAAAAAAATTATTTATTATTAAAATATATTACTTTTTTAAGCCTGATTTGGTCAGGCGTGGGATGGTTGGATGACGGTCGGATGGATTTTCCACCTGACATCACCCAACAACAAAATTGTCATACGACAAACCTACACACGACTTGATTTTACATCTGGGGTCCTATTTTTGAATACATGATATCCGTTACGAAAATATTTTGGTATTCCTGAATACCAACGTACGACTTTGTTTGGTGTGTATCCTAGCTATAAGTGAAGTTTATTTTAAGTGGTTTTACCTGCAATAAAATTGTACAATTTGGACACTTTTTTTGAGTTTTGACGTTTTGGTTTGTAATTGAAATGGATTTTTCTCCTAGGTTTTCTAATAAGCATTAGATAATTTGGGGCCTAAATAAATAATAAATAGTGAAATAAAATTAGAGTTTTGCGTAAATAAAATATTTTATATTTTTGTGTGGCCGACAAAATTGTTAGGATCAAAAATATAATTCAACCAACGAGTGATTTCTTGTGGTGCCCCATTAGGCGTCTTGCCACTCCAACCTCTTAAGTTTAAATTTATTGATTTTATAATTAAATATAAATTAATTGTGTTTTGTAAATATTTCAATATAATTTTTTAATTGTGGTTGTCGGTGTTTTTAACAGTGCTCTCCGTTCTACATTCGGTTATTTACTGTAATTGACGTAAACAAATTATACGGCCATATTTAAGTTTTAAAATAAAATATTTTCTTTAAAATTATTATAAAATAATGTCTTTTATTTAGAACTTAAATCTATTTTTGTTTCTTCTATGGAGTCATTTACTAAATATTAATCGTACAAAAATTCGTTCATGATCGTATAAAAACTGCTGGAATTCGTATTGCGGGATAGGGGAAATTTTTGAACGTATCGTGCATTTTCGTATTCGTATTAGGATCGTACGTATTTGTATTCAGGAATACCAATTATACGAATTCGTACATTTTCGATTCGTATTCGTATTCAGGGATAGGGGGCTGATCTGATCAAATCAGTCCGACCGCCAAACCAAATCAGATCATGTGTAGGGGGTTTAACACTGTTTTGTTGTAACGTAAATAAAAATAAATAAAAACAACAAATCGAGTACGAAAAAAATTTGAGATGTTTTTATCGCTGTGTGCGTAAACGAGAAAGCGATGCCAAAAACAATAATAAACCAGTTTTTTGTTGACACTCTTGACGATATTTGATAATATTAACAATTGACATAGTATAAGTATATAAATATGTCTATGTGTTAGTTAAAATTGGAAAAAAATTCTACATTTCCATTTTTTGATGTGCATCAAATTTGTTTGCTATTGTTTTCGCTAAAAGAACGCGAAAATGAGATTTACATTAAAAAAATTTGCCAGTTTTTTGTGAAAAGAAAATGCCATAAGCAATTAAGCAATTAAAAAAGCAATTAAAAGCAATTAAAATTTGGTGAAACTACTTTTATTTTTAATCACAGCTTTTATTCTTTCAGGCATGCTACATATACAAGTATTGATCACATCGCGAATTTGGCCACTACTTTCGAATTTGATCACTATATTTTTTCAATATTTCTTTTAGGTTGGATACTGAAGGGTTGGGGTTTTATATTCGTTGGACTTAAGTAAGGCCCAACAATTCTCGATAGGGCTTAAATCCGGAGAATTGCCAGGTCAACAGAGAATATGTCAATATTTTGATTAAGGAGGATTTCTATTAATTTTGCGGTATGGCAAGGAGCTCTATCTTGCGTAAAAGTGTTAAAGCATTGGCCTTGAGGTAGCGACCTCATATAAGGAAATAAGCCGTCTATTAACACCTTTTTTTATTGTTCTTTTCTCATGGTTTCCGCTACGAAGTATATTGGACCAGGTCCATCTCCACTAATGCCATATCATTACTGATGGGGGATGTTTCATGCTCCTGACTTCGCAGTTCTCCCTAAACCTCTCTCCTGGTCTCCTTCTGACAAACTGGGCCGATTCTGTAACGGCGTCTAGCCTGCATTCGTCACTAAATATAACTAATAAATTAAAAAAACTCTTTAATTTCGGTTTTTTTTTAATTTCATTTTATATAAATATTTATTGAGTGCTTAAAAATTCGATTTACCTTCTTTCAGTCGTCTCTTGTCCAGTGCTTATGAAGTTTGGCCCAAATGAGACGTTTGCTTCGCATTTTTCAGTGAGACTAGGTTTCTTTGCTGGACGCCTGCATTTCAAATTATTTTCATATAGTCTTCGTCGCAATGTCATCGCTAATATCTTTATCCCTTCTTCGCTAAGGTGCTTTTGTAGGTCGCTCGTCGTTGCTCTGCGCTTTTCTAATGCCGATTGAAGAATTTTTCGGTCTGTTCTGGACGTTGTCTTCCTGATCCTTAGACAGTTTCTTCTCTTGCTCTCATGAAATGTATACCCAGATTGAAGAATCTTTCCCAAATTATCTACTGTTAAGCGAAAAACTTTTTTCATTTTTGCGATATCGTGGTATGAATGGTTTTTTGTTTTTAATAATGCTCCGATAGCATGTTTTTTTCACTGCTCAGGCCCTTTCTTCGACCCATTTTTGAAAATAAATGTCTCAGTCTAAACTTTCCAACACACACACACACACACACACACACACACACACACACACACACACACACACACACACACACACACACACACACACACACACACACACACACACACACACACACACACACACACACACACACACACACACACACAAACATACACACACACACACACACACACACACACACACACACACACACACACACACACACACACACACACTTTAAATTAAACACAAGTTTTTTATTAATAAAAAAATACGTAAACGTAAATTATTTCTTAGTTTAGCTCCGTCACAAAATTTCTAAAAACACCTTGTCAAACCGCCCGTCAAACTTAAAATGAGAGGATAAACTAAAAGTAAAATATGCATTCTATTGATCTTTTTAGTCCTTTTTCAGGTAATAATTGTATTGCGACCTTTTAAAAATGTCGTAAAATCTTAAAAAAATAACAGATGTGATCCTTAATGCATTTTATTACTTTGAAATAATTTAAAATATGAACTAACAGCAGAAATTAGGAATTTCCAAAATACTTATAGTGTCCATAATTCAATGAACAGGGTCTCTATAAGTCATATAAGTCATATAAGTCATATAAGTCATATAAGTCATATAAGTCATATAAGTCATATAATTCATATAAGTCATATAAGTCATAGAAATAAATACAAACAACAAATCATATAAGTTGTATAAGGCATATAAAGCATGTCAGATTAGGCATATAATTCATATTAGTAAAGTCACCTAAAAGTTATACATATAAGTCATTTATGTCATTTTAAAAGTACATTTAAGACTGCGGTCCAATTCTTGTGTCGACTGACTTATTTTGTGTCGACTGACTTATTTGCAAGTCTACAATAAGTCACTTCACGAGGGCAGCGGCGTTTTCTAGTGATGTTCTACACGTTCGCCGGACGAGTAAACAATTTTTGATTTTTATTCTAATTCTAAAAATTTTATTTTTATTACAGAAAATTTTATTTTTATTATTAATTTCTAATATTATTTTCTTAATTAATTACTATTATTTTAATTATTTCGGGTGATCAAAATCCGAAGCAGAACACCTTGAGAGCACAACCAGGACACGCCATTGCTATACCTATATGTCATGTCAGTTGGAAATCTCTCATTTGCAAAGATTGAACAACTTCGGGGTCAATAGCAAACAGGTCTACCTCATCGTATTAAAATGGGGTTAATTTTTATTTGTTTAGGATATCTTAAACTAACTAGACATATATGCCATGTCATTTGGAAATCTCTGGGTACTGGCCAATCGTCTCTCTCCCTCTCTCTCTCTGGCACTATATCTCATCAAGGGATTTGGCCGCCTCAAATGAGGTTTCATAATCAAATTTTCATTTCGGATAATGAATGATTAATTCATTGATCCTAAAACCAGCCGTGAATTTTTTTTCTTGTTACCACCGGGAATCAAACCCGGACCTCCGGTCGCTGGAGCAAGCATGTTGACAACTTTGCCATCGGGGCGGCTTGGGGATAATTTTTATTTGTTAAGGATGTCTTAAGCTAACTAGAGATATATAACATGTCGGTCGGAAATCTTTGGGTACTGGCCAATCCTTGATACAGTGAATGTGTAAATTCCATTTGCAAAGATTGATCAAGTTCGGGGTCAATAACAAATGGATCTACCTCATCGTATTAAAATGGGGTTAATTTTTATTTGTTGAGGATATCTTAAGCTAACTAGACATATGTGCCATGTCAGTTGGATATGTCTGGGTGCTGGCCAATCCTCGATTCAGTGAATGTGTAAATTCCATTTGCAAAGATTGAATATCTTCGGGGTCAATAACAAATGGGTCTACCTCATCGTATTAAATAGGGGATCATTCTAGTTTGTTTAGGATGTCTTAAGCTAACTAGAGATATATAACATGTCGGTCGGAAATCTTTGGGTACTGGCCAATCCTCGATACGGCGAATGTGTAAATTCCATTTGCAAAAGTGGAACAACTTCGGGGTCAATAGCAAACGGGTCTACCTCATCGTATTAAAATGGGGATAATTTTTATTTGTTGAGAATATCTTAAGCTAACTAGACATATGTACCATGTCAGTTGGATATCTCTGGGTGCTGGCCAATCCTCGATTCAGTGAATGTGTAAATTCCATTTGCAAAGATTGAACAACTTCGGGGTCAATAACAAATGGGTCTACCTCATCGTATTAAGTTTGTTTATGATATAAGATATATTACATTAAGCTAACTGGACATCAGTGGCGTTTTCTAGTGATGTTCTGCTCGTTCGCCGAACGACTAAACAGTTTTTGATTTTTATTCGAATTCTAAAAGTTTTATTTTTATTACAGAAAATTTTATTTTTAAAATTTTTTATTTTAAATTATAGTTTTTAATATTATTTTCTTAATAAATAACTATTATTTTAATTATTTTGGGTGATCAAAATCCGAAGCAGAACACCTTGAGAGCACAACCAGGAAACGCCACTGCACGAGGGGAGCCTTATTGTAGACTTTCTTGACTCAGTTTGGAGAGTTTCCACAAAAATGATATGTAGGGTTATGTTCAAATAAGTCTCGATTTGAATTGGACCAGCACATAACTTATTTCAAGCCGCCATTTTGAAAAAGTCAAATAAGTCGGATTAATTGAAATAAGTCGCGAATTTGACCGCTAAAGTTGGGTAATTTAAGTCATACAAGCCAAATCATTTGGAAGTCATTTAGAAGAGAAATAAGTCATTTACATCACTTAAGTCGCATAAGTCGTTTAAGTCATATATGTCGTTTATGTCGTTTAAGCATTTATGCCATTTAAATTATTTAGATCATTAATCCATTTAAGCGAATATAAATCATTTATGTCTCATATATCATTTAAGTTATTTAGGTCATTTAAGCAGTAGTGTAGTTAATTAAAATTTACACGTGTAGACAATGTAGGTAGATAATATAAAAAATGGCGTCGTTAATATAGAGAATGTCGAAATTATTGTTTTTGTTAGCAATCAGCAAATCTGTATGATTACTTTGTTAAAGGAATATATAATAAGTATTATAAGCCTGTTAGGTAATTCAGGCTCTGAAAACTCATTAAAAAAGAGACATATTCTAAAATTCTAAAATCAGCAGACAAAAATAAAAATCACTTACATTAAAAAATCCTCCCTGTTGTCCTGGGGCCGAATATCGATGTTAGGTAATAATGACGTTTTAATTCATTTATTTGAGAAATTCTATAATTCATATTAGGTTCCGGGATAAAGTACATACATATTTTTCCAAGGTGTTATAACAAGTGATAAAGTTTAATAGTTCGAATCGTTGGCCTGCTTTTTACAGTTAACTTTACTTGTTCATTGTGAGACTCCAGTTTCCAACTCATTTGAAATCGTAATACACTTACTCACATATGCTCTCAGCACAATGCGAGTTACATGAACGCGTGACATCTTTTTACTCCACCTTCTGGTTAAGTGCTAAAGCTTTTAACCACTGCACAACTTGGTCGGTGTAGATTATAATGAGAAAAAATTTTCTCAGTCAAGTGGTATTAGAGGCCAGCTTTCATATTTTATTGAAAAAATATTGAATAATATTTCGATAGGGGAATTTTAAATCAAATTCTTAGACTAAGTTTTTACTACTTCTGGTAACCGTTAGTAAGAGGAATAATTGATCGTTTGTTTCCTATTATGAATAAACTGAGGTATATCAGAATCAGTCATAAAGTCTTGGTTTTGATGATGGAATAAAATTCGTAATTCCTTTCATAAGCATTGAGGATTTACTCAAACATAATCAAAATAATGTTCTTTAGCTGTACCATCGACCAAAACCTTGTTTTTTTCAAATATCGCGCATTGCTGAGGTTATTGGTTTTGGATATTCTTGCTTTTCACCACAACGTTTTTCTAACATCCCTGAGAGAGGACAGAAAATCTTCTGTATCATGGGTATCGACATCTACTTGATTTAATTTGGGTAACAAACCTTTATTAAAACTGTGATTGAGCCAAATTTTCTTTTACAGAACTATATAAACGAATGATGTTCAGTCAGATAAGACTACAAGCTTGCACTTTGATTTCATTATTTTTCCTGTTGTTCTCTTGACGATAACAATCTCACCACTCCCGTAACTTGTGGTTTCCCCACATTTTACTTTATCGTGAACACGTTTGTTTGACACGAAGTGTGTTGAATTTAATTAAAAATCTAAGTTTAACATTAAAATAGAATGGAGATGGTTTGTGGTACAAATATAATGAACCACTGCCAAAATACGAGTAAGATGCAAAAAGGTTAAGAAACCTCGATGCTTTAACCACACAGAGTCATATAGAAAAATTACCGCAATACGATATTTAAAGACATAACAAGGTGCTACACTAATTAAATTTAATTATTTTTATTGCTTTTTGTTTGCTGCACTGCATGCGGGATATAAACCCATTACGGATTGTAATATATAGTTACACCGCACACCAAAACACAGTACTCGTAATACTGAGATTCTTTGTATAGTTATATACCGTTATTGCGCTGAAATCTAGATATGCGACATGTACTCGCGTATATATTCAAATTAATGTCGTAAGTTGGTAAAAAATATACTTTAAAAATTAAAAACTTTTTGTCTGGATTCTTCTTATTTGATTTTGTATTCGTATGCTGTATGTATGTATGTATGTGTATATGTACGGTTGTTCGTACACAAATTTAGAAAATCTGAAATTCCCTCCAGGAAATTTTCTAACTTAGATTATTTTCATTACTATGGTTATTTTTATTATTATTACTACTGTTATTGTGAAATGTAAAATTTTCTGTACATTTCTTAGAATTTTCATTTGTATTTGCGCTTTCATCTTCTCACTGTCCTCGTAATACACACAATGTATATAGAGCATGATGAGTGTATCTGTACAGTTTCTTCGTAAGAGGTTTATAAAAAGTAAGTGTTGCAAACAGCAACAACAAAGACGGGAAAATTGTGTTCAGTGCTGTGTATTATTTGTGTTTGTATTGCAATTGGAATCTTTTAACTAAGTGCCGGATAAAATCTAGACTTGGGGCTATTATTTTTGTGTGATTTTGTATTAGCGTACTTGAGTGGTAGTAATCTCTAAAGGCGAACACAAATATATTTATATTATCTTGGTCGAAAAGCATTGTTAATATGGTGTCTTGAATTTACACGTTAAAAACTCGCACGTTGGTGGTATATAGAGAATGAATTTAACATATACGATTACTGAAATTAGACCAACCGGAAAGAAGCGGAAATCGAGTCAACCACTACAAGTTGGAATAATCTGGAACCGAATGGATCATTGCACAACAGTCAGAACTACCACAATACCATCCTACTATATGCTATTTAGGTTTTTGTGCAAAAGCAGCCGAAGCAAGATTTTTACAAGCTGCAGGTTGATTGTATAACACAAAATTAGTCAAAAGAACTATAACCAAGGCGGAAAAAACCACTATAAATATCAGCTTTTACAAGCTAAGGGTAGTGTAAGACTGCGGTTCAATTCGCGAGTTATTTTGTGGAGACTGACTTAATTAAAAGTCTACAATAAGCGTCCTGTCGACTAGACTTATTGTAGACTTGTTTGACTTTTATGCGAGGCTTGCGCCCAAACTGATAGCTCATCAAAATAATTCTAGCAAGTTTCCAATAATTATATTCGACAGGAGACTTATTGTAGACTTTCATATAAGTCAGTCTCCACAAAATAAGTCACGAATTGGACCGCAGTCTGAATCATTTGTAATAAGCGGAGTAACCGCACAATAGACATTAAAGTTTTAGATATTGCGCATTATAGAAAACTAGTGAGCGACCCGTGCGACCCGCCCATGCAATGGGTCAGAATTTAAAATTTTATTAGAAATAAAAGATGAATTAAAAAAAAAATATGCGAAATAAAGAAATTAATATACCTCTAAACATTGTAATAAGTAGCATTTTTATGCTGAAAAATTTAAAAATATCAATTTTTGAATCCCATGTATTTTCAATGGCAAGTTTCTGAAACTTTGATCCGCCACAGCTCAGCCCAGGAAGAGCCTATCGGTGTAATTTCAACGGCTATACACTTTTCTCACCGAACCCCTTTTATAAAAGCATGTCAAATATAAACTTTCTACTTATTACCCTTGAAAAAAGCTACGGATATTTGTGCATTATTAATGTATGACACCGAAATCTGTACAATGCCAGCCTGAGCCAGTGGGAACCTTGACTAAATCATCCGGAAGCACTATAATGTAAGCCCAATATGAAGTCGGTCGAAAACATCAGCGAATCATTTTCCTGAAACTAAGAGATATTTCGTAGATCGCATTAATTATATTCTGAAACAAGATGTTCTCAATGTTGCTCTAGGTTTCATGTATAAGAAGTTGGCCCGAAATTTCCATTCCGAAAAGGTTTTTATCAGAAAGTGTGTGTCTTTGCTAAATCACATAAAAATAATTCCATCCCGAAAATTTTATTGTTAAATTAAAGAAAAAAATAAACAGCCCGAGAAAATTATAAAATTATATTACTGTTTGCAGTAAAAAATATGAACAATCTATTAAAAAATTAAATAAATTTTAATGAATCTAGAAAATCACTTTCTATATTAACTGAAAGACAATATGTTCAGTACCAAATTTCCTTGTGGCGAACATAGAGATGACCCCTTACCTTGTCATGTGGAGATAGGTGGGCCAATGTGTATAGAACTTATATTCAGGCGGCCGTTCGAAAGTAACGAGGATTGACGGTGAATATTGATTATCACGAAAACCACTTTTTATACATTCTTTAGTTGAAAGTTTGCTCATTTCCAGAGCATATTTTCAAGTGAAGAACATATAAAAGTGGTTTTCGTGATAATCAATATTCACCATCAATCCTTGTTATTTTCGAACGGGCGCCTGAATATAAGTTCTATACACATTGGCCCACCTATCTACATATGCCAAGGTAAGGGGTCATCTCTGTGTTTGCCACAAGGAAATTTGGTAATGAGCATACTTCAACTGAAGAATGTATAAAAAGTGGTTTTCATGATAATCAATATTCACCATCAATCCTCGTTATTTTCGAACGGGCGCCTGAACATAAGTTCTATACACATTGGCCCACCTATCTACATATGCCAAGGTAAGGGGTCATCTCTGTGTTTGCCACAAGGAAATTTGGTAATGAGGTACTTTCAAGTGAGGAATGTATAAAAAGTGGTTTTCATGATAATCAATATTCACCGTCAATCCTCGTTATTTTCGAACGGCCGCCTGAATATAAGTTCTATACACATTGGCCCACCTATCTACATATGCCAAGGTAAGGGGTCATCTCTGTGTTCGCCACAAGAAAATTTGGTACTGAACATATTGTCTTTCAGTTAATATAGAAAGTGATGGATGAAAAGTGATTTTCTAGATTCATTAAAATTTATTTAATTTTTTAATAGATTGTTCATATTTTTTACTGCAAACAGTAATATAATTTTGTAATTTTCTCGGGCTGTTTATTTTTTTCTTTAATTTAACAATAAAATTTTCGGGATGGAATTATTTTTATGTGGTTTAGCAAAGACACACACTTTCTGAAAAAAAACCTTTTCGGGATGGAAATTTCGGGCCAACTTCTTATACATCTAGGTTTCTAGGAAGATTCTGTTCAAACTAGGTGCCTTGCCCTTTTTTCGATTGCAGTTACAGGATTTATTCCTTTTCTGTCAAACATGAAACAAAGATCTGTTTGATTGACTTACGGATTATTCTTACAGAAGTATCTTAGCCGTTCCGAAATCAGCGACTAAAATCTGGAATTTATAAAGGATCGCGCATTACTGAGGTTATTGGTTTTGTATATTATTGGTGTTCACTCATTCATTTGTCGTTTCGTCGGTTCATTAAAGTGTGTAGTGGTCTGGAAGAAGTTTCGTTACAACCCGACAAGTGGCGCAGTGTTTAAAGCTTCGGCACTTGGACCGAGAGGTAATGGGTCCAATCAAACCAGAGGCAGGATGCAAAGCGAATTTTCGTCATCGATTGCGATCGGTGATGTTAATAAACACAACTATGCCCCTCTGTTGGACAATTCAGTGCCAACCGACCGTCCATGTCAGTGTGCAGGTTGACATGGAGCTTGCAATGTGTAGGTGGTATACTGTAATTGGGTGAATAGGTGGTGTGTGCGTGAATGAAAATGGGGTATTAATTGACCTTATAAAAGGACATTAAATCCATTGAACAATTTATACTTTCTAAAAAATAAAAAAAATATGAAGCTCTATCGCCAATCTAGATAAGGTTATGGTGAATGCAGAGTTTCGACACTAGAAACAGTGAGGCAAATAAAACGGGTTTTTAATGTCGTGGGATGAAACGTAATTTTGTCAACGGTTTCTCAACAATTTTACCTTCAATTTCAATCCTTCTCAGAAATGGCAAACGATTCTAGCAGAACAGAGGATTCAACAGAACATTAGAGTTATTAAAATCAGCGTTAGCATGCCACATCTGACTAATTGAATTAACAGTGTGACGCCAGTTTCAATGTTCAAAAAAATTACAGCGCGTAACAAAGCTCGGACGCCTTCCGATAAAGCCTGAAGTACCAATCACATATGTGATCCATACGAAAGTTTAATGTACGAGATTTCAAAGTGATATACCCCGACCACTTTAGTATCATCATTTTCAAGTGATCTTTCTACCCTGACATCAAATTTATCCGGATTTCTTTAGTCCTTGCCCACTTACTCGAGATGAAAACATGTATTTTGATAGTCCTTTAACATATCCGGTTCGGCAAGACGGCAACCCACATCCGAGGTCATGGATAAATTCCTGGGTCACGAACTTTTCTAATGATCGGAGTATCAGAACTAAACGTAACGAACAATTGACGTCGATTCGAATTGCAAATTGTATAAGATCACACTGGAGATGGTTAGAACTAACTTTTGTGATATTTTAGTGAGAGTCTTAAAAATAAATTTAAATAAATTTCCGCTAATGCACCTTCGATACTGCTCTAAATTTCTTTTTGTTTACCGAGATCACATTTCAATTTACTATACCAAGAAGTTAGTTTTCTTCATAGATGTCATTTTTATAAATTGTTTTTTTTTACCTCTATTGAGCTAGCCCGTACCACATTATAAAATTAGAAAAAGAAACAGTGTTGTGAGAAACAGAATTACGAGGTCCATATTTATGAGCTCTATACATAGTGATAGTACTAGTCCATTCAGATTGGTCAAGGAAACTGGGAACTAAGTTAAAATTTCAAAAAAATCATGTTTGCTACATTATCATAAGGTCGAAGCGAAACGTAGGTACCTGTTTGTGGTTCAATAAAATATTTTAGCAAATTTTCATGGAAATCTAAAGTGGAAATAAAGAGTTTCGTGAGGATTACTATTTTGATGTTGAAAAGTTATGGTTTCTCATTTCTAGCAGTGATATAATTCTGGGACTTAAGCTTCATAATCGAGATTGAAAAATTGTACAGGTTCTATTAAATGTTTGTTAATATTTATACGTAAGGAGTAAGGGGAATTTAGCCGGAGGGACCCTTAAAATATTTACTCAACGAAGCATGCTGTTTTAGACATACAATTTGAAGATCACAACAGCCATGATAATTTTAAGCCCCAATGCAGCCGTTTTGGGCTTATTTTTTGAGTGTAGCAGCTCTCATACGCTGCAAAGCTGTTTATGAGATTCCTGGTTTCTTGAATTTATATTTCTGCCATATTATGTGGAGGTACCGCTAAATAAGTAAATTTGCAGTACAGAAAAAAACAGTGATGGCTTCGACCGCTTTTTACAAAAAAAATTAAAAAAAAAAATTATGGCGGAAAGCCGCCAACTTTAACTTGAGATATTAGGGACCTGATCATTTACAACGATTGACTAACTTTTTTGCTTCGACGGGTCCAATTCGGGATTTGCTTCGGGTCTAGACTGTGGTTCCACAATCGTACGGTGACCGCTTCCCCAAACTAACCGAGATTATCTTCTGTGGGGCTATTTCAAGGACGTAGTTCATCACTATCTCATATTTCTTGTAATTTAAGGAATTCCATGCTTCCCACTTACATCATAGCAAACCTGCATCTTTTGCACTTAAGTTGCTGATTACTGCATCTCACACAGGCATATGTCCAATTCAGGAGCTCCATCTGAGCTTGAAATCCTTAACAAAGGCTGCGAGCTAACTGACATCAATTCAGCAAAGAGTGATTGAAATGAGTTTCTGTTCTATGCCGATTACCGATTTAATCATCAATTGGAAGAAACTTTCACAACTGGCATAGTTATTCTGTTGAGGTTGTACATCTGCTGGTATCTTTTGGCGAGATTTATTTGAGGGACAACATCGATTTTCAAGCTTCGCTTTCACGAGCGCAACCACATTAGCTTTCGAAAATCCTGTGCTCCTATTACGAAACAAAAGACTCGGAACAAGCGTTTTTGCGTTCTGATCTTAAAAGGCTTAGGAAATCTGCGATAGGAGACTCAAAAATAAAGCCGAAAGTTCCAACCTTCATGATGATTGGGATAATTGTTTAGCATCTCAAAAAGAATATAAAAAAATAGGATCCGCTCGCAGTCCACGCTTTCTGGAAGTACCAGGCTTAATAGGTCTTTTTGAAATTGGATCTTACAGACTTGAAGTCCAGCGGCCTTCAGATGGCAGACTTACCTCTTCCAAAAACAAATTGTTGAATTACTGTTTTTTGTGCATTTTCCCGATTGCGACGCTATCAATCATGATTTTGTTGCTTCCCAACCATCTACCAGTACTGTTATTCCGCTTGAACGGGACCTACCGGGTAGGATTTTCACTCACAACTTTTGCCTAGGAGTTTAAACTCCTACCCATGTACAAATCTGGTGGTCCGGATAGAGTCTTTCTTACTAAATTACAGCATGGGTGTAATCTCATTCAGGATTACTTACATCCTCTTTCAAGCTTGCATTGGTTTTAGAACTGTTCCACAATCTTGGAACAGGAGTAGCGTCGTTTTGATCCTGAAGCCTGGCAATGCGGATTATATGGACAAAGTTGGCAAATCGTGTGAAACGGCTCTGCATGACTATGTTACATGGATTGAAAATCGCTTAGTAATGAGGAATTTATTGTAAGCACTTTCCTGGTTATTGTGGGTGCTTACCACCAGGAATTGAATCCGGGACTGTTAGTAACAAATCAAGCAATCTGTTTGCAATTTATTTATGGTACATGTTTTTCGGGTTTAACTTCTACCCCCGAACGCCGTTTCAAAATTCGGATTAAATGCAATATCTAATTGAAAAAAAAAATAAAGGTTTTCCGACTTTTTTTTGCTGTGCATAATTGCAATGCATAATGAGAAATAATAATATTTCTACTATGGAATTTGTCAAGTCAGCACCAACAGATTATAATAACAGAATTATTAGAATGTTTAATCTCCCCATCCCTACAGATTTTATTTTAGTTAGATTGCGTCGCAAGTCAGGTTACCAGATTTAAGCAAACGTATTTTATTGATAACATGTGGGCCAAGAGGGAGCTCTATTGTTGAGAGTAGTTTTAGTTTTTCTTTTATGTTTATAGAAAGAGCGAGATATAGGGTCTATTTTTTAATTCAACCCGAGCAAGCAGGCTTACCCTGGGCAGTGTACACCGAGCAAAGGTTGTACTGGGTAAAATTATCCGGTGTGCATAAAGAGTAATAAATTGTTTTTTATTTTGCACACTCTTCGTACACTGACATTAATTGCAGAGTAAAATTTGAAGAACCGAGTATGCACTGTGTAAGCATAGTTCACAAATAAAAACGCAGTGTACCGGGTAAAATTACCCAGGTTGAATAAAAAAATACGAAGTATTTTTTAACAGCGCACTGCCTGCTCGGGATGAATTAAAAAATAGGCCCATAGTCTTGTCACTCAACCTCGTAATTGGTGTTGTTTCAGCCCGACTCACATAGTCGTATCACTTTCTGACTGGGAAAATAGGCATTTTATAAGATATACATAATAGGACATACCTAGGTAGAGATGGTAATCGGCACTACGGCACTATGCCTTATAAAAAAATATAAAATGTCTCCGTAGTCCTTATGCTTTAATTAATTGAATCAAATTTACTGAATTTGATAGCAAATTCGACTCCATTGAGAAGTTTGTACTCACCTGAAAATAGAAAAGATTTTGTTATTTCATGTCCAACAGATCCTTTAGAATATAAAAACATTGAAAAAAATTTATTACTAGAGGATGATATCTAATTACACTTTATTCGGTTTTGCGAATTATGCTTGGGACCATGTACCAAAAACTCAACACAATATATCAATAAATTGGGTTATACCCTATATATACCTCCCTAAAAAAATACCGATAATTTATAGCGGTAAAATGAACGCTCACCCAAAAAAACAGCGAGCAAAATAATAATTGCAAATTCAAATTTTCCAATTTATCAAACAAAAAAGAAAAATGCGTACATTAAATTTTTAATTTATTTTTTTCGCGGAAAATCGCGAATCGAAATGGTTTTTTGCACGAATTCCATATGCAAACATTTATGTTGTATTAAAAATCCATACACGAGGATTATGATTTTTTTACCAATACATGCGTTTGATTTATCTGCGAGTACATGCAGTTTCACGTATTAATAAATGAAACCACCTACCTGTCGGCGAACTGTAAGTTCCATTTCCCACTCCAAATTTGATTTCCGCGAAAAAAATGTTCATATTTCATTGGCGTACAATAATTCCAAATAAACAAAAAAATCTGTAATTTTTCTTTATTTTGTACAATTAAGAGAATTTCTCCTACACTGTTCTTAGAAAATTAATTAGAAAATTTAGCTTTACACACACATTGATATTTTTGTATAATATTCAGGTTAGGATGCGCGTTGGTGTTTAGAACGAAATTCGAATATAAATTTTATTTACATAGATCCGTTCATTCTCGCTTTCTGTATGCCGAACTTGGTTAAATATAATTTAGATTATGCCTGGATGCACGATAATTTAAATAATTGTTAGCCCCATGATAATTTAGTACCCGTTCCCGCCAAACTTTTCACAAACAATAATTTCGCTGTCAACAATTATTCAATGCAATTTGATTTTGCTGTTCGAAGGAAGTAAAGATTGAACTAGTTAGGCCCGTTACACACTTGAGCTATGTTTTTTAAGCGAAGTGAGTTATGTTTTGAGATCAAAGCTTCTTGGTTTACTTTTCAAAGCCGAAATAAGTGAAACCAAATTCGTGGAGCTTAGCTGAAGCCACTCGTACGCGCTGATTTATTTATTTTCTTTACTTTAATCTGTGGGGTAGAAACATAACTCGCAAGCGTTTAACAATCATGTTAACTGCGAACATCCCGATAATACTTGCCATTTCTTGAACATTAAAGATTGATGTAGTTGTATCAAAAAAAAAACTTAGACTACCACCCACGAAGCAGCACAATTTGTAACGACTCTGAAATATGGCAAAAAATGTTGTCAACACTTCTTAACAGACATGACCATTAATGAACGAACGTTATTTCATCAGTTCAATTTCAATATCGTGATGCCAATATCACACCCCATCTTCAGATCAACAAAGCACCTGGTGTATAGATGGAATTTGCTGAAACAATGAGCGATTACCTATTATCCGCATGTTCAAACTTATGTTGTGAATTTTGTCTACTGAAAACATGCCAGAAGAGTGGAAGGCATCTCTAATCTGTTTGCGACAGGAACTCAACTAATGTGGTTTTCATTGAGATACTAGATCTACTATCGATGAATATTTTTTACTCTGCGGAGAATGCTGTGAATTTCATCGCAGTCCAGTTTCGAGCGTTCTACGCCAATTTTAAAATCTTCAAGTCTCGCCGTATAACGCTTAAAATTAAATTGGAAATATATAAGGCTTTATACGACCAGCCATTAGATTTAATTTCGAGTCATGATCGTTCACAGCCCGCAATTTATCTCGTCTTGATTTCATTTAACTCAAATTGATCGGACGATGTTCGGTCCAATAAAAGAGAGAGAGAGATTGCGAGTGAATCACGGGATCAGAAATAATATTGACAAAAATGACATCATCGGATTTCTAAATTGTCTAGACTTAGATGGTTAAGACATGTTCTTTGATCACAAAACCGGACAACTAAGCAGTGGGACCTCGTGGGACTACTAGATGGTGGACAACGTAGAATCATCTTTATTATGGCCATATTGCAGAACTTTCTCCAAACTTCATTTTAGAGTCCCATTTTCACCCAACACGCCCAATTACATCATAATCGCTTAAGAAATGACCGAGTTTTAGCCCAGGTGGCCATATTACAGAACTTCTTTCAAAGAACATTTTTGATTCGCATTTCTACCCAAAGTACCAAATCTCATCGTAATCAGTAAAAATCGGCCATTTTTTCAGGCTATTGTTCAGTCCCTGCTGGCAATCATTTTGGGATCTCAAGTCGATGGGTTCGGTTAAGAAATTTCCGAGTTCCACCCCAGGTGGCCATATTCCAGAACTTCATCCAAAAACATTTTGGAATCCCATGTTCATCCAACATACCAAATTCCATCATAATCGCTTAAGAAATGATCGAATTCAGTCCCAGGCCGCCGTTTTAAAGAGCTTCTTTCAATAATTTCAAAAATCATTTTAGATTTTTATTTATGTCAACCATTCCCAATCCTATCATAACCAGTTAAAAAAATAGCCGAGTTTAGTCCCAGGTGAGCATATTTCAGGACATCATCCCATGTCGACCCAACAACCCAATCCCATCACAATCGCTTATTATTTTCATCCAACACGCCCAGTTTCATCAAAAACGCTTCTGAAATGACCGAGTTCCGTTCCAGGCAGTCATATTACAGAACTTCTTTCAAAGATCATTTTAGAATCCCATTTCCACTCAAAGTTACAAATCTCATAGTAATCAGTTAAAAAAATGACCGAGTTCAGTCTGATTGCATTTTGGAATCCCATGTCCATCCCACAACCCAATTCCATCGTAATTGCTTAAGAAATGGCCGAGTTCCGTCCTAGGTGGCCATATTCCAGAACTTTTCCAAAAACCATTTAAGAGTCCCATTTCCACCTATCACACCCAATTTAATTATAATCGCTTAAGAAATGATCGATTTCAGTACAGGCGTCCATATTCCGAAACTTCAGTTCAGTACCAGTGGTACTGTCCTGGGAATAGGGAATTGAGAAAAATGTTTTCATAGTAGTTTTGTTTAAACTCTATTTTTCTGGCCTACTGAGGAAATAAGTTTGGGGTAAATATTTTCGAAACAAAGAAAATATTTTTCCGTATACAATTTTTGTGGAACAAAGGTTTCCCAACTAACTTTGTTTTGAAAATATTTACACCAAACTCCTCAGTAGGCCAGAAAATACAATTTGGACAAAAATGCCATGAAAATATTTTTCTCAATTCCCTATTCCCAGGGAAAGCCAGAATAATACCACAGGTGGCCATATTCCAGGAGATCATTCATTTTGGAATCCCTTGTCGATCCAACAACCCAGTCCCATCCGGTTAAGTAATGGTCGGGTTCCGCCCCAGGTAGCCAAATTTCAGAACTTTTTCAAAAAACCAGTTTAGAATCCCATTTTTATCCAACACACCCAATTTCATCATAATCGGTTAAGAAATAACCGAGTACCGCACCAGGTAGCCATATTCCAGAGCTCCATACAAAAATCATTTTGGAATCCCATGTTCGTATCCAACAACCCATTTTCATCATAATCGGTTAACTCAATTTTAAAAAATGGCCGGGTTCCGCCCCATGTGGCCATTTCCAGAACTTCTTATAAAAATCATATTAAAATCCAATTTCCATCCAACATTAGTGTCTAAAGGTATTTTTCTAGCATCAACGAAATCAAAACCAAACGCGGTGCTAACATCTATTCGGACCACTTTCTGATAGTTGCTAAATAAGCGGCCTGTCTATCGTCCACATATAATAACTGGTTTTAACGAATCTCAAGATGAAATTCTGTGGAAGCACAGTGGAACTTAATAAAATCGGCGATAACAAATGCTTCACCGAAAACACTCGCCTAACATACATCTAAACCAAGAAGCTCATGAATGGAAAAGTATTGAATATTTCTCAATGTTCTCTCAATGAACAAGGTAGCACAACACAACGACTAAATGGTTGGGAGGAAACACTCCAACCGTCTATGAAGAAGGAAGAAACGTCAACAGCACAAACAACAAGTGCTTAAAATCGAATCCAAAAGAAATCAAGGCCACCTTCAAACCATCCAATCGCGGTATTCGTAACAAATTTTGGAAGTTACAAATGGACACAAACACGGTCCTAACGGAGTGAAGATATTGTTATTTACATATAGTTCTAGTTGTACCGCTGATATAAGAGCGCCTTTCAAATCTTCGACAGTTTCCCTTGGTCCTAAATAACGACGATGAGATCAAATAAATTTGAAGCAATAATAGTGCCTCATAATGCTTAATTAATTCGGCAGGTGTTCCGTGGAGACCGATCTTTACCATTTTTAGATCTACTAATCTATTTCTACACTCTGTCTCTAATCTGAGATTTAAAATTTGCGGTTTTTGAATACGATACAATTCCTTAAATAAAAAGTTTCAGGAATACTCTCGCGTTTAAGAAAAGTCAAAAACTAAACCGTATAATCATACCAAAACTTTTAATGTATTCATAAAAATACCCACAAATCAATTCAATTATAACGGGATTATCGAGTAACATATTCCGCTAAATTATGCAAATATTTAAACCAATTAAAATATCATAAAATTTACCTTCAATTTTATATTCGTTCTAACATATATAGACAAACTCACATATCAATTATTTATACCAATCCTTCACGTATCTATAATTAACATGTCTCGACGCCTTATCGATAAACCGTTCAATAAATAAACATTTTCCCAAAATTTTGGATTTACACCTAATTTAATTAAATTCTAATTTTACATCAATGAGCACACGTAAACGGATTTTTGTGTGTACGATAATCGTGGGAGGATGCTTCAAACTTATTTCAAAATTCCAAAATTATATTTTAAAGCATAATATGTTAAGGCATAATGCGTGTTACAGATATAAGTAATATCTGAAACAGTCTAGTTTTGTGATTCGGTTATCTAATATTAAAAAATTTCTGCTTGTTTATATCAAATGCAAGTAGAATGCATGAAAATTAAAATAGATACTACATAGATTAAGAACGGTTGTAGTTCTAATCGAATCTATCTAATCTATCTAATCTATTTAATCTATCTAATCTATCTAATCTATCTAATCTATCTAATCTATCTAATCTATCTAATCTATCTAATCTATCTAATCTATCTAATCTATCTAATCTATCTAATCTATCTAATCTATCTAATCTATCTAATCTATCTAATCTATCTAATCTATCTAATCTATCTAATCTATCTAATCTATCTAATCTATCTAATCTATCTAATCTATCTAATCTATCTAATCTATCTAATCTATCTAATCTATCTAATCTATCTAATCTATCTAATCTATCTAATCTATCTAATCTATCTAATCTATCTAATCTATCTAATCTATCTAATCTATCTAATCTATCTAATCTATCTAATCTATCTAATCTATCTAATCTATCTAATCTATCTAATCTATCTAATCTATCTAATCTATCTAATCTATCTAATCTATCTAATCTATCTAATCTATCTAATCTATCTAATCTATCTAATCTATCTAATCTATCTAATCTATCTAATCTATCTAATCTATCTAATCTATCTAATCTATCTAATCTATCTAATCTATCTAATCTATCTAATCTATCTAATCTATCTAATCTATCTAATCTATCTAATCTATCTAATCTATCTAATCTATCTAATCTATCTAATCTATCTAATCTATCTAATCTATCTAATCTATCTAATCTATCTAATCTATCTAATCTATCTAATCTATCTAATCTATCTAATCTATCTAATCTATCTAATCGATGCACCGGAACCTTTCGATGATTGAAATAAGAAAGATTCAACAGCTTAGTCGTTAATCGGGCTCGGTGTTGAAGAGTACCAAACGATCCACATTCAGGGTCAAGAACGGCAAAGGAATCTAGGAAATTTTTGAAAGACTACACGCTTAAAACTAGAAAAGGAATGTGTCATAGAATTGTTTATTGGCCGTACAAATAAGCTGTTACAACAATTTATTGGCCTTGAGTTCAAAAAGCAGATGAAGGCTACAACAATGCTGGGAAGTTCTAGGAATAGTTATGACACATTATAGGAACTACATTGGAGTCGCAAACTCTGACACCCGTTGCAGTGAAAACAAAGCTTATTGAGGAATATAAACGACGAATGGATAGACTCGCCAGTAATGAAGTGGCTTGGAATGTAAATAACAATAGTATATCATACAAAATGTGGCAAGTGTTTTTTTCTGCCATAAGGAGCGACATATGAAACGAAATTGCGGTTAGTTTAAAGAATGGTTGAAAAAGAAATAGACATCAGGAAAGATCACCGAAAAACAATGTTACGTCTTATTGGGGTCATAACATTGCGCAATCCGCAAATTCTTCTCTTTGCGGTTTATAATTAAAATATTTCCACTGAGGGCACTCCCATCTGGCGGGTAGTAGAAATACTAAAACTAAATTTGTTAGTTTGATAACTAGCTTTAAACCTTTTGTCTTGCGGTAACTAAACGCCAAGCCACTATAAACACACTGAATGTATAAACTTTCGTCTCTCAAGTAAATAAGGTGCCTTGCAACTGTAAGAAATTATATAACAAAAAACATTATGAAAAGGAAAATGGACGCAACAAGACAGAATATTCGTGTGTTAAGAAAAAATGGGAATGAGAAAAATTTTGTTGAGGGCGTTAAGTTCTGACTTTTGAATAGAGTGGTATACGCTGCGCTCTAGTTAGCGTCTAGTTGTTTAAGGTGTGTTTTTGAGCCAAAAAAATAAGAAAAATTATGTCCATTATATTTAGTTTCTAGTATATAAAAATACGATAATCAACGAAAAATTATCGATTTATCGAGAAAAAATGTATTAGAATAAACATATTTTGACCTTGTTAAAGTTAGCCTAAAGTTGCCGGCCGAAAGATAATGCAGATAGTGTCTTGACTATTTTTAAACCCTCTAATACTCTCGCTCCTATCGATTTTTAAATTCCTATAAACTGAAATAATTTCTCCTTCACCCGAATGATGTAATCCGATCCTAAATTCGAGTTCATGACTGATTTTTGCTGTATTCAAGACACTATCTGCATTATCTTTCGGCTGGAAACTTTCGGCTAACATATTTTGTTGATTTAATTAAAATATTAAATAGTTTTTTGGATGTGTTTTTTTTGTGTGCGGTAATTTGTGTGCAAAAATAATATAAATTATATATTAATAAATATTTTTGTTTTAACTAAAAAAATAATTGAGTTATAAATAATTTTTGGTGAATAGTGATATTATGGATATATAGACTGAGTACGGTTCCATCGAGTATAACGGCAAGTAAAGAATATCGCATCGGTACAGGGTGGTCAACCACTAGGCTCGGGAATTATATTTTATGTGTGGCCAACAACGTGGCTATTCACAAATGTACCGCAACAAATACGAAGGTGCCGCATTTTGATTTACGGGTCGCCAGTGGAGGCCACTTTATTGACGGATTTTGGCGAGACCAATGTCCACCAAATTATTTAACGGGTGACGCAATTAATTAAGCGGGCACCGAAAACAAAATATATATTTAAGAATTTCGGCAAAACAACGCCCAACATTCAACGGTTAACGGCGGGAAGGCGCCCAACTCATACGCTACAGGGTGGCTCATAACGTGACCATCCATATTTTTTTTTGTATAACGGCGGAAGGGCCGCAACAATGGATAATCATCCAGCGCGTATCTCCTATAAGGTCGCAACGGTCCGGATGTGGCCTCGTCTGTGTCATGGCGGCTATAAGGCATCAAATTTTTAGTAGATTTAATTAAATTTAATTTTTATGTTATTTTTTTTTTAATTAATTTTATTTTTTTTTTTAATTACAATTTTTGTGTGATCGCATTCGCACCTTCTAAGGGCACGATTGTAACGATTATACATTTTTTTGCTATTAGTGAAATTTCGAGTAGTTTCGGTCGCGCGGTGTTTAATTACGGCGGTTGGGTACCGTTATTGTTTGAAATCAAAATTCGATTCTTGTTGTTTTTTCTTTATTTTCTCTTTTTCCGGTGGAGACTATTTAATGAAATAAAAAAAAACTACACTGCGACTCCCATCGGCATTCGGATTTATTTATTTTTCTTTTCTCTGTTCCTCTTCTTTCGACTTTTTAAACTGAATTACTAAGTTTGTGTATGATGGGAGGTACAGGCCATATGTACAGGCTAGGCTTGCCACTCCCCTTCATCTCCTTGGCTGGACATCCACAGTGTCGGAGTGATGAGTAACGTGAATGTCTCGTTCATTGGGGGAGGTCCGGTCGTCGTCGGATGGGCTGGGCACACAGGCTTATCATTATTTTACTAGGTTCCTCAAGTGTCGTCAGACAAATTTCGGCGGAACATCGGGTTTTTTTTTATTTATTTTTAATTTGCGTTTTTTTTAATTTTTGTAAACACGGTGTAGGCCAGAGGATTGAGTTTGGAAAATCTCCCTGAAATTGGAAACGGCAGCCTCGTTAAAGTGCAAAAGACGCATTGGCTGCTGTTTAAATTCCGAAGATGTTTCGGCACATATTTTTAATGGTATAAAAACCTGATATGGTCAGAATTTTAAATTGCCGTAACTTTCCTTTCGAGACAAAGATCCAGAATATGAACTCATGTAGAACTTTAACATTCAAATCTGGAAGCATTAACAATCTGTGTGAGGTTATGCGAAGCCCAACCATTCTTTAAGGTGAGCATTAAAGTAATCAACTAAAAATTAATTTGCAGAATAGTGACGTTGGTTGCGAATGTCATCACATTTATCTGACAAGCCATCGAAGAAATTCATGGTTTCTGAATCCGCCTGATTGAGGGATCTGTCCAAATTAATTAAGAAAATGAGTGTACTAGATCCTGATATTTTAACAATAGTTTTGGCTGTCTGTCTAGAAATTTCGTACTTCTGATGTCAAGCGTACGGTATGTGGTCTTTAACGAACATGCACACGTTGTAACTGGAATGTTTGTTCGAACTGGTAACGCTTGAAGCAGAATTCGTTTTCGTAGATTTTATGTGATACTTTTGTTTCGGTTAGTACTAAGATGCCAGGTGTGCGTGATTCGAGCTGTGGATTTTTGGCAAAATGGATGATAAAGCTATCAATTTTATCTTGACGAGGATTTTGCCTCGCCCACGAAAACATTTTACGGATGTGATGAAGCCCAAAAATCCAACCATTTTAAATCCCGTGAACCCCCTAACCACAGGGGTTAAAGCTGATAATGCTGAAATTTTCAGAGTGAATGGGTATTCGACAACAACTTTACGGTTACGACTGTGTAATGTGTAATTTTGGTTAACATTTGAATTCATTAATTTTTCATCATCTAATTAAGTTCTGGTAAATACCGAAATTAACTTTAAAGGGTAAAGACAACCTCAAATGCCGTTTTTAAAACCGTTATCTATACATAAACAACAAAACTCATTTAAAATTACAGCAAATTTAACAAAAACAAAATTTAAATTACAGCGCATACGTTGCAAACACTTCTAAACATTATGAAGCTTCACCCAAAAGCACTTATCACAATTTTACGTTACCTTAATTAGCCTTAATCGATCGAAAATTGCTACAAAAGTCACTAATCACTTTTATGTTCGTTCGTTCGTTCGTCGTCTGTTTTTGCCAAATTTAATTTTTTTTTAACACCATACAACATATTTTCTTTGTGCCACCTTTTCTCCGTGTTGAAACATCTTTTATAATTTTACAGCAACCACCGTCACATCACATATAACATCACCCAATCTTACACCTTTACTCGAGTATTTCGTTTCTGTTGTTGTTGTTGTTGTAATTGAAATAAAATGGAAAAACGATTTTTTTTTATTTTTGATACACACCACCATAAGCGTTACGTCATACACATAATTAGCGTTTAACATTTAGAGCACTCTAAAAAAAACTCGGGAGATACACCACACCCCGATATTGTTTAGTAGTTTTGATAATCAAAACGTTGCGCGATATACTATACTAACTATATATTACTATACTAAGTTCTTATCACAGTTTCGTGTATATATATATGTATATATATATACGAAGCATCCTGAATTCATTCTTATCACATCGCTTTATCAAATTGAATGTGATTTTTATCAAAACATTTTCAAATTAAATTATAATGAATCAATTTACGCTCGCGATAACGACGTTCGTGGTGGTGGTAGATGGTTCGTGTGTTTTTTAGATTAGATTTTTGTTTAGGTGTGGATTTGGGTTTCCTAATTTATTTACACCTTCTAATCTGTTTTTTCCATTTTTATACCGGGGGATGATAGCAGAGGTGGTTTCAAGAAAAAAACAACAAAACAATTTATTAAATTTGTTTTTGGAATTTTGTAGTATCTACTATGTATATAGTAGATAAACACACCAAATTACTAATTTTCTTTTATCAGCATATAGTGAAGGCGAGGAAATTAGAAAATTAGGTGGAATATAATAAATTGACAATTTGCGTGTTCGATCCTTGCGCGTAAATATATTGTACTGTATACTTGCCACGTATGGATTTTAATTGGCCCTTGAGCTCTGAAATCGGAAAAGGGCCAGCACTTCCTTCTAAGCATGCGCAAGGGAAACGCCGAGAATGATTTTATTTCGAAAATTTGGGAACATGTTGATAATGACAGCTTTTTGGCAGCTCGTTCTATCACTGTAAAGCAAAATTCAGAAAGCATTTCAGCCGCTAGGGTCATCGCAATGCTTTCTTTTAATTAGGCAATGGGATTCCCCAAGTCCGTGCCAGTTTTAAATTACTTGTTAAATGATGGGCGTTGAGGAATACTTCAATCAATAACTTCCGAGAACAACTGCTAAAAAAAGTTTGTTTTCAACATAGTTTTTTTCAAGAGTGGTGAATTCATATCAACTCTTCTCTAACATTTCGATGACTCTTTGATCTTTGGTCTCAAAATAGACGTTTGTTTCGGCAAATCTCCTTCATCTGAAGGATTGAAAAGGTAGTAGTCGCTGGGAGCCAGATCCAGGCCGTTTTTTCGCTATTTCTTCCTTCAAACGCGCCAATAACGCCATCTACTATTCAATGTTGAAATTTTTTCCTTTCTCTCTCATAGTCACATACCGATACAAATGCTCTGAATAATCGAGGCACTTTGAACAAAGTTTTCTCATGGACAAATCTTCATTCAAAATAGTGTCCACATTGCCTTTTGAAGGAGCAGTCAGCTATCTCACACAAGTTCACTTTACAGTCTTGTAACACGATTTTGTGCACTTTTTATCTTTTCTGGAATAATTGCCGCATTCAAACGACCAGAACGTTCAGCATCATCGGTATTTGTAAGGCCTAGTTTAAACTGAGCACACAAACGTTTCACGGTTCCTCTCAATGGAGCGTAGTCCATATAACACTTGGCAACAATTACTTTGCTTGAACGTTATTTCCAGGCATCACAAAACATTGGTTAATCTACACACAA
This sequence comes from Nephrotoma flavescens, assembly GCA_932526605.1. Taxonomy (NCBI): domain Eukaryota; kingdom Metazoa; phylum Arthropoda; class Insecta; order Diptera; family Tipulidae; genus Nephrotoma; species Nephrotoma flavescens. Next base: position 281,669,739 of record OW052221.1, on the reverse strand, counting down.
AATTCATTTTCTTTCTATTGTTTTGAAAATAACAAAATTAGTGTTACTGAAAGAACTGTAACTTGTAAACTAATGATAGGATTATGATACAATTTTGAAACAAATCGTTTGAAGGTTGGTACTTCCAACCTTTTCACTTACGGCTGGCAACTTTCAACTAACTTTAACAAGGTGTGTCTGCGTCCCAAATTTGTTCGCACTTATATACTTTTGTTGATCGCTGTTCGATATTATTCTTTTATTACATCTCTGGCGATGTATGTGTGAATACTCCACGTCATCATTTCCCCTGTTTTGATGATTACCGCCTGTTGTTAATTTAGGTATTTTCCATGATGATTATCGCCGCTTTTTAGGAAAAAATCACGAGTTTTTTATTAGAATGTTTCTATGCGTATCCCGTATGCGTTCCTACACCAATCATTCGATTGTGCCGACACTTTAATAAGCTGTTGTGTGCACACACGCGAAGGTTTCTCCGATTATATAACATGGGCTGGACTCCAAGGTTTAGAAGCTCCGGTACATATTGTTACGAATTCTACTCTACACAAGCATATCACTCGGTGGTCGAGTGGTAAAGTTATACACCACTATGTTATCAACCCAAAATTAAAAAGAGTTCAAACCCAGTTGAAGATTATAATTTTATTAAGCGATTATTATTCTTCACATCAATGAAGTTGTCAGATCAAGTATTCCTCCAATACTGAATGGGAGGATTTTAGATTGGCATACCAAGCGGAGGGGAATATGCAGATAACGAAAACAATTGTAAACAGCGGCGATAATCATCATGGAAAATACCTGAACTAACAACAGGCGGTAATCATCAAAACAGGGGAAATGATGACGTGGAGTATTCACACATACATCGCCAGAGATGTAATAAAAGAATAATATCGAACAGCGATCAACAAAAGTATATAAGCGCGAACAAATTTGGGACGCAGACACACCTTGTTAAAGTTAGTTGAAAGTTGCCAGCCGTAAGTGAAAAGGTCGATAATGCAGATGTGTCTCGACTACTTCAGCCGAAAGTTAAACAAATTATATATTAAATTGAAGTATCCCAGCAGAAGGTGACTAACTTACTTTTCCAGCCGAAAACATATATTATAACAAACAATAATTAAAATTTTCAGTTTAACCGATATTAATTTTTTCTTTCATATCAATTGTGAAATTTTGTGTTTCCCTTCTTCTGGCAATAAAATCGTTCACCATTCGAGATTTCGCCAAATGAACACCAATCTGCCGATGGCATATAGACACCATAGATAGATTTTGATTATAGGTAAGGGGTGGGTCTGATTGGGTTTTAGGGGTTAAATTTTGATTTCCCCCATTTTCAACGATAAAATCGTTCGCCATTCGAGATTTTGGCATATAGACACCAATTTGACCATTGGTATATTCTGAGTATAGGTTAGAGGTGGGTCTGATGAGGTTATAGGGATAAAATGGTATATCTGCTTCATATAGCCGAAAGTAGTCGATAAAGAAGATTGATACCGTCCAAATGACACAGTGGTTAAAGATTTGGCGTTTGGATCTGGAGGTACCGGATTCGAATCCCGATAGGGGCAGGAAAAAAAAGGGATTTTTCATCATCTGATTACGATCAGTGATGGAAATGAACATAACTATGACCCCCTGTCGGAGTGCACAACTCATTGGCCGAACCTTCTTCCATGACAGTACTATAGGGAGGAGCTGTGCAATGTGCAGATGGTTCTACGTAAATCGGACCTATAGCCGTACGTACGCGATTTGGAAAGCAATGTGTAAGGTAGGACGTCAAAAGCGAATTGCGAAAGAGTTGGGAGTGCGTAGGCTTAGAACAGATTAGAACAGATTGCATAGAATAAAACTTAAAATAAAAAAATAATAAGATTGATAATTATCAAGCATTGTCCAGAGTTGCTCGTCATTCGAGATTTTGGCATATAGACACCAATCTGACTATGCCGATTCGATAGTCATTACCATAGGTAGATTCTGAGTATATTTTTTGGGTTGGGTCTGATGCTGTTATACGTGTGAAAATTTAAATTTTCCTATTTTTCGTGGATAAGACCGTTCGTCATTCGAGGTTTTGTAAAAAATCCATTGTTATCGAATCGGCATAGTCAGACTGCTGTATATATACCATGCCAAAATCACGCATGTCGAACGATTTTAACGATACAAAATAGGGAAAATCAATATTTCGCATCTATAACACCATCACACCCACCCCTATCCTATAATCAAAATCTACCTCTGTTTATGAGGTATCGGATTGGCATTATCAGATTGGTGTCTATATGCCAAAATCTCGAATGTCGCAAGATTATTGACCATATGCTTGATTATTTTCAATCGTCTTTATCGACTACTTTCGATTGTATGAGACAGATATGCCGACTCATCCCTATAACCCCATCAGCCCGACCCCTTACCTATACTTAGAATCTACCTATGGTTATGGTCTATCGAATCGGCATTGTCAGATTGTTGCCTATATGCCAAAATCTCGAAATACGAACGATTCTTGATGATGCTTGATAGTTTTCAATCTTCTTTATCGACTACTTTCGGCTGTATGAGGCAGATATGAAGACTCATCCCTATAACTCCGTCAGAGACACTCCTAAGTTATACTCAAAATCAACCTTTGGTCTTGGGATATCGAATCGACATATTCATATTGGTGTTTATATGCCAAAATCACGAATGACGAAAGATTTTATCGATGATAAATGGGGAAAATCAAAATTTCACCCCTATAACGCCACCAGACCTACCCCAACCTATACTCAGAATCTACCTATGGTCATGGGCTATCGAATCGGTTTTGTCAGATTGGTGTCCAAATGGCAAAATCTCGAAAATTTCACGCCTATAACCTCATCAAACCCACTCTGTGGCCCTATTCTGGTTTTCTCGGGGAATTGGGAAAATATTTTGCTTTAATTACAAATTGCACTTATTCCCAAATATAACAGGGAATAATTTTTTAGGTACATATTTTATAAACACGTATTGCGACCTTATTACAAGTTTAATTTATTTGTAAATATATATTTATTAGTAAAAATAATGTTTCAAAATTCAGAAAGGTATACGAATCGCAATTCCCCAAAAAAATAATGGGGAAAAACTGACGTCAAACTGCTATAAAATGGATTTTTTCCTCTTAATAAAAATAAAACCCAAACGCCAGAATACACTTTGGGGAATAAAAAATTCCCAACTGCTAGAAAAACGTCACTAATTCCCAATTCCCTATTCCTATTCCTGACCTATAATCAAAATCTACCTCTGTTCATGGCCTATCGAATTGGCATAGTCAGATTGGTGGCCGATCTGGCAAAATCTTGAATGATGAACAATTTTAACGTCGGAACAACGAAAAATGGAATATTTCACCAATACTCGTATAACCGAATAAAACCTTCTCCAAACACATAATCATATTCTACTTAGGGTCATGGTTCATCCAATTGGTACAGTCAAATTGTGGTTCATCTGTCAATATCTTGATATATAAACCATCATTTAAATCTGTATGGCTGGCATTTTTCGGTTTGAATATTGAAGTTAATCTTCTTTAGCAATGTAATCTGCATTATCGACATTTCAAAATATCCTAAAATCTGCATTACCATATTTCGGCTAGGCTACCAAAAGCACTATTTGCATTACCATATTTCGACTGGAAACTTTCGGCTAACTTTAACAGTATCGCAGACACAGTTGTAGTTTAACCAGTGATCAGTGCAAGCTAAAAAGTAAAAGTTAAATGTGCGATAAAATAGTGAACAGTAAAAGAGATTTAAAGAGCAGTAAACGAGTGAAATAAGTGAATTGCTGTAGAAATTATTAGAGATAAAAAAATTTGAAACTTGAATCGCTGAGTGTTTTATTTGCAAAATCAAGTACGAATCTATATGAACGTCCGAGATTCGTAACAATATTTTATCTACATTTTAATTTTTGTCTTAATTTTTTCACAGGAATGATTTTAGGAAAGAGGTGTTATAAAATTAGTAACATCTTGAATTGGACATGTCCGTCCTCTCGATCAAAGGGACCTGTGGTGGGCTCATTTTCCCGAATTTTAAAATCCCGAAATCAAAAATCCACAAATCAAAATCCCTACTTTCAAAATCCCGATTTTTAAGGTTTCAACAAATTTAGGATTTTGAAAATCAGAATTCTGAAAGTAGGAATGTTGAAAGTGGGGATTTTAAAAGTTTAATTTTGCAAGTCGGGATTTTGAGAGGTGCGATTTTAAAATTCGGCAATTTGAAAGTCGGGATTTTTTTTTGTCGGGATATTGTGATTCGGGTTTTTGAGCCGATCCCTAGGTTTCTACATCATTCATCCAATCGGATTCTAATTTAGCATAGGTATTTAATATCAAAATAAGCAGGCTTTTGTAATTTTTGATACTGTTAAAGTTAGTCGAAAGTTTCCAGCCGAAAGATAATGCAGATAGTGTCTTGAATATAGCAAAAATCAGTCATGAACTCGAATTTAGGAGAATTTCGAGGATCGGGTTACATCATTCGGGTGGAGGAGAAATTATTTCAGTTTATACGAATTTAAAAATCGATAGGAGCGAGAGTATATAGAGAGTTTAAAAATAGTCAAGACACTATCTGCATTATCTTTCGGCTGGAAACTTTCGACTAACTTTAACAAGGTATATTTTTGAAGGAAAAATAACTGTTGTTCATCATGAAATATTTACCAAGAATAAGGTGCATGTCCAGAATCAATATTCCGATGTTTTTGTAGGGGTTGGACACCGGGGCCATAGGAGCACCGGTACTAACTGTTTGTAAAAGTTAATTTTTTTAAATGTTTTCACGGGAATAAGGCTAGTAAAAGAATTATATGAAGTAAGTGATACTCGTATGTTTGAATCTGAGGGGCTCGTCCCCTGTAACAAAAGACCCTCCTAAGTGTTCATACCATTCATCCAATCTCATTTAAACTTTGCTTACGGTGAAAGAAATCGGCCTCCGGGTCTAGGTGCTCCCATCCAATTCCTTCCAAAAGGTTATAATTTGTTTAATATTTATTTTGTATTAATCACAAAAATTCTTTCCCGCCTGTCTCCATTTATCCGTTTATTCGAATTTACGATACAATCATGAGGAAAACATCATGAGGATGTTGGCAAAACATCATGAGGATGTTGGCAAAACACGCAAAATTTACATTGCCAATTATTCAAAACTATCAAGAAATTATATTTTATAATAATTTCATTCTTCCTTAATCCACTTCTATCTAAACTATATATAAAGGCCACATAAGCCCATAGCAAGCATATTCAAAAATGTTATCAAGTAGAGTGGATCAAACGGTTTGTCTATATATGATATACGGATGTAATTGTTTGAACAACTTTTGCTAGAGCACCTTCACACCGCGTCTAACTTCAAATATCGACATGAATTAACAGATATTAAACCTACTACCTTAAAAAACATAAGACACTCCAAAACCGAATGATTAATGAAAGGGATTGGCTCAAAATCCCGAATCACAAAATCCCGAATTTTCAAAATCCCGACAAAAAAATCCCGACTTTCAAAATTTCGAATTTTAAAATCCCGACACTCAAAATCCCGACTTTCAATATTATTACTTATAAAGTCCCGGCTTTCAAAATCCCGACTTTGCTGAAACCTTAAAAATCAAATAGCTAAAAAATCAAAATTTAATATTTAATATTTTTTATAAGCGAAGCCCTTAGCCTCTACAATTATTGCATTTCAAAATGCCGGCCCGTGGGCCACCGAGTTCATAAAAAAAATAAAAAATCGGGCTTTTGTAAATCGGGATTTTGAAAGTCGGGATTTTGATTTCGGGATTTTGATTTCGGAATTTTGTAATTCGGGCCCAACCCGTTCCAACAGTACTCTAAATGTTTGGGTTCAGTAATACTTATTGATATTTTTTTTGCATTTGACTCATTTAGTATAAATTGAACATCTCTATATAAACGCCATTCTTTTATTTAGGAGAAAATGAGGAAAGTCTTCTTCTCATGCATTTATCGTATCGGGTTTGCTTGAACGATTCGAAATCAGTAAAACTGATTTTGATATTTCAACCTTACTCACTTAAGTTTCACATAGCCCAAACAGCTTTATTTATTTTTAATACAGAAATATCAAGTGTTTTTTATAAATGTTGATGTCCTTAAAGTTGGTAGAAGCTGTATTCAGTAGAATAATGAAATAGGGTGCTGATAAGAGATAACCGTTGATGTTAAAAAAATTACCAGACAAATAAGTTTAAATTATAATGTAACAATTATTGCCTTCTTGCTTTTCGGAAAAAAATGTTCACCCTATAACTTAAGAGATTTCTCTGAATCAGTTTATACGAATACGGACGTTTATACGGACATTCTGTAACAGGATATGAAGTAGAATTTACTTACAGTTAAGCTACTCGCTGTTGTATTGTAGAGCTGCTGTGGTTTCCAGATAGGTTCGAATATAGATTCTAAATTGATATCACACTCACCTTCTTAAAACCAATAACAAAATATTAAGACACAATTTTATATTTCACACGTTTCACCTCCGGCCGATGATCACTTAATGAGCGAAAATGTTAGTTTTTTTCGATTTTTAATGAAACTAATTAAAATAAAATCTTGTGTCTTAATAAATTAGTTTGTGGTTAAAGGTGATTTTGTTATCAATTTAACATGCATATTTAAGCCATTTATTAAAGAGATAAGCTCGGAAAATAAACAAAATACTCAACAATTTTGGTTAAGTTGGTTTCTCTTGTGCAACCGAATATTTCTCATCAAAGACGGGAAGCATACCTAAAGATGTTAATAAGATATCTGATTACGAATGTGCAAGTTGTATTTCATATTATGTTTAGGAGTTTCCAATTTCATCATAAGAGCATACGAAAACTTCCGTCTTCGTTTATATAGGGACACTGGATAATATTTTGATCCAATTTGAATGCCACTTTATTCAAAATGAACTAGCCATTTATAATTGGTTAAACATTTGAAGAATTGAAGGAAAAATGTGATTGTATTTTTCCGGTTAAAAAACGGCAGCCGTTACCCTATAACAAATTTGTGCAAAAAAATTAAATTTTCTCAACCTGTGTTCAAACCTCCACCGTTTAATACTCCCGCAATTATTAACCCTCTCAAAACCCATGAAAGAATCGCTAATTAGTTTTGTAAACCGTCGAAAAACGCAACAGAAGGTTGCCCTTCGTGAGGTTGCTAATAGGTCTGCCTCAGCAGTGGCGATAACATCTTCGAGATTGCTCGAATTATTTTCAAAACTAGATTTGATAAACCAATATTTATTCGATCACATTTAGGTTCATTAGATCAAAATAGAACGACGAAGCAGTAAGATTCTCCGATTGTTCGTATAACGGTATCAAAATTGGATTTAAAAACACGCACAGCAGATAGCATAAGTACCTTTTCAGCTTCAGATCTCATCGCTTGAAAGCCAAATAGACTCAACTTCATATACTTAATCAAAAACGTCATTTAAGCACGCGCATTGCTGTAATTGGCAGTTCAGCATCTCACACCGTTACTACAAATCAGATCAGCCGATCATTGAACGAGCTCTATTGGCTTAAGTTCATCAATGTTGATAACAATTTGCGTGTACTCCAAAGCACAGTACTGGTTAGATCATTACCGGAAAATTGGCTTCACAATCGAATACCGAACACATGGTTCGGTATTCAAATGCGACGGTAATTGATGCTGAATACCTGCGCTGTGTAAGAAAATTGAGAAATTTTGGGACATTGGGACATGAGCCACGTCGCTGGAAGTGATCCTTGTACGATTTTGATTTGTTTTAACGCAAATTTGAGTACACCAAGACAATTAAGTTCAATTATTTTATTAATAGTTGTTCAAATTCAACTTTTACTGAGGAGACCACATTTTCACAAATCGGGTTAGAGGCTTCAGAAGTGGTTCTGATTTCGTTATTGGCAATTACACTTGAACTGGGACCAATCAATTATCATTGCATTGCACTGAACAGGTTCTTAATCGATCAAAATCAAACGCAACACATCTGATTCACTTATTAACAACTAAGGACGCTGATACAGCAGGTTGGCACTGTTTTAGTTATTCGACCATTTGATCCAGTTTCAAGCGATTCCGATGTTTTTAGCTATCTAACAAAAAGTAGTCTATTAAGAATGAATTTTGCACAAAAGTTTCATCGCTATAAATAATAAAAAAAGGTTGTAGTTTCCTTAATACGGGGTCTAGAGATCTTAGAAGGTTTTCAAATTTAAGGTACTTCCATAACCTATACAAAACTCGAATCAAAATTTTTTTTTTTTTACAAATTACCTCTCTCCCAATATAACGAGAAATCTATATCCTCTACTCTTTAAACCTCGACCACCTCTTTCAGGGGGAGTGCTTAGACTTTTTTAATTTTAAACTAACGATTAAGCGAACAAATTTTATTGGCGTCATTTTATGCTAAAAAGAGACTTTTTGATCTATATCATGTTTCAAGCACGAATTTAAATACTCAATTCCCTTAGACGTATCACTTCATGCTACGTGACTATGGATCTTCCTGGTTACTAGCTTTTAAAATAAAAATGTACTAAATAGTTTTGTGCAAAACTCTCAATGATAATTTTTTAAATCTTAGTTGGCTGCATTAAGGTTCTAACAAAATACGTTCATTTCGTTTCCGCTCCGTCCGTTTGATTTCCTAAAACACAACATATCCGTTCCGCTTGTCAAAAATATTTTGGAAATTTTAATTTGTGGGAGATTATTAGAAGAGATCAATAGAATTAATACAATTTGGTACGTCTTTTATTGCAAAAACTTCTCGTTTAAGATTTTTTATGATATGTCAAATACTATGTGAGGTTATGTCGTCCGCAAAAATTTGAAATTGGGTTTAGTGTCCGCTCCGTTTTTTCTCCTCCGTTCATTGTGTTCATATTTTCGTTTTTTCATATAAATTGACAGTTCTCATAAAATGGAGCGGACAGAACGGATACATTCTGTTTGAACCTTTAGTTTGAAATTTTTTTTATTCAAAATTTCAAGTGATAGAAATTGTCATTTGGAGTGATAGCAGACGCAAGGAAATATTTATAAAGCAGCATACTAAGATTTAAAAAACAGCCAGAACAACTTTATTTTTTGTAAGTTTCGATTTAATGATCTAGTAACCAAGAATATGAGTAGTCAAATCACTTGAAGTGATGCGACTAGGGGAATAGGGGTGTTAAGTTTTATTCCTTTTATTGTAGTTTTCGTAATACAAAATCTAGAGCTTGTATTAATCTAGAGCACTTAAAAGCGTCTCAATTTGAAGGATTCTTCATAAGCTACCTCTCTTCATTCAATTTTTTTTTTAAAATTGCAGTTCTCTCAAAAACCAATTTTCTGCGCCTTTCAAACCCCCAACCACCCTCTTCCAATTAAGGTAAGGCAGAATGTTTAATTTTTATTATTATTTATGGTCTGTAAAGGGACATCTGTGCAAAAGCTCATATTTAATCGGATTCCAGCAAATGTCTTATTTTGAATCATTTGAACTGTATTATTCGAAATCTTTGACACGCATCTTTCTGATGTGGAAACTTAGTCGAATAGTCAGATTTTACCTCGAACAAGATGAACTATTCAAGGTGGTTAATATGAAAACCACTCCAAAATTATATTAAAACTCAGTAATAAATCGGGAGAAATAGGCTGAGGGTAAATAGGCTGGATGAGTAATATTCGGAGTGGTAAGACCTTGAATACCTCTAAATGTTTACTTTCCAAATTAACCTCATTATCTTAACGGTTTCTGGTAATCCATCTCTAGGCCAATTCATTTAACTGAGTTAAGCCAAAAATGATTGTGTCTGGTACATTTGAAATATTTTGAGCCAAATGAAAACTTTGTAAATGCCTCTCCGTTATCCTTATACGGAACTGATATAAAACAGTAATAGTCTTTTATTTTTGATTTATAGATGGAAAATGTGTAAGAATCTCAACGATCAGTTTCGAACGGATGAGATTACTGAGTATTTTATTGGCTTAAATGATAGTTCTAAAATCCAGTTGATGACGACCGAATTTTTGATTTAAAAAAGTTCAATGTTTCATTACGTCTGAACCAAACTTCTAACGTTTTGGTAACTTTACCTTGAGGTAAGCAAATAAGTTCTTAAGTGGTCTAACAACATTTGTCAAAACAGCCTAACAAAAATGACTATTTCATAATACAGTGTCACACAAAATGGCGGATATTCTCAATTTTAACCATCCGTTTTGAGGAGACATTTACATTCAAATTTGAGTCTCTTGAAAAGGAAGTTCGTCCTTGGTCTAAACGATCACTAAATTTAGTAACATCCATCAAAATTGTTGTTTTTGAGACATGGAGGCTTTCATTTTAAAGGATCTGCTTTAATCAGGTTTCATATGTAAGCTGTTAATTATTTTGGTGCCTAGTACAGCAGGATTATATAGAAAGATCCAATAAACAGACAGAAATTTATAATATTTATGCATGTTTATTTTAAAAGCAGCTCTTAAATTTAACGTTAAATTAAAATTTCTCGGAAAATTAAAAAAAAAAATTTACGAGATGGGATTTTTCGATCCTCATCATTAGGTGCGATAGTCGAGTAATAATTTTTTAGACACAGAAAATAACCGCTCCTATGCCATATTTTTAATAAATTTTGAATGTAGAGATCTAAAATTTGTGCAACGGGTTTGACAACGGAAGTTTGAGGGTTAGTGTCTCAGAAGGGGTACAATAAGCAAACCGCTCATGTAACGCCAGTGGTAGCAATTGATTCTGAGGCTGCCATATACACCAATCCCGAGTTAACGAAGCCTCTTTTTACGAAATTTCGCTATTGCATAATTAAAAAAATAAACAAGTCTCTGTTTACGGAAAAAAATTATAATATGCAAATATGTAAATAATTTGAATTAAATAATATTTATTTATTACTAACTCATCTAATTCATTCCGGTATTTATTCTTCCCCGATTGTTAGTTTTGTTATGCCCGGTTGCACAGAAAAATCATTAACGGCCGGTTAGTTGTGCGCCAGTTAAGTATTTCGTGTGAAATCTGTTTTCGGAATCAGAAAAAAGTCAACGCTAACTTGATTAAATATATTTTATTCCGTGGAAATATTTAGCTTATGTCACATACCCGAAAAAATGTCACTATCACGACAGTGAATAGTATCATGACACAATGTCATGAAATTTACAACAATCAGCCCGAAATTTTAAAATTACTTTTATGTATTTTTAAGATGCTTGGTAGCCTAGTCAGACCTAAACTCTTCATTTATATGAAGATAGCCCGATATTCAGTTCAAAACGCCCGTTAGCAATAACTATAACTGTTGAGAAACTTTTATATCCCAGCCCGAAAAAATATCACTGTCGCGACATTAAAATTAAATATAAACATAACTTTTTTATTATAAATACAACTTTTACGTATTTTTAAATTACCCCTTCAATTGTTGGGGAACCTAGACAGCCCAAACTTAACCTGAAAACAACAATTCGAAAACTTAATTAGCGTTACATGATTTGGCCACAATCAATATAGCAAGAAATGTCAGCCAGAAATTTTAATTTGTTTTTTATGGATATAGTCGCTTGGAGTTTTGACTACAAACTGAGAGACTTGACCAAAAAATCGATCTGCCATTACAAAATATATTGGCATATACCGCCGGTGCGTTGAAGCTTTCACTACACACTAGATATTTGCAAAAAAGAGGGTTTGAATTTTCCAAGAATTCGAGAAAGAATTTTCCAAAACTTCCAGTGGCACTATTCTGGTAATTCCCTTAGAAAAGATTTTATATGTAGTTTCTATTTTAAATTTTTTTTTCTGGCGTATTGAGGTAAAAAAATAGTGGTAATTTTTGTGAAAACAAAATAAAATTGAGAATAATTTTCCCTGCCAATTTAGATATGGAAAAATTATTCCCAATTTATAAATATTTGCATTAAACTTTTTTTCTTAGTAGGCCGGAAAAAAATATTTGAACTGAAATTACATATAAAATCTTTCACCAATTCCCTATTCCCAGGGAATTACCAGAATAGTGCCACAGATATAATTTTTCTGCAAATCTCTCACTTTTTAGTGAAAACTTCAACGAATCCGGCGGTATATGTCAAGTGCTCGTCAGTTGCGTGTGAGACGAGATTCAAACGATTATAGCCAGATAGGTTAGGTTTCAGTGGTTACTATCGCATACTTAGTCCAATTTTAGCCCATTATTAACCCATTCACCTATTCATCTACTCACACAACTACAGTATACCAAGTGCACATTGTAAGCTCCATGGCAACCAGTACCTGTACGTGAACGATGGGTCGGCGCTGATCTCCGCACTTCATCAGAGGGTCTTAGTTGTATTTATTAACATCACCGATCGTAATCGATGGCGAAAATTCGATGTGCATCTACCCTCTGGTGAGATTCGAACCCAGTAACTCCCGGTCCAAGTACCGATGCTTTAACCACTGCACCACCTCTCCGGTAAATATCCAGATAATTCCAGATAGAATTTTTCGGAAATTATGTCGGTTTCTAGTTAAAACGTTTGCATTTCCGTTGGTATATGCCAAGTGCTCGTGTATCGTTTATGAGGCGCGATTTAATATAATATATTCCAAGTAATATTCGATAAAATTTTTCTCACGCTGAATTTGGTTCACATAATTCAACGAAAACATTTTTTTTTAAAACTTGGCCTATTAATTTTTTTTTTTACTTTAAGTAGACTTTTTTTAGTAGTTTATCAGAATTTAGAAGCCACGATTAATTCGATACCTATTTAATACATAATTAATTAACAGTAATAATTTGCGTGTAACACAAATTTGCTTTATAGTTATAACATAATTTGAGTGTATTTTGTGTCATGACAGAAGTTGTATTGCCATAAGTAGAAAATTAAAAATTCGGGCTGAAAATTCGGGCTAGCTTCACGGAGATTGGAATTAAATATATTTAATCAAGATTGCGTTGATTTTTTGCTGATTGCGAAAACAGATTTCAAATAAAATATTTAAGTGGCGCACAACTAACCGGCCGTTAATCATTTTGCTGTGCAACCGAGCATTAGTTAAGGTTTGACCCACGTTTGTACTCAAAAATATACTAAAGATCCGGTTAATAAATCCGGCTAATTTTACGTACATGTTAATGATAGTTGATAATGATTGTGAAATACATACCAAAAATAATACCAAAAAATTTACACTGTTAAATTTAAAAATATTCCAATTGTATTTGTTTTGTGGCGAAATTGAAACATTTTTATATATTCTTTAACATTTATATTAGATAAGTCCCTAAGTTCCTAACAGTGTCGCTGTAAAGATCAAATAATTTTCTAACGATTTGAAATAAACACGAGAAAATTGTAAAACGATTTATTAAACTTTTTTTAATCCTAAAGAAGGCTATTTTAGACTATGTTTCTACTTTTATATATCCGATCCTAGAGATGTTCACGGGGTCCCACCTATATGACCGAATAGCTAAATCAAAACCCCACGTGTGTAGTGAACAGGATTTAATTATGATGCTTTTTAACGAGTCCAGCGCAATCTTAAACAACTATGGTTTTTGATTTCAATCTATTTTATAACTTTTCTGTCACCGCTCCTACAGACATTCACAGTTTTTAAAATATAATTTAGAATAGCGTAGACAAAGTTGTAACACTGAAATGAACATAGATAGTTTAAAATGATATGTACAGTGCCATACAGGCTACATAGAAATTCCATAAATTTTAATACATTATCAAATTTTATTTCACCGAACCTAGAGATGTTCACGGGGTCTCACCTACATGGCCAGATAGATCAATCAAAACCCTATGAGTGTGGTGAATGGGATCTAATTCTGGTGATTTTTAACTTGCCCAGAGACATTTTTACGTTTACGGTTATATCCCATATACCAGAAATGTTCACGGGATCTCTTTCATATATTCGAATAGGTCAGAAAATTATCGTATTGTGAAAAAGGGACACGAATAATGATTTTCACCTTGTATTTCGAAAATGCTGAAGAAAAATAATCGTCATTTTGGGGCAATATGATTGATCAACAAAAACTGTTGAATGAACGAACGAGCGCAACCATAAAGGCGTCTCACATCAAATTCTTTAGAAGGAAAATGATCAAAAAAAATTGATTATGATCAAAAAATTTTGATCACAAATACCTTTCCATGTTCTTTAGAAGAAAATAATTGATTTTTTTTATCTCTGGTCAAATTTCAATGAAGTGAACATCTCTAGGATCGGATATATAAAAGTAGAAACATAGTCTAAAATAGCCTTCTTTAGAATTAAAAAAGTTTAATAAATCGTTTTACGATTTTCTCGTGTTTATTTCAAATCGTTAGAAAATTATTTGATCTTTACAGCGACACTATTAGGAACTTAGGGACTTATCTAATATAAATGTTAAAGATTATATAAAAATGTTTCAATTTCGCTACAAAACAAATCCAATTGGAATATTTTTAAATATAACAGTGTAAATTTTTTGGTATGTATTTCACAATCATATGTTGATGTCAGTCAGTAAATTTGCAGAAATTACTTTTAACCTGGTTTCAGTACTCTGTTTCTCACAAACATCCTTGATTCGACGTGTCGCTTTGTTGATTTCGTTTTGGAGTACTCGTCGTACTCTTTCCGTTTTCGTATCGGTTCATTTTTATACAAATGTTGTTTATTGTGGTAAACCTACATGAGTGGTTATTTAAAACGAGCAATGTTTTATGTTGTTTAGTAGTTACACATGGTAAAACAACCGGGTGGCGATTTCGAGTTGTGCCACTCATTTGATTTGAACCAAAAGTGTGTATCTTTGGTTGGCCCAGATATAAAAACAAATAAACAACCGGCTAGCAATGCTGGATTATTCACGAAGGGAAGGTATAACAGCAGCTTTCACACGAAGTAAGAAGACGAGCCGCCCATTGACAACAGCAAGACTCGCATATCAAGATACCAATTTACACAAAACTGGCGTTGGTGCCACGGAAACGGAAACAATATTACATTCTATTGATATCTGTGATGATCTTATAGCGTGGTGTTTCTCAAAAACCACTTCAAAATTATTGTTGTTTTCCATATCGAATGAAAGGAATACTCTCTTATTATTTATTAGAAATTACATTCGGATTTGAGCCGTTACATTTCTAGTTCTGTTACAGGTTTAAAAATTTTATTTTTTTTTATATTAATGGAAATTGATAATAATTTTGTTTTGTTTCGGATTAGTTGACAGATTTTCTATCGTTCAGTGTGTGTGTGTCTTTATATGTGCATATACGAAGGTTCAGAAAATCAGCTTAACATCCTAATATCCAAAGTCTTGTTAAAATAATAACAACAACAAAACGTCAATGTACATGTGCTTATTTGCGAGGGTAAATCTTTATGTATATAGAACATACATATATGATATACTTAGCTCGTATATGAGGAGTCTATGGAGAAGCTTAGTTGGTACAGTATTACTTCGTATGTATAAAATGAAAAATCTCGATTGTTAAATTTTTAGGAAATTTTAAGAGTTTTATTTTGAATATGCTACTCTACTTCTATACATGGGTACATACCCTTATATATGATAATATATGGATGGAGACATTAATTTAATCTAATTGAATTGTTCGAGAGTGACATTTTGTTTGTGTACATATATTGTTGCTGTTTATGTTGAAATCTTTGTTGGATAAAATCCTATTATCGTGAATTGGAAGATTTTTACCATATTTATGTTGGATATACTCGTAAATAGGGAATTTTCTCTATATATTATGTGCTCCATAATAATGCAAGAAAGAAAACTTTCTTGTGCTCTACAAGATACATAAATTTTGAATTGACACCTCTCTATTTTATGTGATCATACAATTCATAAAAGAAAACTATCAGTTTGGCATTTGTAGTTTAGTTCTAAAAACTCAATTAAATGAATCTTAGAAAAAGAAATTAAATATTGCCAATTTTAAACGTGAATTATAAACAGATTCTTAAAAGTAAATAAATTAAAATTTACTAGAATTTCATTTAGAAATAAACACCGCGACAAGCATGTGAAGTTAGCCCAGTTTTTCATCCCAGAAAAAAAAAATTTCCTCAAACAATACTATTTTATCTCATCCCAGTTTTTTCAATTTAAACTTGTATAAGACGAAAATTTTGTTTTTAATTTTTTTCTCAACAACAAAATATCCATCCCAGATTTGTTAATTTAATTGTTGTTTTTGTACTCTGCGTATGAATAAATGAAAATAATTTTTCGAAGTGAAATGATAATGATTGTATGTTTTGATTAGAGATAAGAACAATATCAGTCAATATATTGTTTCATGTTGGTAACAGTAAGGGCTTACAATGACTAAGAGGGCAGTACCAGCCGTATGGTAGTATTGGCGCAAATGGCCAACTTCCATATGGCCCCATATAAGAATAACAGAAAATCAAGCCATTCTCCTAGAAATATGATTTGCCGGAAATGATTATTTATGTTTCGAGTAAGCCATGGTGCGGACTAACTGTGGCCAATCGGACAGTACCAGCCGTATGGTAGGATTCGCGCAATTGGCCAGCTTCCATATGGCCCAATACAAAAATTAATTATTGCCATTCTCCTAGAAATATAATTTGCCGGAAATGATTGATACAGTTTTGAGTTGGTAACAGTAAGGGCTTACAATGACTAAGAGGGCAGTACCAGGCGTATGGTAGTATTGGCGCAAATGGCCAACTTCCATATGGCCCCATATAAGAATAACAGAAAATCAAGCCATTCTCCTAGAAATATGATTTGCCGGAAATGATTATTTATGTTTCGAGTAAGCCATGGTACGGACTAACTGTGGCCAATCGGACAGTACCAGCCGTATGGTAGGATTTGCGCAATTGGCCAGCTTCCATATGGCCCAATACAAAAATTAATTATTGCCATCCTCCTAGAAATATAATTTGCCGGAAATGATTGATACAGTTTTGAGTTAATAACAGTAAGGGCTTACAATGACTAAGAGGGCAGTACCAGCCGTATGGTAGTATTGGCGCAAATGGCCAACTTCCATATGGCCCCATATAAGAATAACAGAAAATCAAGCCATTCTCCTAGAAATATGATTTGCCGGAAATGATTATTTATGTTTCGAATAAACCATGGCACGGACTAACTGTGGCCAATCGGACAGTACCAGCCGTATGGTAGGATTCGCGCAATTGGCCAGCTTCCATATGGCCCAATACAAAAATTAATTATTGCCATTCTCCTAGAAATATAATTTGCCGGAAATGATTGATACAGTTTTGAGTTGGTAACAGTAAGGGCTTACAATGACTAAGAGGGCAGTACCATTCGTATGGTAGTATTGGCGCAAATGGCCAACTTCCATATGGCCCCATATAAGAATAACAGAAAATCAAGCCATTCTCCTAGAAATATGATTTGCCGGAAATGATTATTTATGTTTCAAGTAAGCCATGGTACGGACTAACTGTGGCCAATCGGACAGTACCAGCCGTATGGTGGGATTCGCGCAATTGGCCAGCTTCCATATGGCCCAATACAAAAATTAATTATTGCCATCCTCCTAGAAATATAATTTGCCGGAAACGATTGATACAGTTTTGAGTTGGTAACAGTAAGGGCTTACAATGACTAATAGGGCAGTACCAGCCGTATGGTAGTATTGGCGCAAATGGCCAACTTCCATATGGCCCCATATATGAATAACAGAAAATCAAGCCATTCTCCTAGAAATATGATTTGCCGGAAATGATTATTTTTGTTTCGCCCAAGCCATGGTACGGACTAACTGTGGCCAATCGGACAGTACCAGCCGTATGGTAGGATTTGCGCAATTGGCCAGCTTCCATATGGCCCAATACAAAAATTAATTATTGCCATCCTCCTAGAAATATAATTTGCCGGAAATGATTGATACAGTTTTGAGTTAATAACAGTAAGGGCTTACAATGACTAAGAGGGCAGTACCAGCCGTATGGTAGTATTGGCGCAAATGGCCAACTTCCATATGGCCCCATATAAGAATAACAGAAAATCAAGCCATTCTCCTAGAAATATGATTTGCCGGAAATGATTATTTATGTTTCGAATGAACCATGGCACGGACTAACTGTGGCCAATCGGACAGTACCAGCCGTATGGTAGGATTCGCGCAATTGGCCAGCTTCCATATGGCCCAATACAAAAATTAATTATTGCCATTCTCCTAGAAATATAATTTGCCGGAAATGATTGATACAGTTTTGAGTTGGTAACAGTAAGGGCTTACAATGACTAAGAGGGCAGTACCATTCGTATGGTAGTATTGGCGCAAATGGCCAACTTCCATATGGCCCCATATAAGAATAACAGAAAATCAAGCCATTCTCCTAGAAATATGATTTGCCGGAAATGATTATTTATGTTTCAAGTAAGCCATGGTACGGACTAACTGTGGCCAATCGGACAGTACCAGCCGTATGGTGGGATTCGCGCAATTGGCCAGCTTCCATATGGCCCAATACAAAAATTAATTATTGCCATCCTCCTAGAAATATAATTTGCCGGAAACGATTGATACAGTTTTGAGTTGGTAACAGTAAGGGCTTACAATGACTAATAGGGCAGTACCAGCCGTATGGTAGTATTGGCGCAAATGGCCAACTTCCATATGGCCCCATATATGAATAACAGAAAATCAAGCCATTCTCCTAGAAATATGATTTGCCGGAAATGATTATTTTTGTTTCGCCCAAGCCATGGTACGGACTAACTGTGGCCAATCGGACAGTACCAGCCGTATGGTGGGATTCGCTCAATTGGCCAGCTTCCATATGGCCCAATACAAAAATTAATTATTGCCATCCTCCTAGAAATATAATTTGCCGGAAACGATTGATACAGTTTTGAGTTAATAACAGTAAGGGCTTACAATGACTAAGAGGGCAGTACCAGGCGTATGGTAGTATTGGCGCAAATGGCCAACTTCCATATGGCCCCATATATGAATAACAGAAAATAAGGCATTCTCCTAGAAATATGATTTGCCGGAAATGATTATTTATGTTTCGAATAAACCATGGCACGGACTAACTGTGGCCAATCGGACAGTACCAGCCGTATTGTAGGATTCGCGCAATTGGCCAGCTTCCATATGGCCCAATACAAAAATTAATTATTGCCATTCTCCTAGAAATATAATTTGCCGGAAATGATTGATACAGTTTTGAGTTGGTAACAGTAAGGACTTACAATGACTAAGAGGGCAGTACCAGGCGTATGGTAGTATTGGCGCAAATGGCCAACTTCCATCTGGCCCCATATAAGAATAACAGAAAATCAAGCCATTCTCCTAGAAATATGATTTGCCGGAAATGATTATTTTTGTTTCGCCCAAGCCATGGTACGGACTAACTGTGGCCAATCGGACAGTACCAGCCGTATGGTGAGATTCGCGCAATTGGCCAGCTTCCATATGGCCCAATACAAAAATTAATTATTGCCATCCTCCTAGAAATATAATTTGCCGGAAACGATTGATACAGTTTTGAGTTAATAACAGTAAGGGCTTACAATGACTAAGAGGGCAGTACCAGCCGTATGGTAGTATTGGGGCAAATGGCCAGCTTCCATATGGCCCCATATAAGAATAACCGAAAATCAAGCCATTCTCCTAGAAATATGATTTGCCGGAAATGATTATTTATGTTTCGAATAAACCATGGTACGGACTAACTGTGGCCAATCGGACAGTACCAGCCGTATGGTAGGATTCGCGCAATTGGCCAGCTTCCATATGGCTTATTCGAAACATAAATAATCATTTCCGGCAAATCATATTTCTAGGAGAATGGCTTGATTTTCTGTTATTCTTATATGGGGCCATATGGAAGTTGGCCATTTGCGCCAATACTACCATACGGCTGGTACTGCCCTCTTAGTCATTGTAAGCCCTTACTGTTACCAACTCAAAACTGTATCAATCATTTCCGGCAAATTATATTTCTAGGAGGATGGCAATAATTAATTTTTGTATTGGGCCATATGGAAGCTGGCCAATTGCGCGAATCCCACCATACGGCTGGTACTGTCCGATGAGCCACAGTTAGTCCGTACCATGGCTTATTCGAAACATAAATAATCATTTCCGGCAAATCATATTTCTAGGTGAATGGCTTGATTTTCTGTTATTCTTATATGGGGCCATATGGAAGTTGGCCATTTGCGCCAATACTACCATACGGCTGGTACTGCCCTCTTAGTCATTGTAAGCCCTTACTGTTACCAACTCAAAACTGTATCAATCGTTTCCGGCAAATTATATTTCTAGGAGGATGGCAATAATTAATTTTTGTATTGGGCCATATGGAAGCTGGCCAATTGCGCGAATCCCACCATACGGCTGGTACTGTCCGATTGGCCACAGTTAATCCGTACCATGGCTTACTTGAAACATAAATAATCATTTCCGGCAAATCATATTTCTAGGAGAATGGCTTGATTTTCTGTTATTCTTATATGGGGCCATATGGAAGCTGGCCATTTGCGCCAATACTACCATACGGCTGGTACTGCCCTATTAGTCATTGTAAGCCCTTACTGTTATTAACTCAAAACTGTATCAATCGTTTCCGGCAAATTATATTTCTAGGAGGATGGCAATAATTAATTTTTGTATTGGGCCATATGGAAGCTGGCCAATTGCGCGAATCCCACCATACGGCTGGTACTGTCCGATTGGCCACAGTTAACCCGTACCATGGCTTGCTCGAAACATAAATAATCATTTCCGGCAAATCATATTTCTAGGAGAATGGCTTGATTTTCTGTTATTCTTATATGGGGCCATATGGAAGTTGGCCATTTGCGCCAATACTACCATACGGCTGGTACTGCCCTATTAGTCATTGTAAGCCCTTACTGTTACCAACTCAAAACTGTATCAATCGTTTCCGGCAAATTATATTTCTAGGAGGATGGCAATAATTAATTTTTGTATTGGGCCATATGGAAGCTGGCCAAGTGCGCGAATCCCACCATACGGCTGGTACTGTCCGATTGGCCACAGTTAGTCCGTACCATGGCTTACTCGAAACATAAATAATCATTTCCGGCAAATCATATTTCTAGGAGAATGGCTTGATTTTCTGTTATTCTTATATGGGGCCATATGGAAGTTGGCCATTTGCGCCAATACTACCATACGCCTGGTACTGCCCTCTTAGTCATTGTAAGTCCTTACTGTTACCAACTCAAAACTGTATCAATCATTTCCGGCAAATTATATTTAGAGGACAATGGCAATAATTAATTTTTGTATTGGGCCATATGGAAGCTGGCCAATTGCGCGAATCCTACCATACGGCTGGTACTGTCCGATTGGCCACAGTTAGTCCGTACCATGGCTTACTCGAAACATAAATAATCATTTCCGGCAAATCATATTTCTAGGAGAATGGCTTGATTTTCTGTTATTCTTATATGGGGCCATATGGAAGTTGGCCATTTGCGCCAATACTACCATACGGCTGGTACTGCCCTATTAGTCATTGTAAGCCCTTACTGTTACCAACTCAAAACTGTATCAATCGTTTCCGGCAAATTATATTTCTAGGAGGATGGCAATAATTAATTTTTGTATTGGGCCATATGGAAGCTGGCCAATTGCGCGAATCCCACCATACGGCTGGTACTGTCCGATGAGCCACAGTTAGTCCGTACCATGGCTTGCTCGAAACATAAATAATCATTTCCGGCAAATCATATTTCTAGGAGAATGGCATGATTTTCTGTTATTCATATATGGGGCCATATGGAAGTTGGCCATTTGCGCCAATACTACCATACGGCTGGTACTGCCCTCTTAGTCATTGTAAGCCCTTACTGTTACCAACATGAAACAATATATTGACTGATATTGTTCTTATCTCTAATCAAAACATACAATCATTATCATTTCACTTCGAAAAATTATTTTCATTTATTCATACGCAGAGTACAAAAACAACAATTAAATTAACAAATCTGGGATGGATATTTTGTTGTTGAGAAAAAAATTAAAAACAAAATTTTCGTCTTATACAAGTTTAAATTGAAAAAACTGGGATGAGATAAAATAGTATTGTTTGAGGATATTTTTTTTTTTCTGGGATGAAAAACTGGGCTAACTTCACATGCTTCACCGCGACGTAAAATGCCCGAATTGGGAATAGAAAAGCAATTGATGGCGACTGTGTGGTATTCAGCAAATGCAGAAACAGTTAGGTATAATTTTTAGTTGTCACGTTTATGTTGGAATTTATCTATCGAACTTGTACATTTCAGGACGGTGGCTAATAGGTTCAACCTTTGCAGAGCATTTTGTTTTCGTGCGTTATATAGGACATAAGAAAGGCTCCTGAAAGTCAATGTCGCGAACTGCATAATAAAAAAAAAATCCAGGTAAGTGAAACAGATATTTATTTAATTGAGTAGATTAATATAAAATTATGATCGGAGTAATTGGGGCAATTGATGGGTGCCACTGTAAAATTATGACACCAAAGCAGTACTATTCCTCGTAAATAAACAGAAAATGATATCGCTCTGTTGTGTTGCAAGGTATTTGTAACGACCGAAAACAATTTATAGACTGCTATGATGTAGGCGAAGTTGGATCAGTTAACTGGAATCTGGCCAATGGGACGAAACAAATTAGACAAGGACTCCGCCCGCGTTATATTCTGGTTTGGTGAGAAGGAATGGGACGAAATTGTTTTTTATATTTCTGTTTTATAAAAAAATTGAAAATTCAAGTAAGCTAGCTTGAATTTTCAGTTTTTTTATTCTGTTTTACTACAAAATCTAATTCCACTAACAATTTCACGGAACCAGAATCCACCTACTGATTGGTGACAGCACAAATGTGAAGAAGTCACTGAACCAAATTAAAAAAAAAAGAAAGATAAAAAATTATTTGGTATTTTTGCTTGGAACGTCTTCGAGAAAAGATTGTGAGTGTTCATTGTTCATATTACATAATATCGAACTGAAACCTTTTGTAAACTTATTAAATAAAACATTTATATTACAATTTGTCTGAATAATATAATAATTACATTACATGCATTGTTTTATTAAATTTGTATATATTTTAATTACTTGTGTTGGGTAAGGAATACAAAAGTTGAGTTCCATAGAAATACACTACAACGTCAAACTTTAAATGCGATTTTCCAACAATTATGTTTTTGCAATTATATTGTTTTTGTTTAATTCCACAATTATAATTATATTATAAAAATTATCTAGTATTTTATATTATAAAAATTTTTAATTTTTTTTTAAAATATGTATAATAAAAAAAACGCAACAGTGTTATTGCTTTGTATTTGGCTGAAAAATAGCAACCAGCTATTGTTAATGAGCTACGACATTTACATGTGAACAAAATGTTTGTGTATCGGACCATAACACGTTACAATGATACTGGTATAGCATCAAAAAACGCAGTGGAGATGGACATCCAAAAACAGCAACATCGTCAGAAATGGTTCGAAAAGTGAAGGCCAGAATTCAACGTAACCCGCGACAAAGGTTACTACAATTGGCGAAAAATCGCAATGTGTCTGCTCGTAGCATGGGACGCATATTAAAAATTAACAACGATTGAAGCCCTACAAAATACAAATAGTGCAAGATTTTACAACTGCACAAAACGCCTAGTAAGAGCAAAGGTGTTAAAACATTTAAACGTTTACGGTTCAGCGTAAGCAAACGAAACGATCGTGTTTGGTTAGAGTGCAAATCAAAAGA
The DNA here is from genome assembly GCA_932526605.1 of Nephrotoma flavescens. Taxonomy (NCBI): domain Eukaryota; kingdom Metazoa; phylum Arthropoda; class Insecta; order Diptera; family Tipulidae; genus Nephrotoma; species Nephrotoma flavescens. The sequence continues at coordinate 281,645,832 of OW052221.1, read as the reverse complement.
CAATTTAAAGACAATTGCGAAAGCAAGCGTCTGCATCAGTGGTGGTTGAACCTGCGGTAACAGCCACAGGACGCTCACCACTCGTTTTTATTGAACGGAGCGTAAAGGTAAATCAACCAATCAAGTCAACCGAAGGACGTAAACAGTACTCGGTACCATCCCATGAAGCACGTTAAACTCAAATCTTTTTTCTACAATAAATAGTTCCCAGCTCCATTTCTTCACAATAATAAAAGTGATGATTTTTGTTATTTTGACATTGCATTTTGTTACGACTGTGCGGTCATAACCATTTTTTTACTTTATATCCCCTTTGTCTTGTTCCATGTTAATCGGTTGAGTTTGTGTCTTTGCTTTATTCCATCGGCTGATTGTTGTTGTTTGAAAAAGATGATGGAGTGAGACCAATGTGCATCGGGTGTGTGCGAAGCAATGCGCTCTAGAGGAATATTTTTTGTTATATTTTCTCGTTTGCATCAATGTAAATTGATACAAACGAAAAACAGAGAAGGAAAAAGATTCTTCTAGAACGTTTTGGCGTTGTTTTGGTGCGAGAGCTATTTTTGGTTGTAAAGGAGTCTTGTTTTGAGTTTGTAAGATAAAAGTCGAATTTTGGTTTTGATACTAGTCAAGTTAAGAATTTGTGATTTTTAGAATTGGTTTTTTTTTTTTGAGTTTCTGTAAAATCAGACGTTCTAATACCTTTTTAAAATATTGAGAAAAACTTTTGTTATTTAAAGATAATTGATCTAGTTTAATTATGAATTTTTAAAACCATATTTAAAAGTTATGCAAATTAGAAAATTGTTGTATAAAAATAATAATAAATTTTTGTTGGGAAATTTTCCTATTTATATGAAAGTTTGGAGGTATTTTTCCTTTTTTCTATTGTGACGGTGTTAGTATATTCATCGAGTGAATAGATTTGAAAATTGGGTTAATTTAACGAACTGAGTGTTGAAATTATTAGTCGTGGTGCTGAGGTAAATCGGCGAGTGCATATACGGGTGAAGGAGTAAATTTTGTCATCCAGTTAGAGGCATTGACCTAAATAGAATACAGGTTCTTGAATGGAGGAAAATTTTCATTTACCGAGTATTTCAAATACCACCGTCACCGAAATAGATTGCTAACTGTCGGTTCTGGAAGTGTTTTGATTACCACGAGCCCACTCCTTGTTTATGGAGGGGGAGTGGTAAACAAAACTTAGTTATTTTCGGTTCGGCGAGCCAACGCAGACCTTGGTATAGCCCAACCAGTTAACGGTTTAAGGCGAAGGACGCCCAACTTGGTATTGCCCAACCAGGCAACAGTAACAGTTTAAGGCGGAGGACGCTCAACTTACAGGTGGCCGATTATCGGCAGTGCCAAGCCGCAACGGTCCGGGCGTGGAGCCTGTGGCATTACGGCTACAAGACCGCAACGTACGGGATATCGGCAATACTAAACCGCAACGGCCCGGGCGGGCCGGCTGTGGCATGGCGGTAAAAAAGCCGCAAAGGTAAAATTTCTTTTTTGGTTGTTAAAGAAGGTACGATTTTTTGTTTTATTTTATTTTTATTTTTAAATTATTTTTTTTCACTTTTAATTTTGATTTTGTCTATAAAAGATATTATAATCTCGCACCGACGTGCGCTGGTCGCGCGCATGCTCGGTGTACACACTGGTCTCGTTTCACCATTCATTTTCGTGATAATTCTTGTGGTTAATTTTTTTTCATGATGAATTGCTAATTATTCTTTGATCTGGTATGATGGGAGCGGTCCCTTGGTGCCCGCATCCGAAATCGAAACCAGCGCTTTATGCCGTTTGAATTCGACCGGATGCGCGCACCAAGGCACCTCACTCGGTGATAATTATTTTGTTCGTTTCTCAAGTTCCGGCCGACGAATTTCGGTGGAACTCCGGATTTTACTAATTATTTGCGTTTTTTTTATTTTTTTTTTTCAATTTTTTGTAATCGCGGTGTAGGCCAGGATACCCGCAAGCCTCTAACCCCACGACCCATTGCATTTCTCCCTGAAATATAGCCGGCAAAATCACCGTGTGAGGCCTCTTCGTGGTATTAGATGACATCTACAGAATGGTGTTGAACCATTCTGTAACAATTTTTCTAAACAAGACGGGAAATTGGCTAGGATTTGTAATAATATTCAATAATGTTCTAGCACATTACTATTTAGTTGAATATATTTAGTTGCATTTCTACGTTGTTTTGAAATTCAAAATGTAATTGTTATCAACTAATAAAAATAAATTAATCTTTGGTTATTACTTTGAGCACACTATTAATTCCTATTCAGAATGGGAATTGCTTGCACCAAAGAAAGACCATGAATATTTGGCGTCTAAGCCGACTGCACGAGATTGAGCGAAAATTTATAATTTTTGAACCGCACGCTACACCAATCAAAACACTTGAAAAAATATTTTGCTTAAAAAGTAAATGAGCAATCTTTTTGCTATTTTTTGACCAATATTTGCCATTGATTTTTTTTGTTTGCTTTCGGCTTGTGTTCGCCAAATTTTCATAAATAGAGAGAATAAAAATATCTAATTTGATTTAAAAAATTTATTTATTGATGGCGTGAAAATGGAACAATTGTAATACAAATAGTCACGTCGATTATAGAACTCGCGGGAGCGAATCGATTGCGGATTGAAAACTGCATATAAAAAAACATAAAACAAAATTTTAAATCGTAGTATCATAGGAATTCCTATGGATTTTCATACAATTAGTAAAGTAAAATTTGTTTTAGATCCGCATCTATTTTATTGCGTTTGTACAGGGAATCATGAAAAACCTTTTGTATGGAAATCAGTACAAATTTTCTTGGCTACTTTGATTACTAGCAATTGTTTTCCATTTTATTTATATGCATTTACCAATCCGCAATCGACTCGCTCTCGCGAGTTCTATAATCGACGTGAGTATCTTCTAGACAACTTCTGTACAAATTTTTAACGCACAATTGAATTTTTTTTTTCTGAATAACCCATTCGGGTGGCGTGAGCGTTGCTAATATTTGCGAGGTATACAATAATTATTGTTTAAATCCCAATTTCATGTCGACTACATGATGACCTCCTTTATCTCCGGTTTACGAGTATTAACAAAATTCAACGGATCGTCATAATAATCTAGATGTACAGATGCAGGTTTTTTAATCATATCAGCATTTTTGTATTTGTTATCACATCAAATTATCTAAATTATCTATTGATATGAAATGAATCGAAATAAACATTTTTGATTTAAAGTGAAATTGTTGTTTAACACAAAAATTATGTGTCTGCTTTATCGACATTTTTCGGCTGACTATACATATATGAAGATGCTTTACCGACGTTGACAAACGACAAGTTGTTTTTAATCTGCATTAACGGCATTTTCGATTGATACGTTTCTGTTATTATAGCCGAGTCTGCATTATCGAATTTGTCGGCTGTTATATTTGAATCGTTACACTCGAATTTAAATTATCGGCATTTTTCGGCTGGAGCGAGTCGGAACTTTAACAGTATTATTGTGACAGCCTTTATAGTAAATAATAATAAAAATTTCTTTGTTTGGTGCATTAAAATCACTTCTTTATTTTTATTACAGATATAAAAAATTTTGCGTAAAAAGAAAAAGAGTAAGCGTTTTGCCATTTTACGGGCAAGTAATTGTCATTAAATTTTTTGTTTGGTTTGTGTTCATAAACTTTTATAAATGAATAGAATCAAAATAATTTGCTTTGGAAATTTTTTTATTGATAGCGTGAAAATGGAGCAAATGTAATCGCCCAGATGTAGACCAACCGCGCGGTACTGTACAAATTTTTAACGTTCAGTCGATATTTTTCCAGAATGTCCCGTTCGGCATCTGCATTTCTAATATTTACGATTTATACTCATAATAGTGTATCTTTCATCAATTACATTCTTAATACAGGCACTTGTCAACGACATTTTGACTGCTCCCACTATCCCTGGCTTTATTAATAAAATTCAACGGATCTTCTATAATAATCTATATGTGCTGATGCAGGTCTTCTAATCATATCAACATTTTTTATCACACATTAATTTCTATACGTACGGAAATGAATTTGATTGCTAGGACGATAAAAATCGATTAAAATTATGTAGATTTCTCAATGTGTTAATACCAATGATTTGCCAAAGCCCTGTTATGCTTCGTTTGCAAAACGTATATTTGAAAAATTAGAGACGATTGCTTGCTCGATATGTGCTATCATAATGGAATCCCGAAACCGGATCTTGATGTTTCTTCAGTTGGAGTAATACAGGGGACACAATACGCAAAAAAAATGTCGATGGTAATGCAAACACAGGGAATGAAGGAAACGTCAAATAATGTAGACGAATTTTATTGAGCAAAAACTATTAGTTAATAAATCCAGACTGTGAGTGCGGGTAAAATCTCACAGACGTGCAGCAGCCTTAAGACCACAAATATTGCTATTCGAATAGGAATGAAATTTGTGACCAAAGTAAGAATGAAGTAATTTTTTATTTTTACTTTTATCAGTTGGTACAATATTTTAATAACAGCAATCAAAGTATGTGATTTATTTTTATGTCATAACAAATAATTAAGAAAAACATAAAATACGTTTTCGACGTAAATATTTCTTATTTATGGATTTAAGATGTATCGCTGAAGTCCTTTTTTGTATTATTTAATTTATTTAATTTAGTTCCTTGTGCAAAAAAATGAAAAAAAAAATCTGATAACCTGCATTGTTGACAAATTCAAAAATTACTTTTCTTATCAAGATGCTAAACCATAAAATTAAAATTTTTGAAAAATTGCTCTAGTGGTCAACAAGATAACTTTGGCAAAGAATAATTTTATTCCTATTCTTACAAAAACTTGGAATAAAACGATTCTGCTTGAAATTAAATGCATGGCATTGTCAAGTGCGGGTAACTGCAGCAGGGAAACTTTCGATTTTCAAAATGAAACTTTGCTTACCGATTAAGCCAAATTTGTGCTAATTAGTGCTCACGGGAAAAGATAAGTGCTAGTCCAGAAGCCGGAAAAACGGGGGAAAAAATCCAAATTTCGCCTGAAAGACGAAAAAAATAAAACCCAATTTCTAGAAAAAACAGAAATAATTTAAGCCTAATTTTAAAACTTCACAAAAGCGGCTACACCGACGAAATTTGTGAATATCATAGAAATGTGATTTTCATAAATTTTCATTCATAAATAGAGGAAAAACAAATTAGCCCCTAAAAGATACTATATTGAACATGCAAAATACAGAGGTACCGTTCAATAATATTTTTGTTGAACAATAAATTAAAAAATAGAAATAACATATTGTAAAACCAAGGACTGAATTTGTGCTAATCCAGAATCGGCCCAATTTCGTTGATCAACAACGACCGCTGAATGAACGATTTTCTGACAAAAAATGTTCTACAAACCAATGAAGTTGTCACTTCTGATTGCATGACCCCAATGAATATCGTTCATTCAACGGTGTTTGTTGTTCAACGGAATTGGGGCAATTCTGGATTAGCACAAACTCAGCCACTATATTTTTCGGATGGCAATGATCATACCTGATAGGAATATGTAATCAGAAATTGTAAATTCATTGGTTTGTAGAACACTTTTGGTCAGAAATTTGTTAATTCAACGGCCTTTGTTGTTCAACGGAATTGGGCCAATTCTGGATTAGCACAAATTCAGCCACTATCGTTTCCGGGTGGTAATGAATATTGTTGATAGATAGATTTTGATATTTTTGATAAATTATTAATTCAACGGTTTTCGTTGTTCAACGAAATTCGGCCAATTCTGGATTAGCACAAATTCAGCCACTATATTTTCGGATGGCAATGTATATGCGCGACAAGAATATGCTGTCTGAATTGCTCAGTCTTTGGTTTTACAATAAGTTATTTCTATTTTTTAATTTGTTGTTCAATAAAAATATTATTGAACGGTGCCTCTATATTTTGTATGTTCAATATATGTAGTATCTTTTAGGGGCTAGTTTTTTTTCCTCTATTTATAAATGAAAATTTATGAAAATCACATTTCTATGATATGCACAAATTTCTTTAATTTTTTTTTTTCGTCTTTCAGGCGAAATATTAAATTTTCTTTTCCCGTTTTTCCGGCCCTGGACTAGCACTAATCTTTTCCCGTGAGCACTAATTAGCACAAATTGGGCTTAATCGGTATGCAAAGTTTCATTTTGAAAATCGAAAGTTTCCCTGCTGCAGTTACTCACACCATTACAAACGATGTTTTTTGTTTTTGCGCCGCAATGACGACGATAATTTGGTATTTTTTACAGTTCCTAGATGGTAAATCACTTAATAATTAAGATAACCAAGATAAGTGGCCATATGCAATGTTGGGATCAGAAATAATGAAAATTAAATATATTAAATATACTTTACACGTACAAAAAATATAAATAAATTTTAGTAAACAATTTATACAAAATTTTGGACTCAATTTATTAAACAGACAAACCCGCTTGCATACATCATAGGGGCATTTGTATATCGATACTACAATGTTACGTTAATGACAAGAATTTGTACTAAAAAATAAATTTCATGGGTTTCGGACACAGTCTAAAATTACTTTCAAATTCGCCTTTTCCACATCCAATTTCAGAAATCATGTTGAAAGCTCATTTTCAGAGCTTGAGTCCAATCGGCTAAAAATTCAATATTAAATTCTTAAATCAATATCTTAATATCAAAAATTTTGTCGGGATTTCAATTTCCGTTAATTTGATAATCCGTGTCTTCAACCCGTTCCAAAAAAAAATATAAAGCTCGCTACCCATTACAATAGCAAACGGTTGGCAAGGTGCGCGATAAAATATTCATTAGTAGCCATCTTCATAATGTTTTATTTTTGTCTTAAGTGGTTCTTCTTGTTTTAAATTTAATTTAACGAAAACAAGAACCCAAGTAATGTTGGTAATGTTTATTAAAATAAATATAAAAAATTGTTAAAAACAAGAAGACATAAAATTGTTTTTTAACAAAAATCTTCTATACTTATACGAGAGTATGTTAATCTTATATGTGAGTTGAGCTGCTGCTTCTTACTTTACACTGTGATATATATTTATGTATAAAATGTTGATGTAAGATTATAAGATTTAGCAAAACTTAGTGAACAACATAAGATTTCTGTTTTATGAAAATATCATAATGTATTTGGATAATGTTACCATACTTATCTCTGTACATGTCTCATATATAATGTAATACGTTAATTATTTATTAATGTGACATTATCTTAAGATACTGAAGGCATTATGACCTGAAAATAGTTTCTATGGTGTTACGTTGCTTAAAACGGTTGACTTGTACAATGATAGATTATGATTTAAAGGAATTTTCTAATTTTACCAATATCTCGCTGCAAAATTCGGTTGACTCGTTTGTTTTTAAGCCATACAATCTGAAGAGAGATTTATGGCGTTCCTCGCCATGATCAACATTTTAGACAATAAATTAATGACTTGGGAGATAAATTATATAGTCGCGCATATATAAACTTTTGAAAGCTTTTCGTTCACCAAGATAAAAAAACCCATTTTATTGCGGAGACAATTTTCCCAACCCATTTTCTACATTTTGTGAATGTCTTTATATTTCGCAGCCATGCCATAAATCAGCAATGCATAAATACCAAACGACTTTTACTATTTAAATCTATATAACCATTAGCAACAATATGGCGCAAGTAGCGAGCATATCTTTAGTTTAATGTCCTCCAAGAAATTACGATAAAAATGTGTAGAGCACATAAACAAAGCAATATACGATTCCAAATTGCCTAAAACGAGCTGTTTTTAAATCAATATTTGAAATCAACAATAGAACAACATATGAGTTCAAGGACATTGATATGTGAGTATGTTACAATAAAGATGCCGTTATATGCTTATTATGTACATACCGTGCGGACTTAAAAATACCAAAATAAGATGATATACTCTCGATACATTGTGCTCCGTAGCACAATATATGGTTTATATGATAAGAGGATTAGATGTGAACAGAAATATATTCAGAGTATCTGTGTGTAAATAAAAGTAGGTACGAGTATATGGAAAATCCAGTAGACAGTTTTTCCTTTTTTAAATAATAAATAATTCACAAGGTATAATGCCGGTACCATATCGTAACGGTCTTAAGAAGGATACAAGAAAATGTATACTTTATAATATTTTCTCTCTGTGATAATAATACATCAAATAAAATTGCCAGTTAGGGACCATTTATGTAGGGATGTGTATAGTTAATTATTTTGTTTGTTTTGTATAATAAATATTCAGGAGTTCATATTTTGGCCCGGTAGGTCAACCAAAATCAAAAAAAAACTACTCCACTTAATCCCCTCTGCTCGAACACAATTTCGAAAATTAATTTTGGCTCATTCAGCTTATTTAGTACGTTCATCTTTAGAGACACCGATTTCTTCGTATATTTCGAAGTATAGAGGTAATTAATTGGTGTTGACTACTAAACTTTAGTTGTGACTACTAAATCACTAACTAAGTTTACCTCTAGTGATTTTTTACTAAAGTAAAAATGCGATGGCAATACTAATTATTACTATCATGACATTTTTTACACTTAGCATAAAATACTTTCTATCACGATAGTTGAAACTGTCATGACAGAGATTCAAAACTAGGAATTCGTCTGCTTAATATTCGAAATAAAGTCCAATGAACTCAGAAACTATTCGCTGACCGGACTAATAAGTTACATCGGGTGATAGGGGAAGGTGTGATGTATTCAATGGAGTTAACAAAATAGATAAAACATAAAGTTTATTTTAGTAAATGTAATTTTATTTAGAAACGGAATAATCCATCTTTTGTAGAGCTGAAATATTTTGTACGTTCGAGTTTTCTTTCAAGACATGACTACTTTTGTGTTCGAACCCCTCAATTTTTTACTTAAAATAAATTAACTTAAGTCAAAAGTAGTGAAAAATCACATTTTTCGAAAAATATGCATTTTAACCGCACACAACCAATTAATAAAAGATTCTAATTTTAAATATTTATAAAAATAAATTCTAATGATAAGCCTTTATCGTGTGCACGTGAATAAAAAGGGGGGTTTTTAATGACCTTCAAACGACATTAAATCCACTGCATAATTAATACTTTCTTTAAAAACAAAACGTTGCTCTATCACCTGATGTAGCCCACTAGTCGGGCCAACGAATAATTTCTTCAGTTCAATGGACTATGTATATCTTGAATATTATAAGCATACAAATTCAGGCAACTAAGTAAATTTCCGGGGATAGAAATTTGGACTATCTTAAGAAAGGTGCGAGTATGGATAATCTGGATTGTAATCTGGATTATAATTGTTGGCCGGGGCGCTGTCCTGTTGAAACCAAATATCGGCCAAACCTTCGCCTTCAATCGTAGGGAATAAAAATTAAGTTAACATGGCACGACAACGGTCGCCATTAACTGTTAGTCAAAGAGTCACTCGCTTTGGATATATTGGCTTCTGAATTGTCACGTGTGGATTTTCTGTGCACCAAATATGGAAATTTTGCTTGTGTCCATAATCGCCGAAGTGAAAATGAGCTTCGTCGGAAAGTCAAACGACTGGCACTACTTTGGAAGTAAGTTTTTAATATTTTCCTGCGTTGATCAAGCATATATCGACTCATTTTGTTCACCAGGAATATAATACAAAATGTATGTCACTTGTCAAAATCGTGGCCACGGCTAACTCTTTTAAACAGAACACATAAAAAAACTAATAACGGAGATGCGTCAACGACTAAATGCCGAGGCAAGGGCTTCAAAAATACAGCCTGAACTTTTAGTTCACCGCTTCAATTTAGTTCAGCTGAGAAGCAGAAAAAGTTCACAAGGAAATATCAGCTGCTTATCAACAACCAAACTCACTCCAATCAACCACAACAAAAGAAAATGATAAAAAGTTATTCAAACAGCAAGACGTCCTCATGCGCCAGCTTTATCACAAGTTGGCGACAATCGATTAGCCATTGGAAACCAACAACATATCCGACGAATATGTCAAATTGAAATGAAAACAATTAGAAAAATATATGCTACTTAGTAGAATTATAGAAAGAGATGAACAAACGTTTGATTATTTCAAAAAAGATTATTTTGGTCAGCTATAAGAAAAAGTAGAAACAACAATGATCAAATTGCAACAATTTATCGGCGATAAAACAACCATGCAAGAAGTATTACAAATGAAACTGTCAAAAGTAGAATTGCCAGTCTTTTACAGTAAATATGAACGAACGATGGGAAACCTTTAACGACATATTCATTGAGATGATTCATCAAAACAACCAGATAACTGACAATGTGAAGATGACATATGTAAAAACAAACTTACAGAAAGGAGCAGGCCAACTCATCAGTCATCTAACAACTACAGGTAACAAGTACCAAATAGCTTGGGGCCAACCACCAATTCAATGCGCTACTGCCACTAACGACAATTGGAATGGCATACGCACAAGCGGTAAGAAACCTTCGCGAAATGACAAAAGAAATTTTGAACGAACATTAGTTCTTCTTTTGAAGCATTCGTAGGGTTTATTAATGAAAATATTAGACGCAGAACCCATCAGGCTCTACGAATCATCCATAAAAAACCCTGAGATATTCCTCAAGTCGAAGATGTTTTCGAATTCCTGGAAAAAAAAGCAATTGCTCAGCCATGCGCAGTCACAGACCATTGACAAGTCGACCACAGTACATACCTCCGCTAACACGGGTACCCAGCCACATTAACCATAGCGGTGGGGAGGGCGCGGGGGACGGGTGCTCAGTGAACAAATGGGCTGGATTAAGGTGTTACGCGACCCGTGTTGATGCTCGGCTAGACTGGGGGCCCATTTAACAAAACCCAGTCGTGAACGGATCCCTCTGAATACCTGGCGACCTCCAGTTGTATTTAGCCTTGCCTGCGTACACGGATCTCTGCGCAGGTTGACTTATATTTCTCCGATACTCGTAGGAGAAACATGAAAAATAAAAAACAAAACAAAAATAAAGGGGCCTTCAAAAACCGGAGCTTATAGAAGAACAACGTAAATCTGTGGCATGGGCTAAAGAAACTGTCAGCTGTGATAGCTCGGATAGGGCCTTTGTGTCTAAAAGACAGAGGTCGGAGGATGAGCTAGAAACGGGTGACGGCAAGCGAGCCAAATTGCAAGCAGACAAGACGTCGAGTGCTCCTAGGGATCGAAAACTGAAGCTATTCAGTGAGATCCTAAAGAAGCACGTGTTGGTGCTAGCCGTCATTGACAGAAGTCAAGAAGATGGGAGCATCACGTCAGAGAAGTGGAGGGTAGTGTATAATGCACTAAACTCCATTTTTCTGCGGATCCTGCTGGAAAATCCAGCATCCCTCCCGTCCTGCAGAGATGCGGGATGGACCTTTACAAAAGGGCAGTGGCCGAAGTAGGCGTGGTATGGCAGGGCACGAGGCTTGAGGCAGTCTGCAGGGAAGAAATCCCGAGACCGAAGGCACGTGTATGGCTGCCAACCGAGCCGGATAAGCCGGAAGAGATCCTCGAGATCATCCGGGCCAGCAATCCCGATCTTCCGACGGAAGACTGGAGGATTGTAAAGCGAAAGGAGGCTAAGGGAGGCTTTAGATTGGCAATAATGCTGATCAATAAAGAGTATCTGGCTTCCCTTGCAAAACTAAAGAGGGGTGATCAACTTCGGGTTCAGGTCGATCACCCTTAAAATATATAAAAAGGATGAGACCGAGACGACTGCGAAAGACCAGCCTGGGGGTGACGGTGAACGGACCCAGCAGGAGACGGTCAAGCGGGCTGAGAACGGCCAGCAGAGTGATGATTCGGACGTGGGGAGCATCGTAACTGGAGGTAGCCTCCTCTCTCTGGAGTCTGATGGGGACATCTTGTCAGGCTCTCGACGAGAGGAGGATAGCGGCCGGAACAAAGAGCCAGATGGCACTATCCCGATGCAGGGAGTGCAGGAAGAGGTGATTAAGGTTGACTACAATATTTAGCATTGTACAAATAAACCTACATCACACGAAAGCTGCCTCGGCAGCTCTCGTGCTCAGACTGACTAAGCCAGATGAGGACTTGGTGTTAATCCAAGAACCTTGGATTAGCAATAACAGGAATTGTGGCATAACGAAAGGATATAAATTACTATACTCAAGCAACTCTGACAAGATCAGATCCTGTATTTTAGCGATAAATAATCTTAATATTTTCCTTCTTCCTCAATTTAGTAGCGCGGATGTTACAGCAGTGAGTGTTGAGGCTGGCTGTGCAAAAGTATTGCTGGCCTCAGCCTATATGGATCACGAAAAGGAGATTCCACCGGATAACCTGGGGGAATTGATCCGGGAAGCAGATCACTGAAGGGTAGGTTTTATACTCGGATGTGATGCAAACGCGCATCACACAATATGGGGAAGCACAGACATCAACGATAGGGGTGGATTAGTCGTAGGGTTATTGACAGGACACTGCCTTTTTGGGGAACATGCAAGAATTGAAAAAAAAACTTAAAAAATCTCATATCTCAGTTACCGTGACACTTAGGACATCAGTTCCATGGTTAAAAGCTTCCAAATGACCCTCCCAATCCGCCAAAAAATTTTGTCGGTCAACCTGCCAAACACCCTGTATAAAGCCAACCTGTGTATAGTACATCGACCGCAAGAATCTTAACAGTTCAGTGCTACGAAAACCCTTACAGCGTATCGGGCTCTCGAATGTTGGACTCTGTTAGCATTTCGGTCACTCGTTTAAGGGTACAACAGTAACTCATGACGCGGGATTTCTGCAACTGTATCAAGTCAAGGTCAAAGTTATTTTGTTTTTTATTTTTATTTAAATTCTTTTTTCGGGTGTGGGGTATAATTAAATTTAAATTTTTTCATTTTCTATATTTATTATATTTTTTTCCAATATTAATTTTAAGTGAAATAGAACGACATCATTAGGGCATTAGGTAGTTTTGTAAGTTTATTATATAGTATACTTTTCCATATTCATTTTTTTTTTTTTTTTTGCTTTTAAGTGTATCAATAAAATTCGGGTGTTCAAGACATTAAACCTTAAGATATACTGGACGCGACCCACGTGATTCAAAAGTAAAAATACATGATTTCAAACTACAACAACTATATTCGCGATTAACGAGTCTTCAGTATACTATGGAGAACAACGTTTTTGACATTTAGAAACGTAGCAGTCACTTCGAGTATATCTTAAGGGTAACTTTACATTAAGTTTTCTTCAATTTCGTGTAATATGCACGGTTCCGATTTGCTTATTTCGCTTTGTTGCATTTAAGTGCTTTAAGGACTAGATAGACGATTGTGAAAGGTGATCAGTTAAGATCCAGGTTCATAGGCGACGAGGTGAGTTTACCCTCTCCCACTTGTAACGATGGCCCTATATCGGTCCTCGTTCCCATCCCTGAGGAAAAAATAATAATTTCCCATACTATGTGTGAGCGGTGACTATTGGTTGTACTACCCTGTCCTTCCCCTTCACTAAAAAAGACTATAAATAATCCGACCAACAGTCAGTCGCTCTCGAATGTTTTGCTGATTGTTTTGTTTATCATTTGTATTGAAAATTTAATAAAAACAAAACAAAATAAATAATTTTTATTTGTGCCTCATAAAAGCACACACCTATTAATATAAAGAGTGTACGTAGTGATTAATTTCAAGAATCCCTGTATCAGAAAAAAAAATTAAAAATTATAACCGAAACGCGTGGGGATCGCGTATAGAATTCTTATTTAACTTGTTTTTGTGAGTTTATGGCCGATATAATATCGTTGGTGATTAAAACAAAAAAAGAAATATTTAACTGAATTTAACAGCCATCGTGCGTATGTTGTGTGGCATTTTTTTTTTTTTGTTTTGTTCGTGTTGTACAAGTGAAGGCCTAAGCCAACCCATATAAACACATTTACATATATTTGAATACTGTGGAATTCGGTGAGGTGGCATTTCGAACCCGTACAGCAAATATGTATATATATTCTTTGTGAAATCGTGAGGTTGAAAAAAAAAAAAATCGAACGGTTTGGGGTGACGTGACCATCAACCGTGCTAATTCTAGCGGTATCAACCGCTCGTGATGTATTGTGGTCAAAAAAATAAAAAAAAATATCTATATACATTAGACCCAGTGATACGACCCCTAAGAAATTAGGGTTGTTGATTTTATATGTGAAGCCCTAAAGGGTATGTTAAAATAAAGTTCCATTAAAACCAAATGCAATAGCAACGACTGTAAAAAAAATAACTTGTACTGTTGCTCTTAGTCAGTTAAGTTAAGATAACATAAAATAAAACAAAAAAATTGATGTATTGAAAAAAAAAAACACAAAATATTACATATACACAATTAAGTGCAAATTACGAGTGGTGTGTGTTGGTACGTAAGCAAGCACAGCTGACAACCCTCCGAATCTATTGATTTATTAATTATGGATTATTTATCATCATCTGCGAAAGTTGATGTGTACCTACTACAACATTATCGTATGTACATTAAACAACTTTAAAAAAAAAAATAAAAAAAAATATTCGTACTACAGTCCGAGGAAAGAATATTCGGACAATGATTGGAAGCGAAACTACACTACGATACAATATTACGTTAATTGGAGTTGCTGGTGCCTATCATCCAAGGCATTTATCATTACCGACAAGCGGTATTTATAACAAATTATCAATTTTTTTACATTTATATATTTATTATTATTAGTATACCTATATTATTATATTATCATATTATTATAAATAATTATTATTACGCTATACTATAACAAAAGAAAGAAAAAAAAATAATTTTCTTACAATAATTAATTTATTGATCTAGTCTTTCTTAAGTTAAACAATTTTATAATTTAATTTGCGCGTCCGGACTCTAAAGAAAATTAAAAAAAAAAAAAAAAAATTAAAAACTTAGATAAAGGGGAAAGGGTGTAATTGGTCTAGTTTTAAGATGACTTATGTTTAATAAGATTTTTGTGAAACATTCATGCTATTCTATTTGCTGTTGGATTAGAAATAATAAAAACTTCGCTTATGTATATTTATATTTTTATATTAACAAAAATCAATATTTTTTTTCTCATTTTTTTTTTTTGTTTGCTTAGTGTATATTTTTCTTTTGTCGTTTTCCGTTTTAATTTCATTTTTTTTTGTGCTGTTACGTATGATGAAATGCCTTAATTATTAAACTTCCCAATAAGATGATGAAAACAATTTAAGTGAACCCGTGGTATAACAGATTCTTGGCATTCCTTCCCTCAACGCGGTATATTCACGATTCCTTCAAGTTCTTGAAAACCCCACGACACACCCTGAGCTAGGCCGGCTAGAAGAACACCGCTAAAGAACCTCTGAAGGGATAATCTGTTTAACGTAACTATCGTTTCGTTACACACTTTCTATCCGTATCCTCTCCTCCCATTCTAATTCCTATCCTCCTAGCTTATCCTTTATTTATCGCAGGCTAACAAGGTCCATTTATACTTTAGAAAACCCCACGTCTGCCCTGAGCTCTAGTCGGTTAAATATGACCGCTCTAAAGTCTCTGAATGGACAAAATTTCTGTTAACGCAACATTTGTTTTGTTACATTATTAACTCTAAATAAACGAGTGAAAATCCGCTATAAGAGAAATTCCCTGTGCAATACGCCGTTGTTTATATATATATATATATATATATATATATATATATATATATATATATATATATATATATATACATCTTCGTAACGAATACTGTATCCAACCAAGACGAGCGGGATATACAGATATAGCGCAGCCATATAACGAGGTTGTTTTCAACCTATTTGGTTTTCCCTGCTTTAAATCCAACTTCATGTTTCAACCACAAAAATATTCTAATATTTATAGGGTATTTTTGTGGGTTTACCAGATTAAAATGTTGATTATATGATAGCGTAAGGGTTGTTTCTAATGTCGGTGATATTTATTTTCTTCTGGTCAAAGTCGACTTCCATTTGGCCAAGAGATTGATCTTTCCTATTTTTTTTTATTCATGCAGTTATATTACCTGAAATGAAATACATAGTGGGCCTTACCTGAAGCACTGTTTGTATTTTATCATAGCATGGCGACCTTAAAGCAAAAGCTTTATCAAGAGAATGCTGGCGTAATGAAGTATTCAACCGTCCATTTGACAATTCGTATTTTCCGTCGCGTCCGTCGCTTCAAGAATGAACTCCGAAGAATATATTCCATCAAACTATATCGTGTACAGAAAGAACAGGTTCAACTTTGACACCATAGTATTAAGGTGGAGGAGTATTGATTGCAGTAAAGAATGCCGTTCACTAGAACAGAAAAGAGAGCGTTCAAAGATAGTTCGATAAGTGTATGTTCGTTCTTGTGTGCGGATTCATCAATTCGCTCTTCCACCTGATCAGGATGGTTGTTATTTGCTTAAGTTGCATCGGTTATCGTATTAACTGCAACGAATTGCTGGCAAGTTTCAGCATTTGTGCTCCGGAACGTTTTATGCGTCGGTCTGTTAATCTTCTACATATTGAATCTGTGTCCACCTACCACGGTCTATCGGAGCCAGACTTGAACATTTTATCTTGAAAATTTAACTTATCTAGAGGTTCGCGTTTAGGAAGGCGGTACATATATTTTCTAGTACTAGTAGTGATGCTACAGAGCCCGTTGCGTTTTTTTTCCAAACAGCAACGCCGCATCCAGAATAGATGTAAAAATGGGGGTGGTTTTCAATATTTTTTTCAAAATACTAAATTTATTTTACTTATGGTCAGTTAAATGTTTTATATGAAATCTGTTTTTGCAGTCAGAACAAAATCAACCCAAACCTGGTTAAATATATTTTATTCCATGGGAATATTTAACGACTATGTAGTTAAAAAATTATTCAATCAAAATTTGCCATTTAAATATTTATAAGCAAGCTAAATATTTCCACGGAATAAAATATATTTAACCAAGCTTCCGATGATTTTTTCTGACTTTTGCGGTCAGAAAAAAATCATCGCAAACTTGGTTAAATATATAAATTTCAAGTAGAAAAAACAAGTAGAATTTAACTAATTTAAAAAAAAAATATTATCGTGGCTCTTTTCAAATTACCGATTGTCAAATATAATCGGTATTATACAATCGGTATTATACAATCGGTAATTTGGTAAATAAATTATGTTGTTCATTAAGTCTGTGATCCAAATGGTCAAAAAATTAAATATTTTAACTGTGGTAAGAAATATTTAACTTACCTAATTTTTTAACCGACTTACTGTTCCAAATGCAACTATATGTAGTTAAAAAGTTAAAATTTTGATCCGGATTGTTGTTTTCCATTTTGTTATGAACAAAACAAACGAATATAATGATTCATTTTTAACTGCACCGCGACCAGTTAAAATTTTTGTGGTGAATATAATGTCAAAAATTTAACTTTTTAATTTTTTATGCGGTATTTTTTTCGTTTGGAACTACACGTTAATAATTTGACAGCTCTTTATTTGATTTAAAAACTTAACAGCACATAAAGTTCTACTTTTTCACACAGATGTCTATCGATTTTAGATTTTTTTAAATTGTTCAAGCTAAACATTTTGCAAATGTGGAGTAAGAATGAAGCTCCATCTTGAAATGGTTCCACTACCAAAGAAATCATACAATTTTGCTAATTACTAACAGAAACAGTAATTTTCGATATTGTCGACATACTGTCTACATTCTCTTCATTGTCGACACTATCTTTTTAATTATCTAAATACATTATCTACACTTGTAGAATATTAATTTACGATGCAGTCTAGACAATATGGCCCAACACTACTGAAGCGCACTCAAAAGTGTAATGTCTCATGTTCCTATATTGCCTGCGTATGTTGAGTGTTTTTTATTGGCTCGGTTAGTTCTTTATAGAGGTGGACAAAATTTCTCAACACGTGGACATAATGAATTGGTAACATAATGTTAACATGGAGAGCTTATGAATGGCTGCAGCAATCAGTAGACACGACCGGTAGAGCTTCGTCTTTATCCAGGTTGTTACTTCTGGGAGAGATTCTCTATTACACTTAAGGGGATGTCATCTAAGTAAGTCTTGTACCTAATGATGAAGAAAATGGGAGATATGCAAGTTGAACCGGAATGTTGGTTTGCGCGCTTCACACACAATGTATCTACAAACGTGAGGCTTTGTTTTTTCTCGGTAATTGGATTTCGTGAATTCTACAAAGAGAACCGTTTACTTCAAAAATTGACTTTAATAACATTGTATCGCGCAAATTTAGACTCGGGATGTTTACTGGTATAAATATCTCCGCTGCTGCGTAGGTTTTCGTGTGAAGATTCATTACCGGGTAAGCTGGTTTGGGGTGGTTGAGGATGATACTTTGTGTTGCATTAAAATCGAATTATTGTATCTAGTAACTTCTTAAATTGCACATCTGTAACTGAGTAATGAATGCGATTTACAAAAAGTCATCGTCTTCGATCGGTTCGATTACATCTTTGTTAACGATTATTGTTGCGGTCAGAAAAGATTTCAGGGAGAAGCGCATTATTAAGCTTTGTAATATTCCCGTTTAGTTCCACTAAATTGGAGGTTATCATTTCTAGCGTTTGTGCAATGTTATTTGCACGGTAATACAGCCAAGTCTCCCAGACACCGCACGGAATTGTGCTCAAAATTTAAATGAAGAATGGGCTCGTATTCCAGGTAACCCAGTCAACGCTAAGAGATCTTGCTTAATGCTTGGTCAAATACATACTGGTAAATTTAGCTAGAATTTTCTAGCCTAATAATGGTAATGCAGATAGTGCCTTTGCTATCCCAACCGAAAAAATATTTTAGAGCCAAAAGATAATACTCGATATACCTAGTTCTACTCTCACCTCTACCTAGATAAGTCATATTCCTAGGCAACCCTAGGGTATATCGAGTAATATTTATCGGATATAAAATAAAAAGACACTATCTGCATTCCCAGTTTTGGACTTTAAACTTTCGGTTAATTTTAATAAGGTGTTAAATACAACTTTGAGATAGTCTCGGTTTAGTTGAGTGTCGACATCACTTCAATAGATATATTTCTCAGTCAGTTTTCGGAGGGAGTTTAGTTCAAGCTGATTTCAGCTTCTTACTTCACCCGGCTGGCCTACGAGTACGATTTCTTCGAATGGATAAACATATTTTGTAGTAAATATAACTAAGATTATGGTTAAGTTACTCAAAGGATTTTTGTTAGTTTATTGTCGAGAAATAGAAAGCACAAACCGACCAAAAAAAATGGTGAAAAAGGAAAAAGTTTTTAGATTTTTTTTTTTGGTTGAAAATAAAACCAAAATCGTCTTAATAATTAAAAATTTTTTAATTGGTTATTCGCTCTACAAAAAGTTGTATATTCCTTTTATCACAAAACCGAAAACAAAAAAAATATTTTAGCTTTCTTCCTTATCAGCAACTTTTCCGAGTTTATTTAAAGTTTTTCCTTTTTGTGTTGTTGTTATAATGGTTTAGAAATCTCTCATTACATATTATTATAAACAACAACAATACAGGGTAGGTACTTATATATACTGACTTTGTGTGCGTGTGTGTATGGATGAAAAACGACGATAAAACAAAACAGCAAATCACACAGCCTTAACCAAAAAAAATAATAATAATTTTTGCTCGAGGGACGAACGGAAAATAGAAAATTCGATAGACTTATTGATGAACAATATTTATAATGAAATTCATTAACGTCGCATTTTATTTCGGTACATTACGTAATATACTCGGGTATAAAGTCCCTTTGTTTGATGCGTAACAACAAGAGATCGGAATACAAAGGCGACTTACTTTGCATTGAATAGAAAACATCAATTAATGGTGAAAAAAACCGTAGAGATTTTACAGGTCTTTGTTGCCGCTGAAATTTTTAACAAGATAACTTTTATTTTTTTTTTTTATTTTCCAGTACAAAAGGCAGAAAGATTTATACCGAACTTATTATTGGTCACCACCGTTGTTGTTTTCGTTGAGCCCTATTGTCATCGGTGTAATGAATTGCTATAAATTATTTCCATGTTTTATGTTTGGCTTGATTTAATATAGAGACTAAATAGGACCTACTATGTATATAATAAATACCAACCTTCGTACAACCTTCGAATAAAATTACGGGCCAGAAGTTGAAGATTATAACATTTTGATTATTTTAGTATACTGTATTATTTTAGATGATGCATTATGTAAAATCGTAGAGGTTTATATCACACACTATGATGCGTTTTATCCATCCCTGATGACGTTGTGCCGATTTTGACCTCGTTGTGCCGAAATTTAAATAAATACAATTGAGGAGGTGGTATGGCTCATCGTGGATCTCTCTTCCTCTCAACTAAAATCGAAATATGTTGCCACTTCGACTAACAACAACAAGTCAAGCAAGCTGTAACCAGGCGTTTCGGAGAGGATGTTACTCGGTTGGTTGTAATAAACGGAGACATCAAGTGGGCCAAAAATGAGAACGATCGGCGAGAAATAAGCAAACTGTCAAATTGTGTAACTGAGCTCAAAATATTTGACGGAATCAACTACTCTATGTGTCTTGGTTAAACAATGTGGAAGGAATATTATAGAAGACTATGAAATAGTCAGGTACAAACCCATTTTGCAGAGCGGCACCCATATCGTACAATACTTTCAGTGGAAGTGGGAAAGATATCAAGCCTGTCACTTCACTACGCAGATAAACGAAATCAGCGTGCACTGGAATATCAGCTCGGTAAACTAATACAAGGAAATAAAAGCATACATGAATTTTATGCAAGCGTGAACCTCACTAATAATAAATAAAATATAAACATGAACTACTGCCTAGAGATCCAGAACCTCAACTTCCGGAACAACATGGTCACAATTCCGGTAAATAAAAGTTTTGGACAAAATAAGTTCCACCCAGAGGCATCAAGACAGCTTCCCGGGCTGTTGCTTCAACAAAGGAACATGGGATACGGTATACAACCCAACAAAAAAAGAAAAGGAAAATGCTGCAAAGGCCGCAACAGCCGAAGTCATCAGTACTAATGAAGTGGACAAATCGATGCAAACCAGATAGGTCGATTACATGAATCGACCAAACTTAAAAACAGAACGAGACTCTTATGTCAATTTAAGAACTCAGAAGCAACAAAGAGTGTTTCACTTGGAGCAGAGAGACGAGTGACAGATCAAGCTAAAGATCAATGTGAAAACTACATCAAAACCTTACCTAGCATACCACTGCCGCAAGAAAGAAAATCTTACTTCGTGAGAAAGGAAATCATTAAAGGTACTCAGCCCGTAGAAAAACAGTTCACCTTCCAAAGTGCCTAGTTTCAAAAAATTTGGCATTCCAGTGGCACTATTCTGGTAATTCCCCGGGAATAGGGAACTGGGGAATGAATTTACATATAAATTCTATTTAAATAATTTTTTTCTGACATACTAAGGTAAAATGTAAGTGGCATTTTTTTTTAAAACAAAATAAAATTGGGAATAACTTTCCCTGATAATTTCGCCATGGAAAAATTATTCCCAATTTACAAATATTTACATCAAAATCCAGGCCAGAAAAAACTGATTTATACATAAAAGCTATGTAAAACCTTTCCCCAGTTCCCTATTCCCGGGGAATTACCAGAATAGTGCCACAGTGGACTTCTTCATATTACCTGGACTAATCTCGTTCGACGGTATAATTCAAGATGATACCTTGGAAAAGGTAGGGCAGTGATAGATAGACAGGCATCGACATTCCACTGAAGGAGAAAATTTCAACTCAAGCCAAGAAAATTGAAATTATGGATAATCATATCTATAGATGAACAGGGCAATCTAAACTTAAAATCAATAATTAACAAGTTATTAACACTGTTTGGACCAATTAACGTCAAGCAAACTATTGAAACAGATTAGAGGATAAGCCCGTGTAAAAGTCCCTGCAATTCTAAAATTTGGGTCGTGCAGAAAAAACTCGACACTTTCGGGTATAAAGAATTACTGTAATAGACTTCAAAAAATTGAATGGGATCACAACATCGGACACGTACCCAATTCCGAATATTAAAACTACGATCTCAAGCCTGGGGAATTCAAAATACTTTTCACTACCATAGATTCGACGTCGGGATTCGACAACATCAGAATGAGGGAGAAAGGTATTCCAAAAATGGCATTCTCTACCATAAATGAAAATTCGAGTTCACCAGATTACCATTTGGCCTGAAAAACGCACCTGAAATTTTCCAAAGGATGATTTACAGTGTCCAAACATCAGCGTTTTTGGTGCTAGCACAAACGAAGAACATCTACACAATGTCGAGAACGAGTTCAATAAATTGGTTAAGGCAAATCTTCTAGTCAAGCTGAATAAAACGGAATTCTTGAAGGAAGAGGTGGAATTCCAGGTCTAATTTTTTTGTCACATGAAAATAAATGAGTAGGGTAATTAATCATCATCGATTTAACGGCAGTATTGATCTACCCTTTAACAAAGAACAATTTATGATAAAAAGTTATGATAACATAAGAAATAAAAACATAACAGTAAAAATATAAAATATATAAAAAGATAAATAAATTGAACTAAAATTAAACTTCATCAGATTAAAACTCTAAAAAGAAAATGGAAATTAGGGCGCTCAAAAAGCCAAACTTTAATTAATCGTAAAAATGATTTCGAATTTATCTGTTGTCTAATGCAAAGTGGAAGTTGGTTAAATAAGGAAGGAGCAGTTACCAGGAAATATTTTCTAAAATGCTCACTAAAAAAATCTGGAATAACAAATAAGAAACGATCATTGTTCCTAATATTGTATCGCACATTTGCTCTCAATAATCGATGCCCGCTTCGCAAATAAAATAATCTTAAGACTTTATAAACTTAAAGATGTTGTAATGGTAAAACTTTAAGAGACAAAAATAATGGCCAAGCAGAAATCCGTGAAGACTTAAAACACATAATACGATTGGTATATTTCTGAACAATAATGAGAATTTTTAAAGTTGAATGATAGCAACCATCCCAATACGATAACGCATATTCAAGCCTAGAATTAAAGCAGGCATGGTAGAATTTCAGCAGTTCCGATTTTGGAGCTACTGGTCTTAATACATATAAGGTTCGTAATGCATTGCTGAGAGACTTTTTTATTTTATCGAGATGTTGCTTCCAACTCAGATTACAATCAACAATTACTCCAAGGTACTTGAAACTCTCACCGGTTTCAGTTTGAATGATGCAAGAGCTGGAGCAATTAGCGGCATTACAAAAACTGGAATGATACGTTTTCGATGAATGTAAAAGTGTGCTACCCAAACTGAAATGCATAATCTTGGTTTTGTCACTTAAAAATAGGAAATGATGGTCAAAACATTTCCTTAAAAATTAAAAGGTCGGCGGCAATTTTATGGTAAACATCAGTTTGTGAGGACCAACGATAATGTAAGCTGATATCGTCTGCAAAGGCAACTATGCGATATCGCATATCGTCTGCAAAGGCAAAGGCCTGCCAAATCTGTACGGAAAATTGAAATTAGAACATCAATGTTTAAGACATAAGGGCCGACCAAAGTTCCATTCACCTTATCAACATGATTATGATTTGTAAGATACGATTTAAACTAAAATGTTTCCTCTGATACCAATTTTAGAAAAAACAATAGAATTTTATGATCCATGTCAAAGGCTATTTTTATGCCAACAAAAAGCCCAGCGCAAGAGTCAGAATTATTTAGAGATGCATGCACGCCATTTAAAAATTCAATTAAAGCAGAATCCGTGGAAAATCCATTTCGAAAACCGTGCTGACAACAACTTATAACACTATGCTACTCTACGAACACAAAACAACCATTCATTATTCTTAACAAAACTGGTTGTAGAGCAATAGGCCGGTAATTATTTAAGTCGCATCTGGAAACACTTTTATGAACTGGTAGTATAAGGTTTTCGAATAGGAATGATATGATTTTTAAGTGACGTTTCGGCCATTTGTAATATGTCATGATCTTTCATTTTTTGTTTCATTGTATTCAGTAATGTTTACAATTTCAACTTTTCGTGCGCTTTTGCCATTTTATAGTCGTAATATTCGTCCAAGTGTGCTCGCTATTCGTCGAATTGTTTATTAACCCTAATGTGAGTGACGTGGGTATACCCGGGTATTTTATGTCCTTTTAGACGTCTATTTTTGTATGTTTTACTCCCAATAAAAACTTTAAATTTTATGATAACTTCTAGTTCAATTGGTGTAGATTACGATCATACTTAAAAATGAGGAATGTTGCAACTTGGACGAACGTGGAAAAATAAGTTAATCACTGAAATTAAAATATTTTTTCTTCACTCACATAAGGGTTAAAATTTTGAGCGTACATTTTCTTTACATAATGTTCAAGTGCCAATAAGACAAAGAAACGCTCGAAGTAATGTAAATATTGCTGCCGTTCAGGCAAGTGTTGCTGAAGACCGCAATTTGTCGATTCCAAGATGTTCTCAAGAATTGGGGGGGGAGACACTCAAACCACAACTTGGCGCATTTTGAGAAAAGATTTGGGTTTGCATTCGTATATAAAAAAAATTTCACTCAAGAACTGAAGCCATTGGACTACGTAAACGTCATGAATTTGCTGATTTTGCCTTGGAACAACTTGAAAACGATAACGATTTTTTTAAGAAAATCATCTTCTCCGATGAGGCTCACGAAGAAAATCTACAAATTATTCATGAAAAACCATTACATTCACCTAAATTGACAGTTTTATGTGGTTTTTGGTCTGGTGGAATCATCGGTCCGTATTTTTTCGAAATGAAGCTGGTAACACCGTTACTGTCAATGGAGATCGTTATAGATCGATGATAAACAACTTTTTATGGCCGAAATTGGAATAAGTTGATCTTGACAACATTTGGTTCAAACAAGACGGGACTACGTGCCACACAGCTAGTGCAACAATCGAATTATTGCGAGAAAACTTTGGAAATTCGATTATTTCAAGAAATTGTGATATTGAATGGCCTCGAAGAAGTTGTGATTTAACACCATTAGACTATTTCTTGTGGGGTTATTTGAAGTTATTGGTCTTTAGCAATAAACCAAACTCTCTTCAAGCTTTACAAGAGCTATTCATGACATACGACTTGATTTAGTGGAAAAATTGTTCGAAAATTGGGTTCATCGAATTCGTTCCTGCAGAAGAAGTTGTGGAGGCCATTTTAATGACGTTTTATTCAGAACTTGATTGTATCGATTGTACTTCACACTGAAATGTTTTTTATTTCAGTTAACAACTAGTGTGTTTTTGTTAAGAAATCATATCACTCTTATTGGAAAGCCCTATACAATTGCTAATTTCAAAATTTCAGGAACAATACCGGTTCTAAAACAACAATTAAAAATATAACATCGGAGAACATATAAGACTAAAACAGCCACTCAGCAGGTTCCGAGTCCACTGGAAACTTCGAATTGAATGCTCACAGGCAAACCAAAACGTTGCTAAGAAATAAATTAATTGGAACAGCGACTACCAACCATGATAATAGACAAAGGCCACCCAATAATCTTAGGTTTCGGCGAGAAAATAGTTTCAGCCAACAGCACCGGTAGTGAGGATTATTGTGCTGGACTTGCAATGAGGTACGGGTATAAATACTTTGGTTGTATATGTGACCTCGTGGAACGATTTTTTGCTGGTATTGTGAACATCAAGGGTAAAGCAAATAAGTGTCCCATCCACAGGAGTAAAAGAATAGCGGAAAGCTGGAGAGAGCGTAGAGATGCTAGATGCGAATAATAAAGAGAAATTCCAATATTATTTAATAGTACATAATTCAATCATATTAGGCGCTTGGGAAAATGAATTTTTAGCAGCATCGAATTGGTAATTAACGATTACTGGATTGCTGCCACCGTGGTTAAAACGACCGTATAGGAAAACGCATTCTCATTCAATAAATAAGTACACGTCCTACCAAAATTAGTAGCGCCGACGTTGCCTAGAGACTTTATTCTAGGAATGGATTTCTGGAAAGCATATAATATACAACCCAATGATCGATAACATACCGGTGTCGGTATGTTTGTTGATTGAGGAAACTGTTACGGGAGAAGCAAGGCATTGCCTTGGAAAACAGATTACTCGGGACCATACAGAATGAAAAATATGAACCAATCAGGAGCAGTATATATGTAAATGAAACATTGCAGCAATTCAATATGAGTGAATGCAATCCTTGTGCAATGCCCATGAATACAAATGTGAAACTCACCAGATCAATATATCCTAAACCAAATTCCGAATATCACCAAATGTGGAATGTGCCATACTATTCGTGTCTGAAGTTTCTCGACCAGACATTAACTAATGGAGTCAGCGCAATGTCAGCAGATTCAATAATTATCTCGGAAGAGCAGCGCCGTACTATCGCAAGTGCAACAAGTCCAATTGCACTAGATCTCATATTTTGAGAGGCATCCAAATATTAAATAAATTAGAAAAACTTCTCCAATAGCAAAAAAATACGGCTCCCTGAATTAAAAAAAGCTGAAATTAAAAAGGTGGACTTAAGACTGGTGTTTTTATATGAAAAAATGGGACCATTTTTAAGTCATACTTTTAACAAATTTTCTGACTTAACAAAGGTGTTTTACAAAAACAAATTTAATTTCAAAATGACACAAGAAAGGCATATTTTATTTCACATTATGAACATAAAACTTACATTTGTTTTTAAGACGCATAGAAATGCATGCGTAATTTCACGTTTTTAAGAAAATGGTTTCTTGTTTTTCTTGTTACAGTTTTTTGTTGTATTGCAGAGAAAGATAAAAAACATGCATTGCATAAATTTCATTTGTGAATTATTATTTGTGAATTAATTATGAATTAAAATATGCATTTTTTAATTCATTTTGAAATTTGCAATTGTTTTTTGCACATTTTCACTAACGAATGCATTAGATGAAAATTTTTAATTTTTATTTTACAGTAAAAGCCCGATTATCCGGCATCCAATTAACCGGAACACTCAGTTAACCGGAATTTTAATTATTAGGACTTTTTTTTGCTTTCTAATTTATTTTGAAATTTACAATTGTTTCTTGCACATTTTCATTAATTAAAGCATTAGTTGAAAATTTTGAATGGCTTTAATTTTCATATTACAGTAAAATCTCAATTATCCGGCATCCAATTAACCGGAACACTCATCTAACCGGAAATTTAATTTTTAGGATTTTTTTTGCATTTCCTCTTTCTTTTCTCTTTCATATGGTTTTTTTTAATTCATATTGAAATTTACAATGGTTTTTTGTATTTTTCAGTTTTTCGACATTTTCATTAATGAAAGCATTAGTTGAAAATTTTGAATGGCTTTCATTTTCATAAAACAGTAAAAGCCCAATTATCCGGCATCCAATTCACCGGAACACTCAGTTAACCGGAATTTTAACTTTTTAGAATAGTTTTTTGCTTTTTTCTCTTTCAGAAGGGAAATTATTATTTTTTATTATTCGGGGATTCATAGAAAATATACTTTCCTTTACTTTTTTCTGTTTTAAGCATTACTCTATTTGAATTGAATGTGTAAAGTCGTACCCCAACTAGGGTTAGGGAAATATTGAATATATGTATTATTATTTATTAAATATTGGATACTCGTATGGGTGTACACGTATACATAATATGTATGTATTATTATTTGTAATAAATTCAATTAACTGATGTATAAAAAAATTGTTCTTTGGTTCATAATTAGAAAATAATAAATTAAACGAGAATCCTAAAAAATAAAGAAATGCGAAATTCTCGTAATATTCCTAGTTTGAATGAAACATTCAATTATCCTGGGGGGCTATTTGGGAATCCGATTCGATAACGAGAGTACAAGATTCATATTTGATTTGAATATGATTCGGACTATTCTTATTTTAAATCCAATATGAATCTTGTACTCTCGTTATCGAATCGAATTCCCAAATAGCCCCCCTGAATTTTCAATTATACGGAAAGCGCCAAGAATTCCGGATAACAGGGCTTTCACTGTAATGTACACTACAGTAAAAACCCTGTTATCCGGAATTCTTGGGTATGCGAGCATTCCAGGAAATCGAATTTTCCGGATAATTGAATATTTCTTTAAAACTAGGAATTCTATGAGTTCGCTTGATTTCATTATTCTTAGGATTCTCGTTTATTTATTTTCAAATTATGTACCAAAAAACAATTTTTTATACATCAGTTTATAGAATTTATTGCAAATAAGAAATACATACATATTATACGAGTACACCCATACGAGTACCCAAAATTTAATAATACATATATGTATTCAATATTTCACTAACCTAACTATGTAATACGACTTTACACATTCAATTCAAATAGAATAATGCATAAAACAGAAAACAATTAAATACTTTCTATGAATCCCGGAATAATAAAAAAATCATATGCCTTGTGAAAAAGAAAGAAGTAAAAAAATCCTAAAAGTTAAAATTCCGGTTAACTGAGTGTTCCGGCAATTGGATGCAGGAAAATCGGGCTTTTACTGTAATATGAAAATCAAAGCCATTCAAAATTTTCAACTAATGCTTTCATTGATGAAAAGGTGCAAAAAAATTGCAAATTTCAAAATGAACTAAAAAATGCATATGAAAGAGAAAAGGAAGAGAAAAAAGCAAAAGAAAAATCCTAAAAATTAAATTCCGGTTAACGGAGTGTTCCGGTTAATTGGATGCCAGACAATCGGACTCTGTTATGCATTTGTACATTGTGTTATACATTTTAACGTTTTATTTCGATCTTAAATGCACATTTTATTTCATTTATAAACACACTTCTTAAATTATTTTCAAAGTGACTTATGATATGCATTAATGTCAGCTTTTTTTATTTCATTTTCATTACAGATTTTAAGTCAATTTTAAAATGAAATAAAAATGGTGGTTTTAAGTCCGAAAAACACCATTATTAAGTCAGCCTTTTTTAATTCAGGGTGCGTAAAATAACATGAATTGAAAGAAAAAAGAAAATTCAAAATTCGTTTAACTTTCGAACAAATCTAGTTGGCTAAGATTTAATTTCAAACAAGTATACGTATGTAGTAATAATTCAGTTGTTTTTTTTTTGCTTCAAATTGTTTTCTTCTGTCTTTTTATTTATAGCGTCTTATTAGTGAAAAGTACTACAATTTCAAAGTTATCAACAGAAATATGTTTTATTTTAATTGTTGTGGACAAATAGTGAATTTTCGTAAATTATAAAATACGGTATTATTAATAGTTTAATTTTTTTGTACCTACCGTTAATATTAGTGCGGATATTACATATTAATTTTAGGTTTAACGATTCATTTGTATATGTTTAATTATAAGTTGTGATTTTTGCTTTTCAAATTAAATCCAATCCCAAAATCAGTAGATTACCCATTTTTTTACCTCAATTTTGAAATGTTGAAAAGATGTTAAGAAAGCGGCGCACAAAAAAGAGCAAACCAGGTCCGGAAAGCGGCAGAATTAAGTAGCTTTGTTAGATCATGAGATAAATTTTTTAAACGAAGCGAAATTTCAGCAATTTCAAACACTAACCTAATTGAAATAACAAATTCAAATAGTATATCTCAACTTGAAAACAATAGTAAGATAATGTCAATGAGCCACAACTTTAAAATATTGATAACCAGAACGAGAATGGTTGTGATAAATCAGGATCCAATAGCGTAAATATTGACGATATTTTATCTGATAATATTTCAGTTAAAGGTATCCATAATTTAACGACAAATGAAGAAAAAAATTAAGAAAATGGCTTTTATACTATAATTCAACAGGAAACATTTTCTGCTTTTGTTGTCGTTTGTTTTTATCAATAAAAATAAGCTTACCTTCAAGTGGATTTTCTGACTATGAACATACAGGAATACGGTTACCTGAACATGAATCTTCGAAGGAACATCTTGAATCAGCGTATAAATGGCGAATTCTAGAATTTAAGATTAAACGCAGAATAGGAATAGATCATCTCAATGACGATGTGTTCAATAAAGAAAAACGAAGATGGCGAATACTTTTGGAATGTATTATAAAAGCGGTGAACGAAATTTAGCTTTTAGATGCAGCAACGGAAAACTCTTTTAACCGAATAATGGTATTTTTTGGGGGTACAGGTAACCCTCCAAGAGCACGGTATTCGAAGAACGCGGTTTCGAAGAACACGGATACCCATTTCCTCAAATTACAAGTTTTCAAACAACACGATTTTCGTTATTCTCTTTATTTTGTTTTTTGTATATCATGACCAAAAAAGAAAAAGAAAACGTAACGTTTTTTTATTTTCTTTTTTTGTAGTCTCGAAGAACACGGTTTTAAAGAACACGGAACGAATTAATCGTGTTCTTGGACGGTTTTGCTGTAGTTGAATTGCTTTCTGATTTTGTTCCAGAACTGAAAATGCATGTAAAATCAATAACTGAAACGGAAAAAAGAGTTACATAAAATTTTTTCCCGAAAATTCAAAACGAAATTATCTTACAACTAGCTCTAGAGTTTTACATTATAATAGTAAGTAATGTTAAATCATCAAAATACTTTCCCGTAATGATAGATTCTACACAGGATTTTCGCAAAAAACACCAGTTGTCCATCATTATTCGGTATGTTAAAATAGCGGACTAAAAGCCAAGTATATAGCAAACGTCCTTATTGAGGAATTAAAAGTTTTAGGAATCAAGATTGTCGTTGTCAGTCGTATGACAACGCAAGCAATATGAAAGGAGAATATAAGGAAGTGTAAAGCCAAATTTTAGAGATCAACAACAAAGCATGGTATATGCCGTTTGGTGGACACAACATCTATTTAGTGATAGGAGATAATGTGAAGAACACTATTAAAAGTCAGAATTTCTTCACTACTTCTAATAACTAATATAAGATGTTTGCTGCATCTACAAAGCGATGGGCTATATTCAAGTAAAATATTTAAAAATTAATCTGAAAGCGCCCACCGGTACTCGATGGGAATATCGCTTTAAAAGTATAGAACCCGTGAAATACCGCAGATTAAAGAAATTAGTCTGGCGCTAGATGAACTTAAATCTAGCTACCCAGATTGTAAAACTCTTGCTGCATCTTCAAGTAAACAAATAAATTCTTATGAATTTATTGTATTGACAACAATTTGGTCTCACTTGTTATCAAAGCTTCACATTTTCGGCCAATTGGTTCAGCAAAAAGATATGGCAATTAATATTGCATTATAGCAAACAAGGTCTATGCTATTATCGCTTGATGATTTCAAAAACAATTTCGAAGAGATTATAAAAGAAGCACGAGAATCATCGGCCTTCTCGTGATACTCAAATATTAACAAGTAGAAACAAAGACTGTCTTGATAAATCACCAGAACCTAGTTTACCATTACCAAAACGGAGAGTACGAGATCTCAAACCATTGGCTGGCTATTGTTATTATACAGACCATAACAATAAAACTAATGATAAATATGACGATATAGATGTCATTAGTATAGACAACTATACCTAAGTGGATCTGACGTCAAAAAAAAAGCTTGTTCCGGATATTTTTGTATGGTAATTTTTATTTTCATAAAGTATGCCGTGCTAAAATTTCATGGAAAAACCCGCAATGAGCTCATCTTTAATGCGCTAGATGTCACATTCCTTACTTTAACAGTCGTCAATAACCCTTGAGATATACTCGACGTGACTGCGACGTTTCTAAATGTCAAAAACGTTATTCTTTCGAAGACTCGTCAAATACTAATTGTACAAGTCTGGTCAAACACTTAGAAGGCAATGTTGAAGATGTGGAATTTAAAAATGAACTTTCTATTTCAAAAAATATATTTTAGAATACAATTATACTATTATGGAGAAAAAATTAATGTCTGCACAGGGCCCCCAAAACTTATAGCATGGCGCTGCGGAAGAGTGCATTAACTGGCAGTGAAGTGAATTCTGCGTAATTTAAAGGGAACTGTTACCGCAAAATTAGAGTTCCCTAAATTAACAACTTCAAGTATCAGTGGATACAGCGATGCTGATAGGAGCAATTGTGAAAGTAAACGCAAATCCATAACTGGTTATGTTTTCATAACATGGCGGCGTCGAAACTTTTCTTTTTCTTCGTTTTTCATAACAGAGCAAAACATATAAATTTCAGATACCATTTTGTACGTTCATATGTGGAGTCTGGAAGGATAAAGATGAAATATATCTCAACGAATGAAATCAAAACAGACGTGCTGACGAAGGCCAATTGTGATAACCCAAAATGAAGCAAGGTCGTGATTCTTACATAATCCACGCCCCAATCTCACACAGTGTTGCTAAAGCCTATCTTTTTCTTTGTCTCCACTCTGAACCCTGTAAATCGCAATTACAGTACTGTCCGACTTTATCCAAAAAAAAAACAATATTAGATATTTTCATTTATTTCCAGTTTGTTAATTTCCAAAGAAGCGCCAGGCAAAGTTCTCGCAGCCTTCTCTCCATTTATTTTCTCTTCTAACGAAATATTCGTAATCGTAATAAATTCCACAGTCCTTAATATTGAGTTCAGTAACAATTTTTCCAATGCAAAATTATTACGTCCATAAAAGTCACAAACAAGTAAATTCATGCAAGATATAAAGACCTGATGTTTTTAAATTACAACCCAAAACCAATCGAAAACTAGAAAATATAATTCATCTGTTCTTCATATAAATAAAAAAAACTTACCCATAATCATAATTCCCATCATCTCCATTCGCAGCACCAGGCGTGTCAGCCCCATTCTGATAATGATTTTGATTATTATTATTGCTATATTGTTGGAAATACGATGATGGGCCCATTTTAACTGTCTGATTAATGTCACGATAATCCATAAAATTATGATTTTCTGTTATTCTCGAATCGGTTGGTGGTGTCGATGAAATGAATGCCGATAAAATATTATCGTAGTGTAACGAGTGTTTGTCATAAAATAAATTCCAAATTTCAATAATCATTTTTACGAACGAAAAGCTCTCGAACTCGTTATACAAACAAAATTTACTATTATATTGTTATCACTATACCACTACTACTATTATTATTATTTTGGAGTGAGCACTTTTTATTATCGTTATTTTTATGGGATTTCGGTTATAAACACTAAAAAGTGTTTTTTTTTGCTTTTCTATAGTAGTAATGACACTTTTTAAACTAAACTATGGAAAGACTATATCGTTCGAATTAATAAATCGTTCGGTTCTTTTTGATTGTCACTGCTTGTGTCGATTTTTTTTTGCACCAATATAATCGACTGGGTGAGTTTTTTGTAACTGAAATTAAATTTTATTCGGACGTATGGTAAAATGAAAACTATTCGATATGTTATGAAAAATCATTGATTTTTCATATAAATATTAAGCTGGGAAATCTTAGAAGTGTTGCAAAAATTCAGTTTTTTTATTATAATTCTACAAAATATTTCGTTCTATACACGTATTACATATTCAGAAGTATGGTTCGAGTGTAATGAATCAAATAAAAAACCTCTTAACGAGGTAAATGTTCGAGTGACGAAAGCCGAATTCAATTCACAAAATTTCTGATATCAAATTTGTGCCGAAAAAAACAATTGCATTCGATTTTTCAACGATTTTTCGGAATGTTAGTGCATTCAGCGCGTTGTTGTTTAACATTCCGAAAATCGTTGAAAAATCGAATGCAATTGTTTTTTTCGGCACAAATTTGATATCAGAAATTTTGTGAATTGAATTCGGCTTTCGTCACTCGAACATTTACCTCGTTAAGAGGTTTTTTATTTGATATCAATGATTTTGGCACGGCAAATTGAAAATGAATTGAATTGCGATTCGTTTTATTGTTGTCAGTCAAAACAGTTCATACACACTCGATAGCACACAAGTGGCCGCTAAGTGTTATTGTGCCTTAAGTCATATTCATACGACGGATAAAAATCCGGGATTTTTCTATTCCATCGTTCTAACCAATTACATCACGTAAATTATACAACAGACACGCTTTTTTCATACAAAAAAGTTGAAAAAAAAATCTGGGATAGAAAAATCCGAGATTTTTATCCGTCGTATGAATACGACTTCATACACAGACGCGTGGCATTGAAATTACGAATAGCGAGAGGCAAAGAACGAATTACGCATACTTTCACACAGCTGTCGGCTATGTGTTACGGATTCGTTCGTGCATGATTTGTTCTTCTTCTATCGATATTCGTCACTCCAGTGGCGTGCGTCTGTGTATGAGGCACAATGATCTATTCCACACTTGATCTCACAGAAATCATAACTTTTTTCTATTCTTTCCCCATTTACCTATGATACTGATTTTAATTGCGGCTTAAACAAATTTTCTGTGAAATCACACTAACACAAACAAAAATGAAATAAAAAATACGGGAAAGGTCGGAACCGAACTCTATAAGCATTTTTGTTGCCTATATAGTAGCCTACGGTCTGGTGTACGGTTTCTGGTGTGTGGTAGACGATTCTATTTCTTTATTTTGCATGCATTTTTTCAATTTTCATTTTGTAGTATTTTAGTAGATTTTATTTCAGATTCCTTTACCACATGCCACAAACAGGTCATGCCGGGTGTGGTCTTATTACACAACCGGTTCTCGTAGGCTATCGGCTGAACATATGTAGTTTAGGTTTTAGTGCATGTTACAGAGTAGTAAAAATTTAAATCAGATGCATCTGTTTTTGGCAGAAATTCGATTGAGTAATTCAACAATTTTTTTGCATTTTTCTTGCTGTTTTGTCACTAACCGCATGCGGATACCATTCATTTTTGATCCCTTAAACAATACAATAAAATATACATATTTTAGTTTGTTAGTTACAAAACAAAAATTAATGGTAGCTACCCTCTCGCTGATATTCCATCTTCATGCGATGGGAGGAGTGGTAAGATCTATTTTTTTAAAGAAATCATCATAAAGATTAAAAAAGTATCGATTTTATGCAAGGAAATTGTTCAATGTTTTTGGTGATTTTTTCGATCACATCAATTTGTCAGTTTTTTCATTTTTTTTTGTTATGAAAAAAGAGTCACTGGTAAAAATTCTCTTAGCAATGATAATAATATGATGTATTTATATTTGTTTCATTGTAATACGTTGATTCACTATCATTATGAACCGCAACGGACCGATATTAGGGTGCATTTGAGCCAAAAAATGAAATTTTGCAAAAAATTAAGGTGGCTTTTAAGTTATGGAGGTCAATATCTAAAATATACGAGTTTTCTGGGACAAACGGTTGATGTCATATTGTAGGTGAGATTTGTGGCTAGTAATCCTGAAAATATGAACCAAAAGTCTTGGGCTCATTTTTTAGCAATTTGGCCGAATGTGGCCGGCCGATTTCGCATTTTTCAGTTTTTTGGCCAAAATGACCCTCTAACATAATTTTTTGAATTCTTTTTTTTGCTATTTGATAGCTGGCGTCAATACCTTTCCAACGATATGCATATGTCCAGGGTATGACGAATAGATTCAGCACTGTGGACGTGGCAAAATGGCCAAAAATGGCAATTCAGGGGCCGGCCGCGGCCAACATGGCGGCCAAATCAAAAAGTTGTAGAACAAAATTTGCTTAGTTTTTTAAGTACTACAACCCCTGAAAATATGAGATCAAATAAAAGAGGTGCGGACAAACAAACATATATACCAAAGCAAGATTATATGGTGACGTCATAGAAAAATTTAAAATTGTCATAACTTTGGTCAAAATCATCCGTTTTGGACGTTTGAGGTGTCGTTGAATTGGTATTGACGTCTACAATCGTAATTCGCCAGTTAGAAAATAATTGGGGCATTTTTTGGGGCAGTTATACCCGAAAAACTGATTTTTTGGTTCAATTTTCGGAAGGTCATATCTCCACTCAATGTTGGTAGAAATTCATGTTTTTATACATTATTTAAGTTTATTTTTCAAGGCCTTTCCAATGGTATATAACATGATCCTGGCGGCCTCAAAGGGAAAAAGTTCGAAACTTGCTGTATAATATACTTCGTTCGACTTCCAGCACAGTAGGTGCTTTCGTCACTCGTTTGGACTGCCGTCCAAAGTGATTACGTGTTTAGTTTAGTACAATGAACATAACTTGCGGTGTATCAAATTAAACATTTATTATCCCCACTTTTGCAATTGGGTTATTGAACGATTTTTCAATAATTTAATATAATAATATATATTGTAGTCGACAACTCTAGGATTATTTTTTAGGAAGCGCGGATGCATGGCCTCTCAATATAAATGAGTCGCTTTGAAAGAGACCATTGTACCCTAAGCTGAAGAGCTTATGTGTTTCAGCAACTACCTAATTTTAAAAATAAAAATATTCACAATAATATTAGGAAGTGATGCTAGTCCTCAAATGCGAAATTTAAGAAATGTCACCCACATTTTGCCTAGTACGAGTATAGCCCTCTCACTAAAAAGTTTGAAATTTGAAACAAAATCCCTAAAACCGAACTCAAGAAAGTTAATTATGCTATATAATTTTGATCAAATTTTATCTACCCGTTATAAAGTTTTCTCCTTAAAAATTATCCTCTAAAATCGCGTGAAATTTGAGCGAGCACTTTCCAAAAAAAATGTAAAGAAGAGAATTTATTGCGTTAAATATAAATGTTATGCAAAGCACTCTCAAATGTAAATGTAAAGTGTTTGGGGCAACGGAACTTCGGTCAGGAAATTGAGAAACCCGAAAAATTTACCGGAAATTGGAAAACATCGCAAACTTCCACTAAGCAAATTTTAACAATTTTCATGATACAAAATGAATCAAAAAATTTAAACATTTCTGATTTGGTAGAAGAAATATATGTTTATGAAGAAAAACTTTTCTAAAAATATAATTGCATGGAAATCAAAAATTTGAAAGAACAATTTTCTAATTCTTCGTTGGTTTTGTAAAAATATGTTTGATTGTTTGGTGATCTCGAATCAATTACTTCTATTTCATTGGGATTTGGCAAGGTTTCCATTTCTTTAACTAAGTGGCTAATTTCTGATTTATCTAATAAATTTGTGTTTACCATTTTCCCTTTTGCTAACTGTACTGCTGGAATTATTTCTTTCACTTCCTCCTTGATGAGTGTGAGTCACTTGAACAACATTACTTGCATTTTATTGCCTTGATCTACATTTAAATGTTCGACAATTTTTTTTGAATTCACTAAGAAAGCACATTAATGCTTTGTTGATTTTGTACTGTTGCTATTGTTGATTACTTGGTTCTGTGGTCCATTTCCACGCACTTCCGATGCCATCGATTGCTCTTCTGGAGCTTAACTTTTGGCCTTTAAGTTCTGATATCATGTGTGAGATTTGTTTAACTATGGTGAATCAGTTATGGTTGAATTTTGCTGGCTTGTTGAATATTGTTGATTGTTGGTATTTGTCGGTCAATTAGCTATTCATAATTGTCTAAGTTGATGATGTGAATTAGCTTAAAACTGCCATTGATTACTCGCCCATTTCCTTGTTTTACAGTTATTATTGGGGTCTTGTATTCGTAGATGATCACACATGACGTTAAACCCCACAGCATTGAGGTAAAACTAAACGAAATTATTGTGTTATATTTCTTAAGGCACATTCGATTGAACTGATTTAACTGAATAATCTGAGTTAGCTGAATATATCACATCAGTTTACCTCAGTTAACTCAGATTATTCAGTTAAATCAGTTCAATCGAATGTGCCTTTAATTGCGACTTTATGAATTCGTTTTCCATATGTGGTTATAACGTTATTGTCTCTTGCAACCGTGTCGTTTTCTAATTTTAATTTATTTTCCGTCTTGATTTGTTTGTTTTCTACAAAGATTGTCCCGCCCGGTTCAAACGTTTTTTATTCCCTGTCAAACGGAAATCGTAAAAACTTTTTGGGTTGTGAAGCATACATCTTATAGTCAACAACCCATATTGGTGAATTGTATCCGTTTTCCTGCCTGCCATCACAATTGTGTGGGTAACGAAAAAGAAGCATGTCAAAAATTTATTTTTGTATGTGTTTTGGACAAACATACACATTTGTGTATTCCACTTAAATCGTTTTCGTCCGAAAAATATAGAACCTGTCATTTAGAACCTGTCATTTTTTACACACACATTTGTGTGGGTTGCACTTAATTTGAAATAAAAAAAACTGTGTCTGGCAGGAAAAGGGCCATTAAGTACAAGTATAAGTTGACCCTTAAATATTAATTGTTGAAACTCCCTGTATCAAATATCACCCTTTTTAGTGATTGGTACAAGCAATTGCCACCAAATAAATATATCCCCTTTTCTACCAGAGAAAAATTTTGTTTGTTCTAAATTAAGTCCAACCCACACAAATGTGAGTAAAAAGTGACAGTTTGTAATGTCTTCCGGATTTTAACGGATCTTAGTTAAATCGGAATTCTTTTTGAAAAAAACATTATAATTTGATAAAATATAAATTATATAACATATTACCTATTTATTTTTGATAACATATTAATTATTTTACTATTATTATAGTTATAGCGTTATTTTTAGGACGAAAACATGCACAAATGTGTATTTTGGTGCAACAAATTTGCATACAAATATAAATTTTTGACATGATTTTTGGCCTTATCCACACAATTGTGTGGACAGGCAGGAAAAGGGATATGAAAATTCTGACATCTAATAATGAGTAGCATCAAATTAAGAAAAGCAGATACTTACCGACATCTATGGTTCAGAGTTTTTAATTTGAATAGTAGAATCGAATTTGTGTCCAAAATTTTCGGAATTTAGATACATACTCGTTATTTCGTATTAATAAGTAACAAATTGAATTTTCGAAACATGCAGAAAAATTTTTGTGATTTTATTAATTTTGAAGCTAATACGAGCGTCCACACGAGGACTCATGATTGCGGGATCAAACTTCGTTTCTTTCCCCTTTACCTAACCGATTTTTTGCACCACAATGACGCATGATAGGTTTATATGGGCTTCCATTTAATTTTTTTTTAAAACAAATATAAACCGTTTAAACCACACCGTACAAGTCACACGACCAACAATTTTGTCCGTATTTTCCAGATTTTTCCATCCTAAGATAAAAAGATTTCGTAGGAAATAATTTTCAGGGAACTCACAAATCGACTAAACAAAAAAACGTTAATTAATTTGGATTAAAATCCTAACGTGGTTTATTATGGGTTTTCATATGAGTTTTTAATGCGACTACTTGTATAAAACGTTTATTGCATACCGTACACTCGTGAGGCTTCTCCCCCGTATGCGTCATCACATGATGTTTAAGCGTCTCAGCTTTGCCAAATGACCGTTCACAATGCGTACACCGATATGCTTTAACACCACAGTGAACGATTTTGAAATGGCGACCACGATTCCCGGGACTCGAGAATACTGCCGCACATGATTTACAAGGGTACAGTTTCTCTCGGGTATGGTAATTCGTGTGAATTTTCAATTCGTGCATTGTAGTTTTTTTCATGCCACACACAGGGCATACAAAATTTTTGATACCCTCGTGCCTCATCATATGCTCCTTGAGTTTGTGATTGGTGATGTATTTCTTCGGACAGAGCGTGCATTTGAATGGTCGCTGTCCACTGTGTGTAAACGAATGCTTCTTTAACGTTGCCAATGTGGCAAAATATTTCCCACACAATTCGCATATATAGCACGTTTCTGGTTTTGGTTCCTGGGTTTTTGAGTGTGCTCGCTTTTTATGTGTAGTCAGCGATTGCTTCATTATATAGGATTTTTCACAGTCTGGTTCATCACAAATGAATTTTCTCTCTGCATTATTATGCGCATATAAAACATGCGTATCAAGTGCTGCCCACTTAGAAAACTCTTTACCGCATGTATTACATACTGCCGGTTTTAGTCCTTCATGCTGCCGCAAATGACCTTCCAGTCTGCGTTCGCGGTAGAACCTCTTATTACATTGCGGGCATGGGAATATCTTACTTTTTGCCGTTGGTTCAAGCGTTTTATATTTTATATTCTCGTCTGCTGGATCTGCTGCATCAGATATGTCTTCATAATCCTCTTCTGAATGACCATCACCACGCTCATCTTCTAATTGCTCCATTTCATAATCACTTTCGGCTTTTACTGATTCCGTCTTAATCGGATCGGGGGCAGCATCATGTTCATATAATTGAGATTCATCGTTATGTTCTAATTTAACGCCCACCAAATTCCTTAGCCTCTTTTGTTCCCGGAACATGGTATCCGATTCACAACACATCCGACAAAATTCTTGGAAGTGAATAAGTGTTTGCAGGCATGGCATACAAACTTCTTCGGGCAATCCATCGCCATGTATTAGCTTGAAACATAACAAATTATATTAGTCGCTCGAGGGGTTGGTTGGTAAAGGGCTTCTTACCTCAATCGATGTGTATTTACAAAACATTTCGATTATTTCCTTATTACTAGTATCGAATATAAAGCGCATATTTTCTATCGTATCACTTTTCATGCAACATCTGCATTGCCTTAAATGTGGCTGTTTATTTTCAAACTCAACGGAGTCATCTAAACTCATACCTAAATTGTTTAGTTCGCAATCGACAGCGCCAAAATAAAAACAAAAATATTTTTGACTAATTTGACGTTCCGCATTGTTATTGTCAAAATTTTTTTTAAAAAAAAGTGCTATGGCGTAAAAATATAAACTGCCATCTTTTGGTAAGAAAAATAAGTTTGAGACCCCCTTTGTTCAGATTTATAAACTTGAATAGCATGAAAAATATAACAGGGTGTTCCAATTGAAAATCCAATTTTGCATTAATTTTTTTTGTTTATTGATAAATTAAATTAAATTAGTTTTTTAATGCAACTGAATTATATCATTACATATGTCGAAAATTTTTTTCTTACATGGTTTTTAAAGTAGCAATAGCAGCAATCACACGTTCCAATTCACCTTCAGATTGAGTCATTTTCTCCGAATTCTGTAACCGAATCTCTTCGGGTACTTTAGTCACGTAAGTCGGATCAGCAATTGCTTGACTCAACTTCCCAATAGTTTGATTCAAACTCTCCTGCTTCTTTTCCAATTTAGAAATTTCCTTATCCACCTCAATCAGACCTTTAAGCAGCACATGGACTACGCATTTATCCGAAATGGTTAAAATTGCACAACCGGCGGGTGGTTCTTCGTTCAATTTCATGGTCGAACAGAACGATAATACTAACAGATCACCACTGAATTTATTCAAACTTGATAATATCTCGGCATCCGAACACACTACAAAAATCTCGGTTTTAATTTTATTCGGTAAATTATAATCACTACGTGCCGATCGAATAATTTTCGCAATCCGTTGCACAAATTCAAATTCTTTTTCAAGCGATTCATTGCGCCAATTAAATTTCTCCACTTCGGGATAGTCTGCTACACAAATACTTGGTGTTTTTGTATCAGCTCGCGGTAACCGTTGGTACAGCTCCTCGGATATAAACGGCATGAACGGTGAAATTAATTTCAAGCCCAATTCTAGACAAGTGTATAGTGTTTTACGAGCCGATGCCTTTTTATCATCACCATCGGCTGCTTGAAACACTGGTTTTAAACACTCCAAATACACGTCACATAATTCGTACAGCCAAAAATTATAACATGCGGTTGTGGCTGCTGCTAATTCGTATTGCTTAAATCCATTATTGCAAAGGTCGATTGTTTTGGAAAGCTGTGATAGAATCCATAAGTCTACATTACTCTCAGTACCCGTTAATTTCGTAATGGGATCGTATTTCTCCGTATCGTTAAAGTAGAGCAGTGCAAATTTGGCAGCATTCCATAGTTTATTGCAGAAGAATCTATATCCTTGCACACGTTGTATGTTCAAATTGATATCCCGTCCTTGGGACATGTATGCACATAAAGCAAATCTCATTGCATCCGTTCCTTAAAATAAAACATGATTTTCTTAGCATATTTAAATAATTCGCTATGCGTTTTTAGGTTAGAAGTTTTTATCAAAATTATAAATGTATAGCATTTAAAGTTTTAAAGCTTTACGTGACAAACTGACAATGTGAAAAATTCGTAAATGTGGCGTTTTGAAATGCGCTGTTAACAGCGCTAAGTGTTAACACTTTACATCGCAAAGGCGGCCGTAAGATTATACATATTCCGGATCGAAAATAGTTCTATTCGGATTCGAAAATTTCATATGTACTACCTAAACCGAATTCTGAATGTAACTTCCAGATTCCGGATTTCTTGGTTGCGTTTATCCATATAATTTAAAATGTAATTTAGTTATACAGTACCCCAACCAACTCAATTTAAAATTTTCATAGAATAATGTAATGGGTGTCATTTAAAGTAACACTTGTCGTCAATTATGGCAGTAGACGCCACAAAAATAGGTAACACTAAATTATGTGGGGATCTAATCTTAGAACCTATATTTTCAGAGTTTTGCTTTTTGGTATGTTTGCCGTTATATAAATACCTGTCCTATAGCAATTCCCGGCGAATGTATCATATTTTATAGGTTGTGAGGTAACTTTGGTCTTTCAAAATATGCTGACGAATTGCAACGAGTCCTAACGACATTTTTTTAAAATGACACAAAAAAGCAAATTTTTAAATGACCGAATAATAATAAGAGAAAGCATTCGTTTTGGTTCTGCTGGAATAAAGCCGTCTCTGGAAAGTGGCATTTTCTACAACTAGAAAACTGGCACAAAACATGGAAAAATGTGCAATTTTGACAGCTAGAATCAATAATTGTCTTTTTTGCTAGGGATGCGTCTTATGACAAAACTAGATAAAAAATATCACGATATTCCATGAAATCCCCTACTTCCCATTTTCGATCATTGATATCCCCTCCCCTCGTCCGTTTGCCATTTAAAGATGTGACATTAAAATTGGTTACCTGTTTCTGGAACTTGATATTTGTTTGTAGATTTATATAATTCGCTAATATAGTAAGAGTTTACCTCATACATAAATCATACAGTAGAGGTTCTAAACTATGTGCCTTAAACTAATGAGTAAGGAAAATTACAAGCCTTGGTAATGCTCGGCTTAGCACATTATTGAAAGCCCTAGTGGTTTTCTAGCACACAATTTTTGAAAAGGTACAGGTCGTCCTCAGAGGGGTGCCAAATTTTTTAATTTGGTGAACCTTGGGTGCGTGATCTACCTTATAAAATAATTTAAATTGCCGTTTGAAAATCCGTAAAAACCAACTTCATGAACTTTATTTAAACCATTTCGTCCGATATGATTTTCTTATCAACAAACATCAACCAAACCAAATACATTTTTAGGTTCTAATTTAAATAGAATGAATAAGAATTAGTCCTCAACTTTGGCGAGGTACACGGACGTAAAAATGGTTGACCAGTGAAAATTTTGGATATTACATGTAAATTTACTTACCACATTCCGGTATTCCAGTTGGATAGTCCTGCTTTTGTCCCGCTTTAGCTTTATCAATTTCCTTAGGATCCAAATTGGAATCATACAACTGAGTATGCAAATCTTCTAGTGTAATGCCCATGATTACGTCCATTGGATCAATTACGTTTCCTAGAGATTTTGACATTTTTCGGCCATGAGCATCACGTACCATTGCGTGTAAAAATACTTCTTTGAACGGTAATTTTCCGATAAGCTTTTGTCCAAAGAATACCATTCGGGCCACCCAGAAGAAAATAA
Organism: Nephrotoma flavescens; assembly: GCA_932526605.1. Taxonomy (NCBI): domain Eukaryota; kingdom Metazoa; phylum Arthropoda; class Insecta; order Diptera; family Tipulidae; genus Nephrotoma; species Nephrotoma flavescens. The sequence continues at coordinate 281,602,009 of OW052221.1, read as the reverse complement.
TATCATTCCCCGTTTCGAGTAAAGTAGTTGGATAGAATGCTTTGAGTTCATCAGTATTTTCAGGCCACCCAAACACGGAAAATGGAAATAGTCCCGAACTGAACCATGTATCGAGTACATCATCGTCCTGTTTCAATGTGATTTCACTAGTGGCCACATTAAACTTTTTAGCCGCCTTACTGAGCGCTTCATTGACATTTCGCCCTACAACCCAGAATTCATCTTCCGACAAATTTTTCGGGGATTTCGTTTCATCATTGAATCGGACTAAATATGCTGGAATTCGATGTCCCCACCATAGTTGACGCGATACACACCAATCCCGAATTCCGTTCATCCAATGATACCAAGTTTTTTCGTATGTATCCGGAATAATTTTAAGCTCACCTGATTGGACCGCTTCGGTGGCCGCTTTCGCCATATCATCACACTTAACGTACCATTGCGGTTTAATAAGTGGCTCAACAACATCTTTCGATCGACTGCACACGGGAACAACCATTGGATTATCTTTGGTTTCGCGGTATAAATTCTTTTCCTTTAGCGCCTTGAGTATTGCGACACGACAATCGAATCGTTTCATTCCAGTGAATTCACCGTAATCCCCGATTATGATACCGTCATCGTTGAATATCGTAACAAAAGGTAAATTATGTCGTTTCCCAACTTCGTAATCGTTTGGATCATGAGCTGGAGTGATTTTAACGGCCCCAGTACCGAATTCCATTTCCACAAAATCGTCGGTCACGATTGGGATGCGCCGATCGGTGAACGGATGAATAACAAATTTACCGTGGAGATGTTTGTAGCGGGCATCATTGGGATGTACTGCTACTGCAGTATCACCAAGCATTGTTTCAACACGAGTTGTGGCCACCACGAGTTCCTCTTCAGTACCCTCGATTTTGTAGGCGAATGAGACTAAAACGCCAAACTCTATTTTATTAGGATATCCTGGGATCGAAAGAAACGTGCGACCCGCTAATTCAACTTTATCGACCTCGATGTCGGAAATTGCTGAACGCAGCGAACAGCTCCAATTAACAAGTCGGCTACTTCTGTATATACTTCCATCTTCGTATAGTCGAACGAATGCCTCATTTACAGCGTTGCATAATTTCGGGTCCATGGTAAAGCAAGCCCGTTCAAAATCACAAGACGATCCGATACGCTTAAGCTGTTCGTATATACGATCTCCTTTCTCCCTTTTCCAATTCCACACATTTTCAATAAATTTCTCTCGACCCAAATCGTGCCGAGTCAGTTTTTGTTCACGCCACAATTTTTTCTCAACTACCACTTGTGTGGCAATGCCGGCATGATCACAACCTGGCACCCAAAGAGTTGTACATCCTTTCATGCGATGCCATCGAGTGAGAGCATCTTCGATAGCGTTCGTCAGGGCATGACCTAAATGTAAGGATCCGGTTACGTTTGGTGGTGGAATAACCATAACGAATTTTCCTTTTGGGTTTTCTTCTAATATCGATTTTCGGCCGTATTCAGGCTTGAAAAATCCTTGTTTTTCCCACCAGCTGTACCATGAAGCTTCTACATATTGAGGACTGTAGGCATCCGGAATACTTCCGGATATATCTTTTTTCTCCCCAGGGGCTGTTTTCCCAGTATACACGATAGTATCTTTCACTTCCTTCACTTTTTTCTGGAATAGAAATGAGAGCATAGAAATTAGTCATTCTGGCCCAAGGTCGAATGATGCAAGTCACTGCAATTCTACCGCACCACGATCAATAAATCCACCCAGTGGTGAAATCACGCTAACCTACCTCAATTTTTTCTTTCCCTGTATTTTTTTGTTGTTCTGTTGATTTTTTATCCAATTTTTGTTGTAACTTTTCTAGTTTAGCCGCTTTTTTGGCCTCTTTCTCAAGCTGCTTGGCCGATTTCTCTTGAGGATCTTCTGCAGCAGTTTCACTGATGGTTTGTTCATTCGTCATTTTACACTATAATGAAATAACAAGTTTTCACAATTTTAAGAAATAGATTATTGTGTGGTTATGCCACGAGAGCACAAGTTTAGCTAATAATCGAAAGCGAAAGACATAAAACAAGCTATTTTATCAAACGGCACATGTAGTACTCTCGTTTTTGACATTTGGAATGTCATAAATTTTTAAATACATCGGGCAATTGAATCTATTACATTTATATAACTGTTATACAAGTTTATAATTTCATTTCAGAACTATATGAATTAAATTGGTTGTAAATTTTAAGAAATCAATTATTTAAACTAACTACTATTATAAAACTATTAAATTATGTATGTACTGTACATTTTTAGTGCGTTTTATAGTTTAGGAAATTAAACGTTTCGAACAGATTTTTGTATACCTAAACATAAATGTCAAAGTCAAACATGTTAAATGTCAAATTTTGGGAAAACAAAACGTTGTGAGCAGATTCCACAAAAGTTTACAATAAACCCTCTTAAAATTGCGTAAAATGACTGAAAAAGATGTTATTCCGGCTGATGTCGATTTGGTGAGTTGTGATAATTTTACGTTATCCGTTATTTGAGAGTTCAAATCACTTTTTGACGTTCTGAAAATTTGCTTTTCTAATGGAAATTTTTCTGCATTTTCAGGGCGAAGAAGATATTCCTTTTGAAGAAGAGATCCTACGCAATGCCTACTCGGTAAAACACTGGCTTCGTTACATCGAACACAAGAAAAATGCACCTCGCCACGGTGTCAACATAGTATACGAGCGAGCTCTTAAAGAACTTCCAGGTTCCTACAAACTGTGGTACAATTACTTGAAAACACGGAGAAAACAAACCCGTGGCAAATTTATCACCGATACAATTTATGAAGAGGTAAATAACGCTTTCGAACGATCACTGGTATTCATGCACAAAATGCCCCGTATTTGGATGGACTACTGTACATTCATGACAACCCAGTGTAAAATCACGAGGACACGACATATATTTGATCGAGCATTGCGTGCCCTTCCAATCACCCAGCATGATCGAATATGGCCACTCTACATAAATTTTTTAAAAAAATCGGATATTCCCGAAACAGCGGTTCGAGTCTATCGCCGATACTTGAAGCTATTCCCAGAAGATGCGGAAAGCTATGTCGAGTACTTAATTGGAATCGAGCGCCTTGATGATGCTGCACAACAACTCGCAAATATCGTCGATAATGAACACTTTAGTTCAAAACATGGCAAATCTAATCATCAGCTGTGGAACGAGCTGTGCGATTTAATATCGAAAAATCCGGATAAAGTGCATTCACTGAATGTAGATGCTATAATTCGGGGCGGACTACGACGGTACACAGATCAACTTGGCCACTTGTGGAACTCACTAGCCGATTATTATGTGCGGAGTGGCTTATTTGATCGAGCCCGGGATATTTATGAGGAAGCCATCCAAACAGTAACCACAGTACGCGATTTTACTCAAGTATTTGACGCATACGCCCAATTCGAAGAATTAAGTTTAAGCAAGAAAATGGAGGCGGTTGCGAAAAATCCATCAAATGAAGACGACGACATCGATGTTGAGCTACGTTTAGCCCGGTTCGAGTATTTAATGGAACGCCGTCTCTTACTACTAAACAGTGTATTACTCCGCCAAAATCCCCACAATGTTCACGAATGGCATAAACGGGTAAAATTATATGAAGGCAAACCACACGACATAATCAATACATTCACAGAAGCCGTCCAGACCGTACAACCAAAACTAGCGGTTGGTAAAATTCACACGTTATGGGTCGAATTTGCGAAATTTTACGAGGAAAACGATCAACTTGAAGATGCGCGCATTGTATTCGAAAAAGCCACACAGGTAGAGTATATAAAAGTTGACGATCTAGCCTCAGTCTGGTGTGAGTGGGCCGAAATGGAAATTCGACAAGAAAACTTCGAATATGCTCTAAAATTAATGCACCGTGCCACAGCAATGCCAAAACGCAAAGTGGCATATCACGATGATACAGAAACTGTACAGATGCGTGTCTATAAATCATTAAAAATTTGGTCAATGTACGCAGATTTAGAGGAGAGCTTTGGCACTTTCAAAACATGTAAAGCTGTGTACGATCGTATAATTGATCTAAAAATTTGCACACCACAAATCATTATCAATTACGCAATGTTTTTGGAGGAGCATAACTATTTTGAGGAGGCATTCCGAGCGTACGAAAAAGGTGTTTCATTATTTAAGTGGCCGAACGTATTCGACATATGGAACACATATCTTACGAAATTCTTAAAACGGTACGGTGGAACAAAATTAGAACGGGCGCGTGATCTTTTCGAACAGTGTCTAGAAAATTGTCCGCCAGAGTTTACAAAATGCTTCTATTTGTTGTACGCAAAATTGGAAGAAGAACATGGCTTGGCAAGACACGCGATGGGCGTGTACGAACGAGCGACCAGCGCTGTTAAGCCAGAAGAAATGTTCGACATGTTCAGCATTTATATTAAAAAAGCGGCAGAAATATATGGCCTACCACGCACGAGGCAAATATACGAAAAGGCGATCGATGTACTCCCTGAAGCGAATGCCCGCGAAATGTGTATGCGATTCGCTGAAATGGAAACTAAATTAGGTGAAATTGACCGGGCCCGTGCAATTTACGGCCACTGTAGCCAAATGTGTGATCCACGAATAACACAAGATTTTTGGCAGACTTGGAAAGATTTTGAAGTGCGACACGGCAACGAAGATACAATGCGTGAAATGTTGCGCATCAAACGATCCATTCAAGCCACATACAATACGCAGGTGAATATGATGGCAGCTCAAATGATGTCTTCATCATCGTCGAGTACAATGGCGGATTTAGCAGCCGGGGTCAAAGATGGCATGCAACTGCTCGAAGCTAAAGCATTGGAAATGGCGAATAAAGCGAATGCGCCGACTAAATCGAATGCAAGTTCAAATATTATGTTTGTACGCGGTGAAACACAAGGTGTAGGAGATAAAGATAAAGTGGTCAATCCGGATGAGATCGACATTGATGAGGAAAGTGATGAGGATGATGATGACGACGACGACGAGGAGGATGAGGAGGAGAATGAAGGAGATGAAGAGCAGAGTGAAACCAGGAAAAACGATGTTATGAAAAAAGTACGGATCGAGAAAAAAGTGATTCCAGCCAGTGTTTTCGGAGGTTTGAAGCCTATGGCCGAAAATGATGACGAGGACGAGGAATAAAATTGTAACTTTTTAAAAATGTATGATGTTTTATCAATAAAGAATAGATTTTAAGAAAAATTCTGTTTGATACATAATCGTCTGCTGTTTGATTAGATCAATTAAATTTGGTATAAAACCCCTTTTCAAATTAAGTGAGCTTGCCGATTTCTAACTAAATGGGTATCATAGATTCTAACGGCGGAAAACTCAAAAAATGTCGAAAACTCGATTTTTAAGGCTTTCTACCGTTTTCGAAGTTCTTTTTCGCATTTAGCCTCCCAAAAAATGTACATAAACAAGTTAAAAAAATTGTCACCGAAGGACATTGAAAACATTGCATTATTTCGTAGCAAAAGTGTAGTATGCACTCTAAGCAAAGGTGCACAGCATGAAATAGTCGGACTTATCCTCTGGATTTTTACCCAAATTGAACTTGCAAATTTCAAGCTAATCAAAAGACTCGAAAAATGACTGGATGAAAGGGGGGAGGGGGATTACGTCAAATAAACCTTTTTAAATTTGTAAATTTTTGTGCCATTACTATAGCCAATGAGTGGCACCAGATAACGTATGGATATGTATCGAACAACCGATGAATAACTTTCACTCTATCCCCATTTCTTGAGCACAACCTTTGATTTATTAGTCGTGCACTCGTGCGTAGTAACGTAGTTTACAAGAAGCGTCGGTTTTAGTTTTAAAAACACACTTGTAACCAATTTCTTTTCGATCCGAAAGTAGATTTTCCTATGTCCATGTTTCATATTCCAGTGGCCCTATTCTGGTTTTTCCTGGGAATAGGGAATTGGGAATTAATGACGTTTTTCTAGCAGTTGGGAATTTTTTATTCTCCAAAGGGTATTCTGGCGTTTGGGAATTTTTTTTATTGGGAAAACATAATTCCATTTTATAGCAGTTTTGGCGTTAATTTTTCCCAATTGTTTTTTGGGGGAATTGTAATTCGTACCGTTTTGAATTTTGATACATTTTTTTGCTAATAAATATATATTTAAAAATAAATTAAACTTGTAATAAGGTCGCAATACGTGTTTTAGTTTATAAATATTTACATAAAAAAAATTCCCTAAAAAATTATTCCCTGTCTGCCAGAATACACATTTGGGAACGGGAAATATTTATTTGGGAATTAGAGCAATTTGTAATTACAGCAAAAAAATTCCCAATTCCCAATTCTCCGGGAAAACCAGAATGGGGCCACAGAAGCGAATCATATTCACTTTTCATGGTTTCACCCAGAACAAGTAAAAGTTGTGTTTGAGAGATTAAGCATTGCATGTTTAGTAATCAACGTTGAAAAATCCCATTTCACAAAGGATCAAATTCCATTTTTTGGTCATGAAATCAATGCAGCAGGAATCCAACCAGTGGATCGATTCTGGTTTTCCTATAGGAATAGGAAATAGGAAAGAATTTGAATTTTTTATAGCAGTTTTGTATTTTTTGCCCTATAAGCTTATTCTAGTGTGTCATGGGAATTTTTTCTTTCCTATTTATCGCAGTTTTGACGTTAATCTTTCCGCACCTACTTTGGGTACGGAAAGATATTCCTTTACAACTCATGCAATATTATTTTAATTTAATTCTTTTAATTAGACAAAAAAATTATAATTACATACAATTAATGTATGTTTTACATTTCTTAACCGCTTACAGAGCAAGGTTTTCAATATTCAACTTAATCAAGAATTTGGGAAAAATTTATTCCTATGTGTACCAAAATAAACAATAAAAAATTCCTATTTCCTAAAGACACCAGAATCGACCCACAGAAAGTGTTAAACCAAGCAATTCTCTGCAATTATCTTAAAGCGAGCAAGAAAAATAAAACCGACCAAATTGCACAGTGGTTAAAGCTTTGGCGTTTGGATCGGGAGGTACCGGATTCGAATCCCGATAGGGGCAGGATATCCCTTCTTCAACCAAAAAAATAAAAAAATGGCTTAATTAAAGTCCTAACCGCACAAATGTGTGAGTAAAAAATCATAGTATGTAATGGCGTTTTTGATAAAAAATTTCGCTTGATTTGAAGTACAACCAACACAATTGTATGTATAGTTATAGTGTTTTTTTTCAGACGAAATAAGTTTGAAAGGAATGCGTAAATGTGTAAGATGGATCAAAACACATGCAAAAATAAATTTTTGACATGGTACTTTTGCCGTACTCGCACAATTGTGTTAGTAAATCACAAAAGGGATATAAAGTGAAATTTCATCAATAGATTACGATCTATGGTGAAATGTAACACATCTATGACCCCCTGTCGGTGTGCAAAACCCATGGGCCGACCCATCTTCCATGCCAGTATAGGCTGGCAAAATGTTTCAAAATTCAAAAAGGTACGAATTACAATTCCCCCCAAAAAAATGGTTAATAAATAATTAACGTCAAAACTGCTATAATAAAATGGAATTATATTTTCCCAATAAAAAAAATTCCCAAACGCCAGAATACACTTTGGGGAATAAAAAATTCCCAACTGCTAGAAAAACGTCACTAATTCCCAACTCCCTATTCCCGGGGAAACCAGAATAGGGCAACTGTATGGTTTTACCAATAAACTGTTATTCAGTGCTAGACAACTCAATAAAACTGGAATAATCGATAGAGTGATGATCAAGAGAGGAATAGTTATGATTAAACTGTCGTCTGTTGATAAATTAAAAATTATCAGATCTCTTGATGAGCTGGATGAACTCAAGTCTAAGGGGAATATTTCTAATATTTCTAATTAAACATTGACTGTTAATGGATTTAGGAAATAGTAAAGAGTATGTAATTATATATTTTTTTATAAAGGAACAGCTGCTCTCTGTATGAAAATAGCTGTTGCTATTGATGATGTTTGGGATTCATGTAACGTTAAACTGGTATTTTATCTGTTAGATGCCTGTAGATAACTATTTGTCTTTTGATAGACTAGGCTTGGACTCTCTGAAGGTATGCCATTTAAACGTTCGCTTGATTATTAGTAAACATGCCATGCTACAAATTTTATTTCAAAAGAGACAGTATCATATGATCGAGATACCTGAATCATGGCTTAAGTCACACCATACAAATACATCGGTCAAAATTAATGGTTATAAAATCTTTAGACAGGATAGGTCCAGTAGAGGTGGTGGGAGGAGTGGCATTTTATATCAGAAATGATTTCCTGAAGTTTGCTAAAGATAAATGTGTGAGCAGAGGCTCTAATTATAATATTGACCATTTGTCTATAATTTAGTCTGGGCTGTAAGAAGTTTGTTGTTGGTCTAGGTTATATGCATCATAGAAGTCTACCTCTAGGTGATTTGGAAGATTTAATTGCATCATTTTATGAAAAATTATAAATTCATTATATTTTATGGGTGGGTGACCTAAATGTTAACCTTCTGGACCCTGGATCTGGAATTTTCTCGCATTTTGGTCTTACTACACCTCAAATTTTACCCACAAGAATCAATGATACTGGAATATCTCTTATTGATGTTTTTCCAGTTACCTGGTGTTGCTGAACATGAACTCATTGCTGCTAACTTTGATATTCAGTTTCTATTTGTGCATCAATTTGTTATGTTTCGGAGTTTTAAAAATCTTATTTGGTTGACCTTAACAATGATATGGATAATCTTGGTCTTGAAAATATTCAAAATTTTGCTGGTGTGAATGCTAAAGTAGGTTGGATTACTAAACAGCTTACGCACCTTATGAATAAACATATTCCGTTAATGGTCAAGAATATAAAATATGGGACTTCGCCTTGGATTAATAATAATGTCAAAAATATCATTGAAATCCGTAATATGGCTTATGTTACTTATAAAAATTGACGTTCCAGCGAAAATAAATTAATTTTAAAATCCTATGACAAAAACCTAAAGATAACAATAAAAGGTCTTAAAAAGCGTCACAGAAAATATATATAAGCTTGATCCTGCTTTGTGTTCTAAGGAACTATATGGAAAAATATCAAAGATGAAGGTTTTCTTGTCGGATCGGTTAAAATGATGATCCTTACTTCGATAATGATGGATTAAATAAGACTTTTGTGTCAATGGTGCCGGCTAGTGATGTTGACATTGAGGATATTCGTAATTATAGTGATGGTGTGGTACCCCCTGCTAACTCTACTAGAAGACTTAATATTAGATGCAGTTATGTCCCTTACATCAAACTCAGTTGGTCCTGATGAAATTTCCCTTAAATTCTTAAAGTCATTTGTTCCAGCAATATTACCGTTTCTTGCACATTTATATAACAATATTATCACCTTTTGTTCATTTCCAGACCAATGGAAGATTAGCAAAGTTATTGACATTCGTAAATTTAAAAATCATAAAGCTCCTCTGGATATGCGTCCTATTTCCCTCCTATCAAGTATGTATATCAAAAATTCTGATTCTGAAGATTATTATCTGACCAGATTAAATCGTATGTTCATTCAAATAACATGTTATCCGATTTCCAGTCAGGATTTCGTAACCCACATAGTACAGTGACAGTTTTATCCGATATCACTGATTTTATAAGAACTTGTATTGACGATGGTGATATGGCCGGGTTGGTTCTTTTGGATTTTTCGAAGGCTTTTAATTCAATTGATTTTATAGTTTATAAACATAAATTACTTGATGAATTCAATATGTCCGCTAATGCTACTAAGCTTTTAATTGACTATCTAATTGATCGATTCCAATATGTTAATTCAGCAAGTGGTAATTCTTCATTATTACCACTTTCTGCTGGTGTTCCTCAAGGATCCATATTGGGACCATTAATATTTTCATTATATGTGAATGATATCTCGAAACTGGCCCTCAATTGTAATCATCTTTTATTTGCTGATGATCTGCAAATTTACACGAGAATTGACAAATCCAATAAAGTACCTACTTATGAAGGTATACTGAGTATTAACAATGACCTGAAACTAATATCTCAGTGTGCAGTGCTTAATAAGCTAAATCTAAACTCGACTAAATCTAATGCGCTTATATTTGGTAAAAGTATTAATTATAATCTATTTCCTCAGGTAGTCATCAATTCTACTCCAATTCCATATGTTATCTGCTAAAAACTTGGGACTAATATTGGCTAATGATTTAAGTTGTAATTTACATATAGGTGAGATTTGTCAAAAAATGTACTATTCATTGTGGTTTTTGAGAAGCAAACGGCATGGTATTACACAAGCAACACGCATTTTATTGGTTAAATCACTTGTCCTGAGTCATTTACTCACTTGTCCTGAGTTATTTGAATTACTCTTTAATGACAAAAGTGACCAGAGTATATAATAGTTGTATTAGATATATGTATTTATGATTTACGTCTGTTTGATCATATCTCCCATGTAAGGAATAGCATTTTAGGCATCTCTTTGAGGAAATTCCTTGAATTACGACTTCTGTTTTTTTATATAAAGCCATTTTTCGAAGGATTTTCCTAACTATATCACGAAAAAATTTCAATTTTCAACGTCTAACAGAACTAATATATTAATATTTGCTACTCATAATTCTGTGGTGATGAGCGATGCCTTATTAGTCAGAGGAGTGCTTCTCTGGAATAGATTGCCCTTGGTGATTCGAATGGCCGAGTCTGTTAAACAATTTAAGAAATCATGTTTTGAATTCTATACATCATCAAAAATCATATTGTTAATATTTTATTGATATTGCTACCTAGTCTTCATTTATGATCGATTTTGTATTTCATTTTAGATTTTTTAAATTTTTAATTTCTATAATATTTTTATTTTAATTTATATAATTTGTGATTTATTTCAATTTCAAAAAAAAAAAATGAGTTGATATAAATATATAACTATGTATTATTATAAGCTAATTACCTGTTATTGTAACTACAATTGTTACGCTGGTATATTTAAAAATAAATAAATAAATAAAAGTAAAAAATAAATACAGCCGAGCTTGCAGTAATGGGCAGATGCAGTCGACAAAGCCATTGAAGCAGTTATTCAACAAAAAATGGACAATACCTGGCAACCGCTGGCAGTTCTATTCATCGAAATTCGAAGTTAGCACAAACTCAAAAACGATAGCACTTATGGCAATGAACTACCTATTTGCTCCTTATTCAGTTGCAATGAAACGATTTCGTTATCTGATTCTGATTGAAGGTTGTAAATGCACATTACCCACCGACTATAAACCAGTGCTATACGCATTTTACCACAACCCTGATAAAACACCACCCCGCCAATATGGATAATTGCATTTTATGGGTCAGTTTACAACTGACATACAACACATATCCGCGGCGGAAAATGTTGTCGCAGATACACTGTAGTAAGAATCGATTCATTAACATTACCCGACAACCATAAACTACGAAAACATAGTCGAAGCACAACAAACAGATGAATCAAGAAATCTCTTGGAGACCAACGTTACATTGAAATTCGAGAAAGTTCCATTAGCTTTCAATTCAAATTTGAGCATCTATTGTGATATCTCGACGGGGAAAAATCGACCATAAATACCACTGGACCTCCGCAGGTTCGTATTTAAATCTATACATAATCTACCATATCCATATCAGAACAATTTATTTGGACCAATATCACGAGTGATGTTAAAAAATGACTCAATGAGGTCTGGTCTGCCAAAAAGCAAAAGTTAATCGACAAACTTTAATCAGAATAGTATTTAATACATAAATCTCATGTTTGGTGTACCGGTAGTTGTTTGTGACGGATCAAGGAATGCAGTTCGAGTCCAAGTTACGCAACGATTTTTTTAAATGTTAGGGTTCAATGTCACAAAACAACCTCAGTTATAACCCCAAATGTAATGGATTCATCGAGACGTGGCACTGTACACTCAAAGGTCAGACTCAGATCTGGATTTGTGCCAAGATACTTGTAGAGTCCAAGATGGAACAAAACCAGTCAAAATTTGTCAATCAACTTAGGGCGCACTATGAATTTAACCGACCATCTCCATCATCTGATATTCCCATGATAAAGTATTAATCTCTAAAGAGATAAATATTTATATTCACATTGACATTTATACGATCAGCCCAGTAAATTTTTTGTCTTTAGTAACAAGTCTTCAGCTTGTCTGGGAATGAGAAAGTCATAAGAAATTACATAAGCTGAAAGGGACAAATTTCTTATGTAACATGTTATATGGTTACGAAAGTCACGTGAGGTGTGTCACCGCTGCAATCGGTTGAAAATCAAATTAAAATAACTAGTCTTGCGGTTGTCTTGACATTTGTGGTCTTTCTTTGGTGCAAGCAATTCCCATTCTGAAAAGGAATAAATATTCTGCTCAAAGTAACAATCAAAAATTTCTTTAAATTTATTTTTATTAGTTGGTAACAATTATATTTTGAATTTCAAAATAACGTAAAAGTGCGACTAAATATATTCAATTAAATAGTAATGTGCTAGAACATTATTGAATATTATTACAAATCATAACTAATTTCTCGTCTTGTTTAGAAAAAAACCGATATCAAAATAACATAAATCACTTTTATATTTTTATTGCCAACATTTAAAAATAAAAGTATTCAATAAAACTGTCCTGGTGGTGAAGATTAAAACTAGAAAGATAGAATAGAATAAATTTCATACCAAGCAGAAAAGTTGGTTTAAAACTATTCCAATTTGGAATAACATATATCGGATTGTTGTTGTAGATTTACCAAAGAAAGACGAAAATGTTGGTTTAACCACTTTTTCAAAAGGGCGCCACCAGTGCACAAAATAAATATGATGTATACCATTTTGGCGGCCATTTTGTATTTTTGTTTGCCAAATCATCAAAAAGTGTTTTGTATTCGTATGGTGAAGACGCTATGCGGTGAAATTATTTGTGAAAATTAATAAAAAAATAAAATTAATTTGATTATTTTTGTATCGTTATTAAGAAGAACAAAACCCGTAAGTGTTTATTACCATATACAGATGTGATAAACTCTTTATTGCTAGTGAACCAAAAGATACATATTTTGATTTGTTATTCTTAAACATTATTTCAGTTTGCATTTTTATACGATTTTTTTTAAATAAATGATATAGAATTATTTCAGAAATGACATAAAGTACCTTAAATCTTGAAATTAATTGTAGTTCAAATGGTGTAATACGGACGACCATTGGTAATTCTCAAAAAATTGATAATAATGAAACAGACATGTTACCAAAGACCACTGACATATTTGTTACTAAAGGCCACCACCATACATATTGCAAGCAAAAAGTATCATACATGTTGCCAACGTACAACACTATATCCATTTTTCTGCCTGGTAACACAATTGTGTGGTGGTAACACAATTGTGTGGGAACGGCAAAAGTACCATTTTTTGAACCAACTTACACATTTGCGTTTTCCTTTCAAACTTATTTCGTCCGAAAAAAACACTATAACTATACACAATTGTGTTAGTTGTACTTCAAATAATGCGAAATTTTTTATCAAAAACGCCATTACATACTATAATTTTTTTACTCACACATTTGTGTGGTTTGGACTTAAATTGAACCTTTTTTTTGGTTGCAAAAGAGATATATGTTACCAAAGACTACATACCAATAAATCCATTGGATGATTAATACTTTCATTTATTTTCAAATTAAAAAAAAATAATTGAAAGTTGACTTAGCAACAAGATTTGATGACAAGTTCATGACAGTTAAAAGACCACTACATGTATTTGGGACAACTAGTTTTAAAAGACTTGTTGTTTGGTATTCTTTGGAAATCTGTCCGATGGGCGTCATTAATAACAGCGCATCCCCAATAGAATTCCTTTAACTTTTCCCTTACAGAAAAGTAGAAAAAAAAACTTGAGAATTTTTTTTCTCAGGTTTTTTTTCTCATACTTTTTGTAAGTAAGAAGTTAAAGGAATTCTATTGAGGATGCGCTGTTATTAATGACGCCCATTGGACAGATTTCCAAAGAATATCAAACAACAAGTCTTTTAAAACGAGTTGTCCCAAATACATGTAGTGGTCTTTTAACTGTCATGAACTTGTCATCAAATCTTGTTGCTAAGTCAACTTTCAATTATTTTTTTTTAATTTGAAAATAAATGAAAGTATATCCAATGGATTTATTGTAAATACTTTTAAGGTCAATTAATACGCCCCCTTTCATTCACGCACACACACACATACATTCACCTACTCACACAATTACAGTATACCACCACTTGCACGTTGCAAGCTCCATGTCAACCTGCACACTGACATGGACGGTGGGCCGGCGCTGAATTCTGCACTCCAACAGACAGTCTTAGTCTTTATTAACATCACCGATCGTAATCGATGAAGAAAATTCGCTTTACATCCTGCCTCTGGTGGGATTCGAACCCAGTACCTTCCTGTCCAAGTTCCGAAGCTTTATCCACTGCGCTATTTGTACAGTAATTGTCTTGCAAGACATGTTTGCTGGAAAATGCCGATAGAAAATCATTGGAGCCACCATACGAGGGTACATACTTGGTCATCAATCGTGCTGAAAAATTGTTGACTTTGGAAATTCGGGTCAAACACCTTGTCAAACACCGTGCTACCTTGAGAAAACGAGTTCAACACCGAGTTCACTAACGAATATAGAAATAGCCACCAAAGACCACCCCAAAAAACAATATCGCTCAGGTCAAATTCGCGTTGGATGTTCAAAATCAACCACGCATTCCAATCAACCCACCAAAATTAACAAGAACCGGTCGAGTCATCCAAATACCGAAGACCAATTCGTGATCTCCGAGTCACTAGGGAGAGAGGTAGCTGTCACTCAGCCTCATTTTGACAAAACACAACGTCAAATTGACATGGAATTTAATTACGTACTGTAAAACTAAATATTATTCTAGTTGTCCAGATTACTGTTATTGGTTCAAGATTGTTATTTAAGGCACATTCGATTGAACTGATTTAACTGAATAATCTGAGTTAACTGAGGTAAACTGATGTGATATATTCAGCTAACTCAGATTATTCAGTTAAATCAGTTCAATCGAATGTGCCTTTAATATGAATTCTCGAATTCATGTAAATATTTGAAAAATGTTGTGTATAAAATTTTATGGAGTTAGATTCATCTATGCTTGGCCACCAATCCTTTTTACAGCTAGCCATAAACCTAACCAATCCCTGACTAGTAAAATGTCAACCTTTCAATGCTTCGAGTAGAAAAGAACTCACAATCTTCAACTAGGTAGAATAAAATTGAAAAGCCAACCAATCACCGCAGAAGTGGTGTACAGACTTTTGAATAATCGACATGGCGACTTCTAGACTTTTTTATCATTTCCGTCAAGTTCACGTATACTCGTACATAAATATCTGAAAATTAAACACATGTTAGTAACATTTCATTAAATCATAGTTTTTTTGCGACACAGCCCTGTCGTCGTCATTACTTTCTAATCTATTTTAAACAAATATTTGAAATTTTTCATTTTGTCACTAAATAATTCAGATATGAAAATAGAAAATGTATTGTAAACGCAAAACAACGATATGCTACATACGTCTTTAATTTATTCATCTTATGAATTTTTTTTTGTTTATTTTTATGTTGTCTTTTGTACCAGCAACAACAAACAAATAAATTCTATTTAAAAAATCTATATATTTTTCAAGACGGCCGAATGCTGCTTCTTCTTATGTTCAAAATACATCGAAACTTTCTTAAGCATATCAATGCGCGAATTATTTGAGTTTTCATTTATTCCGCATGAATATTGTCAATTATGAATTAACATTAACTGGAAAACTAAGTCTTCTGAAACAAACCGACAAAAATAACGAAAACCCATAATACTTTTCACGATCGTGTCAATTTTAAATTTCTATTTTTATTGAATATGAAAAATAGCACCAACAACAAATGAAACTATCGTACATATATCTTTTTCACCATCTTCAAGTTAATTAAGTCAGAGTATTTCGTTTCCCATTTCCATTAAAAAAATATTTACGGTAAATGAATAAATCATCATAACGATTATTCGTCATAACTACGAGTCATAAAAAATCTTCAAAATATTTGTCTCTGCCGAGTGGCGAGTGTCGAGCAATATGTGTCGATGAAAATTATCTCGCGATCCTTTACGTTTCTACGATATACCAGAAAACATCTAAAGTTAATTTTTGATCTTATAGAAATATATTTTCTTTTTTCTATTATTAGAAGAAAAATTATGCTGTTCTATTTTTTATTCGAGTTCATTTCATTTGACAAATCGAATAATTAACGGGGAAAACTGAAAAAAGCAAACAGACCGTGTTTTAAAATAACATTGAAAAGAAAATTGTTTGGTTCAATGAAACGTGAAATGCTAAAGGTAGGGTGCGAACAGAATTTTTCGATTATATATTGGGAACTTTTTTCGATTTCCGTATAAATTTAGTAATTTTTCATGCTTACTTAATAGAGGCGGAGGTCTAATTTAAAATGATATTCACATAATTATAATTTAATGATATAATTTCGTAGATAAAATGTTGTCAGAATTCATTTTAAAAATTTCAAATCAAGCCGAGAGTATTTTCGTCACCAATGAGAATTGAACCAGGGAGTGCCCCGAAGAAATTCTTTTCACAAAGGTTTGGAATTTTAATAAATTTCCAGATCTTCACAGATTATCCCTTCAAGAATCCTAATTTCATCATATAAATCAATCAGAACCAGTTAATATTGAGCATCTACTAACGGGCTAAGTTTTATTTAACGATTAGCATGCAAACCGTTATCACGTACCTACCGGACATGATTAATTTAAGAATCCCGATTTTATGGCCAATTTAGTCAGAATAAGACAATAAATAGCCGAGTATCATTCCGTGTAAATATACACAGCGAATTTATTGACAAGTTAATATTATATTGTATACAATAAAACTAATAATGGATTTGTACCATTATTGTTTGAGAAGCAGTGTCTTATTGGATAGTTGAATATGGCTCCACCCTTTTTTTATTAAAGTAAACCACATGTGATGGTTAAGAAAATGAAAGAATTATTTATTGAAATTACGCTCCATCTGTTTGGAGAAATCCTGGTCTTTGGAAGCGATCCAATCAAAAAGCCAATTTTCGATCTCTGCGCAAGAACTGAACCGGTGTTCAGAAAAAGACGACTGCATCGATCGGAAAAAGTAGTGCGAGTAGGGCAGAACTTCCCAGTCCAGTGGGTATATTCCGACAAAATGACAATTTGTCGTGACATTGGCTTGTTGGTACAAATTGGAGTCATTGAAAATTTACGATTCGAATAAAATGATATACGACATTTACAGCAGTTTACAACTGTTGCATTTTTAAGTTATATCAGATATATTTTGAGGTTTATAAAATTATAAAGACTCACACACACACACATATTTTGTATTTCAGCTTATAAGTCACGATAATAAAAACCAATGACAATATTATTAAAATTGTCAGCTTGTTTTTTGTGACATTTCGGAAAAGTCACCGCATGCTAATCGCAATTTAGTACTCGCAAGTATTTGTCACAAAATTGTAGCAGAATTTTTAGAACAATGGCCTAGATTCCGATGAAATGACAATTTTTCGTGACAATTTTTATTAGTACAAAATTTTGTCACAAAAATTTTGCGATGCTGATCAAATAAGACATGACATTTTATAGCAATTACTAGCAGTTGCTGTTTTACTATTATTTTCTAGTTTATCACAATTTTCGTTCTCAATCCCAGCAATGTTAAAAATTATATAATAAATATATATGCTTATTATTTGTAGTTTGATACTAAAACAATAAAATAAATTAGTTTCATAAAATAGCAACATATACTCACATAGTTTTATTAAAATTTTTGTTTTAACGTAAATCGAAATCAATGACAATATTACAAAAATTGTCAGATTTATTTATGTGACATTTTGAAAACATCACTAGATCAGCATCGCGTTTTAGAACTCACATTATATATTGTCATTTTATTGCAGTTGTATTGTTAGTATAAAGTTACAAAAAATTGTCATTTGTCACTTATCACTTGATCAGAATCTACCCCAATGTCACAAAAAATTGTCATTTGTCACTTGATCAAATCAGAATCTAGGGCCTGTCTTTTTAAATAAGTTTTCACAACTTTTGCAACATGTGGTTTTGCATTTTTGTACTGAAAAAATTAATTTGTTGTGTCTATTCACCCATTCTGGTCGTTTTTCCTCTATAGCTCGCTTCAAACATATTGTTGTCGTCGGTAGACATTGCAATTAATAGTTTCAACTGATTCCAGCAGAAAATTCATAATCATAAAATTCCTTTCTGATCCCACCAGATACAGAGCATAAACATATTGCAATAAATATCTTGCTTTGATTGCGATGGACCAGCTTCAACAAACTTTACCCAAAATTAAAAAAAAAAAAAAAAAAAAAATTGGTTTCTCATAATAAATCCATTTTTCATTTCCAGTAACTATTCGATGCAAAAAAAAACATTTTCTTTGTTGTCTGTGCCGCAGTATTTCACAAATGGGGTTTCGACGTTCGAGGTCTCTTCTCTTAATTCATGTGGGACCCAGTTGCTAGCTTTTTAAACCATCCCGCGATTGTTTGTAAACGTTTAGCAACTGTTGATCCATCAACATTTAATGCTGCAGCCAAATCTTGAGAAGAATCTTTAGCCAATAACGTTTCCAATTCAGCACCTTCAAATATTTTGGGTGGTATTCCATGCTCTTTATGTTCAATGCCAAAATCGACGAAATCATTCTTTGCACGTTGTATTCGATGGAACATGGTGTTGGAAAATTTCCACAAGTAAACAATGTTTCCGCTGCACTTTTCTTTGCAATAAAATAATGTAATAAAACTTCCCGCAAATGATGTTTATTTGGAATAAAATTTGACATTTTCAAGTACAAAGTAATAATAAATACTAGTTGCTTAAACTTCAACCAAATATCGCATACATGCGTTTGGCAGCTGACATCAAGTACTAAGAATACCAGGGCCCCTATTTCTGAATACGAATTCGAACAAAAATTGTACGAATTCGTATGATTGGTATTTTTGAATACGAATTCGTCCAACTCTAATACGAATCCGTACCTACTTGATACGTTCATAAATTTCCCTTATCTGGCAAAACGAATTCGAACGATTTTTATACGTTCATGAACGGAATTTTGTTCGATGTATGTTTAGTTAACGACTCCATAGAAAAACCAAAGCTTAAATTTATTTTTAAATACGTTACACATATATTATATTTTTAAATTACATTTATTAAGACGATATAAAATAATTTTATAGAAATTCTTAATAATATTTTCTTTTTCCATAAAATTTATGAAATTACCAAGTGGTATTTAATGTGTTCTACACCACCACCTTCCGAAGGGTGGTAAACATTACTGTTAAAATCCCGACGGAACATAATAAAAATTTCTCTGGGATATTCGTAATTGACAGAATAAATTTCTAAACACAAATTTACCAAAACTTTGATACCAATTTATATGTAGGAGGTTGGAGTTGCAAACAGTTCTGATGTGCCACTATCACTACACAAGAAATTATTCGTTGATTCACTGATTGTGTTCGTTTATAACAAAAATGATTGTACGGCACACAAAAAATACACAGCATTGCATTTAAAGAAAATTTTATTATTTTATGTAATGAGATAAATATATTGCCTAAGATAAAAAAAAACTAGAATATTAATAATAACAATAATCATAAATAAATCATCCATTTCTAACATATTTCATATAAACAAGAACGAAACGTCAACGCAAAATGGCACAAGTTGTAAAATTTTATTATAGGTAAAACCATTTAAAATAAATTTCCCTTATAGCAAGGACACACACCAAACAATTACGTACGATCGTATTCAGAAATACCAAAGTATTTTCGTAACGGATATCATTTTCGTATCGAATACATTTTCGTATCGTATTCAGAAATAGGGCCCCAGTATTGCTCATTTGTAGTACACGTACTCAATATACAATGCCGACGGAATTCCGTTTACATTCGCGTTCTCTTTCTATGGAAAGAGCCATGTTATGTACACGGAAATCCGTACTACTCCCAAAAGATAAGTGTCACAAAAATACCAGTGTTGGTGTGAATCCCGGCTAAAAAGAGAAAAGAACAAAGTGGAAATAAGGTGAAATTTTGTCGGAAACTCGGGTATATTCCATATACACTTCCATACTAATTTAACACACCTTAACGCATGCAAATAGAACTGCTTTCCATACCACTTTTACATGGGATTAATAATAATAATTTTATATTGAAATTAAAAAGAACTATTTGTTGTAATTTTTTATATTTTTATTCAGATATTAAATTTTAAAAATCCGCCTATATAGAAGCTGCGTTTTCTTTGAAAACAATCGAGTAGAGTTCGCGATAGCTATTTTCCAATTTAAGTTTTGGATAGTTCTGAACTACTCCGTTATTATACAGAACTATACAGAACAACGATATTACAAGAAAACCATACAACTTTTATGATGGATTTTTTTTTGTTATACATAGATTCCTATTAAATCTAAATTATTTAATTTAAAAAAAATAAATTTTTAATTTTAAATTGGACAAATTTGAAAATAGCTATCGCGAACTCTACTCGATTGTTTTCAAAAAAACGCAGCTAGAGTGACCCGCTCACGTGTCATCCACCTGTTAGATTTTCACACAGCATCATAAAAAAATCCAATGCTTCTTAAAACGCGATTTCCACTGCAAAAATGTTTTTCTTAGTAAAAAAAAACGAGAACAATTTATCAATTTGTCAAGTGTGAAAGAGAAACAAAAATTTTATCCAGTAAAATTTTACTGACAGAATTATTTTATTAGTAGTAGTGTACTGCCATAAAAAATTGTAAAAAATTCTCAACAATGTACTTTGTATGGCAATAGTCCAATACATCTACATAAATGTTGTAATATGAACAAAATTCTCCCACACTATAATACCAAACCTTTTTTGATTATATGTAGTAAATAGTTCATTTATGGTTTGGTTTTGTCATTCGTGTTGTGTACTCTACGGTTTCAGAAATCTTAAAAACAGATTTACAAGTTTACAACAAAAAGTAAAATACCAAAAATTAAAATAATCGATTCAAATTAAATAATAAGAAATAATATAATTTAATTTATGAAATGAAAAAAAAATTATGCAATTTTTTGATTAGGCTGTCAATTGTTTAACTATAAAAATTTTCTATAAAAAAATAAACAAATCGTAGTTTCCCTTTCTCTCTGTTGTAGGTTTAATATTACCTTTCTCTGTTCGTTTTCTCAGTATTTTTTTACTAAGATAAATTTTTTCGTAATGGAAATCGCGCTTTACGTACAAAAATTGCGTCTTAGCCTAATCCGATGGCAACCGTGTTATAAATAAACTATTATTTTACAATTAAACAAAATAAAATTAATGTTACTGTAATAATTAAAAATCATTAAAATAAAACAACACGAGAAATTAAAATAAACAAAAACACACGTATGTACAATCGTGTGCATATTCACCCCTCGACTTGTCAGTTTTTACATGAAACTGAGGAGAAGAGTAAATAAAAGATTCAATATACATAAAAACTATAACTTATAAAAATAAATAATATTACCGCGAAACAGAAAGAGAAAGACAATTATTTTTTCCAAAATCGATATTTTAGTGTCTTTGATATTTTGTAGCATGGAATTTAGTATGGAGGTAAAACAAGATTTTCCACACACTGGAAAAATTTCATACTGGGTATAAGCAGTCCTAGTTATGACACCTATTGGGAAAGAGCGGAATCATATTCACACACCCAATATATAAACCCTGACTTCACTAATCACACCGAATTAGTTTTATTATATCTATTAATTGTAACATTTTTGTAGTAAAATTCAACAGTATAAAATTTTTTTAAGTTTATTTGTAATAAAAAATATAATTCTTGACACTCACCTTAGTTCATCTTCGGTTCAAAATATCGAATATATATCATGGTATTTTTTTAATAATGAAAAGGTAATAAAATTTAAAAATGACGTACTTAATTTATTGCTCGATAAAATAAAAAAAAATCTAATCAGTGCACCTAGAATACAAATGGTATCATTGCTTTATAAATTTTGACATATGGCGTCATATTATGTCGACGGTTCCGATCTTTGGACTATAGATGGCAATATAATCAAATAAATGATTTGATTCTTTTCGTAAAACGTTAATCGCGGCGATAAAACAAAAAAAACGACAATTATATCAATTAAAAGTTACATTAGGAGCTATTGGTAAGAAATAATTAATTATTATATTATTAAAATATACATTCAACATTTCATTAAACATTTAAATCTCGAAAACTTTTTACGAACTGCCACATACAGTTCAGAAAAGAAACCATAGACAAAGATTTGATGTCGTATCAAGCAGTGCTGCGTGTTACTCTAACTGCCAGATTATAAACAAACGGATTATTATTGTAATTAATTAGAAAATAAATTTGGCTTTGCGTTGTTCTTCAGTAATTTTAAATAAGTTTATTTAACAATTAACTTAAAATGTTTTCATTACACTCTTCTGTAAGAAAATAGACACACTTCAATTTTAAAGCGAAAAATTAAATTTACAGGTCTTTTGATAAAACTGTTTTGTATAATCAAATGATGCTTAAATTTCGGAAAACCATCAAGGTCAGCCCTCTTTGAAAATGTAATCTTTAAATTTGTAAGAATCTTTTAATCCTTTGCCGTTTTTTATATGCTAAACTTTTCAACATCAATACAAAAATTGAAAAAGCTCCAATTGAAGCTGTAACCATATATTAAATAGTTTATATATAGGACATAAGCGTTCTTTTTTTCTCTTATCCTATTTCATTTCCGTAATTAGATTTACTGGCACAGGTGTCACTTTGGTCGTTTCTTTCGAACTTTTTTCGAAAAGTTGCCGTTGTTTGTTTACTTTTTTGTTTTGACAACGAAGCTACACAGTTGAAACAGTTAAATTTATTTTTACTTTTTCGCCAGCTGTGTTGATTTTCGAGTTTTTTCCGAACTTGTACTAAAACAGCTAACTTCACTCTTGTCTTATAGAAAACAAATTTTGAAACACGATTTTACAAGGCTGTATGTTGTATGTTGTTATGTTGTTAATCTGTATCATCATTCTAACTTGCCTTCATTCGACGTTTGAACGTATGTTTGTTGTGAATTTTAGATACCTGTCATCGTGTAGGCTTCTACTCATTTTATAAGCGCATCTACGATAACCTTATATTGATACTATTTAATATTTGCTGTAACTTCCGGTCTACCAATTTTCGCCAAATTTCGGCAGGCGACTGAGAACGTGATAAGCGCACTGCGAAAGAGTTGTTCGAGCTGCGGCCCCAGAACAGATGACAAAGTTTAAATATGTACTAATAAAAACTCATCATTTCTGGTAAAATTTTAAAAATTATCTGAATTAATTTCGTTTGAAATTAAATTTACAATCTTTTTGTTTTACGCCATGGAAAAACTCATGTTGTGTATTTGATGAGATCAGATTGGTGTCGTGTATTATGAGTTGCTAAATCCGAATGAAAACATTACTGCGGCTCTCTACCGAACACAATTGATGAGATCGAGCATTAAAAAGGAAAAACGCGTCCATACTACTCCAGACACGACAAAATTATTCCCATTACAGCGCCGGTCAAAACTTACTTGGAAACACTCAATTGGGAAGTTTTAATAAATGTCCAAATTTTGATAAAAACGGCGACTTATTTGTATATACCCGATATGTTACGGCGAAGGTCCGAAAATGGTAAATGTCCGAATTAAAATTGGAAAAAAACTGTTTTATTGCCTCGAAATCTATAAAAGCCCCCATGGACTATGTTTTATGGATTTGCAATTCGATCATTTTAAATATTCGATATTAACACATAGGGCTGATGAATGCAACGTCGAATGTACTTTGTATAAAATTACCACTAATTTCGGTGATTTCACTTGGCAATTCAGTCTATAATAGAAAACATGAATTTTTAACGTAAAAAATAGCAAAAACTTTACCGTTTTTCATTTTCAAGCTAAATTTTTTTTATCTTTAAGTTGGTAAAGTTACTCTATAGTGTTCAATAGTATAAGACGCTTATGCAGACAGATTCAAACTATATATTCGAAATTCTTGATTATTTGGTACGATTAATTACGATACGATCATGAAAAATTGTTAAAATTTGTCTAATTTTCAATGTTCAAAACCAATGATGATCGTATATTAAGAGCACGTTTTACTGAGACATTTTGCAACCAATTTCCTTACTGAAAATTTACGATGTTTGCCAATTTCCCGTGAATTTTTCGAACTAGTGTTTGAATAATACAAAAGTCATTGTATCTAACTTGTAACTTGTTATTCTAGGAATAATTTGGTAAAAACTTCATTAGATACATTGGATTTTTTAATGGGCCGAATACCATCTTGTTTGGAATGTACTACTTTTTCGTAATCAAAGGAGTTTTTATCATAAATTTTGTATAGAAAAGTTTATGTCTGAAAATCCTTTCATTTTTTGGCTTACATAGTTTTGATCTGTTCATTTGTTTGACTGGCGGGAAAAAAATTGAAAATTGATAAAGGGGGATGATATTTGAATGCTGACATTGAATTAGATGGCTGTAGATTTTTGAAAACTTCTGTTTAACTTTTTCTTTCAACCAGTACTTCTTACCACGAAAATGTGGTCCACCATAATTTCTACCAAAGTTTAATTATGAAAGCTAATTTTCAAATAACAAATTTAGAAGAAGGAATTATTTTTGTGATAAATAATGACAAAAAACCCTATACGAGTACCCATTCCCTAAAAGTAAGTTGTACACCAAGATGTCAGACTCCTCTCTGGAAATATTACGTGTACGTTATACAGCCCAAATTACCCAGTTGTGGCTTCATGAATTAAAAAAGAAACCAAAATGGAAGTTTTTGTGTTAAATTATCTTATTTATAAATCAAATTCCGAACCACAGTATAGAGACATTTCTACAACATAAACAACATCCCAGTATTTCTGTAGTGCATTACAGTTTTTAGGTTTTTAACAAGATCACACACTTCGAATCATATGAAGTTTTATTACGTTGTTTTCAAGTTACGAATCTGCTTGTGCAAAGCATACTATTTGCCAGTAGTGTAAAGAAATAAGGCTGAGCAATGGTTTCATAAAATATGAACAGCCTTTTAAAAATAAGCTACTTAAATTTTATGTTGTGCTTAACTAAAGTATAACTGAAAATGTATACCATGAAACTCCAACGATGACCAAACAAACTCTGTATGTTGTTATACGGTACCACAAAACCTAAGACTCTTCCCCTTCCCGAAGAAAATAGCGTAGAATAAGAATTTTATGTACTACAGTGTAAAAAATAGAATAGTAATAAAAATAAACTTAAATAAAATAGATATAAAAACAAACAACAACAAAAGTTTTTCACAATTCTATAGAATGAAAAACGGAAAAATTTAAATTTAAAATAAAAATAAATAAAAAATTTTCTTTTCACATTTTCACTACAAAATATATTTTTTCTAGTCTTAAATTAGTTTCTTGTGAATCGTTAAATTGATCGTATAAAATTGAAGTGGATCTTTAAAAACAAAATTTTTTTCCAACATAACGAAAAAGGATATTTGAGTGGAATTGTGTTAATAATAGATTTAAGCGGAATAAGAAAAATCTTTTGATTTTAACGGTTTTATAACCGTTTAAAAATCATAGGTAATACATTTTCGAAAGAAAATTTCTAATAAATAATTACTTGTATATGTGCAATTTTTCACGAAAATTACATAATTTTCATTCAGCAACGAATAAAAAAAAAAAAATTATTAAAAATTGTAGTTTTTGTATTGCATGCTAAGTGATTGTGTAAGAAACGACAATTTTCTTAAAAGAAAAATTTAAGTTGGTTAACTTTGTGATCTTAAATTAAAAATTAAATAATTTTGAGTGAAATTATTAACATAATTTTTTGAATTGTGATCGTCTAAAAAATTTAAATTCTCTGAAATTTTGCAAAAAATTTATTATACGCGTATATTGTTCTCTTTCCTTGGAAATTCTTTTTAATTTATCACATTTATAATATAAAATAGGAAAAAGAAGGGTAAATATTTTAAAAATAGTTTTTCACATAAAACAACAAAATTTGAGACCCAAATTATAATTGGAGTGCATAAATATTAAATCGTAGTGTTTAGAATAGAAAATAGTTTTGGTGCATGAAAAATGGAACGACATAATTTTTTTTTTAAATATTTATAGTGCATTGAACTATTTCGTATATATAGTTTGTTATACTTCATATTGTATATATTTTCATAATACCTAATATATATCTAGTTTATAAACACCCCAACAAAAAATAATTTGTTTATATCCAAATTATACCCAAATTACTTTACAATCCTAACATCTTGACCCTGCTCCGCTTTTCTTTTTTTAATATATATATATATATGTAATATGTATCAAATTTTACTTGCTTTTATTTTCGAAATTTATCTTTTAATCTTCAAAACGTCTAAAGTCTAAAATCTATAAATGTTTTTAGTATATGTGACGTCATGGCTCAATTAAACAAAATGTTCAAACGTGTGTTCATTTATAGTTAGATACATATCGCAACAAAATATTATTTAAAAAATTTGTGCTAGTTGTATACGAGTACATTAAAATAATAATTCTTTAGATAATTTATTTGGCAACAGACATTAGGCTATATGGTTAACTTCAAATAGACACATTCTATACCTAGATACATATGTAACTAAAAGTTAAGTCGGTGAAAAAGCAATACATATTATAATATATGCTATAATAGTACAAAGGCGTGCACATAAATTACTGCTTGTCCGTTTGATTAATGCCAATTCATTTATTACTATAAACAGAAACACTAATGCGAATCGAAATGATAACAATAGCATATATTACTATAGAGGACTGCATTCCCCTTACCACACATTATTAGTAACACTTTATGCCCATCTGTTGTTTTGTTGTGCGATTGTTTCGGGGTTCCATTTCGATTCATTGTCTGTTCGTACCAGATTGAAATGTCTTATGTCTTTCTTTAAGATTGCCGTGATCGTGATACAGCTAACTTATCAAGTTGTGTCTGCTGATATTGCGTTATGCAGATGACTTAATGTAATTGAAGATCGTTGGCACTTGTCACCCTAAAAATTATTCAGCAGTAGCTTTGTCCGTTGCAGCATGTGGTGTGTTCCTGCAACTAAATAAGAATGCGTTGAGCTGATATTCGAAATCTGTATTATCATTCTAACTTGCCTTCATTCGACGTTTGAATGTATGTTTGTTGTGAATTTTAGATACCTGTCATCGAGTAGGCTTCTACTCATTTTAAAAGCGCATCTACGATAACCAGAAACAATTTGCTTTTAATGTGAATTCCACGTAAATTCGTTTCATGACTCGGCCTGGAATATTCCGTGAGTATAGTGTTTCTTGTTGTTGGCAGTTTCGATTTTCCGGACAAATTTGACATTGTTTGACGAATTCCTCGATTTCCTCATCAAGTTTTGGCCACTAAATTTAAAATTATTTAAATTATCACCATTAGCTTAGTTAAAATTTGAAGATCGTCAAAAATGTCCGAAGGGCTATCATTATCCTGTCCACACAGTTTAAATTTTCTGTGTGAAGGAAAAAAACAGAAATATCTTATTTCTAGTACTTTTTCATGCTTGTACTTTCACCGGCTACAGGCGCTTAGATACGTTATTTTTATTATTAATCAAAATCAATTCTCTAACTGCTTTACAAATATTAAAACTCTTATTGGACGAAGTTTGTTTTGATGTAAGTTTTATAAAACAAAATAATGCGGTGATTCATGTAGAAATTTTGCCTGACAGACATAAATAATAATCGCTCTGATTGGTTAATATTTTTTTGTCTATACGATAAAAACGAAATTCACACTTAAACGATACATGTATAAAATTTTATCGTATGAATGTTTTTTGATATTTGTTAAAGCAAGCAACCTAAAAAGTGTTTTTATTTTTGTTATTTTTGAGATTTGTTTTTTATATTTTAGAATGTGCCATCAAATCTTATACAAAATTGAGCAATGTTTAATTTTTAAATTTTGTCGTACGATTAACAAATATGGCCGACATTCAACCAATCAGATCGATTATTATTTATGTCTAAAAGTTATACATGAATTACCGCCTATGGTGGTTTCCGTGCAATTTAAAAAACGTGTTTCGTATGCCTCAAAACGTTTACAATGCGATCATAGTCGCAGTTGATTTTCAGTCGTCGCGATCTTAGACTTAGACGGCGCGATAGCGACTGTTTCATTACTATTCCTCAGTTATGGGTATTGTAAAGCGATGATATAAGGCGACACAAATCTCAATATGTTAATGCAATACAGTGAACAATACGCTAGCGGTTCTTGTATAAATTGTCTAAGGTCTACAGTAAAAGCATCTACGGTAGAATTATATATTCTAAAGTAAACCTATACGACATAGCTCAATTTGAATGTGGAAAACTTTCGACTGATTTACTTATCCTTGATATGTATTGCATACAGTAGAAAAAAGTTGTGCAATCAACTTTGTAGTTGATAAATTATCATTTTTACGATTTTCCATACGAAGGAAATAAAAATACAATAATCGACAAAATGACAGTGCGATATTAAAATCGATGGCTGTGTACATATATATGCGATGGCATTTGCCATTCGAAACGCACTCAAATTCGATACTCGTAGCGTGCGAAGCGCTGGGTAAAAGGAACAAAACGAAAAAAAAAATAAAAAATCATTTTATTTAAACGTTTTCATTTGGTTCGACGACGGATATTACTGAATACTGTGATAAATAAACGCGTATTAATAAATCAAAGTTATTTTAGTTTGGAAATAAGAAAGTTAAAGTGGTTTGTGGTGCGTACTAGTATAGGTAAATAAATAATGAATAAATTAATATTTATAGCTACTAGGGTAACTTTTATCTGGTATTTTTTTTCGTTTCTTTCCGCTTTATCAATAAAATCGGGTTTATCTGCGCCGCCATTTTTTGATTTTATTGGTAAAGGGGAAAGAAACGAAAAAAAACCCTAGTGTGGCATCAGCCATTAAACTTCTTTTTCATAAAATGTAGAATTTGATTTGATATGTATTTCTTTTTGTTTGGAAATACATACTGGCTACAAATTTTCGAATTCATTTGGAAATGGGATCGGCTCAAAATCCCGAATTACCAAAATCCCGACAAAAAAAACCCGACTTTCAAAATTTTAAAATCCCGAGTTTCAAAATCCCGACTTTGCTGAAACCTTAAAAATCCCGAAAAAAGTGGGGACTTTTTAAAAATATGTATTAAATATTAAATTTTGTTTTTTTATAGTTAAAAAATCAAAATTTAATACTTAATATTTTTTATAGCTATACCTACTAGAGTAGGTGCCATTAATAGATTCTATACAATCCGCTCCTACGTGCGGCATGCAGTGCGACATGTTTGCTGATCCCGGCTTTTATGTCTCCTGAAGTTCAAATCTAAAGCCCCTCGGAAGGCTAAGCGGGAGGGGTGCAGCGTGAACGTGAGAGTTATCGAAGCCGTTAGCCTTTACAATTATTGCATTTCAAAATGCCGGCGCACGTGCGCCCGGAATAAAAAAAAAATTAAAATCGGGATTGTGAAAGTGGTGATTTTGAAAGTCGGGATTTTGAAAGTCGAGATTTTCGAGATCTCTCATTCCGCCATTTCACACTTTGATTCATTCGTCGTGATTCTATCGTCGTTTCCTTCCCCTTCACCAACAAACTAACAATAGTGCATTGGCGAAGGGGAAGGAAACGAGGAAAGAATCACGACGAAAGAAACAAAGTGTGAAATGGCGGATTGTAGTAATAAAGCAGCAGATTCGAGCACGCCATAGCGTATCATCGGAAACTGTTGGCTATTATCTGACCGTTTATCTACCATTCGATACTGAAGTGTTAGAAACAATTATTTGCTAATTCCATAAATAAATTGTCAGAATATAAATATCAAAACAAAGCAAATTGTGTGCCGACATGTTCTAACTATCACTTTTTTCGCTTCGATGCATTTTCGATGGAATAACGGTATTTTAGAAGTAATATATTTACAAAAAAAATATTTT
This sequence comes from Nephrotoma flavescens, assembly GCA_932526605.1. Taxonomy (NCBI): domain Eukaryota; kingdom Metazoa; phylum Arthropoda; class Insecta; order Diptera; family Tipulidae; genus Nephrotoma; species Nephrotoma flavescens. Next base: position 281,571,616 of record OW052221.1, on the reverse strand, counting down.
TACTTCTAAAATACCGTTATTCCATCGAAAATGCATCGAAGCGAAAAAAGTGATAGTTAGAACATGTCGGCACTGGTTTCTACCGCAATATTTCCATAATTCTAGTGGCACAGAAGATTTTCTAATTTCAATCGCTACGAGTATGCGTTTCGAAATGTATATGCCACCGCATATACATATATGCGCACGGCCATCAATTATTAAATTTTTTTATTTCGTTCGTATGGAAAATTACAACACATCCCCAATGGAATTCCTTATGACTTTCCTTACAGAAAAGTATGAAAACACACTTGAGAAAAAAAAATTCTCAATTTTTTTCATACTTTTCTGTAAGGAAAAAGTCATAAGGAATTCTATTGGGGATGCGATGTTATTTTTACAATTATTTATCCACCATAACTTTCGATTCACTAAAGGTAGAATCAAATTTTGTTTTGGTTCACTTAATATCGTATATATTTATTTACTTTATAACATATAGTAGAAGTGTTAATAGTAAGATAAAATCGAAGGAAATGTTTCCTAAGAATTGCGTTTTGCCAACCTAAACTCCTATTTCTTAATATAATTTATATTTTCTTAATTAATAAATTTAACTATTACATATTTACATTCGACTTAATTTCTAAATTGCATTATTTTCAAAAATATCCAAAACGGTTACTCTTTTCTAGGAGTATTTTTTATAATAGTGTTCAATTGACTCACACTTTTATTTTCACCGATAAGTTTACGCCTGAAAATGTGTAGCTTAAAAAATTTTAATAGCTGAGTTAATTCGGGATATCCATTTTGTGTTTTACTAACACAATTGTGTGGGTACGGCAAAAGTACCATGCTAAAAATTTATTTTTGTATGTGTTTTGAACCAACTTACATATGTATTTGTGTATAGGTTGATGGTTAAATTGTTAAGGTTGTCACCCGAAATATTGTACTTCATAATCTAATTATTATAATTACATAATCTTCTTATTAACGCCACAGGGATCTTTCCCGAGGAAGCTTAATACTAACATTTAAAATTTTACATATACCTTTCTATATTGCCTTGTTTTTTAATTATCCTAATAATCGCTCTCACTCGATACCTACACGTACAATAAATAATATGATACCGAACAGTATCCAATAGAATCTTATTTAAATGTACAAATTATCTATCATATATAGAGCAAGCGAGAAACTAACAGTTTTTTAAAACATTCTAAAATTTCTACACCTAATGTAATGGTACCCCCTTTTCTATATCCTCAGACTATTTAATTTTTGGAGGATAGAAAGAAATCTTACTAGGCTTTAGATATTCTGAACATTTCTCCTATCTATATAATCACCGACTACTGGTTGCCTCACAGGAATGAGAGACATAATAATGAAATTTCCATGAAAATTCAATTTATTTTGATTCTGCTCCTACCATTAACATAGAAGCCAATTATTCAAGAGAATTGTAATATTATTTTATTGTAAGTAAATACAAAAAAAAAACATGATGCCAAACGTAGCATTTAAATACTTTTCCAATATGTTGAAACATTTTTCACATAATCATTTTCAACGTCAAAATGCTCTCCTGGAAAGTTATTGTAATAAAATGAGTTATTGCCTTATGCATTATTGCGACAGTATTGTAAACATCGGTCTATGAAATTACTTTGCTGCTAAAGAAAAAAATTTAAAATAAATCTGTGGGTAAACAATTTTATGCACATACATTCATTTTGTTGTCCATCGATGCAAATGCATTTTTTTGTTTAATTAAAATTCGCTGACGACCGACAAAAATTAAAAATAGCGCGACTAGAAACACATGCGAAAATTCACATGCATCAAAATTAGAAAACACCAAGTATGATTGAACTTAATTTGCATATTGTGATTTGATAGTCTTGAAGAATTTTTGAATTTAATTGGAAATTTACTATTCGGTTTCTACGATCCATATTTTAGAGTTATTCTTATACCCAAAATTGATTAAAATCTTTAATCATCCTAAATTTTAAATACATCTAGCTTTAATGTTATCCAGCAAAAACAAGTTAGACTTGATAATTGGTATTAACTCAGATATAGAGCATATTTTGCAAGTACCCTACATGAGTTAGGCTATGCAAAGGTTCAACCGTCAAGAAAGTAGAATTTATTGAAAATTAATTTATTCCTAAGAAGAGAAATCTGTCTTTGCTTTGCTAGATAAATCAGAATTTACCATGAAAATTCGATATATTTCACAGCAAATTATTTTTAAATTACCTTGATAAGCTTAGTTAAGAAAGAAATGTTTAATTTAAGAATATGGACAAATAAGTAGGTAACACTGCATTTGAAATTGAACATTTTCATTTTACATACGTCGTTATACATACGACTGGCGTCGTTTAACTAGCTTTTAACACATTACACAGGCTGACACATACAGGGTATCCCAGCATGAATGGATAAGCCTTAAACATTACTATAAGGTATTTCAGGCTTATCCATTCATTCTGGCACACCCTGTATAATATGATAATTAAGCACACCTTAATTACGTGTGATCTCACTTCTTATATTACTAATAGTGATTTCCTTGAACTTGTGTGAAATAAATTAACATTGTCCTTTTCGTTGATCATGGTTAAAAAAAACTCGACTGTTTACAAATCGCTCATTTAGCCCATCAAATTTACTTTAATACTAAGATCAAAAGTGTTAAATCAGTTTACATCTAAATTCTCAATAAAATTCTTGATAAATTCTTCATTGCAAATCGATTCCGTAAAAAAAAGAATGTAAAATAAGCGACAGCACGAGTATACATAGGAAAAAACTTGTTTATATTGTTATCTTAAAGACTTTATCTGAAATTCCGTCTGAAAAATCAAACGTAGAGGTTAAAAGGTCTGAAAAAGGATTTCTGAACTGTGATCTATACGATATCAAAAAAGGGTTTACTAACAAAATGTGTGGAGTAATATAATCTTAAAGAGTACTTATCTGATAACCATAAATCCCGCAATTATTTTTTGAGCTTTCTGTGTCTATTCTGTTTTGGGCCTTCCACAATCATTTTGAAAAGTCTTTCGCCAGTTGCATCCAACGAAATTAATTGACGAGTAGTGTGTTTAATCGTGCAAGGGTTACTATAAGTAGTATACCTTTCCACGATGAAACATGTAGCTGTACAAAATAAAAAAAAAAAACTCGAAACCCCTAATACTGATTCAATTAGATTATTGTAAGACATCTCGTTTGGTTCAAACCTTAAAACAGCTCCGTTTTCGTTTAGCTGATTGATCAATATGTAGATAACAAAATAATTTCACATCTATTCATATATATCCGCGTAATTTTCCAAAACACCCCAGTCACCTAAGAGTATCTCAGGTATCTCAGGTAATGCACTCGATTAAGGATTATCTAGTTAGATAAACATTCATCTAATTTACCAGTTTGAATCGTTTGTGTGTTGGGTGGAATTTTTACACTGCGGGCTTATTCCTATCCTAAGACAGACGCAAAACGTAAGTTTGTAAGATATCCTGATTCTTATAATTTTAATTATTCAGTTTATTTTTAAACACGATATTTTTATCTTTATAAATTGAATAATTACTTAAAACCTAAACAAATGATTTGTATAACTGTCACAGCGACAGCGCTTAAAAATTTTAAAACGCAAAACAATATTGTACTAGATGATATTATGTTTTTACGTGAAATCGCCTACGCTCTAAATACGTTATACCGAATAAACTCGTTATTACAAATATCAAGATTTATCTTATTTTAAAAATAGATGTTTTTCTAAATAATAATAATTTAAAATTTCAAGTGCAAAACTCATAAAAAACTGTTTAGATTTTTTTTAATATGTAAAACTAAACAGATGTGTATATAAAAAAAAAAGAAAAATTGCTACACTTTGCAGGTACTGTTGCATTATACAATAAGGCAAAACCACGTGTTTTGTAACGAAACAAATTGCTATACGAGAAAATTTTGGCACATACATTCGTTTAATTTTAAATTTATTTAGAAGACCTTGCTAAAAGGTTGGCGTAATTTATTATGTTATTAAAGATATTTTCGTTAAAAATAAATTTTCGAACGATATATTTTTTTCCATAATTTTCTAAAAAATACAAGAATTTTGGGCCACTGTGTTCGTGCACGGGTTGAATGAATTTCAATTGCAGTTTGCATATCAATATACTAGCTCAAATACATCCACGGCTACGTAAGTGGATCGCTTTATTTAAAAGATACGCGGATTATCGTTTAAGAAGCACTGGTTTTATGACGATTTCTTAATTATATTTTTTAGTCAATTAACATTTAATTGAGCAATCCAAAACCGTGTGGGCGTTTATTTATTTATTTAACTTACATGTGTTCTGTACAAATGTATCAAGTAAATCAGCCATCAGTTAACAGTTATATCAAATTTCCTATATTTACATTTATACCAATATCAATTATCGTACTAATTAAAAAATATGATCATCTGTTTTTTCGAAATTTAAAAATAATTTTATTTTTATATTTTTAGATTTTTTAAGTTTCCAAAATGCCACGAAATAAACCAAAGAATAAGGCAAAAAGTGGTGGAGGTGGCGGTCCAGCCGCTTCACCCGCACCTGATAAGCCTAATGTGGTGGCTAAAGAGGAAAAGGTCGAGACACCTGTTGTTGCAGTTTGTGTCAAGCCACCCGAACCCACTCAATCAGTTGAGAAGGTCGAACCTGTCGTTACCGATAAATCCAAGGAAACTAAAGCCAAAATCGAGGAACCATCTAAACAAGTCGAAATACCAAAGCCTGCAGAAGCGAACAAAACAGATGAAAATTGTGAAGGTGATTCACAAACATTGAAGAAGAAACGTAATCGTAACAAGAAAAATAAAAATCAACAGCAGCAAGGCGAAGATGTTTCAGTTGAAGCTGATAAACCAGGACCTCCCTTGGTAGCGGCCCCTGTTGAAAATAAAACGAACCAACAAACTCAAAAGAAACCAAACAATAAAGGAAAACAACAAACCCAACCCTCCAAACCAATTGAAAAAGTAACGGTAACACCAGCCGCGGTTAGTGAAGAAAACTCGACTGAGAAATCAACCGAACCACCAAATACTGGGACAGCAAAACGCCGGAATCGTAACCGCCGCAACAAAAATAAATCAAATACAGATGGAAATGAAGTTGATGAAGGCGAAGATAATAAAATTGAGGCTGTTGCAGAAAAACCTGCAGAAACTCCAAAAGGAAACGTTGAAATAGTAAAGGAAGTATCGGTTGAGGCCACTGTTCAAGTCGAAGGAAAACAAGCTAAAGCTGAAACCGCGACGAACAATAAAGGAGGTGGTAAACAGGACAACAAAAAATCGAAACAAGATAAAAAACAACAAGGTAAACAGGATAACAATAAAAAGACAAACGTAAGTACTCAACCCTCAAAATCTTCAGAAGTAGTAAACAAAGTTGAGGAAGCCAAACAAGAAGAAAATAAACAAGATAAGAAGCAACAGGGTAAGCAAGACAAAAAGACAAATGTATCCGTGGAAGCATCGAAGCCTGAACCGCAGCAACCCGAAGTTAAACCGGAAGAAGTGAAACTTGATGAAGTCAAACCGACGGAACCAGTAAAGATAGAAGAATCGAAACCATCGCAACAAAACGACAACAAGCAATCACCAAAATCAAATAAGAAAAATAATGCTAAAAACAATAAACAAGACCCACAAGAGAAAGTAACAATCGCAAATCAAGAAAACATTAAATTTGAATCAAAAACTGAGTCGAGTTCGGAGCAAGTAGCCGAAAATGCAAGTGAAATAGTGTCCGAGCCAAAAATTGCAAAGAAACCTGAACCTCAAGCAGCACAAGCAAAACCCAAGGCGAACGAAGTTCATTCAAATATTAAATTAGAATCCCAATCTGAATCTAGTTCGGAACAATTAGCTGAAAATGCAAGCGAAGTTGTATCTGAGCCAAAAATCGCAGTGAAATCCGAAACGCAAGCGACACAAGATAAACCAGCAAATACAAATCAAGGAAACATAAAATGTGAATCAAAAACCGTTTTATCGAGTTCAGAGGAACAAGTCGCTGAAAATGCAAGTGAAATCGTATCCGAGCCTAAAATTGGCATGAAACGTGAAACTGAAGTAGCACAGATTAAACCAGAAGAAAAAGTACAACTCATTAAGCCGGACGCCAAACCGGAATCTCAAGCAAAACCCGAAATCACATCAGTTATTCAGTCTGTGGCTATTTCAGAACCTCAAACAAAATCGGAACCCAAACCTGAATCCACACCAGAAACTGCTCCTGAAATCAAATCGGCTCTAAAATATGATACAGAAGTGGAAGCTAAGCCTGAAGCCAAACCTGAAGTAGTACCGCAACAAAAACCAGAAGAAAAAATAAAAATCCTACCAGTAGTGAAACCTGAACCTGAACCAGAAACTTCATCTGAAATTAAATCAGAAGTGAAAGTCGAAGACAAATCAAAGGTAATTCCTGAAACTAAGACAGAAGTTTCATCCCAAACTAAATTGGAAGAAAGTTCGGAAGTTAAGCCGGAAATCAAGCCGGAAGTAAAACCAGCAACACCAAAACCTATTCCTGCTGCAGTAGCTGCTGTTACGCCGAGTCAACCGATACTGAAACCCCAACCATCTGCAGAACAAAAGCCTGTGGAATTCAAGAAAGAAGATTCCGCACAGGACCACCAAGGAGGTAAAGGCAAAAATAAACAACAACAAAAGAAGCAGGACAAAAAGGCAAAAACACCAGAACCGAAGCCAACTGTAAAACCAGAAGTGAAAACACATCCAGTGCCCGTAGATCAACCCGCTGTTTTAGAACTATCAACACCACCACTTGAGTTAAAATTATCTGAACCTAAACCACAACAGAAACCAGAAATCAAACCAAAACCCTTATTCAATAAACCCGAAGAACGAAAACTCAATATCCAGGCAATTCCTGATCCAATCGCTAATTTAAAAAAAACTCCATCCCCCGTACCATTTATTTCACCAACTCGTGAATTTGAAGTAAAACTGGTGCCAGAAATTCCGATTCAAGATAAAATCGAATTAAAGGTAGATACATCACTACCAGTGTCGCCGCATCTTTCAAAAAAGGAAGCTGAAAAGCAACTGATTAGTGAAGCTCTCTCAGAATTAATAGATGCTGCCTCTGTACCCGAACCCATTAAAATTGACAATTTAAAAACAATCTCGGATAAGAATCGGATAGAATCGCAAAGCCAGCCCAGTGAAGACGCCAAATCAACTAGTTCAAAAAACGAGGGAGGAAGCGATTTTGTTCTGTCTGCTAATGTTGTCACCAGTGATGATACAACAAAATCGCTTAAATCTGTTTCTCCCACTGAAAATAAACGTAGTAAAGATGAATTAAATGCCAAACAGTCGGAATCTGGTGATGAAAAGCAGCTTCACGATCTGCCAGAGAAAACACCACAAGAGAAAATTGAGGGTGTAAAGTTTGCTTCAAAATTGTTGGAAATTTTGGATGCTGTAATGGTTGCGTCACCAGAACAAAAACAAGCATTACGTTCAGCTAGTGAAAAAATGAGTGAAGACGGAGATACATCTAAAAATACCGATAAACAACAAAAAGTTGATAACAAAAATAAAACTGGAGCCAAGCCAAAAAATCAACAAACCGCTACATCACCAACAACAACGGGTAAACCAGAAATACCACCAAAACCTGAGCATTTAGTATCTAAAAATAAAAATCAGAAAACACAACAACAAAATGGTGGTGGCAATAATAATAAAAAGAAACCCGACCTCTTACCAAAACCTGGCAAAGATAAAATACCACCAATTTCCCAAAAACAACAACAATCATCGAATTCAAAAAACTTGCAGACCGTTCCAACTCCCAACTCCCCCCAAACCAGTGAGAGTTGGAACGATGAAACCAAAACTAATCAATCGAATCCAAAAAACTTGTTTAGTGCTCCAACCCAATCCCCTCCAAATCAACCAGCCACCGACAAGGGTTGGAGCACCAAACAAAATAAAAAACAAAAAAAACCGTCGTCCGAGTCAAGAAACGTAACCTCACCATCGTCGGGGGCGACCAGCACACCATCCAAAATACAAATTCCACCTGAATTGCAAAACAAAAAAATTCCAAATATCGCTGAAATGCTTGAAATTATATCGAAGGCTCGAGGGGACCTAACTACAGCTGACACACTGCCATTATCATCCAAAACGTTAAATCCAAAAGAATTAATGGACGATGGCATCGATGATGACGAGGATGAGGAATACTACGAATATAAATTTATTCCGCGACAAGTATTTCTAGCCTCAAATTGTTTTGTATGCCAACTTCCGTTACAAAAAATTAGCCCGTGTAAAAAATGTCAGATGGTCGTTTATTGTTCCGATAAACACGAAAAACAGGATGCCAATAATCACAAACCGTTATGCCAAGCGCTGTATGAAATTGCAGAAAAACGAGGTGGCCATGTTTTCCATAACGCAAAAGTTCTAACCGATGATGAATATCGTTCACTTCGAGTGCACACCATGAACTTGTGCCAAACCGCATTACAGCGCCCCCTTCAACCATACGAACGAGAAATAATATTATTTCCTCGGCTATGCGCAAAATCAACGTGCCGCGAGTCCAATCCCGAACTAATCACCAACTGTAAAAATTGCAACCAGGCAGCATATTGCATAGCACACGAGGACCATTTAAACCCGGAGACACATCAAAAATGGTGTAAATATTATGATCTGTATAAAAAAATTGTTGTGGAACAGAAAAAGAATGGCAAAATTGAACCGACAATGCCAAGCAAAATGGCGGTCAAACCATATATATTACCCAAATCAATAAATCACGTGTTCTGCGATTTGTACAAAAATTTCAACGACCTCAAAAATGATTGTGGCTATTCGATTTTAACGCAGTTAGCTACAGCACCGCTTACCGCATTGTATTGTGCCCAAAGTTGTGATCAACCAATTGGTGACGTGTATACGATACATTTAGTCGGGGCCGAAATACAATTTGAGGCCGACATGCTGGATAAGTGGGAAGCATTTTTTTTACATTTAGTACCGAATTTAGTGGAATTGAAAATAGTATTTATTGGTCCGGAATTAAATTCAGAGAATTTGCCATTAGACATTTTAAGTAGAATAAGGTAAGGCATATATTTATTGCTACAGTAAGGTGTCCGCGAAATGCCGTACCAAATATTTATTTTTATGTTACAGAATGTGCCGTGCGTGTCGTCAATCGTGCCGAGCAGTTCGCTTTGACTTTCAGTGTGGTAAATTATACCATAGTTACTGTAGGACATCTTGTTTTACGAAACCTGATCTAAGTGAGTATTTGATTTGGTAAATTTGTGCATCAATTTCAATGTGACCGTTCTATAATTATACTTTCAGTATGTTTCTTTAATCCGGGCTTACATCGTCCAACTGGTTACCGTGAATTGGATACATGGCCCGAAACAATTGTTGCGGCCACAGAACAAAATTGTCCAATCATTGTTACCTCTTATACAGAGCTAGAATCACCAAAAGACTATGAACGTTTAGTTACAGAATCAAAACGCAAACTGAATGTAATTCAAACGCCCGAAATTAATCCGTATTCATCGTACCGGCCCGAACGTAATTTCATATCGGACGAAATTGCACCGATGATATTTAAAAATTATTTTTATTTTATTGTTAAATAATTTTTTAATTTATTTAATTAATTAATTACAAACATTTTTTTGTTCCCCTGTAATTGTAATACAAATGCGTTTTGTGTTTTTTTAAATTTGATTTTTTCCAAGTCTCCGAGATTAGTTTGTGTAATTTCGAGCGAGGCTTAAATACGTTTAAAGTTTAGCAAATTTCTTTTGTTTAATGGAATTCCTAATATTTTTTCTCTCGTAAAATATTAATTAATATTAATAAAAATTGAATTAATAAATAATGAATTAAAAATGAATTAATAAAATTTGTTGTATTTTGATTTAAGAGTGTAAGGATCTATCCTAAACCTTAGTAACTAGGTTAACGATATGCCATAACTCAGAAAACAACAGTTTACTTTTGTTGATGATATTGATATCATGACCGTAGAAGACCCCGTAGAGGAAACAACTAATAAACTTCAAAGTGTGATGATCAAAATTAACAGATGGAGCAAACGATCCAGCGCGACAAATTGAATAAACTAAAATCATTAGATGTATTGCATGCTATCACTAGGCAAAATAAACGACTATCAGGGGCGGTATGTTGTACCATCACTTCGAATCGAAATTCGAATGGTGGTATGTTGTATCATTTTCGAAAAGCAAAAATGATACAACTTTCACTTTTTCGATTCGACTTTTTTTCGAATTTCGACTTTTTTCGATTCAAAGTGATGGTACAACATACCGCCCAGGTTTCCGGTAAAGTAAAAGTATTTTGGCCTAAACAAGGGAAAAATACATTTTATGAGAAATGCTGATATCATTTGATAGGTATGGTATAATCTTGTGAGAACTACCCACATATACCGTATTTTTAAACATCTCAAAAATGTGTCCAAATTTATGTAGTGAATCTTCCGTCATTTATTAAGACGCGCATATTCATCATAAAAATAATTTTTACTGGTCATCATATTGCTATGAATTAGGATTTGAGGGATCTAATCTTCTACCAACTATACCCAAGTATTTTTACTTTCAATTTTCCTGGCGATATTCGTACTTAAGTACTAAACTTAGTCTAGTATTTTTCTAAGTTTGAGTTGCAATTTATTAAAATAAAACGTATGAAACGTGTCGCGATTATTCGAAACTGAATGAAACTCAATAAAGGAGAATTGTATACATGTATGTGTGAACAGAAAAGATAAAAAACAAAATGGCGGGAGCGAGGTTGTGCATGAATGTAAAATGCTATATTTGAAAATGTTAGAAGAAAAAGATGGCGGCATCCAAATGTGAGAGCAAAATAAAAATTTAGGTTTAAAATGAATATTTTTATTTTATTAAATTTGCGGTATAAAAATATACATACATATATACATATTATATACGAATCTAAATTATATTTTAGTTAATTTGTTAATTATTTTTTATTATTACACAATTTGAAATTATTCTTTGATTGTAATATTAAAAGTTTAAATAATTTTCCAAATAGGTACTATGATTATTGCACATCAAGTTTATTATTTTCGCATTTGTTTTCTACCTAAAAACTTAAAACTGAACTAGAAATTAATTAATTTATGAAAACAATATTTGAATAGATATAAAATATATTTTGATGTAATTTTATTTAAATTAACGCACATCTTTAAATTTTTTTAACAAAATTTTATAAAATTACGAAACTCATGTCGTGAACATGAAAAATAAAAACAAACCATGTACATTACACGCTATACACATTCCTACGAAAGAAAAATTGCGGTAACACAGTATACAGTAGTAACAACACAGTAGACATATACGCTACAAACACTATCATTATAATGTGAAGTTTAACTTTCGTTAATTTTGGATGAAAACGAAGGAAAATACTATGCTCAATTTTTACTTTCGTTTTGTTATACTTGGGTAGTTCTTCTACCCAGATACACATACCGTATCTATTAGACATCTCTGAGATCTGTCAAGATTCTTGATATAGGTAATTATAATGAACATCACATATAGGGTGACCAGACCAAAATTTTCGAATTGGGGTACACACAAAACCAAGTCAAAATAACTGAGTTGGGGTACAATACCCCAAAAAGGGGTACGTTTTCGAACCTAATTTGGGGTATATTTAGGTTAAAAGAAAATCAAGTAAAATCAGTTATATTTCAAAATTTATTATTTCATTTAAATTCAAATTACAGAATAGTATAAACTAAATATATAATGAATATTCATTTACGTTAAGTGTATTTATTACTCGATCGAATCTGTTTCAACAGATTTTTCTCTTTCAAAACGTAAGTATAAAAATCTTTACACGATAATTGTGTCGTTAAAATGCAAAGTTCGCTATTTACAATTTGGGGAAAAAGTGAGTTAGACATATCAAAATGATCGCCTTTTTAAGCCGAACCAACTCATAAAAACGTTGTTTTACAAAGTGGATTATTTGTTGAAGAAATTCCATTTTGAAATTTGAAGTTTAATGCAAAAGCCATTATTTACAAAAAAAATTTAATGCAAAGTTCATGATTTACATTAAAAATTTTAAATGCAAAACTTGTTATTTGCCATATAAAAAAATTTAGGTTTTATTCAAAACTCGCTATTTACCACAACAATAAAATCTAAACCGTTACATATTTATTGAAAATTTGTTTTAATGAGCAACTCGCCTTCTACTTGTAGGAGATTTCGCTCTTTTCTCCACGCAAAAAAAACATTTGCGAAAATATGCGCTCACTCATTGCATTGGAGTGAGTTATATAAAATATAAAATTGATTAACTTCTCAAAGTTAGGAAAATTATTTACAATATTCAAATCATTGATGTAGTAGAAATTATACCAATAGAAATGTAATGAAGTTAGATGTTTTTTGTCAAAAAAGTGTACCAATAGCTATGTGCAGATAATTTAAATTTTAGACCAAGCAGTTTAAAAAATGTCTTTAGTGATTTTGGGGTATTTTTGCGTACCCCATTTACAGTTCTATAATTAGGGTATTTCGAAAAATTGAGATGATAAAAGGGGTACAATACCCCAAAAAGGGGTACGTCTGGCCACCCTAAATTCACATACTATATGTAATTGTTCATATTCATCCATAATATCAAAGTAGTATACATACATTCTATTAAATCTAGCAGAAACTTTCAACTATCAAGTTAAAAATGTCGGTAATGTAGATTTTGATATAAAAGCTGTATTTTGTTGATACAAGCTGTATTTTGTTGAAAAATAAAACAGTGTATTTTCTTGAGACAATTACAACAACACCACCATGGCTAAAGCAAAAACTAAAGCATTTTAGAATTTTGCTTTGGCTGAATGATAATGCAGATTTGCATTAGTTGAAATAGCTGAATAGCGCTGATTCAGCTAAAGCAAAAAAGTTTTATTTCTCAAGAAAATACGGCTAAACATTTTTCCTTTAGCTAAATCAGCGGTATTCAGCTATTTCAACTAATGCAAATCTACATTATCATTCATCAAAAGCAAAATTTTAAAATGCTTTAGTTTTTGCTTTAGCCATGGTGGTGTTTTTGTAATTGTCTCAACAAAATACAGCTACATTTACAACAACACCACCATGGCTAAAGCAAAAAAGCATTTTAAATTTTTTGCTTTAGCTGAAGATAACGCAGTTTTGCATTACTTAAAATAGCTGAATAGCGCTGAAACAGCTAAAGCAATGCTTTATTTCTTAACAAAATAAGCCGTATTTTCTTGAGAAATAAAACATTTTTGCTTTAGCTGAATCAGCGCTATTCAGCTATTTCAACTAATGCAAATCTGCATTATCATTCAGCCAAAGCAAAATTCTAAAATGCTTTAGTTTTTGCTTTAGCCATGGTGGTGTTGTTGTAATTGTCTCAAGAAAATACACTGAAAGCGAAAACTAAAGCATTTTAAAATTTTGTTTTAGCTGGAGATAAGGCAGATTTGCATTAGTTGAAATAGATGAATAGCGCTGAAACATCTAAAGCGAAAATGCTTTATTTCTTCTTTTAAAATACAGCTATAGTCGAAACATATTGATAAGGATTGCAATAGGACTCCGCCGTCATTGAGGAAAGCGATCTCTCTCTCTCTCTCTCTCTCTCTGGCTTTCACATCCCATGAAGGGATTTCGCCGCCCGCACAATGGCCCTCCATCCATCCCGATCCATTGCTCTCGTCCTCCAGTTTCGACATCCTAATGCTTGCAGATCTTGTTCAATGTCGTCACGCCAGCGTAGTCGGGGTCTTCCTCTACGACGTACTCCGGCTGGTTGTTGGTGGAACACTTTAAAGCGTTGTCCGTGTACAATTTCCGAGGTCGAGTTTGTAATGAATCCGATATGGTTATCCGAGGCTTTTGTTTAGGGTTCATAACTTGGTGAGTTTTTATGAGGGGAGGTTGTTGGCCTTCCGCTCAACCCGCTTGTTACGTGTGTGGGTCACGTACTGGTGAGAATCTTGAGGCATCCAGTCCTACCTTGAACACATTTATATAGCGAGCCGCTTGATACAAGACAGACGCCCGCTTCAGCCGCTCCTAACCTGGAAAACAGACGCTGGTTTGGCATTGGTTTTAAGGCGCCAATGGCTCGCCCTGACATGTAGTGTCCATGACTATAAACAGGATTTAGCTGCTCGTCTCCACTACACCGCCTGATTCATTTAGCGTTACCCAGAGAGCACCGCGAGGAGGTATGAATCTCGGACTTCGCCCCCCGAAAGCGATCACTTTTTCATTTAATTGGCATGGATTTTAATTTCTTTCTTGAACAAATATGTTTCGGTTAGCTCTAGTTAGTTTACAAACGTCTCTTTAGCTTCGGTGACCATTTGAACTTTTTATTGCTTAAACTTTTGGCCAGCACGCCCTCACCAGCCTCGAACTCTTTCCACTTTTTGCCGTGGTACTGATTGAATTGTTTCTATATGTTCAATTTACATTATCATCGGTAGTCCCATCATCACTTGAGAGGGTAATTTCATTTGAAGAGCAAATGAGCGTGTTTAACGAATAACGACAGCACATAAATAACTTGAGTAAAATGTGACCGATGTTACATTGTCCTTATCTTCTTATATCCGGTCTTGAACGAGATGACGAATTTCTCAGCCTGACCATTTGACTGTGGGTGAAACGGTGCAGTTCTGATGTGCCCGATACCTTTTTCTCTGCAAAACGACTTAAATCCTACTGGCACAAATTTGGGACCGTTTAAACTAGGGATTGCATTTTAGAAACTTCTTAGCAGAGACCTTAACCAATGTTTCGCCTATACTGGTTTCGTACTGTAGGGCCTCAAATGTATCTGGCAACTTTTTTGCTGTATCAATTGCGAAACACTCGAGGATGCAGTTTACGTTTCCCAAACTCCCAATGACAATTTCTTCATTTCACGTGACGGGCGATTAATCGTGAGATGAAATCTGCAACAGTTCGTCCAATGACCCACGAAGGTCTTACAGGTGTTTTACGAATTTGCCGTATCATGTAACTGCTCGTAACAATGCTTGCAATTGTAGGACAACTATCGGTGGGAGAATTTGCCTCGACATCTCGTTTTTTTTGAGGATTTGGTCGTAAGCCATTTGCGTCGATGATGTGACCAACAAACTACAACTCAAGAACCGTACTCTTGGATGTGATTAAATGCTCGAAAGGATTGTCATGATCATCTTTCTCGTCACTTCCTCCAACAATAATATCGTCAATGAAAGTCGATTAATTGTTGAAAAATGTCAGGTGCAGCCTTCAAACTCAGCTAATCATTGAAAAGCGACGGTAACTTGTGCTTGATTTCTACATCCATTTTCGTTATTGCTTTTTACTCTATTTTCGTACAGGTGCTCACAATGGAGATGCTCCATATAGCCAGATCTTCCACTTGGTCTAGTCAGATCTGGGGAAGGATACCGAGTTGCAAATACAATTCAGTGCTGTCCTCCACGCAAGCGCTGTGTTGATGCAAGTGACTTACAAAAATCTGCCTTGCGATCGGCCTGCTTGCAAAGAAGACATTCATTTTCGCGAAATGAACCAACGAGAACTTCGCTCTCGATGTTTCTTCTTCTGGCGTCTCTTAGCTGTCCAACTTGAAGATTCGAACGTCAAATTGTATTCAGCGCAGTATACAAACTTTTCCACGTGGTCTGGAGGTCTTGTTTGTGATGAATCCGGTATGACAACCCGAGGCCTTTATGAGGGTTCATAATTTAGTTGTTTTTATTAGAGAAGTTTGTTAGTCTGTCGCTCAACCAAACTGTTAAGTGTATGGGTGTATGTGGCATAGACTTTATTTTCTAAAAACAGACTCTTTTAGCTTCCGGAATATATTTCTAGTTATCATTAAATTGAAGTTGACTAGAAAACGTTTTTGTGAAATCTGGCTTACATAATAATCTGAAATGGTACCCAACTTTGTAAGGATGTTTTTGCTACGCAGTTTCTGCGAGTTTTATCCTTCCCGCTGTAGTCGTCTAGACGATGTAGTATATTCCGAGCAAATTTCGTTCTTCATTTCTAAACCACTTGATACAGCAAACCATTTCTCAGCAATTTCCTTTGTTGAAGTTTCGAAGTAAAGTAATCTCTGATTTCTGTTGAACACTCTTCATCTACCTGGGAACGGAAAATAAGTGCGCACTTTGCTTTTTCTGATAAATTTAAACCTCACACGTGATTGATAGGGAATTTTCAGTTATAGAAATAAAATAATTTAATAATCTACCCAAAACATTTATTGTTATGAAATAATTAATCGATTGATGGTAAAATTGATTAAAACAGTAACGGGAAGTGATTGATTTACGGTAATTGAGTCGTTAATTTAATTTATGTTATCACTAATTTTGTTTCGTAACCGCAACATAAAGAAATAAAACAGTCTAAAATTGATTACCGTCTTTAATATTGATAAGGAGGCATATAAGTGATGCTATATATGTATATTATGTAGCGCGTATTTCAGAGATAGCAAGGCGCTTGTTTAAATTCCCAAGGATTCCACGATATACATAAGATACAGATCGTTGATCGATGCGAATTACAGAATGCATTCAAAGCCATTGTAAATAATTTTTAGATAATTTTTTTTGCTTACAAATTTATGACATTACACCACGGAAACATTAATTATAAATGATTTTTTTATAGTCATACAATTATTGTCCGTAATGTCGTTCGCAATCTTATAATTCCACATTAGTTAAGTGGATTCTGATATCGCAGCCACGATATCTGATATTCGCGTAAGCTGCGACGGGGGTAATATCGCACATATACGTGTTGTTTATCTATAACGCAAGTTGTTATTTTCATTTCGATTGATTCATCATAATACAGTTGAGAAAACAATTACGGCATAATGTAAATTTTATTAGTAACAAATAAACACTTAAATGTTATCTGTTATCTTAGAAAGTAACCGAGATAATCTTACATGTTTTTAAATCAAACAATTTTCTTGTAGGAGAAAAAAAATTATTAGTAGATTGTAAAGTTTTGTATTTTTATATTTCAGTTGGAGTTTTGGATTTTATTCAAGTTTAATGGTGAGATCTACGAATTGATGACTCGCACTATCAAGGCCGCATTATCAAGGTATATTAAAAATACACGATTAGTAGATTAATGAATTGCGTATGGGAATTTCGTCATGCCACACTCGTCGCTTGTGTTTTGTTCGGTATTTTTATACTGTTAAATGTGATCTACGTAATACGTGTAGTGTAGTTGGGAGGTTTTAAACGTATTGTTTCATAAAGTTATATCAAACCTTCAACTATAACAAATTCCATTTTTTGGATGTTTAAAACCCTTAGAAATAGAACAGTACTAGAAGAGACAACCACGGTAAAATAATCTTCTAATAACAGAAATTTATATTATTTTAACAGTAACAAAATACATTTTTATATTGTAATAAAATTGCGTGTTCAATCAAAATCGGCGGGAGTTTTTTGGATAGCTAACGACATGTTGTTTTATATTCGTATTTAAAATCACTTCTCCTATACCATCATTGCATACCTCGGTATCCAAAATTGGGTGTAGGGTAAGCAAGTATTGGTGCTGTTGCTGTGCATCGCCGTTTCCGTATAATTCAACAAATGATATATCTCTTATTCCCCCTACCGTTCAAATGGCTTGTGTTCAATTCGTGTAAACCTTTTTGAAATATTGAGGAATCCTGGCATAAATCGTCTATAATAGGTGCACAATCCAAGGAGGCTTCGTAATTCATGCATATCTTTACCTCTGTTCTGAAGAGCGACCATTTCTTAGGACTTAACTTTAACCCCCCGGCCGATGGTATTCGTTCGAAGATTTCAGCTAAGTGCTCTTCGGAAGTTTTTCAATGCCGTTTTCTCACGATCTTCCACTTGGACTTCTACCTGTCAAGAGCCACTTTGAAGATCCAATGTGGAAAATATTCTAGCGCCCGATAATATGGCAATGAATAGTTATCGTTTTTCGTCACATCATTAAGTTTTCGATAATCTACACAAAACCTCATGTTGCCGTCCCTCTTTTCGACCTTCTTCTGTACACCGGTGAGCACCACGGACTGCTTGATGACTCGATAACCCCTGCCACTCGCATCCCTTTAATCAATCGAACCACGTCTTCTTGTTTCGCCCAATGCCATCTTATAGATGCTTGACGAATCGGTGTCTTTTTTATGCTGTATATGATAGCGGAATTTTGACAGCGGAAAATAAGAGATTACGCTACTCGCCGCAAGTGGCAGCACTATCACTAAAGATAATTAATTTTTTTTTGTAATTACCAGCGGAAATTTTTTATTCATTATGTATATATTTTTTCACTAAATAAAACATCTCAGCGGAATAAAATGTTAAAAGTGATACTTAAAATGGCAAATTGATTGATCTCCGAAGTAAAGGAACCCGGTATTTGAAATGTTGAAATTTAACAATATTCCTTCTTTCCGGCATTTCTTCCACTAGTAACCAATATTTTCGGTTGTTTTTCTAATAGCTTAGGCTATACTAAGACTATCAGCTCAATTCCCTTAGACGCATCACTTCATGCGACGTGAGTATGGATCTTCCTGGTTACTAGATTTTAAAATCAAATTTACTAAATAATTTTGTGCAAAACTCTCAATGAATTTTTTTTAAATCTTAGTTGGCTTCATTAGTTTGCAATTTTTTTATTTATCTGTCACGCCAAAATTTCAATTGATAGAAATTGTCATTTGGGGTGATAACATTCGCAAGGAAATATTTATAAAGCAGCATACTAAGATTTAAAAAACAGCCAGAACGACTTTATTGAACAATAAATTTGTAAGTTTCGATTTAATGATGTAGTAATCAGGAAGATGAGTAGTCACGCCACTTGAAGTGATGCTACTAGGGGAATAGGGGTGTATATAGAAAATGTGGAGAAAATATATGGACTAGAATTTTTTGATTTTCTGCGGCCATTTAAGTTATTTTCAGTTTCTGGACCATAAAAACTTCCACTAGTAACCAATAGTTTCGGTTAGTTTTCTAAATCTTTCAGGTCATATTGAGACAATATGGGTAATTTAGAGAAAATTCATGGACTACAATTTACACTAGAATTTTTTGATTTTCTGCAAATTAATTATCATAGCTCTATTTCTAGTCCATAAATTTTCACCAAATTTTCCAAATAGTCTCAGTATGACCTAAGCTATTAGAAAACCATTCGAAACTATTCGTTACTAGTGAGAGTTTTTGAGATATTGGCCAAAAACTGAAAATAACTTATTTGGCCACAGAAAATCAAAAAATTTTAGTGAAAATTCTAGTCCTTGAATTTTCCTCATATTTTCCATATATGTAGTCTCAGTATGACCTAAGCTATTGGAAAACCAACCGAAACTATTGGTTACTAGTGGAAGAGTTTGAGATATTGTCCAGAAACTGAAAATATCTTATTTGGCAGCAGAAAATCAAAAAAATTTAGTGAAAATTCTAGTCCATAAATTTTCTCCAAATTTTCCATATAGTCTTCGTATAGCCTAAGCTATTAGAAAACCAACCAAAACTATTGGTTACTAGTGGAAGAAATGCCGGAAAGAAGGAATATTGTTAAATTTCAACATTTCATATACCGGGTTTCTTTTATTTCGGAGATCAATCAATTTGCCATATTAAGGATCACTTCTAATATTTTATTCCGCTGAGATGTTTTATTTAGTGAAAAAATATATACATAATGAATAAAAAATTTCCGCTGGTAATTACAAAAAAAATTAATTATCTTTAGTGATAGTGCTGCCACTTGCGGCGAGTAGCGTAATCTCTTATTTTCCGCTGTCAAAATTCCGCTATCTTATACAGCATGTCTCTTTTCCTATGTCAATTTTGACATGTATCGTTCTAGTGATCGTTTAGCTTCATTTTGCTGCTGTAAAATCTTCGGTCCTGTTATGCATAAGTTGGTCTATTACATATTTCCTTTTGTTCTGATGTTTTGATTTTATTCATCGGACTTCATAGATCGATTATATGAAGAGAGCCAAAATGGCTGGTGTTACTGGATTGTGAATAAAGTTATATATTTGGGATTAACGCCGGATTTTTCTGCATTTCACTATGGTACTCCTCTTCATTTATTCGAGAGACTTAGAGCTCACTTTTCTGAGGCTTTTCTGATCATAACTTCTTTAATTCCTTGTTCTCAAGAAACTCCCTCCAATCTTGCCTAAATAGTTGTTTCTGTATTTGATGACAGCTTTTCTCGGTGGTCAATTATTACTCACCAAATGGTTGTTACATTTGAACCGAAGCTCGGGCTCCGTCTATCATCCAACACGAAGCCGTTCTCATAAAGTCCATACCTAGAATGACTTTATCGACAATATCAGCGAGCACTTCGTAGTACCCCAAATCTACTTTCATACCTAAGATGAATGTACTGTCTCTATAGTCGCCGTCTGCAGCGTAAACCCATTCGCATGGTTGTGTCCTCCACTGATGAGATCCTTTTCAGGTATCACCACTTCGTACTAATTTGGAAATAGGGATGGGGTTCTGGGGCAACTAGTTCCAGGCACCAGCATCTGCCTCGTTGGTTTTCCCAATAGTCTCGCGAGATGCGACCCTCCTGGTCACATATCCAACAAGTAATCCTACTGTCACGGAATCTGAGTGTCGAGCACTCGATATTCCTTTAGATGTTTATCTCGAGCCGCCGTACTTTAAGTGACGGTTTGATAATGGCTTGTGCAGTCTAATTAATTAAAGCACAAGCAATGCTTTCAGTGAAACTTGCTTTCGGTTATAACACAAACACTCCTGGGCCTGTTTCTGGATGACCAATGTCGTTAATGAAGCATTTATTTCGGCCCTCTTCACATAATCGATCTATTATACAAACTCTTGAAGTGCTCCTCCGACCTTCTGCTACCGTCCTTTCATTCCGATGCGTCATAGTTCTCGCTTATGGTCACTTCCATATTTACGATCCAGCGTCTTCATTATCTCACTGTAACTGTTGCGGTCATCTTCGAAAACTGTTTGGAATGTTTCGGCTGCTTCACCTTTAAGAGGTACTATCAATTCCACGACACTATTCAGCCGTTTCAAGTTGGAATTTTAAAATCCCAATTAAGTCGTTCCATCGAATGTCAGTGTCTTGAGTTTGTTTCAGTGTACTGCCAGGACTACCTGCCATGTTGTTCCATTTGCTTTGCGGCAAGAATGAACATTCTACTGTATCAGATCAATTTTCTAATTAACCTGTTGAACTTCGTTTTATACTTCCTCTATACTTAAACGCGACTATTTTTTTCTCAACTTTTTCGTTGATTATCTTGTTTTCTTGTTCCATTTCTCGCATCAAATCTTTACTTTGTTCATTAATTTGGTGCGTCATTTTTGTTGCATTTTCAACATAATTCGCTGGATAGAATTCAACCTTTGTACAATATCGATTTTTTGAGATGGTTCTGAAACTGCCTCCATCATCTCACTTTTATCATCTAGGTTTTCCTCTATTACCTCTCCAAACTCAAAATTATCCAGGTCTAATCCTTGCTTCTCCATATCCTTACGTATAGTCGTAATATTAATTCAGTTTTGTAACCACCCGTCTAAGAGTACTAAACGCAGCCTTAACACCATTAACTATTATTTTTAATCACACCACTCTTTTCCACTTTAAAACCACTAATTGTTTATCCCACTGTTCCCTTTCGCTTATTAATATTTTGCATACCGAATCTCCTGATTATGTATGTGAACCCGTATTTATATACCGAGCTGTACAATATCCGAGATCTTCAGCGGACTTTCAGTTCTGTTCCAGGCTTAAACTGATATAATCACAACAAGACCATATAGTTGATTCCAGAAATAGTTGATTCTAATGCTACTACTTAAACATAGATGTCATTAATATCACAAAAAGGCAATATTTTTACAAACCTTAAATGAGCAATTTTCTCCGAATAAATATCTTGATTGATTGCAAATCAGAGCAATAGGCGAGATCGTAATAATACTAATTTTTATGAATCCAGCTTAATTTGTTTACGTAAAATTTTCTGACATCACTTGTCATTGCCAATCAAATCAAAAATGTCGCCTAATTTATAATAGATTTGAAATTAAGAATTAGTTCGACTCGGATAGTTGTAGTATTACAATAAAATATATACGATCTCGCCCATTGCTTTGATGGGCAATTAATTCAGCATGGGCGAAACATTTGTTCAACGAAAATTGTTTATTTAAAGTTTAGAAAATAAGAGACATGTTTTGTGTGATTAGTGACATCTAGGTTTAAGTAGTAGCATTAGAGATAGTTTTATAACAGTTTAGTGGTATTGCAGATTAAAGCAGGAATATAAATACTGGTACTGTTTAATTTTAGTACTATTTGAATTTGAATTGTTAACATTGAACTAAGATTTAAGTAATATTTTAGTTCGAGGTGAGATTACCAAACGAATTTGAAACGTATATGGCATGTAAAATAATCATATTTCATATCTCAATTTCTTATAATTATTAAAAATGGGCTAGACGAAAGTAATACGTGGAGCAGTACCTTTTGTGTGAATCCTGGTAGCTGTTATTAGCTTTCCGCCTTTACTACCATAAGTCTAAAGCTTGAATACAGAATTTAAAAAACATATGCAATTTGTGTTCCGTCAACACAACATGCAGAATAGTTCGCGACTGCACTACAAATCTGCACAAAATGAGAATAGTGACACATCACAAATCCAGTCAATGAAAACATGTAGAAACAACAAAAATTACGTCATCCATTTCACATTATCTCGCTCACCTTAATCATTCATTCCCAACTTTACGAGATTATCATTTTCTCGCGTGTAAACAAAAATTACGATTGCAAAATTCCACTCAAGCAAGTACATTTATATCACGCCCAAAGTGGATGATGTCCAAAACATGAATCCATATACTTGATAACGGACACTGGACACCAAACAACTATACTTGCTCGTATCATCACTCTTCATTAAAACGATGACAATCTTATCATAAATAATGCTGTGTATCTGTTGAATTACACTTTTAATTTATTAAATTTTGTTCGTCATTGTTTTTGTTGTAATTATCACATACCGCGTATCGCGATCACAAACAGCAAAAAAGAACAGAATCGATCGTACACGCAAAACGCTATTAATAAGGCTTCAATTTCAGTTGGATATCAGAATTTGGCGAACGATCGAGTTGTGAGGTCGTTATCAAGTATTCAGTGTATTTAATTAAATAAAAATGAAATCATACGCAGTGCTCGCACTGTTAGCGGTGTTCAGCTTGGCCATTGCCGAATCTGAAGTTACGCCAAAATGTGATATTAGTGTTACGACCGCGAGTGGAACACATCGTCCACAAGGTGATATTTGTGTCGGTGCTCTAATTTTCGAGGATAACTTTGATAGTCTTGATTTAAGTAAATGGCAACATGAAGTTACGTTGGGCGGTGGTGGTGTAAGTTTAATACTGTTTAGTATACCACTTACGGTCAACCAGTTTTTATAATAAATTTTTTTTTTTTTTTTTGCAGAACTGGGAATTCCAATGGTACACCAACAATCGATCAAATTCATACTGCGAAGGGGGATTGTTCTATATTCGACCAACTTTAACTGCTGACGAATTTGGTGAAGCTTTCTTGTCATCGGGCACATTAAATGTGCATGGTGGTTCTCCGCACGACCAATGTACAAATCCTCAATTCTACGGATGTGAGCGCGGTGGTGGACCAAACAACGTTTTGAATCCGATCAAAAGTGCTCGTGTCCGTACCATTGAATCATTCAATTTCAAATTTGGTCGCGTTGAAATCAGTGCAAAATTACCAGCCGGTGATTGGTTATGGCCCGCTCTTTGGTTTATGCCAACACGAAACGTATACGGTACATGGCCCGCATCTGGTGAAATCGATTTGATGGAATCGCGTGGTAATCGTGAATTATACATGAATGGTGTTAATATTGGTGTCGAACAAGTAGGTTCCACCTTACATTTTGGGCCAAATGGATACTTCAATGCGTACCCAAGTGCAACCAGTTCGCAAAATTCTGCACCAGGAAATGGTTTCCATTTAGGATTCAATCGCTATCAAATGGAATGGACACCCGATTACATTCGATTCAGTATTAACGATGTTGAAACAATGACAATCCCATCCGGATTCTGGGCTCGCGGTGCATTTGAGCAAAATGTACCCGGAGTTGAAAACCCATGGCGTTTCAATTCACAAATGGCACCATTCGACCAAGAGTTCCATTTGATTATGAATGTGGCTGCTGGTGGTATTGCTTACTTCCCCGATGGTGCTTCAAACCCAGGTGGCAAACCATGGGCCAACAATTCACCACAAGCCTCTACCGATTTCTGGAATGGCCGCAACCAATGGTTACCAAACTGGAATTTGGATATTAATCACTCGAAAGACGCATCACTTCAAGTAGATTATGTCCGAATCTGGGCATTGTAAACACGTTAATTTGATCCCGAAAAAAAAACACTGTCATCTATTGAGGAATACGCACACTAAGTTTTTTGTTCATTTTTATACGCATCACAAACTCAAACCTCAATAAATGTTAAGTTTTTACATACAAAAATTTTATTTGATCAATAAAATAAACAACAACAACAAAAAATATTTCTAAAACAAAATTGCATTATACGAATTTTCTTTTCTACTTCATTTCCCTGTGTATAAAAATGCTATTTATAGGGTTATTGACCACAAAACTAATTGCTTTGTGTGGTGATTTGTGCTTAGTATATAGTAAATATGTAGTTTAATACTCGTATGTGGTTTATATCCAGTGAAAAAGTGATTTTTTTGGGATACAATTTTGGATTGGAAGTTCATGTTTTGACCTCTGAAATTCCATGACAACATCTACTAATCATCCAAAACTATATCATTTATATTAAAAAATAGTTCGTGACTTAAAAAATATTAGTGTCCGTCCATTTATTTGCTTTGTATACAGAAATAAAATGTATGTAGATTACAAAAATGCAATATAGGTACGTACAAAAAGGCTTATAGCAGTGTTACATAAACTATATGTATGTAAGGACAAAATATAAAAAAAAATGATTTCAACATTTTTCACCGTGTGTATATTCCAATACGATAAGCGTAAGTAAAACAATTTGCGCTACAGGCCGCCAATCAGAACGCTATGATTGATTGAAATTTGTATAATGAGGAACACATAATGACGAGTCGCTACTATTAGGTTTAGATTCCAGAACTCTTTCTTTCCATGACGTAAACAAATCATTATCAAATCTATTGGCCCATTCAAATATGAGCCCGTAGCGCTAATCACAACTGTAGCATTATATTGAAATTCAGTACAATACTCGTTGAATACAATTCTGTGTTATCTACAGAAAATAAAATGTCGACTTCCATCTATCCCATATAGCGAAAATTTTATTTTCAATTCATTGACTTCAAGCCCAATGTAATAAGATGTTGATTAGTGTTATTAATTCCTTCTTTCAGGAGGAAAAAAAAATGATGGCCCAGAATTCAGATCACGAGAGCGAAAAGTAGGGTTATGTTGAGCTGTGGATGGCTTATAAGTTACGATAAAAAAAAAATCCAATAGCAGTTTGAATCGTTGCTGATACTTATTTAGTTTTTACAAGACATAATTTGGATAGGCTTAGACTCTTAAACGTGCTACCTTTTTTCTCTTTGTCAGTTATGATGTGAAAATTAACTTTACTCCAAAAGTTTGGAAAGTAGAGATTTCATGTAAAATAAAACCAGTATATAATGAAAGCGTCTGCGACATAACCAAAAAACAGGAAACTTTTTCCCAAAGGAGATTTTCGAGGGGTAGTTTTATTTTTAAATAAATTATGGTAAATTTTTGGTTACATCTAAACTGGATTTTTTAGAAGGAGTTTGATAATATTCATCTCTTTCCTCTCTTGAGTCGATTGCTATAAATTGCACGAACTCAATAAAATTGTGTATTTTCATCCAATCCTTCTAGCTATTACAGTTAACTCAATGAAACTTTTCAACATCATTGCAAAAATTTAAAAAGCTACCATTGAGGCTGACACTTCCGGTACACAGATTTCCACCAAATCGCAAGCATCTCCAAATAATTTTTTAAATTATTAATTTTATTATTTTATGGGTTTATAATTGATTGCTCTCTTGACAATAAATTCTTATTCTAATTAGAATTGGCCAGTTTTAGCAGTTTCTGTCTTTGGAATCGTTTCACTCCATTGGTGGTTTCTAACATACGGCGGATATCTTCGTATTTCATCGGTGACTTATTCCATCTTTAAGATGCTATGAAGGTTGTCGTTCCTAATTTATCATGACGCAATCACAATCCTCCGCAGCACTTTATTTTGGTAAAATTGTATCATGTGGACATTGATCTTCTTGGCACAACGCCAAAGTTGGGTACCATAAGCCCTTACTATTTTTAGTACTTTTCTGTACAGAAACAATTGGTTGTGTATTGTGAGCTCAGAATTTCTACCCATGAGCCGGTACAATTTCTTATTGTTTATGACATACCTTAAATGATCAATAATGTATATTATTATTTTTATCCTTCGGGCTCGATTGGCCAAATTTTTTGATACAACAATTTTAGTATTTTAGGTTATATTTTATTTTTAACATACAAGTTTACATTTCACATACTTTTTTAATATTAAACAAAAAAAACTAAGAGAATGAGAGAAGAGAAACCCTCCACCAATATATAATTCTTTTGTCGAATCCATAACATTCTTTCCCCTGTAATTCACTCTGGCTAGTTGAATAGTTTTTCAGCCTTGGCAGTTTCATTGGGCCTCAGAGCTTATTTAACGCCATGTAAAGTCAGATTAATGTGAATTATCAAGTAATTTTAAATGAATAATAGTTTAATACAATATGGAAAATTAATTGCTAATTACAATTGCTAATTTTAGGATTATTAAATCTTTTTTAAATATTGATATTTAAAAAATAACTTTAGGCTAATAAATTACCTATTAAAAATGTTGTGCCTCCATTCTTTAGATAAGACACTGGGTTTTTTTTATATTTTAAAGCGCGCAGAACCCAAATCGATAAACGGGCTAAAAATCTAATTAAGAATGAAGAACAAGTACTATTGACATACAAATAGTCTGAATAATTAAAGGCTCTCTGCAGGCTCTACTTTTTTTGATAAAATATTAGTTTTTTGCAATTTTTATGTAGCAGAACCCAAATCGAAAAACATGGTTAAAAATCTCATTTAGAATGCAATTCAGGACCTAACGAACAGAAAACTAAAGGCTCAATTAGTTTTGGCTAGAGTACAATTTAAGCTCTTCTTAGCGACCAATTGGTTGAGCTCTATAAACGGCCATTATCATTAGAGCGTCCATGTTTCGGTTTTTAGAGAAATATTTTCAAAAATATTGTAAGGATAGTACATTGCTTGTTATGACAAGGTTGATTAGACAAGATTGATTGATTTGATTTCTTGACAAAAATATTAATTTTGGCAAATACAAGTTAACCTATCTTTATATATATAATTCTACTATACGTGTGTTTGTAATTGATCCCCTCCTAAACGGCTAAACCGATTTTAATGAAATCTTGGGTATGTGTTTGAGTAGGTCCCTGGATGGTTTAGATTCACAATTAGACCCAGTAGGTGGCACTGCTTCGGGGTTCTAGAAAATTTTTTTTGACGAAATATTTTTTTAATTTTTTTTTTGTATTTTTCTCATATCAGAACATATAACCCCAAAATTTCACCACCCCCACCACCCCTCAATCTTTATAGATATACTTCTTATGTACGATTTTTTGTGATTGTACTCCTCCTAAACGGCTGAACCGATTTTAATGAAATTTTGGGTGTGTGTTTGAGTGGATTCCTGGATTGTTTAGATTCATAATTGAACCCGGTAGGTAGCTTTGCAATCGAGTTCAATAATTTTTTTTTGTTTTTTGACGAAATATTTTTTTATTTTTTTTTGTATTTTTCAACATATATGTATATGGAATTCGGCATGGCTAAAATTTAGCAAAAATGCAAAATTATTATCTGGGATGAATGCACAAGCATTCACTTGAACCTCTCGATAAACCGATGGAAGATTTCAACGATAATAGCAGACTTTTCGGTGACGCTCTCTATTGTTGCTGTCCTGTCCGGTGATCAAACAGATATTGACGGTACTACGAAATTAACGCTTTTTTTGAAACAATCTTACCTATGGTAAAATGAAAATACAGCACACCTTATATGCAAGTCCAACTGCAAAACGGTACAACTGCAAAAGATATATATATGTGTACATATAGGTCAGTGGATCCACAGCGTAGAAGCGTCCATTTTCATGAGTCGCCACTTAGTCATTTGTAGATCCATTATGAGCTCACCGACCAACAGAGTTTCACACAGTCCTCCACACAGCTAATACATATGAAAAACACAACCGTCGGACATTTACACACATGCAACAACAGCAATATCTTTTTTGTAATCACATTATTATACTTACCACCGTAATCTCACGAAAAGTACCCCCTCTTTCGCCAAATGTGCCAATGACAAGCATCAAATTTCGTGAGGCCGTGACACGAGAATTGAACGACACAGAATAATGAGAAATTCCACTAATTTTTTTTTTTACTTTAGGCAACAGCAAATCCCACAATGACGAAACGAAAAGATTGAAATGTCTACTCAATGTCAAATGTCACTTAATATATAGTTTATGGAAAAATCAAATATCGAAAAAACGTTTGCTGGACCCGCTTATAGCAGGCAAGCCAACGTTCAGGCAGGTCAGTCGGGTCCGCTAGTATTTTATACATTTCTTATTTGATTTCGAATAAATCAAAATTTTAAATATAATAAAATTTTACAAATTTATCACTCTCATAAAGTTAACCATACGGCTTAGTGCGAAATCATAAGCTGAAATTTAATTCTATCCTTGATGGTGTGTTCACGGAACGAGATAAAAAAAGCTGGGGTGGGATGTTGTAACATCACATTCTTCAATATTTATCGAATATGATATCTCTTTTTCCTAAAATAAAATGCTTGTCGTTTCACTTTTCAATTTTGCTTTCTATATT
Source organism: Nephrotoma flavescens (assembly GCA_932526605.1). NCBI lineage: Eukaryota > Metazoa > Arthropoda > Insecta > Diptera > Tipulidae > Nephrotoma > Nephrotoma flavescens. The sequence continues at coordinate 281,542,306 of OW052221.1, read as the reverse complement.
GCGATCGCACACTACTAGAATAAATTGTTTATTTATCTCGTTTTTGTTTTTCGATAAAATATCACTCTCAAAATAAGTAGGTGATACAATAAGAGTAGAACATAATGTTTTATTCGAATAGGTAACACAAAAACACGGCTTTGACATAAATGCATTTTAAATTGCTAACGCTACTGTGATGCTGAGATGATTTATTTTATAAAGCTAATAATGAATAATCTCAGCATCACAGTAGCGTTAGCAATTTAAAATGCATTTATCTCAAAACTGTTGTTTGTATTGACAGTTTTTTAGATGATGTGCGATATGTTTTCTGTTGTTTTGTACTTTTTGTTTACAATTTCTGCTTTGTTATGAGGCTTTATTTCAATTTACGTATGTCTGCTGGGGATTACAAATATACAATATTCGGTTTTATACACATCACAATTTATAAATTATCAAATAATTTATAGCCCAACAGTTATAGCAAAATAAAATTTTTGGTTCTCATCCTATAATTGTTTCACTTAAATGCACCTCGCATATTTATTCCATTTATTTTATATAATAACTTTAAATTAAATTTTTTAAGGCGATACACTAACAAATTCATTCGAAAATGTCAAAAATAAACAACAACAAATATTTGAGCAAGAATATTGCTAATACTTTCGGTTATTTTTGTTACTATGGGCCTATTTTTTAATTCAACCTGAGCAAGCAGTGCGCTGTCAAAAAATACTCTGTGTTTTTTTATTCAACCTGAGTAATTTTACTTTTCACACTGTGTTTTAATTTGCGAACTGTGCTTACACCTTGCATACTCGGTTCTTCAAATTTTACTCTGAAATGAATGTAAGTGTACGAGGAGTGTGCAAAATAAAAAAACAAATTATTACTCTATGCACACTGGTTCGTTTGGCACTGCACAACCTGTGCTCGGTGTACAATACCCAGGGCAAGCCTGCTTGCTCGGGTTGAATTAAAAAATAGACCCATAGGGTACGAATTAGATTATTTGCTCAAAAGATGGAAATACCCAAGTATAACAATACGAAACTCAAAATTGAGCTATCGTATTTGCCTTCGAATTATTAGAAAAATGTCGAAGAATCAATACTTTAGTATTGGCGCGTATATGTATACTGTGCATTAACACGTTCGCGGACACTTTCAAAATGTGTTTAACACAAGTTTGATAACTTTTGTAATTGCAATGATGTTTCGTCGCGGAAAGGAACGTATTGTTGAGAATTGACAAATATGTCGTCTTATTTCTTAAAAAACAAAAAAGTTGTATGAATGCTATAGCATTCACGTCCGCGAACGTGTTAAGCAACTAAGAATGGAGACATCATCATAATATTATAAGTGTTGTGAAGGGCGAAGTGCAGGTTTAACATTTTAATTTAAAATGTAAGTATTACAAAATTCAATACTTATTAAGTAATTAATTGTCTGAATATTAATGGTTTAAATTATGTTCATCAAAATTTCAGCACAAAACTTAATTCAATTTTAAGCCAGTAAATTAAACTTACATATTGTGGAAATAATGAAATTGTTAACACGAATGAAAGTGAATTGTGTCAGCACATAAAGTGTCTATGCCGTGTTATAATATATCAAAACAAAAAATATGTAAAAATGCAAATAGATAATATTTTTCATCAATCAACAGATTTATGTTAGTCGTATGGTCAATTTTCATGTGAATTTTAATAAAATTTTGAAATCAAAATAGTAGTTTTTTAATTCCACCAGCATCTTGTCCCATAGTACGTTTCGGTTATGACGTTTCACACACATACTTACATACTATTAAAGTTAGCCGAAAGTTTCCAGCCGAAAGATCAAAAAATCGATAATGCAGATAGTGTCTTCGCTTTCTCAGCCGAAAGTATATAAATACGTCACCGTTGATCAATATTCTTCAGCCGAAAGTTATCAGCCGAATAATTATTTCAACAATACATCAACAAAAACCAGTTTGAAGGTTTTAGTATGCGAAGTTTGTTGTAAAACCTAATTCTATTTAAACTTGAGAAAAACAAATGTTTACATTGACCTTGCTCCAAATGAACATAAAATAAGACGGGGATGCCACTATGGACATTTGATATATCATAATTGTTGGTCAACTTTGGCCTAATTATGTAGAAATTCTGAAGGGGATAAAGAGGTGTAATTTATCAAAATTCCGCTAATTCAATATATCGAAAATGCCTTGAATAGTCTGTCGTTCTAGGTTTGCATACCTTGCCATTGATGCCACTATGGTCACTTGATAGGCCATCATGCTGGTCAACATCGGCCTAACTGTGGAGAAATATTAGATTAGCAAAGTTGCCCCCCCCCCCCCCGTGTGCGAAACGAAATTAACCGGTTAATGAAATCTGTTAACGAAATTCTGATGGGGATAGGGCGGTCCAATTTTACAAAATTTCCATAGTTTAATTTCTGAAAATTTCATTGAATGGCCTAGCGCTCTTTTTAAACCTAAATCCGTATTGATGCCACTGTTGCCATTTGATAGGCCGTAATGCCTGTAAACAACAGTCAATCTTTGAAGAAATTGTGATGGGAATACGGTGGATAATTTAACAAAATTTCCATAGTTAAATTTCTGAAAAATACATTGACCATTCAATAAACTTTCTGGCCCTAATGTCTGTTAACAACAGTCAAATTTTGAAGAAATTCTGATGGAAATACAGGGATGTAATTTGAATTTCATAGTTCAATTTCTGAAAAATTCATTGAATGGCCCGGCGCTCTTGCTTAACCTTAATTCGCACTGATGCGACTATGGCTATTTCATAGGCTCTAATGCCTGCTAACAACAGTCCAATTTTGAAGAAATTCTGAAGGGGATACAGAGGTGTAATTTGAAAAAAAAAATTCCATATGTCAATTTAATTTTTTTTGTTAACAAGCATTAGTGCCTATCAAATGGCCATAATGGCATCAATGCGAATTAAGGCAAAACAAGAGCGCCGAGCCTTTAAAGAATTTTTCAGAAATTTCAAAAATACTCGTATTGTCAAATTACACCCCTGTATCCCCATCAGAATTTCTTCAAAATTGGTCTGTTGTTAATAGGCATTAGGGCCTATCAAATGGCCATAGTGGCATCAAATTCGAATTAAGGTTAAGCAAGATCACCGCCATTCAATGAATTTTTCAGAAATTGAACGATGGAATTTTTTTTCAAATTACACCCCTGTATCCCCATCAGAATTTCTTCAAAATTGGACTGTTGTTAACAGGCATTAGGGCCTATCAAATGGCCATAGTGGTATCAATGCGAATTTAAGTTAAACAAGAGCGCCGAGTCAATTATTGATTTTTTTCAGAAATTGCACTATTGAAATCATCCTCATCAGAATTCCTTCAAAATTGAAAAAAAAACTTTTATTTTAATATCAACTTAAAGAAGTTAATTATATTATTGAATAATATTTCTTAAATACCTAACTTTCGACCTTGTTAAAGTTAGCCGAAAGTTGCCAGCCGAAAGATAATGCAGATAGTGTCTTGACTATTTTTAAACTCTCTTTATACTCTCGCTCATTTTTAAATTCCTATAAACTGAAATAATTTCTCCTTCACCCGAATAATGTAACCCGATCTTAAATTCTCCTAAATTCGAGTTCATGACTGATTTTTGCTGTATTCAAGACACTATCTGCATTATCTTTCGGCTGGAAACTTTCGGCTAACTTTAACAGTATTAACTTTCGGCTGAAATATATTGATCAACATTGTTGAATTTTTCTTTTCGGCTATCAAACCAAAGACACAATCTGCATTATCATTTTTGTTATTTTCAGCTGGCAACTTTCGGCTAACTTTAACAAGAGCCGTATTTTCTTGAGAAATAAAACTTTTTTGCTTTAGCTGAATCAGCGCTATTCAGCTATTTCAACTAATGCAAATCTGCATTATCATTCAGCCAAAACAAAATTCTAAAATGCTTTAGTTTTTGCTTTAGCCATGGTGGTGTTGTTGTAATTGTCTCAAGAAAATACACTGAAGGTCATACTTACACCAAATTGTGCCCCCCAATTTTTATTTACACACATACATAAGCACAGTTTTGTCCAGTTTGGAATAATCGCCACATTTTGCACCAAAACTAAGCCAAAATCGAAACTTAATATAAGTTTTTACTTCGAAAAATTACAAAAAAGCCGAATTTTGTTATACTTGGGTATTTAAACTAAACCGAGATGAAATTGGGCGTGACTTAGTTGAATATAAAGATTTGATTGGCTAAAGAGTTGACAGACTGGTGGTTGAAAAAAGTATTATTTTCATTTTGCATATAGAAATATAAAAGTGATTTTTGGTATATTGTCATCACATTTTTCTAAACAAGACGAGAAATTACTTACGATTTGTGATAATATTCAATAATGTTAACTGAATATGTATATTTGTTGCATTTTCACGTTGTTTTCAAATTCAAAATGTAATTGTTACCAACTAATAAAAATAAATTAACAAAAAATCTTTTTTTGTTACTTTCATGGTCTTTCTTTGGTAAAAGCAATTCCCATTCTGAATAGGAATTAATATTGTGCTCAAAGAAACAACCAAAGATATTTTTTATTTTATTTTTGTTAATTGGTAACAATTGTATTTTGAATTTGAAAACAACGTAAAAATGCAACTAAATATTCAATTAAATCGTCTTGTTTAGAAAAATGCGATGTCAAAATAACAAAAATCACTTTTATATTTCTATTCCAATTTGGAATATCATATATGGGAGATTGTTATAAATTTCTCAAAGAAAGACCACTTTTGAGCACCATCCTATTCAGAATGGAAATTGCTTGCACCAAAGAAAGACCACATATATAGATAACATGTCTTTTCTTCCATTTTTCTTATTTTTATGCTGTTCCCATTCGGTCCTCCTAATTTGTACTGACCCAAGCAACGGTTGTTTGTCGTGATGTTAGTGACGTTGTTGTCGCATTTTCTCTCTCTGCGATCCTTGGATCATCCTTCGGCTCCACCATCGGTTAGGTTGTGGATCAGAATATGTAAGACGATACTGTGCACAATATAACTTCATGTTCGCGTTACACAATTTACGAAACACTGCCTAGTTACAGTACCACACCATTTATAAAGTACATAAATTTCCCGCCTTTTTCAAATTTACACACCTTCATACATAAATCCAACCGCAAATAATCATAATAATTATTTTATAGTTTTTCAGGTAATAGCGGGTAGTTTATCATCCCGAGTGTATCTACATACATACATACATACACGGTAGTAAATAGTGTGGTAAAGCATACATGAACTAATGAATTATTAAAAAATCATAAATCATAATTTTACATATATACGATGAAGACGGTAAACTAGATAGACAGGCATCATACATTACTACAAATGTATTGTCTTTCTTCGCCTCATGGACTTTGGTGGAAAATGAAAGGAAATATTGTAATTTTTTTTTCTACCAATTCAGTAGTAAACGGCAATTGAAGCGGAAAACATTCACGGGAGTATAGTACAGTGAGTTTAACGGATTTTCTTGTGGATCATTAATAAATACGAGCATGTAAAATGTGTTTTTTTGTAATATTTGGTTATTTTAGAACCGTATAAAGTAAAATAGTGATATGTGTACAAGTTGTTGTGACTGCTGCTGTTTTTCATTAGGGGGTGATAGAAAAGTGTCACCCAACGAGGCAAATAATAATAATAATAATGGTGTTAACCGAAATACCAATGGTGCTGTTGCGACAATTGAGGTAATTAGATATCAATTTTTTTGGTTTAAACGAATAATAATTAGTAAGTATGTTACATACAAGTATGTTGTTAATTAGTGAAATGAAAATATTAATTAGTTGTGTACTACAACATGTGGTTCTCCGGTTCAATAATTTTAGTGGTAAAAACAAAAAGTGTATTAATTTGTTGAAAAAGAAAGTTTATAATTTATAGTTTAACATTTTGTTTCTTAAACTAGTGGAACGCCCAGCAATAACGATTTACGTTTGCAAGCACAAATTATTTAAAAATTACTTTACTAATTTTGAAAACTAATTACTAATTTTAGATAGGTTACTGGATTTATAACTGTCGATTCCAAATAAAAGTTACCTCCCTTTATTAAAAATAATGAATGGCGAATTAATACAAAAGTTGAAAAAAATGTCTCCCCAACATTACACATTTGGGAAAACATTTTATCTGGGAAAAGTAATATTTTATTTGTTCTGCTCTGTAAATTAAATCTACTCAACGAGGATTCCTATGTATTTTAAAATTTTAACTAGCTGACTAAAAGATAATACGAGTTTAAACCATTCCGTTTGGTTAAAGACAATTAAATTGGTTAATGGTTTTATTAATTACCCTTTTTTAACCCGAGCTGGCCCATCAACAACTTAACAGCTGAATTAGCCAAAGTTTTGGTGACTTCCCGTTAAAAATAAAATAAAAATTTGGCAAAATTTCGCTATATCCCCTATGGCATGACATAAATACTGTGGTCACAAGCAGCTTCCTCGTAAGTCGAGTTTATTTTACAAACAATTTCCACCAATAAACAATAGTTAAACTTTAAATTAATGTAGAAGAAATGTTTGACGGTTAGGCTACTTAATTTTTTGGGGCAAAGTAGACCACCAAAATGGATGATTAAACATTTAAAAACATATAAAGTTTAATAAAAAACCGTTATGCATTGGTTTTTTTTCAAAATTTTAAAAGATAAGCATTTCTTCCGAAATGCAAAAAAGTAAACCAAACGCTTAAGTTACTTTAGCAGTTATTTCTAGCTTAAAAACACGAATTCTCAATTTAAACAAAATTTAAGTAGTTTTTCAATTTAAAACTAAAGAAGGGCTCTTTCGGTCAGATGTGGATGAATATTTGGGATATTCGGTTTGTAGTGCTTAAAGGAAGTAAATCCATTAGGTCCCTTTTCTTGGCAGAAGCTATATTTACTTGTGCTGAATAACATTTTTGTAGCTCTGAGCAGTGCACAAAATGGTTAATTTTCGCTTAAGGTAGTACAAAAAAATTCGAAATATATCGGTTCCGGACTGAGTGATCTGAGTCGCACTCCATATAGCTATGACCAAAAACCATAAATTTGTGATCAATGTATTCTAAATTATTTTCAATTCCATTCAGCATAAATAAATAACGTGGTTCTAACAAAGGATTTTTTGTTTCGCATACTACAGTTATCACTATAGAAAACAATAGGCTTTGTTGCACGAGAAAGGTTTTGCATGTGCCGGTAAATACAATTGAGCAATAGCCTCATGCCACATATAGGAGTGAGTCTCATTAGTCGTACAGTCATGCACTGTCAAATTGAACGTCCATAACTGACGTTTGTAAAACGGTAATGAAGGTAACTTTAAATCCGGCGCAATTTGCCGCATTTTAGATTTAAATGCTATAACGGCATCTTTGTGATATTCTGCTTGCTCAATTAATAATTCCTGTTTTTCTTGTTCTTTAGCAACGTTAATTTTTACTGCTATTCGCATTTGTTGCAAGTATCTGTTTCGGGTGATTTGATTTTAAAAATTCAGCGTTTTAAAAAATTTCGAATATTTTGAAGCTGACACCGGCTGATAAGTCTTCGCACAGATAAATCGTTTAAATTTTCGATAATGTTAGGTCACATTGAAGGTATTTTTGAGCTGTATTACATCTTGTGTAATGACTTTCATAACATTCGCGTTCAAAAACCACACTCTTTCTATGGAAAGAACCACACGGAAAAAAATAAGCTTACTATGTTAAAGAAAACTTTTTCTTTATTTAATAAAGAATAATTTTACTTACTTTAAAAACCAAATTTCTATGTCCATACAAGTTTTTCTAGTTATAAAAATAGTTTTCTTACGAAGAGAATTATTTCTTGACGGAAATTTTAACATTAAATTCTATCTTGAGAATTATTTTTCTTGCATTTATCGTTGCCATAAATTCTTCATAATAACAGAAAAAATTTAGTTTGAAGAGAAATACTTTTAATTTAATGTTACTTTTTCTTAAAACGAGAAATTTAACTTTTTCTTAAAACAAAACATATATTTTATTGAAATATCACATTTTAAACTAGAAAAAGTTTCTTGATAATAAAAAAGTAATTTCTCTTTCTGATAAACTAATGAATTCTAGAATTTGAAAAAAGTGATCTTGATTGAAGAAATAATTAATCTTTAGTCATTCTCAGTTTTCCTTAATCAAGTTAAAAATTTCAAATACTGTCTTTTTTTTCTACGTTATTTCATGAAAAAATTTCTTATCACAAAAAAGTAATTTTATAAACTTCAACATAATATTTCTTGGTTTAATATGTATGTCTCAAGCTGAGAGAATACCTTTAATTATAGAAAAGGATTTTTCAGTGCATACTCTATATTTTTTAAAACAAGAAAACGAATGAAACATTTGAGAATATATAAAATAAGTAATATTCATTATTTTGTGAACAGTTCAATATTAACAACGTGTATTTTAGAGATTGTCAAATAAAATTATTTTAAAGTGGCTTTTGAAAAATAATAGTGAAATTAAGTAATTGAATGTAAGTTACATATGTATTAAATATATTTTTATTTTGAATTAACAAGTGATCGCTCTATTTTGTGTGTTTTATGTGAGTTATTTGGGCATAATGATTTTATAGTTGTATTTTAATTTTTTTAATTAGAGAAATTGCTGACAAAAATGCTAACTTTAAATAGCAACATTAACTGGTTCTGTTATTTCATCGTTGTCTGAGTGGATCAGGACACATCATTAATCAGCCCTTCTTCTCCATCAAGGGGACAAATGCCATCAGCAGAATTTGTTAGAACTGTCTAACTAGAGTAAGTAACGCTACTATTGATTTTGATTTTTTTTCACAGAATTTTGAACAGTTTCTCGAATCAACCAAAGGGTTCAAACTCTTAAATATTTTTAAAGCAGCAACTCCACCGCCGCTCAGCGAAAAGACCCGCAATCTACTAGTATCTACAGTTGTGAATATATTGGTCGAAACCCCTGTGTTAGCTGATTTATTTAAAACAATAGCGTGATTGAAGTGATATTGAGCATTTTTTTCCTGGAGAAAAAAAAGTAAATAAGAATGAATTATATTTAAAAATTATTGCTAATTATTGTCTTATTTTCAGGGGTAAAAAAGCAACAGGCTTATACAACAAGCACAAAAACCACTAATGTAAGCTCCGGAAGATCGGTTATTTGAAAAATAAATTTAAAAATAGGAATTTTACGGTGAATTACGTCATACACTTAAAACCTTGTTTTCATACACTTCCAAACAGAACCAAAATATTGAAGCAAATTTATGTATTCTGTTTAATAATATTTGTATTTTATTGTTGTAATATTTGTGACATTGCTAATTAATATTAAATTTCATCTTTATATTTCTTATAATAAAATAAAATAAAAATTATAAAATAAATTTATATTGTAATTATTTTGGAAATTATATAAAATGTTGCTCAAATAAACAGGAAAAATAAATGGAAACAAAAAATACTATTAAAGCTTTCAAGAAGTTACTTTCTCCAATCTAGAAAAAGAAGCAATTCCTTCTCTACAACTTATAAATTCGTTCTTCTATCAAGGAAAAAAAAGATATCTGACAGAAAAAGCATTTTAATTATTAGAAAATGACTCTTAACTAAAGAAATGTCGATTATATGTAATATTTCTTAAAACAAGCATAAATTTATTGCATTTTGTGATACGGTTAGCTTAAAACAAGAATTTGTTATCTTTAATGAAGAAATATTATATTAAAAATTAAGAAGAGCGATTAGCTCTACAAAATAATATTTTCTTGCTTTAAGAAATTGAATTTCTTTCAACAATAAAAAACATACTATTTTAATACTTAAATAAAAACATCAAATGAAGAAATTAGAAGTTTTCATTAAGAAAAAGTTATCTTAGCTGAAAATCAAGTGCTCATTTTTCTTAAATTATTCAGTTTTTTCTTCGTTGTAACCAGTTTTTTTTCCGTGCATGTTATGTACACGGAAATCCGTACTACTCGCCAAAGAAAAGTGTCACAAAAATTCCGGTGCCGGTGTGCATCCCAACTAAAAAGAGCAAAAATCAAATAGGAAAGAAGGTGGAACTTCGTTGGAAACTCGGGTTTTTTCTATACACTTTTCCATAATAATTTTGAACACTTTTCTACGTAAAATTAATCCGATTTCCGTAGTACATACGTATATATACATATATACGTACATCTACATATATACATATTTTTCATAGTTCCATATTATGAGTAATAGTTTTTTTTTGAAAATAAAGATCTTTGTTATTTATTTTATAAAAAATAATATTTTATTTTAATCATACATTAAATATTCGGTTATAATATTTTTGCTATCCACCACCCGATTTGATTTCTTCATCTCCAGCATATTGAACATCTTAAAAAGTAAGAAGAAAATTTCATCACTAATTTACGTCGTCTCAAACATATTTACATTTTATAAGTATATGGCGACGCCATATTAATAGATTTTTATTACCTGTAGTACAACGTTGACGAATCACTTATAAAGCACTTCAATTATACTATTACGAGTATTATTATATATAATTTGCACTACAATTTACAAAAAATTCTTTATTACTCAAAAACATTATAGACAAAAACAATAAATTAAATTGAAAAAATTTGCACGCACAGTTGTGTGCGTATTCTCCGCCAACTTGTCACAAGAAACTGGAGATACAAAATAAAAATTTATAAAACTAAAACAAAAACGTGAAATAGAAAGAGAAAAAAAATATTTTTTGTCCAAAATCAATATTTTTGTGTATTTGCTATTTTGCAGTACGGAATTTAGTATGGAATTAAAACAATTTTTTGCATACTGGGAAACTATTGATATGGTCGTGAATTTCCTTAAGTTTCTATCTAGAGTTATTTTTGAAATCGTCGAATTAATTTTGTTAGCTATAACAGTTTTGAGAAAGCCATGCGTCTCAAAAATCGACTCAAACCTCCGCGCTTCTTGTACGCCGACGTATTATTTTAAAATGGCTTAACCGGTTTTCGTAAAACAAATTTTTTTGTTTAATATTTATCTTTACAAGGACACCTTTATCGTTAAAATGTATACAGTACGTTTCAAATTAAAGCAATTGTAGCAAAATGAGATGTTTCAGATTTTTTCAAAAACAAAATTAAATTGGGAATATTTTTCCTATCCAATTTCGATACGGAAAAAATATTTCCTATATTATAAAAATTTAGATCAAACATGATTTCTCAGTAGGCCAGAAAATGATATTTTTGATAAAAACGCTATGTAAATATTTAACTAGAATCGATCCTGCTGATGGTGATATGTTATTTGTAGCAGGTGAGATTTCACTAGAATTATTAGATGTAGGCTGCAATTTGGCTTGGCCATCAAAAGAGAACGTTTAACTGAGAAACCCAGTTATTTTTCTCGGTCCAATTTTTCGGTTAAACACAAATGCGTAATAATTACTTAAGTCTAACTAGTTTTTTAAATAACTTCAATATCAGTTTGAAGGGATGGATTACAAAGTAAATAATTACGGAACCGAAATAAATTGGACGACTATCTCAATCAAAATTAAATTTTAAATAACTTTAGCTAGTTTACAGACCTCTCACAATAGAAAAAAATTTTGCCTTTACCTTTTTATCTGGAAAATGACAACAAAAACTCTGATTTTGAAATGTAGCTAACTTCATTAGTCTTTTCTCCAGGCAAAACCTTAGAGTTTGCTAACTTTTTCCTTAAGGTAAAAATGCAATTTTCTTGTCTCAAGTTTTATTTTCAAACAAACTTGCAAGGCAAAAGGAAAAGTTTTTCTATTGTGAGAGCTCTGTGTGTGGGTAACTGCAGCAGGGAAACTTTCGAATTTCAAAATGAAACTTTGCATACCGATTAAGCCCAATTTGTGCTAATTAGTGCTTGCGGGAAAAAATTAGTGCTAGTCCAGGAGCCGGAAAAACCGGAAAAGAAAATTTCAAATTTCGCCTGAAAGACGAAAAAAATAAAACCCAATTTCTAGACTAAATCAGAAATTATTTAAGCCAAATTTTAAAATTTCACAAAAGCGGCTACACTGACGAAATTTGTGCTTATCATACAAATATGATTTTCATAAATTTTCATTCATGAATAGTGGAAAAACAAACTAGCCCCTAAAAGATACTATATTGAACATAGATAATACAGAGGTATACCGTTCAATAAAATTTTTGTTGAACAACAAATTTAAAAATAGAAATACCTTATTGTAAAACCAAAGACTGAGCAATTCAGATAGCATATTCTTGTCACGAATGTTCATTGCCATCCGAAAAATATAGTGGCTGAATTTGTGCTAATCCAGAATTGGCCCAATTCCGTTGAACAACAACGACCGTTGAATGAACGATTTTCTGACAAAAAGTGTTCTACAAACCAATGAAGTTGGCACATCTGATTGCATATTCCTATCAAGTATGTTCATTGCCATCCGAAAAACATAGTGGCTGAATTTGTGCTAATCCAGAATTGGCCCAATTCCGTTGAACAACAACGACCGTTGAATGAACGATTTTCTGACAAAAAGTGTTCTACAAACCAATGAAGTTGGCACATCTGATTGCATATTCCTATCAAGTATGTTCATTGCCATCCGAAAAACATAGTGGCTGAATTTGTGCTAATCCAGAATTGGCCCAATTCCGTTGAACAACAACGACCGTTGAATGAACGATTTTCTGACAAAAAGTGTTCTACAAACCAATGAAGTTGGAACTTCTGATTGCATATTCCTATCAGGTATATTCATTGCCATCCGAAAAATATAGTGGCTGAATTTGTGCTAATCCAGAATTGGCCCAATTCCGTTGAACAACAACGACCGTTGAATGAACGATTTTCTGACAAAAAGTGTTCTACAAACCAATGAAGTTGGCACTTCTGATTGCATATTCCTATCAGGTATGTTCATTGCCATCCGAAAAACATAAAGGCTGAATTTGTGCTAATCCAGAAATGGCCCAATTCCGTTGAACAACAAGGACCGTTGAATGAACGATTTTCTGACAAAAAGTGTTCTACAAACCAATGAAGTTGGCACATCTGATTGCATATTCCTATCAAGTATGTTCATTGCCATCCGAAAAACATAGTGGCTGAATTTGTGCTAATCCAGAATTGGCCCAATTCCGTTGAACAACAAAGACCGTTGAATGAACGATTTTCTGACAAAAAGTGTTCTACAAACCAATGAAGTTGGAACTTCTGATTGCATATTCCTATCAGGTATATTCATTGCCATCCGAAAAATATAGTGGCTGAATTTGTGCTAATCCAGAATTGGCCCAATTCCGTTGAACAACAACGACCGTTGAATGAACGATTTTCTGACAAAAAGTGTTCTACAAACCAATGAAGTTGGCACATCTGATTGCATATTCCTATCAAGTATGTTCATTGCCATCCGAAAAACATAGTGGCTGAATTTGTGCTAATCCAGAATTGGCCCAATTCCGTTGAACAACAACGACCGTTGAATGAACGATTTTCTGACAAAAAGTGTTCTACAAACCTCTGAAGTTGGAACTTCTGATTGCATATTCCTATCAGGTATGTTCATTTCCATCCGAAAAACATAGTGGCTGAATTTGTGCTAATCCAGAAATGGCCCAATTCCGTTGAACAACAACGACTGTTGAATGAACGATTTTCTGACAAAAAGTGTTCTACAAACCAATGAAGTTGGAACTTCTATTTACATATTCATATGAGGTATGTTCATTGCCATCCGAAAAATATAGTGGCTGAATTTGTGCTAATCCAGAATTGGCCCAATTCCGTTGAACAACAACGACCGTTGAATGAACGATTTTCTGACAAAAAGTGTTCTACAAACCTCTGAAGTTGGAACTTCTGATTGCATATTCCTATCAGGTATGTTCATTGCCATCCGAAAAACATAGTGGCTGAATTTGTGCTAATCCAGAATTGGCCCAATTCCGTTGAACAACAACGACTGTTGAATGAACGATTTTCTGACAAAAAGTGTTCTACAAACCAATGAAGTTGGAACTTCTATTTACATATTCCTATGAGGTATGTTCATTGCCATCCGAAAAATATAGTGGCTGAATTTGTGCTAATCCAGAATTGGCCCAATTCCGTTGAACTACAAAGACCGTTGAATGAACAACTTTCTGACAAAAAGTGTTCTCAAACCAATGAACTTGGCACTTCTGATTGCATATTCCTATCAGGTATGTTCATTGCCATCCAAAAAATATAGTGGCTGAATTTGTGCTAATCCAGAAATGGCCCAATTCCGTTGAACAACAAAGACCGTTGAATGAACGATTTTCTGACAAAAAGTGTTCTACAAACCAATGAAGTTGGCACTTCTGATTGCTTATTAATATCAGGTATGATCATTGCCCGCCGAAAAACATAGTGGCTGAATTTGTGCTAATCCAGAAATGGCCCAATTCCGTTGAACAACAAAGACCGTTGAATGAACGATTTTCTGACAAAAGGTGTTCTACAAACCAATGAACATACCTGATAGGAATATGCAATCAGAAGTGCCAACTTCATTGGTTTGTAGAACACTTTTTGTCAGAAAATCGTTCATTCAACGATCGTTGTTGTTCAACGGAATTGGGCCAATTCTGGATTAGCACAAATTCAGCCACTATGTTTTTCGGATGGCAATGTTCATATCTGATAGGAATATGCAATCGGAAGTGCCAACTTCATTGGTTTGTAGAACACTTTTTGTCAGAAAATCGTTCATTCAACGATCGTTTTTGTTCAACGGAATTGGGCCAATTCTGAATCAGCCCAAATTCAGCCACTATATTTTTCGGATGGTAATGAACATACCTGATAGGGATATGCAATCAGAAGTTCCAACTTCAGTGGTTTGTAGAACACTTTTTGTCAGAAAATCGTTCATTCAACGGTCTTTGTTGTTCAACGGAATTGGGCCAATTTTGGATTAGCACAAATTCAGCCACTATGTTTTTCGGATGGCAATGAACATATCTGATAGGAATATGCAATCAGAAGTGCCAACTTCATTGGTTTGTAGAACACTTTTTGTCAGAAAATCGTACATTCAACGGTCGTTGTTGTTCAACGGAATTGGGCCAATTCTGGATTAGCACAAATTCAGCCACTATGTTTTTCGGATGGCAATGAACATACCTGATAGGAATATGCAATCAGAAGTGCCAACTTCATTGGTTTGTAGAACACTTTTTGTCAGAAAATCGTTCATTCAACGATCGTTTTTGTTCAACGGAATTGGGCCAATTCTGAATCAGCCCAAATTCAGCCACTATATTTTTCGGATGGTAATGAACATACCTGATAGGGATATGCAATCAGAAGTTCCAACTTCAGTGGTTTGTAGAACACTTTTTGTCAGAAAATCGTTCATTCAACGGTCGTTGTTGTTCAACGGAATTGGGCCAATTCTGGATTAGCACAAATTCAGCCACTATATTTTTCGGATGGCAATGAACATACCTGATAGGAATATGTAATCAGAAGTGCCAACTTCATTGGTTTGTAGAACACTTTATGTCAAAAAACTGTTCATTCAACGGTCTTTGTGTTTCAACGAAATTGGGCCAATTCTGGATTAGCACAAATTCAGCCACTATGTTTTTCGGTTGGCAATGAACATATCTGATAGGAATATGCAATCAGAAGTGCCAACTTCATTGGTTTGTAGAACACTTTTTGTCAGAAAATGGTACATTCAACGGTCGTTGTTGTTCAACGGAATTGGGCCAATTCTGGATTAGCACAAATTCAGCCACTATGTTTTTCGGATGGCAATGAACATACCTGATAGGAATATGCAATCAGATGTGCCAACTTCATTGGTTTGTAGAACACTTTTTGTCAGAAAATCGTTTATTCAACGGTCTTTGTTGTTCAACGGAATTGGGTCATTTCTGGATTAGCACAAATTCAGCCACTATGTTTTTCGGATGGCAATGAACATACTTGATAGGAATATGCAATCAGATGTGCCAACTTCATTGGTTTGTAGAACACTTTTTGTCAGAAAATCGTTCATTCAACGGTCGTTGTTGTTCAACGGAATTGGGCCAATTCTGGATTAGCACAAATTCAGCCACTATATTTTTCGGATGGCAATGAACATTCGTGACAAGAATATGCTATCTGAATTGCTCAGTCTTTGGTTTTACAATAAGGTATTTCTATTTTTAAATTTGTTGTTCAACAAAAATTTTATTGAACGGTATACCTCTGTATTATCTATGTTCAATATAGTATCTTTTAGGGGCTAGTTTGTTTTTCCACTATTCATGAATGAAAATTTATGAAAATCATATTTGTATGATAAGCACAAATTTCGTCAGTGTAGCCGCTTTTGTGAAATTTTAAAATTTGGCTTAAATAATTTCTGATTTAGTCTAGAAATTGGGTTTTATTTTTTTCGTCTTTCAGGCGAAATTTGAAATTTTCTTTTCCGGTTTTTCCGGCTCCTGGACTAGCACTAATTTTTTCCCGCAAGCACTAATTAGCACAAATTGGGCTTAATCGGTATGCAAAGTTTCATTTTGAAATTCGAAAGTTTCCCTGCTGCAGTTACCCACACGAGCTCTGTTACTATTTGAAATATTTTTAGAACTACAGTGGGTTACAGCCAAAATGATGCAAGCAATTTTTATTTTATTTTTTTAAGTCAATATCCAAAAAACAAAAATAAATATCTATTTTTAATTAACATTTATTATAAGCTTTAGTATTAATTTTTAATTTCATAAAACAAAACAAACAAAAAATTTCAATTTATAACAAAATAGTAACAAAAATCAAAATTTCTATGTAAAAACATGTCACATCTAAACTGATGCAGTTTTAAAAATTCTGTAAAAAATTAATTGATAAGTTTGTAATAAATATTATCACAATGTATAATTAATTTATTTTATAACATGACCTCCACCGTGTTTAACAGTGCTTTGTAAATTTTTGAAATGCTAGCACCGTATTACTTTTTCCCCATACATAGTTTATTCCGTCTGATCCAAAAAGGTTAAATTTGCTTTCATCAGCAAATAACCCCGTGTTCTACGAATCTAGCCTTACGATTAACTTCACAAACTTTCATGTATGGCCTTTTGTTCTACCGTGAAAATTTGGTTCTCTCAATATTCTGCGTATTGTATCTGGATGGCATTTTTTATGTAAATATTTTTCAGCTTCCTCGGGCCACTTTAGAGCAATTTTTCGGAAAATATTTTATTGTACGCTTTTCTAGGCCTATTTTCAACACGGTGTTGATTAATGAGGCGTTCAATAATATATTGAACAATAGAAGAACTTGTTTTCACCATTTCTGCAATTTTTCTTTGAATGTTGCCATCTTTAAAGTGTTTAATGGCTAGCTACTTGATGCGTTTCAATACTTGTGTGGCGACCCATTTTCTCAATTATTACAAAATCCCACTTATTTGTATATATTGACGCACTATATTAACTATAATCGCACAAAAGCTTGTTTAAAACTGTTACTGAACATTGTTTTGAATTGTTTTGGCATTGAAAATTTTATTTTGTGTAGAAAAAGTACCGCTATTTTCAAAACAAAGAGAGTGCATCATTTTAGATGGGACATGTTTTTAAGTAGAAATTTTGTTTTTTGTTACTATTTTGTTTTAAATCGAAATGTTTTTACTTGTATTGTTTTATGAAATTAACAATTAATAATAAATGTAAATTAAAAATGGAAATTTATTTTTGTTTTTTTAGATATTTACTTTTAAAAAAATAAAAATTGCTTGCATCATTTTGGCTGTGACCCACTGTAAATAAGCTAGAAATATATCGGTTAGGTAGAAATGCAGTTTAAAAAG
Organism: Nephrotoma flavescens; assembly: GCA_932526605.1. NCBI lineage: Eukaryota > Metazoa > Arthropoda > Insecta > Diptera > Tipulidae > Nephrotoma > Nephrotoma flavescens. Next base: position 281,524,386 of record OW052221.1, on the reverse strand, counting down.
AATTTTAGATTTAAATAAAAGCATGATTTTGACTAAAGTCGACTTAAGCAATTATGGGTTATGACCACAGAACAGTGTACGAGGATTGTCTGGAAAGATTCCAACCTAACAAAGATAAAAGACATTTTTTTCCAAAATTATTTTTATTTTTCTACATAGTCTCCTTATCAGTCTATACACTGCAAAACAGTTCGTAAATACGAAGGTGATGGCTTTTTCATTCGACGAAAATCTCTATTCTCCGGGCGCAACTTTTAGCTTAGAGAACAAAAAAAGTCGCTTAGGGCTACATCTGCTGAGTGAATTTTCTCCATGGCAACCGCTGACGTGTGAGAAGGCGCATTGTCTTGGAGAATCAAGATTTGTTTTTTCTGCAAATGTGACCTTTTTTCCAGAATTTCTGCCTACATCTTATCAAGTAATTATGAATAGTATGCTCCTGTAATGGTCTTCCGTTTTTGAAGATAATCGATTACCATAACTCCATGACTGTCCAAGAAAACAGTCACCGCCACTTTTCCAGCCGAAGGAACATCCTTTGTCTTTAATGGAGCCAATTCCCCCTTGGCAGTCCACTGTTTTAATTCTGGAGTGTAATGGTATATCCAAGTTCTATCAACAATAATTAGCCAGCACCAAAACTTTGATTTCTTGCACCTAGCTGCGCCAACAGAGCGTCAGAAATGTTTATTCGAACACGTTTCTTCTTCACGTGGTTGCAGATTCTAAACATCTCGAACGATTATCGTCACCCAAGCTGGTACGGCTGAAAAATAATGGTGAAAAGTTCTCGTACACAGCGTCCCACTCGTTTTTGATTTGCCTAGTCGTATTGCCATAAAAAACTACTGTTCTTCAAAAATGGCTAATATTTCGGTGAATTTTTCCAATGAATTCCTGCCAACCCATGCGCAAACAAATTCTCCTGCTTTTGTTGGAATGGGTACAAAGGGCCGAATATGGAAGCCGAATGTCGAATTGCCGAATGTGTCGAAGGGCCGAATGTCAAAGGGCCGAATGGGTCGAAGAGCCTAATTTTTTTTTTGTTTTTAGAAATATGATTTTTTAAATTTGTTGTTTTATTGAATACATATCTTGTAAATTTTTTTGTTATTAAACAAAAATGAATTTCTTATGAATTTATGTATTTTACTATTTTTCATCACGTATCCAGTCAGCGATACATTTTGGTGAAGGAAAATTTTGTCATGCGCCACCAATAGGTACATGTACAAAAAATAAAAAAATAATTAAATTAAATAAAAAAACAAAAAAAACAAAAACTAAAATTCGGGCCTTCGACGCATACGGCCCTTCGACACATTCGGCCCTTTAAAATTCGGCACTTCGACATTCGGCTCTTTGATATCATACCCTTTCGTTGACGAGTACTGAGATCTTCATGTTGGGGTCGGAAGCTTTCAAACAACCTTCGTACAACTTAAGTGCCCCACAGACGATCCAATTTGGTTGAACGGTTGGGCGAATAGGGTTGGACCGGATGCCAAATTGAATAGTGCGTCGCCCTCGATAGCATAGTTAGTAAGTAGAGCGCTTGCTTAGTAATTCGGGGGTCCCGGGTTCGATTCCTGGTGGTGACCAAAAAGTTACGACTGGAGGTTTTTAATGTGTTATGTGTTACATTTTTCATTGTCTTATATATCTCAAGCCATAGTTGTCGGCTTTCTCCATAATATATTTATATATTTATTTATCTAAGTTGGTGGACAAAATTAAATTGTACGTGTTGGATGGAAATTCCATCCAACCAACCAAATGGAATGATGCGTAGCAACTACTGTTGGAAAAAAATTAAGAAAGAAATAAAAAAAATTGTAAATATGGTAGTGTTTAGACAACGCCAATGTTTTGAACCTATATAGTTTTGGTCCGAGGAGTTGGATCGTCGACAAATTTAGAAAATCTTCGAATACTAAACCGATTCAGCCAACACTTAATTATAAATAAGCGTATTTCGTCAGCGAAATAAGTTTCTAAGAGCAAATTGCACCAGAACTTGAATGGCCAATTTAGTTCAAGTTTGGTGATGCGTCTGCAAAAAGCCGTGATACAAAGTAATGATATGATTTGATTTTTCGTTCGCCAATATTATAGTGTAGGTCTCGCTAGTTCTTTGGCGTGGCCACATTGATTGGGATCTTCTTGTAGCCAAGCAGGACCTGTCCACCACAACAGATGACTTTTGGAGTCGGTTCATGCATATGTTTTAACGTTGAGTGAGTCTACTATGTCATGTATGAGTTTGGCGAGAGGTACGCAGGATCAAAGCTCTAGACGGGGCAGGCTGATTGTGGTCAGTGGTGCGACCATGGTGGTGCATGCCAGTATAGTGATTTTGATGGATCCATATGAAAACGTGGTACGCACGTACACCACCGAAGCAGTAATGATGTATGATTTTGGCGATAATTGTGGTAGGCGATACCCAGCCGATCGGATCAAATATCTTGGATGCCGTCGACAATATTGTTCGTGTGCACAAACATTCGATGACGAGGGGATGCTGAATCCAAAACAATAAGCCGAAGGAGACAAATGTAGTCCAAGTGTTTTTAATGAATCGTCCCATTTCCGAACTGATGCTCGCGGAATACGATCGGTATCTCATTGAGGAGCGGTTAGCTACTCGAGGATCATTTCCACTGGCAATACCATAAGCGACAGTTCACAAACGATACCTACTCCCGAACTGGTTCATCTCGAGAAGGTTGTCATACGATTCGCTGATAGTTTCTGTGTTCGAGTATCATCCGGATCTTTCGAAACGATCGAAGATGTTGTGTTGAATTTTGAGACCAATATGGAATGTGCCGAATAGGTTTTTAAATTAAAAAAACAAAAAATAAATAGGTCGGTAATGAACAACCAAAGCGTTTTACCTGTTCCTTTTTTTATTCTCGAGAGAAAAAGATAAGATACAGTGTCCTAAACAATTCTATTCGTTTGTATACGTTACAAACAATATTTTTCTGCGTATATCGAAGCCAAACTATTTGTTTCGACTGTACGTAAATGAATTATTACATTATCAACATTTAGGCGTATATTCGAAAAGTAAATTTTTTTAAATAAATAAATTTTACCTAAAAGCTCAAAAACTACAATGGGCATTAACTTCAATTTTTGTAGGTATAGAGATGCTATTGATAACAACATGTATATGCAAAAACCGTTTCAGAAAATTGCAATTTTTGCAAGTTATTCCCTATCGAAATCTTGATGTGTAACTTTACGTCATCAACTTTGGTGCTGTAAACTTACGTTTATAGAGCCTCAGATATCTTCAGAACAACTTTCTGATGAAAAAAACTACTCCATCTATTTACGAAGGTGCAGAGTAACTTTAGGCATAGGTAAGAACACATAGATCATTCATTGAGAAGACATTTGACATTTAAGGAACCCCTTAAAAAAGCCATACAAAATCTCGATTCTGTCCTACCTAATTATCTATCCAATCCTTTTTTTGTTATGTGTTGGGTCATCCGGGGGATTTCGTACATTCAGAATCAATCAATCAATTCAGTCTGCCTGTTTCTATTTGACACGAAAGTTTCTTTTTATCATGTATGAAGCAAGAGGCTTCTTAGATAGCATAACTTTCATAAGTGTGCGGAATCCTAGTCTATATCACTTCTGAACAAATCCTCATATCTTCAAGTACCCTTTCTATACTGTTTATTTCAAAATTCTGAGTGTTTATTTCAAAATTCAAATTGGTATAATTTAAAAGTCGTTTTGAAATTGTTGGTTGTTTTGAGTAGCAATATGTTTTAACCTGGATCTTTTTGTTACATTTTATTCCTCTTCAAATGATTTTGATGTCGTCTCTTTATTCGAGGTGTTATAGCAGAAACCGATTGCGATGGATCCTGATATCAGACAAATTCAATTATCGGGCTTGATTCCATTATTTATTTTATTTTTCGGCTCGAACGATTTTGATAAAAAATGGTGAAGGGAAATTTAAAATACCAGGAATCGATTTCAATTGATGCTAATTTCTGGATAATTTGTTTAGGGAGTTTACATGTGATTTCTTAAGGCAGAGTCCTAGGAATCGATTGCGATGAGTCTAATTTTTGGAAAGTTTATTTGGTTTTTTTTTCAGGTTGAACGATTTTTATAAAAACGAATAAAAGGCTTTGCTAGTGCTAAGAGTCAATTGTCATCTGGTTTTGAGAAAGCAAAAATATACATCGTGTGGAGAAATCATACGACATTATAGATTGCAAACCGTCGTCTCGTATGTGGCATCATTTCTGGCTACACGCGCACTGAAGGATATCGGTCTTCAAAACGTTGGTACCAATCCAAAGGTTTCCAAAGAACGCTTTGAAGATTTTTTTGTTCACGATTTACTCTTTGGAGCGGACTCTGTCAAATAAGCACTCTTGATAAAAACGAAATTGATTTAAATGAAAAATTGATGGATGATTTGATTCCGATAACCGATGTCGTTAAGGTTATCCTGCACATCTTGTCCGGCACACTTGTTCTACAGTCCAATCAATCAATCTTCTGTGCCCAATTTTACTTTATAGTTAATCAGGGAGTTTCGCTTGTGCTAACTGCTCCTAACTTTTCAATTTGGAAATTTTTTTCCAATTTTCTTCAAATGTATAGGACATCCTCAATATTTGCCGTCATCGTGATACGAAAATAATTCTATCACTGCGATATGACAAACAGATTTACACTGTTTACACCATCAACGTGCTAATCAAAAGTTTACTGTAGGAATATTATCAGTTGCATCGCCGCGTGCCACTTATATTCACTGAATTTAAATCATACTCTCGACAGTTTAGTTTATAGCAAACAGTTAATTAATTATGTGAGCCTGATGCTTACCACAAGTACGTAAATCAGTGCGGGAGATATCGTTATCACTATACCGATTTAATTTAAATTAAATAATTAATTTTAAAACGGCAACCGATATATACTTCAAAGTTCAAGTGGCCATGATAGGAGGCATGTATGTATTAGAATACACTTGAAACTCGCCAGATGATAAGATAGAAGAATGTGTGTAATACAGTCATGATTGCGTTTCGATGCTGAATAAATCGGATAACACAATTGCGCGGTATAATCGGTGAATTCGCGCAAATGTGCATGCTCATTCCAGGAATTTATTATTATTTACGGTTTAAATTGAATGTCAAAGTTATTATCGAGTACGATGGGGTGGGCTTTTAAATAATATATTTTAAATGACAATGGCAATATCTCATGTCATGTCAATAAATGACGTTATTATTGTGTTCGAATATTTCTCACGAATATGTTGATTAGATCGCTGGCTGTTAGCCAATGCAGTGCCGTAAGCTGACAACAACATGTATCGATTTTTAATTGTCCATTGTTTACTTATTCCGTGTACAGTGTTTTGTGTGCGCTTAATTAAATTTCCGAATTAATCCATATTTATTGTGTCAAGGGTGGATATTTTGTACATATCAATATGACACCATTTCAAGTCCACATACTGTAATGCTGTAATCATTGCCTATTCATTTGTCGATATATGAATGTAAATATTTGTACAAATATGCCCCAAAAAATATAATTACGTAATATTAGATTGGTTTAGATTTTAACGGAAATTTTTTTTCACCCCAATATATACCGTGATCAAGGGGGTGGAAATTAGAATTATTTGTATTTCGAATTTTAATGACATTGAAATATTCGAGACGATTTATGAAATGGATTATTATTAGAACACGTTTAAATTAAAAATTTTGGTCTAATCAATTATTAAAAGTTTAACTCTTCCAACCCCATATTTATTCAACTATGCGCCTGAGAATTAAACGATTTTGATGAAAAATAGTTTTGTTTATTTATATCAAACATAATAGAACTAACTGTCAGCTGTTTTATCACACATCCATTAAGTTTATAGTAAAATAATTCTCTTGAATAAAAAATGTTGGTCATTTGATAAAGATTGGCACTCTACTTAACCCATGAGCTGAAATATGGCACCTGGTAAATGAAAAATTTGCCAATATGATAAAATTTGTTAAGTTAAAATCGGTTACAACTTAGGGATTATTGTCTGCTTGATTTTTTTTGACGTCATCACTATAATCATCGTTTTCTGACTCCTCATTATCAGTAAAATTAATCACCTTTGTTCTACATATCACTCACTGGATTATGAATGACAATTCACGTAATTTACCACCTGGAATATTCATTCATAATTTAAGTTTCCCCTCGTATTTATACATTAATAGAATAAACAAAATTCGCCTAGATGTTCTGCTCCAGTCATTTATAATCTGTTACACAATAAACTGATATAAAATTATTTAGTACCACTACTAAACCTCAAATGTCACCAATCACGCGTAAAAGATATTTTTTAAGTTCTAAACTTTAATTTGGCAATTTTTGTTGAATAAACGTCTCGTCAAGCCAATAGGCGAGATCGTAACCGTATTTATGATCTCCGCCTATCGGGTTGACAAGACGTTTATTCTACAAAAAAAAAATTCGGAATTACGGTTTAGATCTTAACTATTATTTTTATGCGAGATTAGTGACGTCTGGGGTTTAGTAGTAGTACTTTAGAATTTTATATCAGTTCATAGGGTAGCAGATTATAAAAGTCTGGAACAGAACATCTAGGCGAATCTGGGATAATCGTTAATTGTGAAAATAATTTGTTGTGTGATTTAGTGTTGGTAAAAATAAGAGTGGGAAAATTATTGTTGGAATATTTCGGGAATATTCCAGTAGTTGCGTAAATATTAGGTAAACACTGGTAAATTAGTTCGACTTTCGATATGTAATGAGCGGAATCCAGCCCCTGTGGTATCTACATTTATGACAATATACAAAATACACTTGCTATTCGAATCTGAAATCACTGTAACGCAAACTAATAAAAAACATAGCTTGAAAATCCGGCTTTTGAAGAACCTCGCAAAATTAAAGAAGTTATGTGTAATTTGGTTCAACCGGCAAAAATTCAACTTAAGTTGTAACATTTATAAGGTTCTAGATCCTAAACATCATTTGTAAATTCAAAATACATCTATGAGTTGAAAATTTTTAAAATGTTTCCAAGTTTCTAAAAAAAAATCTTGTTTTCTTGTCAAAATTTCAGTCAGTTCCTGGCTCTCCGGCCCGAATTTCAGAAGAGACAACAAATGGTATAGAGAAAAATCGAGGTTGCACCAATTCCATATGCATCATAGTACTATCATTTTATTTAATATCATTGGTAAGTTTTGTGGAATACTAAGCTCAATATTGCACCAACTACTAATCTGTTTAAATATGTTTCAGCTAATTCTCACCATCTACTGTTCGAAGTATGCAGACCTAAGGCGCATCACGCACGGTTACGACGATTGTGCAAATCTATGTGGTGTAAATAATGAGCCAGATCCAGAGCACCCATGCAAAGTAATCGGAACTAATGTAAAACTAAACGTTTATGCTTTTGTCTTTGTATTTCTCTAAATAAATCGCCTGTAGTTTTACCGCTATGCTCAAAAACATTGATGACCACGACCTCATCGAAAATAATTTTACAAATTTTTTTATTCCATAGGGATCAAATTTTGTAGACAAAAAATACTTGCTGGTCGAAATTACCGGAAACTATGAAAACGGTAATCACGGTGTACATAGATCATGCGTTACCGATTGTGCCGAACCTTAGTAAAAAATTTAGCCTACAGTAGAAAATTATATTTGACTAATGGATTAATTTAATTGCAGCTCGGCGATATTAAACCGGTGCATAGATAAAAAATCGCAGCAGTATGCAAACTCATTCTTTTCCCGAACCGGATTTGTGAACGCGTTCCAAGAACTTGCCGAAGATTTAGAACTAGCATGGCGTGAAATCCTTTTACTGTTGTTGCTTCCGTTTATTTTCTCGTTTGTCATGATATTTCTGCTGCGATTCCTCGCCGGCATTATAATTTGGATCATTCTAATAGGGATTGTGATCACCTGCATCGTAGGCACAATTTATCTTTGGATACGATATAATAATGATCGGCGGACCGAAACACTCGTCTATGCAATAATCATTACCATATTTACAATCGGTATATGCCTGATAATACTTGTACTTCGCAAACGGATCAAACTGGTGGGTCAACTATTTGCGGAGGCAGGAAAAGCAATAGCAGCAATGCCGTTACTATTATGCCAACCGTTTATAACATTTTTTGCGTTTGGTGGAGTTTTTTGCGCTTGGCTATACGTCGTTATGATGATCGAAAGCTCTGGCAACATGACGATCGAGGAAAACAAGAGTGCAAAATATGTTAAGACAACCGAAATTAAATTCACACGTATCTACAATTTTTTCTTTATCATCTGGATGTCGCTACTGTTTTTGGATTGCCAGGATATGATTATCGCTGGAGCGGTGTGCCAATGGTTTTTTACACGAAACAAATCGCGCCTTAAATCACCGATTTTTACAAGTTACTCGAATTTAGTGCGTTACCATTTGGGCACAGTGATATTTGGTTCGTTAATAATAGCGATCATAAAATTTATACGACTTATACTAAAATCGATGCAAAAAATAACCGATCAAATGTCGCCTGGGAATCAGGTACTTCAATGCTGCTACTGCTGTGTAAATTGCTGTTTCGGCATTATCGGGCAAATCATTCAGGCGATCACACACAATGCCTATATTATAACAGCACTGTACGGATATTCATTTTGCAAGGCTGGGAAACGGGCATACTCGATCCTAACGAATAATGCACTGCGTGTGATCGCGATAAATTCAGTAGGCGACTTTGTACTGATATTTGCAAAAATTCTGATCGTGATCGTAACGCTGCTGATTAGTAATGAGGTGCTGGACCAAAAGGAAGGCCTGTCACATCCTTATATACCGCTAATAATAATCGGGATCGTTTCGTATTTGATCGCAAATTGTTTTATGTGCGTTTATGAAATGGTGATCGATTCGATATTCATTTGTTTTTGTGAGGATTGTGAATTAAACGATGGTATTTCAAGGCCGTACTATATGTCGCGTGGTTTAATGGAATATGTTCAGAATTCGAAAAAGGTGCTTCAGATACATGATAGTCGGGCGACGAAGGCGTGGTCGGGAAAGTGAAATTCTCGATTTTATACTTTTTTGTGTATCTATTTGTGTGCATGTGTGTATTTAAATTTTCTTGTGGTATTATTTTCCACGTGTCTTTATGAAATTAATCTAACATTTTTTATACCTTGTAATATTAATTAAGTTATTACATTTAAAATATTCAAATTAAAGGAAAATTTTACAAAATTGTTTTATTTGAGTTCTGACAAACATATGTCATTAAAATCAAATTCCTAATCTTATTGCTATTTTATATGTAAACAGGTAATTAATATTATTTGAAATAAGTGAGGGCACAATAAGCATTGTTTGAGATCAACAGTGCCATCTATTGCCAGGTTTGAACAGTAATAGACGACGATACGATTTTTAGTTGCATCGGTCAACTCTAAGTTATTATTATTTTTTATACCTCAAACAGAATAGCGGCGCACATCGCCGATCTTCGGCGATCAAAGTTCAAATCTTTTTTGTCAAACAGATAGACGCCGATTTTTTGACATTTCTGTCATTTGTAGACAGACTTAAAATACTACTAATATATTCGACGTTTTCGTTTGTGGATAAATAAACATACCAGCCAAATAGAAGAAATGGATAGTGATAACACAACAATGCTAATGAAAATGGCAATGATGTTATTCACAATGGGTAATTTATTAAGTATTAAGACAAACAACTTCTTTAATAGAACAAAATTTAGTTATGTCCATTTCATTAAAAAATAAGTTTTTTTTGTTTTTAACCTGACCTCGTCCATTTCATTAAAAAATAAGTTTTTTTTGTTGTTAACTAAATGTCACTCATCGTCAAAAAAATATAAATTTTTATATTTTGACGTCGATTGTCGACGCTCTATCTGTTCGCTCTTATGGAAATGCATGTATTTTAAATTTAGCGCCGATGTTTTCGACGTCATTCTGTTTGAGGTATTATATGTAGTGAGAAAGAGGAGACTCGATAAAGGCATTGTAAAATGAAAAGTTACACAGTCAACAAGTGTTTTTGTTTTTAAAAAGTTAATTTTTATCGAATAAAGTTGTAGTCAAAAGTTGTATTACTTCGCAATATTTCCGAGTATAATATCTCAGTTAAATATAAGGTGGCCATCTAGCGTTTGCAATACAAACTACCGGTATACTGTACCTATACTGTACCTTTAATCATTTTGAGCCGGGATTTCAACAAAAAAAAATTTGAAATTTTTTGCGAAAAAACGTTACTTACTTTTTTTGAACCGATAAAATCTATAGTCACGGATTCCGAATGTTTCGTTTATTTTGGATTATCAATGTAATTATGAGTAGATCAACGTTTATTTTGCTTCAATATGTCACTTCGTTCGCCTGGAATCCAGGTTCGAAACACAATGTGGCAGAGTTTCAAAATACGAAACTTCCAGTAACCACCGCTTTCCTTATGCATCCTACCGGTAGTTTCGTGCTCAACGTGTCGTATACTGTACCTTTAATCATTTTGAGCCGGGATTTCAACAAAAAAAAATTGAAATTTTTTGCGAAAAACGTGATGGTTAGCCTTACTTTTTTTGAACGGATAAAATTTATAGTCACGGATTCCGAATGTTTTGTTTATTTTGGATTATCAATGTAATTATGAGTAGATCAACGTTTATTTTGCTTCAATATGTCGCCTCGTTCGCCTGGAATCCAGGTTCGAAACACAATGTGGCAGAGCTTCAAAATACGAAACTTCCAGTAACCACCGCTTTCCTTATGCATCCTACCGGTAGTTTCGAGCTCAACGTGTCGTATACTGTACCTTTAATCATTTTGAGCCGGGATTTCAACAAAAAAAAAATTGAAATGTTTTGCGAAAAAACGTGATGGTTAGCCTTACTTTTTTTGAACGGATAAAATTTATAGTCACGGATTCCGAATGTTTCGTTTATTTTGGATTATCAATGTAATTATGAGTAGATCAACGTTTATTTTGCTTCAATATGTCGCCTCGATCGCCTGGAATCCAGGTTCGAAACACAATGTGGCAGAGTTTCAAAATACGAAACTTCCAGTAACCACCGCTTTCCTTATGCCTCCTACCGGTAGTTTCGAGCTCAACGTGTCGAATACTGTACCTTTAATCATTTTGAGCCGGGATTTCAACAAAAAAAAAATTGAAATTTTTTGCGAAAAAACGGGATGGTTAGCCTTACTTTTTTTGAACGGATAAAATTTATAGTCACGGATTCCGAATGTTTTGTTTATTTTGGATTATCAATGTAATTATGAGTAGATCAACGTTTATTTTGCTTCAATATGTCGCCTCGTTCGCCTGGAATCCAGGTTCGAAACACAATGTGGCAGAGTTTCAAAATACGAAACTTCCAGTAACCACCGCTTTCCTTATGCATCCTACCGGTAGTTTCGTGCTCAACGTGTCGTATACTGTACCTTTAATCATTTTGAGCCGGGATTTCAACAAAAAAAAATTGAAATTTTTTGCGAAAAACGTGATGGTTAGCCTTACTTTTTTTGAACGGATAAAATTTATAGTCACGGATTCCGAATGTTTTGTTTATTTTGGATTATCAATGTAATTATGAGTAGATCAACGTTTATTTTGCTTCAATATGTCACCTCGTTCGCCTGGAATCCAGGTTCAAAACACAATGTGGCAGAGTTTCAAAATACGAAACTTCCAGTAACCACCGCTTTCCTTATGCATCCTACCGGTAGTTTCGAGCTCAACGTGTCGTATACTGTACCTTTAATCATTTTGAGCCGGGATTTCAACAAAAAAAAAATTGAAATTTTTTGCGAAAAAACGTGATGGTTAGCCTTACTTTTTTTGAACGGATAAAATTTATAGTCACGGATAAAATTTGAAATTTTTTTGCGAAAAAACGTGATGGTTAGCCTTACTTTTTTTGAACGGATAAAATTTATAGTCACGGATTCCGAATGTTTTGTTTATTTTGGATTATCAATGTAATTATGAGTAGATCAACGTTTATTTTGCTTCAATATGTCGCCTCGTTCGCCTGGAATCCAGGTTCGAAACACAATGTGGCAGAGTTTCAAAATACGAAACTTCCAGTAACCACCGCTTTCCTTATGCATCCTACCGGTAGTTTCGTGCTCAACGTGTCGTATACTGTACCTTTAATCATTTTGAGCCGGGATTTCAACAAAAAAAAAATTGAAATGTTTTGCGAAAAAACGTGATGGTTGGCCTTACTTTTTTTGAACGGATAAAATTTATAGTCACGGATTCCGAATGTTTCGTTTATTTTGGATTATCAATGTAATTATGAGTAGATCAACGTTTATTTCGCTTCAATATGTCGCCTCGATCGCCTGGAATCCAGGTTCGAAACACAATGTGGCAGAGTTTCAAAATACGAAACTTCCAGTAACCACCGCTTTCCTTATGCCTCCTACCGGTAGTTTCGAGCTCAACGTGTCGAATACTGTACCTTTAATCATTTTGAGCCGGGATTTCAACAAAAAAAAAATTGAAATTTTTTGCGAAAAAACGTGATGGTTAGCCTTACTTTTTTTGAACGGATAAAATTTATAGTCACGGATTCCGAATGTTTTGTTTATTTTGGATTATCAATGTAATTATGAGTAGATCAACGTTTATTTTGCTTCAATATGTCACCTCGTTCGCCTGGAATCCAGGTTCAAAACACAATGTGGCAGAGTTTCAAAATACGAAACTTCCAGTAACCACCGCTTTCCTTATGCATCCTACCGGTAGTTTCGAGCTCAACGTGTCGTATACTGTACCTTTAATCATTTTGAGCCGGGATTTCAACAAAAAAAAAATTGAAATTTTTTGCGAAAAAACGTGATGGTTAGCCTTACTTTTTTTGAACGGATAAAATTTATAGTCACGGATTCCGAATGTTTTGTTTATTTTGGATTATCAATGTAATTATGAGTAGATCAACGTTTATTTCGATTCAATATGTCACCTCGTTCGCCTGGAATCCAGATTCAAAACACAATGTGGCAGAGTTTCAAAATACGAAACTTCCAGTAACCATCGCTTTCCTTATGCATCCTACCGGTAGTTTCGAGCTCAACGTGTCGTATACTGTACCTTTAATCATTTTGAGCCTGGATTTCAACAAAAAAAAATTGAAATTTTTTGCGAAAAAACGTGATGGTTAGCCTTACTTTTTTTGAACGGATAAAATTTATAGTCACGGATAAAATTTGAAATTTTTTTGCGAAAAAACGTGATGGTTAGCCTTACTTTTTTTGAACGGATAAAATTTATAGTCACGGATTCCGAATGTTTTGTTTATTTTGGATTATCAATGTAATTATGAGTAGATCAACGTTTATTTTGCTTCAATATGTCGCCTCGTTCGCCTGGAATCCAGGTTCGAAACACAATGTGGCAGAGTTTCAAAATACGAAACTTCCAGTAACCACCGCTTTCCTTATGCATCCTACCGGTAGTTTCGTGCTCAACGTGTCGTATACTGTACCTTTAATCATTTTGAGCCGGGATTTCAACAAAAAAAAAATTGAAATGTTTTGCGAAAAAACGTGATGGTTGGCCTTACTTTTTTTGAACGGATAAAATTTATAGTCACGGATTCCGAATGTTTCGTTTATTTTGGATTATCAATGTAATTATGAGTAGATCAACGTTTATTTCGCTTCAATATGTCGCCTCGATCGCCTGGAATCCAGGTTCGAAACACAATGTGGCAGAGTTTCAAAATACGAAACTTCCAGTAACCACCGCTTTCCTTATGCCTCCTACCGGTAGTTTCGAGCTCAACGTGTCGAATACTGTACCTTTAATCATTTTGAGCCGGGATTTCAACAAAAAAAAAATTGAAATTTTTTGCGAAAAAACGTGATGGTTAGCCTTACTTTTTTTGAACGGATAAAATTTATAGTCACGGATTCCGAATGTTTTGTTTATTTTGGATTATCAATGTAATTATGAGTAGATCAACGTTTATTTTGCTTCAATATGTCACCTCGTTCGCCTGGAATCCAGGTTCAAAACACAATGTGGCAGAGTTTCAAAATACGAAACTTCCAGTAACCACCGCTTTCCTTATGCATCCTACCGGTAGTTTCGAGCTCAACGTGTCGTATACTGTACCTTTAATCATTTTGAGCCGGGATTTCAACAAAAAAAAAATTGAAATTTTTTGCGAAAAAACGTGATGGTTAGCCTTACTTTTTTTGAACGGATAAAATTTATAGTCACGGATTCCGAATGTTTTGTTTATTTTGGATTATCAATGTAATTATGAGTAGATCAACGTTTATTTCGATTCAATATGTCACCTCGTTCGCCTGGAATCCAGGTTCAAAACACAATGTGGCAGAGTTTCAAAATACGAAACTTCCAGTAACCACCGCTTTCCTTATGCATCCTACCGGTAGTTTCGAGCTCAACGTGTCGTATACTGTACCTTTAATCATTTTGAGCCGGGATTTCAACAAAAAAAAAATTGAAATTTTTTGCGAAAAAACGTGATGGCCTTACTTTTTTTGAACGGATAAAATTTATAGTCACGGATTCCGAATGTTTTGTTTATTTTGGATTATCAATGTAATTATGAGTAGATCAACGTTTATTTTGCTTCAATATGTCACCTCGTTCGCCTGGAATCCAGGTTCAAAACACAATGTGGCAGAGTTTCAAAATACGAAACTTCCAGTAACCACCGCTTTCCTTATGCATCCTACCGGTAGTTTCGAGCTCAACGTGTCGTATACTGTACCTTTAATCATTTTGAGCCGGGATTTCAACAAAAAAAAAATTGAAATTTTTTGCGAAAAAACGTGATGGCCTTACTTTTTTTGAACGGATAAAATTTATAGTCACGGATTCCGAATGTTTTGTTTATTTTGGATTATCAATGTAATTATGAGTAGATCAACGTTTATTTTGCTTCAATATGTCACCTCGTTCGCCTGGAATCCAGGTTCAAAACACAATGTGGCAGAGTTTCAAAATACGAAACTTCCAGTAACCACCGCTTTCCTTATGCATCCTACCGGTAGTTTCGAGCTCAACGTGTCGTATACTGTACCTTTAATCATTTTGAGCCTGGATTTCAACAAAAAAAAATTGAAATTTTTTGCGAAAAAACGTGATGGTTAGCCTTACTTTTTTTGAACGGATAAAATTTATAGTCACGGATTCCGAATGTTTTGTTTATTTTGGATTATCAATGTAATTATGAGTAGATCAACGTTTATTTTGCTTCAATATGTCACCTCGTTCGCCTGGAATCCAGGTTCAAAACACAATGTGGCAGAGTTTCAAAATACGAAACTTCCAGTAACCACCGCTTTCCTTATGCATCCTACCGGTAGTTTCGTGCTCAACGTGTCGTATACTGTACCTTTAATCATTTTGAGCCGGGATTTCAACAAAAAAAAAATTGAAATTTTTTGCGAAAAAACGTGATGGTTAGCCTTACTTTTTTTGAACGGATAAAATTTATAGTCACGGATTCCGAATGTTTTGTTTATTTTGGATTATCAATGTAATTATGAGTAGATCAACGTTTATTTTGCTTCAATATGTCACCTCGTTCGCCTGGAATCCAGGTTCAAAACACAATGTGGCAGAGTTTCAAAATACGAAACTTCCAGTAACCACCGCTTTCCTTATGCCTCCTACCGGTAGTTTCGAGCTCAACGTGTCGAATACTGTACCTTTAATCATTTTGAGCCGGGATTTCAACAAAAAAAAAATTGAAATTTTTTGCGAAAAAACGTGATGGTTAGCCTTACTTTTTTTGAACGGATAAAATTTATAGTCACGGATTCCGAATGTTTTGTTTATTTTGGATTATCAATGTAATTATGAGTAGATCAACGTTTATTTTGCTTCAATATGTCACCTCGTTCGCCTGGAATCCAGGTTCAAAACACAATGTGGCAGAGTTTCAAAATACGAAACTTCCAGTAACCACCGCTTTCCTTATGCATCCTACCGGTAGTTTCGAGCTCAACGTGTCGTATACTGTACCTTTAATCATTTTGAGCCGGGATTTCAACAAAAAAAAAATTGAAATTTTTTGCGAAAAAACGTGATGGTTAGCCTTACTTTTTTTGAACGGATAAAATTTATAGTCACGGATTCCGAATGTTTTGTTTATTTTGGATTATCAATGTAATTATGAGTAGATCAACGTTTATTTCGATTCAATATGTCACCTCGTTCGCCTGGAATCCAGATTCAAAACACAATGTGGCAGAGTTTCAAAATACGAAACTTCCAGTAACCATCGCTTTCCTTATGCATCCTACCGGTAGTTTCGAGCTCAACGTGTCGTATACTGTACCTTTAATCATTTTGAGCCTGGATTTCAACAAAAAAAAATTGAAATTTTTTGCGAAAAAACGTGATGGTTAGCCTTACTTTTTTTGAACGGATAAAATTTATAGTCACGGATTCCGAATGTTTTGTTTATTTTGGATTATCAATGTAATTATGAGTAGATCAACGTTTATTTTGCTTCAATATGTCACCTCGTTCGCCTGGAATCCAGGTTCAAAACACAATGTGGCAGAGTTTCAAAATACGAAACTTCCAGTAACCACCGCTTTCCTTATGCATCCTACCGGTAGTTTCGAGCTCAACGTGTCGTATACTGTACCTTTAATCATTTTGAGCCGGGATTTCAACAAAAAAAAAATTGAAATTTTTTGCGAAAAAACGTGATGGCCTTACTTTTTTTGAACGGATAAAATTTATAGTCACGGATTCCGAATGTTTTGTTTATTTTGGATTATCAATGTAATTATGAGTAGATCAACGTTTATTTTGCTTCAATATGTCACCTCGTTCGCCTGGAATCCAGGTTCAAAACACAATGTGGCAGAGTTTCAAAATACGAAACTTCCAGTAACCACCGCTTTCCTTATGCATCCTACCGGTAGTTTCGAGCTCAACGTGTCGTATACTGTACCTTTAATCATTTTGAGCCTGGATTTCAACAAAAAAAAATTGAAATTTTTTGCGAAAAAACGTGATGGTTAGCCTTACTTTTTTTGAACGGATAAAATTTATAGTCACGGATTCCGAATGTTTTGTTTATTTTGGATTATCAATGTAATTATGAGTAGATCAACGTTTATTTTGCTTCAATATGTCACCTCGTTCGCCTGGAATCCAGGTTCAAAACACAATGTGGCAGAGTTTCAAAATACGAAACTTCCAGTAACCACCGCTTTCCTTATGCATCCTACCGGTAGTTTCGTGCTCAACGTGTCGTATACTGTACCTTTAATCATTTTGAGCCGGGATTTCAACAAAAAAAAAATTGAAATGTTTTGCGAAAAAACGTGATGGTTAGCCTTACTTTTTTTGAACGGATAAAATTTATAGTCACGGATAAAATTTGAAATTTTTTTGCGAAAAAACGTGATGGTTAGCCTTACTTTTTTTGAACGGATAAAATTTATAGTCACGGATTCCGAATGTTTCATTTATTTTGGATTATCAATGTAATTATGAGTAGATCAACGTTTATTTTGCTTCAATATGTCGCCTCGTTCGCCTGGAATCCAGGTTCGAAACACAATGTGGCAGAGTTTCAAAATACGAAACTTCCAGTAACCACCGCTTTCCTTATGCATCCTACCGGTAGTTTCGTGCTCAACGTGTCGTATACTGTACCTTTAATCATTTTGAGCCGGGATTTCAACAAAAAAAAAATTGAAATGTTTTGCGAAAAAACGTGATGGTTAGCCTTACTTTTTTTGAACGGATAAAATTTATAGTCACGGATTCCGAATGTTTTGTTTATTTTGGATTATCAATGTAATTATGAGTAGATCAACGTTTATTTTGCTTCAATATGTCACCTCGTTCGCCTGGAATCCAGGTTCAAAACACAATGTGGCAGAGTTTCAAAATACGAAACTTCCAGTAACCACCGCTTTCCTTATGCATCCTACCGGTAGTTTCGAGCTCAACGTGTCGTATACTGTACCTTTAATCATTTTGAGCCGGGATTTCAACAAAAAAAAAATTGAAATTTTTTGCGAAAAAACGTGATGGTTAGCCTTACTTTTTTTGAACGGATAAAATTTATAGTCACGGATTCCGAATGTTTTGTTTATTTTGGATTATCAATGTAATTATGAGTAGATCAACGTTTATTTCGATTCAATATGTCACCTCGTTCGCCTGGAATCCAGATTCAAAACACAATGTG
Source organism: Nephrotoma flavescens (assembly GCA_932526605.1). NCBI lineage: Eukaryota > Metazoa > Arthropoda > Insecta > Diptera > Tipulidae > Nephrotoma > Nephrotoma flavescens. Next base: position 281,506,078 of record OW052221.1, on the reverse strand, counting down.
GCAGAGTTTCAAAATACGAAACTTCCAGTAACCATCGCTTTCCTTATGCATCCTACCGGTAGTTTCGAGCTCAACGTGTCGTATACTGTACCTTTAATCATTTTGAGCCTGGATTTCAACAAAAAAAAATTGAAATTTTTTGCGAAAAAACGTGATGGTTAGCCTTACTTTTTTTGAACGGATAAAATTTATAGTCACGGATTCCGAATGTTTTGTTTATTTTGGATTATCAATGTAATTATGAGTAGATCAACGTTTATTTTGCTTCAATATGTCACCTCGTTCGCCTGGAATCCAGGTTCAAAACACAATGTGGCAGAGTTTCAAAATACGAAACTTCCAGTAACCACCGCTTTCCTTATGCATCCTACCGGTAGTTTCGAGCTCAACGTGTCGTATACTGTACCTTTAATCATTTTGAGCCGGGATTTCAACAAAAAAAAAATTGAAATTTTTTGCGAAAAAACGTGATGGTTAGCCTTACTTTTTTTGAACGGATAAAATTTATAGTCACGGATTCCGAATGTTTCGTTTATTTTGGATTATCAATGTAATTATGAGTAGATCAACGTTTATTTCGCTTCAATATGTCGCCTCGATCGCCTGGAATCCAGGTTCGAAACACAATGTGGCAGAGTTTCAAAATACGAAACTTCCAGTAACCACCGCTTTCCTTATGCCTCCTACCGGTAGTTTCGAGCTCAACGTGTCGAATACTGTACCTTTAATCATTTTGAGCCGGGATTTCAACAAAAAAAAAATTGAAATTTTTTGCGAAAAAACGTGATGGTTAGCCTTACTTTTTTTGAACGGATAAAATTTATAGTCACGGATTCCGAATGTTTTGTTTATTTTGGATTATCAATGTAATTATGAGTAGATCAACGTTTATTTTGCTTCAATATGTCACCTCGTTCGCCTGGAATCCAGGTTCAAAACACAATGTGGCAGAGTTTCAAAATACGAAACTTCCAGTAACCACCGCTTTCCTTATGCATCCTACCGGTAGTTTCGAGCTCAACGTGTCGTATACTGTACCTTTAATCATTTTGAGCCGGGATTTCAACAAAAAAAAAATTGAAATTTTTTGCGAAAAAACGTGATGGTTAGCCTTACTTTTTTTGAACGGATAAAATTTATAGTCACGGATTCCGAATGTTTTGTTTATTTTGGATTATCAATGTAATTATGAGTAGATCAACGTTTATTTCGATTCAATATGTCACCTCGTTCGCCTGGAATCCAGATTCAAAACACAATGTGGCAGAGTTTCAAAATACGAAACTTCCAGTAACCACCGCTTTCCTTATGCATCCTACCGGTAGTTTCGTGCTCAACGTGTCGTATACTGTACCTTTAATCATTTTGAGCCGGGATTTCAACAAAAAAAAAATTGAAATTTTTTGCGAAAAAACGTGATGGTTAGCCTTACTTTTTTTGAACGGATAAAATTTATAGTCACGGATTCCGAATGTTTCGTTTATTTTGGATTATCAATGTAATTATGAGTAGATCAACGTTTATTTCGCTTCAATATGTCGCCTCGATCGCCTGGAATCCAGGTTCGAAACACAATGTGGCAGAGTTTCAAAATACGAAACTTCCAGTAACCACCGCTTTCCTTATGCCTCCTACCGGTAGTTTCGAGCTCAACGTGTCGAATACTGTACCTTTAATCATTTTGAGCCGGGATTTCAACAAAAAAAAAATTGAAATTTTTTGCGAAAAAACGTGATGGTTAGCCTTACTTTTTTTGAACGGATAAAATTTATAGTCACGGATTCCGAATGTTTTGTTTATTTTGGATTATCAATGTAATTATGAGTAGATCAACGTTTATTTTGCTTCAATATGTCACCTCGTTCGCCTGGAATCCAGGTTCAAAACACAATGTGGCAGAGTTTCAAAATACGAAACTTCCAGTAACCACCGCTTTCCTTATGCATCCTACCGGTAGTTTCGAGCTCAACGTGTCGTATACTGTACCTTTAATCATTTTGAGCCGGGATTTCAACAAAAAAAAAATTGAAATTTTTTGCGAAAAAACGTGATGGTTAGCCTTACTTTTTTTGAACGGATAAAATTTATAGTCACGGATTCCGAATGTTTTGTTTATTTTGGATTATCAATGTAATTATGAGTAGATCAACGTTTATTTCGATTCAATATGTCACCTCGTTCGCCTGGAATCCAGATTCAAAACACAATGTGGCAGAGTTTCAAAATACGAAACTTCCAGTAACCATCGCTTTCCTTATGCATCCTACCGGTAGTTTCGAGCTCAACGTGTCGTATACTGTACCTTTAATCATTTTGAGCCTGGATTTCAACAAAAAAAAATTGAAATTTTTTGCGAAAAAACGTGATGGTTAGCCTTACTTTTTTTGAACGGATAAAATTTATAGTCACGGATTCCGAATGTTTTGTTTATTTTGGATTATCAATGTAATTATGAGTAGATCAACGTTTATTTTGCTTCAATATGTCACCTCGTTCGCCTGGAATCCAGGTTCAAAACACAATGTGGCAGAGTTTCAAAATACGAAACTTCCAGTAACCACCGCTTTCCTTATGCATCCTACCGGTAGTTTCGAGCTCAACGTGTCGTATACTGTACCTTTAATCATTTTGAGCCGGGATTTCAACAAAAAAAAAATTGAAATTTTTTGCGAAAAAACGTGATGGCCTTACTTTTTTTGAACGGATAAAATTTATAGTCACGGATTCCGAATGTTTTGTTTATTTTGGATTATCAATGTAATTATGAGTAGATCAACGTTTATTTTGCTTCAATATGTCACCTCGTTCGCCTGGAATCCAGGTTCAAAACACAATGTGGCAGAGTTTCAAAATACGAAACTTCCAGTAACCACCGCTTTCCTTATGCATCCTACCGGTAGTTTCGTGCTCAACGTGTCGTATACTGTACCTTTAATCATTTTGAGCCGGGATTTCAACAAAAAAAAAATTGAAATGTTTTGCGAAAAAACGTGATGGTTAGCCTTACTTTTTTTGAACGGATAAAATTTATAGTCACGGATAAAATTTGAAATTTTTTTGCGAAAAAACGTGATGGTTAGCCTTACTTTTTTTGAACGGATAAAATTTATAGTCACGGATTCCGAATGTTTCATTTATTTTGGATTATCAATGTAATTATGAGTAGATCAACGTTTATTTTGCTTCAATATGTCGCCTCGTTCGCCTGGAATCCAGGTTCGAAACACAATGTGGCAGAGTTTCAAAATACGAAACTTCCAGTAACCACCGCTTTCCTTATGCATCCTACCGGTAGTTTCGTGCTCAACGTGTCGTATACTGTACCTTTAATCATTTTGAGCCGGGATTTCAACAAAAAAAAAATTGAAATGTTTTGCGAAAAAACGTGATGGTTAGCCTTACTTTTTTTGAACGGATAAAATTTATAGTCACGGATAAAATTTGAAATTTTTTTGCGAAAAAACGTGATGGTTAGCCTTACTTTTTTTGAACGGATAAAATTTATAGTCACGGATTCCGAATGTTTCATTTATTTTGGATTATCAATGTAATTATGAGTAGATCAACGTTTATTTTGCTTCAATATGTCGCCTCGTTCGCCTGGAATCCAGGTTCGAAACACAATGTGGCAGAGTTTCAAAATACGAAACTTCCAGTAACCACCGCTTTCCTTATGCATCCTACCGGTAGTTTCGTGCTCAACGTGTCGTATACTGTACCTTTAATCATTTTGAGCCGGGATTTCAACAAAAAAAAAATTGAAATGTTTTGCGAAAAAACGTGATGGTTGGCCTTACTTTTTTTGAACGGATAAAATTTATAGTCACGGATTCCGAATGTTTTGTTTATTTTGGATTATCAATGTAATTATGAGTAGATCAACGTTTATTTTGCTTCAATATGTCACCTCGTTCGCCTGGAATCCAGGTTCAAAACACAATGTGGCAGAGTTTCAAAATACGAAACTTCCAGTAACCACCGCTTTCCTTATGCATCCTACCGGTAGTTTCGAGCTCAACGTGTCGTATACTGTACCTTTAATCATTTTGAGCCGGGATTTCAACAAAAAAAAAATTGAAATTTTTTGCGAAAAAACGTGATGGTTAGCCTTACTTTTTTTGAACGGATAAAATTTATAGTCACGGATTCCGAATGTTTTGTTTATTTTGGATTATCAATGTAATTATGAGTAGATCAACGTTTATTTCGATTCAATATGTCACCTCGTTCGCCTGGAATCCAGATTCAAAACACAATGTGGCAGAGTTTCAAAATACGAAACTTCCAGTAACCATCGCTTTCCTTATGCATCCTACCGGTAGTTTCGAGCTCAACGTGTCGTATACTGTACCTTTAATCATTTTGAGCCTGGATTTCAACAAAAAAAAATTGAAATTTTTTGCGAAAAAACGTGATGGTTAGCCTTACTTTTTTTGAACGGATAAAATTTATAGTCACGGATTCCGAATGTTTTGTTTATTTTGGATTATCAATGTAATTATGAGTAGATCAACGTTTATTTTGCTTCAATATGTCACCTCGTTCGCCTGGAATCCAGGTTCAAAACACAATGTGGCAGAGTTTCAAAATACGAAACTTCCAGTAACCACCGCTTTCCTTATGCATCCTACCGGTAGTTTCGAGCTCAACGTGTCGTATACTGTACCTTTAATCATTTTGAGCCGGGATTTCAACAAAAAAAAAATTGAAATTTTTTGCGAAAAAACGTGATGGTTAGCCTTACTTTTTTTGAACGGATAAAATTTATAGTCACGGATTCCGAATGTTTTGTTTATTTTGGATTATCAATGTAATTATGAGTAGATCAACGTTTATTTCGATTCAATATGTCACCTCGTTCGCCTGGAATCCAGATTCAAAACACAATGTGGCAGAGTTTCAAAATACGAAACTTCCAGTAACCATCGCTTTCCTTATGCATCCTACCGGTAGTTTCGAGCTCAACGTGTCGTATACTGTACCTTTAATCATTTTGAGCCTGGATTTCAACAAAAAAAAATTGAAATTTTTTGCGAAAAAACGTGATGGTTAGCCTTACTTTTTTTGAACGGATAAAATTTATAGTCACGGATTCCGAATGTTTTGTTTATTTTGGATTATCAATGTAATTATGAGTAGATCAACGTTTATTTTGCTTCAATATGTCACCTCGTTCGCCTGGAATCCAGGTTCAAAACACAATGTGGCAGAGTTTCAAAATACGAAACTTCCAGTAACCACCGCTTTCCTTATGCATCCTACCGGTAGTTTCGAGCTCAACGTGTCGTATACTGTACCTTTAATCATTTTGAGCCGGGATTTCAACAAAAAAAAACTGAAATTTTTTGCGAAAAAACGTGATGGTTAGCCTTACTTTTTTTGAACGGATAAAATTTATAGTCACGGATTCCGAATGTTTTGTTTATTTTGGATTATCAATGTAATTATGAGTAGATCAACGTTTATTTTGCTTCAATATGTCACCTCGTTCGCCTGGAATCCAGGTTCAAAACACAATGTGGCAGAGTTTCAAAATACGAAACTTCCAGTAACCACCGCTTTCCTTATGCATCCTACCGGTAGTTTCGAGCTCAACGTGTCGTATACTGTACCTTTAATCATTTTGAGCCGGGATTTCAACAAAAAAAAACTGAAATTTTTTGCGAAAAAACGTGATGGTTAGCCTTACTTTTTTTGAACGGATAAAATTTATAGTCACGGATTCCGAATGTTTTGTTTATTTTGGATTATCAATGTAATTATGAGTAGATCAACGTTTATTTTGCTTCAATATGTCACCTCGTTCGCCTGGAATCCAGGTTCAAAACACAATGTGGCAGAGTTTCAAAATACGAAACTTCCAGTAACCACCGCTTTCCTTATGCATCCTACCGGTAGTTTAGAGCTCAACGTGTCGTATACTGTACCTTTAATCATTTTGAGCCGGGATTTCAACAAAAAAAAAATTGAAATTTTTTGCGAAAAAACGTGATGGTTAGCCTTACTTTTTTTGAACGGATAAAATTTATAGTCACGGATTCCGAATGTTTTGTTTATTTTGGATTATCAATGTAATTATGAGTAGATCAACGTTTATTTTGCTTCAATATGTCACCTCGTTCGCCTGGAATCCAGGTTCAAAACACAATGTGGCAGAGTTTCAAAATACGAAACTTCCAGTAACCACCGCTTTCCTTATGCATCCTACCGGTAGTTTAGAGCTCAACGTGTCGTATACTGTACCTTTAATCATTTTGAGCCGGGATTTCAACAAAAAAAAAATTGAAATTTTTTGCGAAAAAACGTGATGGTTAGCCTTACTTTTTTTGAACGGATAAAATTTATAGTCACGGATTCCGAATGTTTTTATTTTGCTTCAATATGTCACCTCGTTCGCCTGGAATCCAGGTCAAAACACAATGTGGCAGAGTTTCAAAATACGAAACTTCCAGTAACCACCGCTTTCCTTATGCATCCTACCGGTAGTTTCGAGCTCAACGTGTCGTATACTGTACCTTTAATCATTTTGAGCCGGGATTTCAACAAAAAAAAAATTGAAATTTTTTGCGAAAAAACGTGATGGTTAGCTTTACTTTTTTTGAACGGATAAAATTTATAGTCACGGATTCCGAATGTTTTGTTTATTTTGGATTATCAATGTAATTATGAGTAGATCAACGTTTATTTTGCTTCAATATGTCACCTCGTTCGCCTGGAATCCAGGTTCGAAACACAATGTGGCAGAGTTTCAAAATACGAAACTTCCAGTAACCACCGCTTTCCTTATGCATCCTACCGGTAGTTTCGAGCTCAACGTGTCGTATACTGTACCCTTAATCATTTTGAGCCGGGATTTCAACAAAAAAAAAATTGAAATTTTTTGCGAAAAAACGTGATGGTTAGCCTTACTTTTTTTGAACGGATAAAATTTATAGTCACGGATTCCGAATGTTTTGTTTATTTTGGATTATCAATGTAATTATGAGTAGATCAACGTTTATTTTGCTTCAATATGTCACCTCGTTCGCCTGGAATCCAGGTTCGAAACACAATGTGGCAGAGTTTCAAAATACGAAACTTCCAGTAACCACCGCTTTCCTTATGCATCCTACCGGTAGTTTCGAGCTCAACGTGTCGTATACTGTACCCTTAATCATTTTGAGCCGGGATTTCAACAAAAAAAAAATTGAAATTTTTTGCGAAAAAACGTGATGGTTAGCCTTACTTTTTTTGAACGGATAAAATTTATAGTCACGGATTCCGAATGTTTTGTTTATTTTGGATTATCAATGTAATTATGAGTAGATCAACGTTTATTTTGCTTCAATATGTCACCTCGTTCGCCTGGAATCCAGGTTCAAAACACAATGTGGCAGAGTTTCAAAATACGAAACTTCCAGTAACCACCGCTTTCCTTATGCATCCTACCGGTAGTTTAGAGCTCAACGTGTCGTATACTGTACCTTTAATCATTTTGAGCCGGGATTTCAACAAAAAAAAAATTGAAATTTTTTGCGAAAAAACGTGATGGTTAGCCTTACTTTTTTTGAACGGATAAAATTTATAGTCACGGATTCCGAATGTTTTGTTTATTTTGGATTATCAATGTAATTATGAGTAGATCAACGTTTATTTTGCTTCAATATGTCACCTCGTTCGCCTGGAATCCAGGTTCAAAACACAATGTGGCAGAGTTTCAAAATACGAAACTTCCAGTAACCACCGCTTTCCTTATGCATCCTACCGGTAGTTTCGAGCTCAACGTGTCGTATACTGTACCTTTAATCATTTTGAGCCGGGATTTCAACAAAAAAAAAATTGAATTTTTTTGCGAAAAAACGTGATGGTTAGCCTTACTTTTTTTGAACGGATAAAATTTATAGTCACGGATTCCGAATGTTTTGTTTATTTTGGATTATCAATGTAATTATGAGTAGATCAACGTTTATTTTGCTTCAATATGTCACCTCGTTCGCCTGGAATCCAGGTTCAAAACACAATGTGGCAGAGTTTCAAAATACGAAACTTCCAGTAACCACCGCTTTCCTTATGCATCCTACCGGTAGTTTAGAGCTCAACGTGTCGTATACTGTACCTTTAATCATTTTGAGCCGGGATTTCAACAAAAAAAAAATTGAAATTTTTTGCGAAAAAACGTGATGGTTAGCCTTACTTTTTTTGAACGGATAAAATTTATAGTCACGGATTCCGAATGTTTTGTTTATTTTGGATTATCAATGTAATTATGAGTAGATCAACGTTTATTTTGCTTCAATATGTCACCTCGTTCGCCTGGAATCCAGGTTCAAAACACAATGTGGCAGAGTTTCAAAATACGAAACTTCCAGTAACCACCGCTTTCCTTATGCATCCTACCGGTAGTTTCGAGCTCAACGTGTCGTATACTGTACCTTTAATCATTTTGAGCCGGGATTTCAACAAAAAAAAAATTGAATTTTTTTGCGAAAAAACGTGATGGTTAGCCTTACTTTTTTTGAACGGATAAAATTTATAGTCACGGATTCCGAATGTTTTGTTTATTTTGGATTATCAATGTAATTATGAGTAGATCAACGTTTATTTTGCTTCAATATGTCACCTCGTTCGCCTGGAATCCAGGTTCAAAACACAATGTGGCAGAGTTTCAAAATACGAAACTTCCAGTAACCACCGCTTTCCTTATGCATCCTACCGGTAGTTTAGAGCTCAACGTGTCGTATACTGTACCTTTAATCATTTTGAGCCGGGATATCAACAAAAAAAAAATTGAAATTTTTTGCGAAAAAACGTGATGGTTAGCCTTACTTTTTTTGAACGGATAAAATTTATAGTCACGGATTCCGAATGTTTTTATTTTGCTTCAATATGTCACCTCGTTCGCCTGGAATCCAGGTTCAAAACACAATGTGGCAGAGTTTCAAATTACGAAACTTCCAGTAACCACCGCTTTTCTTATGCATCCTACCGGTAGTTTCGAGCTCAACGTGTCGTATACTGTACCTTTAATCATTTTGAGCCGGGATTTCAACAAAAAAAAAATTGAAATTTTTTGCGAAAAAACGTGATGGTTAGCTTTACTTTTTTTGAACGGATAAAATTTATAGTCACGGATTCCGAATGTTTTGTTTATTTTGGATTATCAATGTAATTATGAGTAGATCAACGTTTATTTTGCTTCAATATGTCACCTCGTTCGCCTGGAATCCAGGTTCAAAACACAATGTGGCAGAGTTTCAAAATACGAAACTTCCAGTAACCACCGCTTTTCTTATGCATCCTACCGGTAGTTTCGAGCTCAACGTGTCGTATACTGTACCTTTAATCATTTTGAGCCGGGATTTCAACAAAAAAAAAATTGAATTTTTTTGCGAAAAAACGTGATGGTTAGCCTTACTTTTTTTGAACGGATAAAATTTATAGTCACGGATTCCGAATGTTTTGTTTATTTTGGATTATCAATGTAATTATGAGTAGATCAACGTTTATTTTGCTTCAATATGTCACCTCGTTCGCCTGGAATCCAGGTTCAAAACACAATGTGGCAGAGTTTCAAAATACGAAACTTCCAGTAACCACCGCTTTTCTTATGCATCCTACCGGTAGTTTCGAGCTCAACGTGTCGTATACTGTACCTTTAATCATTTTGAGCCGGGATTTCAACAAAAAAAAAATTGAAATTTTTTGCGAAAAAACGTGATGGTTAGCTTTACTTTTTTTGAACGGATAAAATTTATAGTCACGGATTCCGAATGTTTTGTTTATTTTGGATTATCAATGTAATTATGAGTAGATCAACGTTTATTTTACTTCAATATGTCACCTCGTTCGCCTGGAATCCAGGTTCAAAACACAATGTGGCAGAGTTTCAAAATACGAAACTTCCAGTAACCACCGCTTTCCTTATGCATCCTACCGGTAGTTTCGAGCTCAACGTGTCGTATACTGTACCTTTAATCATTTTGAGCCGGGATTTCAACAAAAAAAAAATTGAATTTTTTTGCGAAAAAACGTGATGGTTAGCCTTACTTTTTTTGAACGGATAAAATTTATAGTCACGGATTCCGAATGTTTTGTTTATTTTGGATTATCAATGTAATTATGAGTAGATCAACGTTTATTTTACTTCAATATGTCACCTCGTTCGCCTGGAATCCAGGTTCAAAACACAATGTGGCAGAGTTTCAAAATACGAAACTTCCAGTAACCACCGCTTTCCTTATGCATCCTACCGGTAGTTTCGAGCTCAACGTGTCGTATACTGTACCTTTAATCATTTTGAGCCGGGATTTCAACAAAAAAAACTGAAATTTTTTGCGAAAAAACGTGATGGTTAGTTAGCCTTACTTTTTTTGAACGGATAAAATTTATAGTCACGGATTCCGAATGTTTTGTTTATTTTGGATTATCAATGTAATTATGAGTAGATCAACGTTTATTTTGCTTCAATATGTCACCTCGTTCGCCTGGAATCCAGGTTCAAAACACAATGTGGCAGAGTTTCAAAATACGAAACTTCCAGTAACCACCGCTTTCCTTATACATCCTACCGGTAGTTTCGATCTCAACGTGTCGTATACTGTACCTTTAATCATTTTGAGCCGGGATTTCAACAAAAAAAAATTGAAATTTTTTGCGAAAAAACGTGATGGTTAGCCTTACTTTTTTTGAACGGATAAAATTTATAGTCACGGATTCCGAATGTTTTCTTTATTTTGGATTATCAATGTAATTATGAGTAGATCAACGTTTATTTTGCTTCAATATGTCACCTCGTTCGCCTGGAATCCAGGTTCAAAACACAATGTGGCAGAGTTTCAAAATACGAAACTTCCAGTAACCACCGCTTTCCTTATGCATCCTACCGGAAGTTTCGAGCTCAACGTGTCGTATACTGTACCTTTAATCATTTTGAGCCGGGATTTCAACAAAAAAAAAAATTGAAATTTTTTGCGAAAAAACGTGATGGTTAGCCTTACTTTTTTTGAACGGATAAAATTTATAGTCACGGATTCCGAATGTTTTGTTTATTTTGGATTATCAATGTAATTATGAGTAGATCAACGTTTATTTTGCTTCAATATGTCACCTCGTTCGCCTGGAATCCAGGTTCAAAACACAATGTGGCAGAGTTTCAAAATACGAAACTTCCAGTAACCACCGCTTTCCTTATGCATCCTACCGGTAGTTTCGAGCTCAACGTGTCGTATACTGTACCTTTAATCATTTTGAGCCGGGATTTCAACAAAAAAAAAATTGAAATTTTTTGCGAAAAAACGTGATGGTTAAGCCTTACTTTTTTTGAACGGATAAAATTTATAGTCACGGATTCCGAATGTTTTGTTTATTTTGGATTATCAATGTAATTATGAGTAGATCAACGTTTATTTTGCTTCAATATGTCACCTCGTTCGCCTGGAATCCAGGTTCAAAACACAATGTGGCAGAGTTTCAAAATACGAAACTTCCAGTAACCACCGCTTTCCTTATGCATCCTACCGGTAGTTTCAAGCTCAACGTGTCGTATACTGTACCTTTAATCATTTTGAGCCAGGATTTCAACAAAAAAAAAAATTGAAATTTTTTGCGAAAAAACGTGATGGTTAGACTTACTTTTTTTGAACGGATAAAATTTATAGTCACGGATTCCGAATGTTTTGTTTATTTTGGATTATCAATGTAATTATGAGTAGATCAACGTTTATTTTGCTTCAATATGTCACCTCGTTCGCCTGGAATCCAGGTTCAAAACACAATGTGGCAGAGTTTCAAAATACGAAACTTCCAGTAACCACCGCTTTCCTTATGCATCCTACCGGTAGTTTCGAGCTCAACGTGTCGTATACTGTACCTTTAATCATTTTGAGCCGGGATTTCAACAAAAAAAAATTGAAATTTTTTGCGAAAAAACGTGATGGTTAGCCTTACTTTTTTTGAACGGATAAAATTTATAGTCACGGATTCCGAATGTTTTGTTTATTTTGGATTATCAATGTAATTATGAGTAGATCAACGTTTATTTTGCTTCAATATGTCACCTCGTTCGCCTGGAATCCAGGTTCAAAACACAATGTGGCAGAGTTTCAAAATACGAAACTTCCAGTAACCACCGCTTTCCTTATGCATCCTACCGGTAGTTTCAAGCTCAACGTGTCGTATACTGTACCTTTAATCATTTTGAGCCAGGATTTCAACAAAAAAAAAAATTGAAATTTTTTGCGAAAAAACGTGATGGTTAGACTTACTTTTTTTGAACGGATAAAATTTATAGTCACGGATTCCGAATGTTTTGTTTATTTTGGATTATCAATGTAATTATGAGTAGATCAACGTTTATTTTGCTTCAATATGTCACCTCGTTCGCCTGGAATCCAGGTTCAAAACACAATGTGGCAGAGTTTCAAAATACGAAACTTCCAGTAACCACCGCTTTCCTTATGCATCCTACCGGTAGTTTCGAGCTCAACGTGTCGTATACTGTACCTTTAATCATTTTGAGCCGGGATTTCAACAAAAAAAAAAATTGAAATTTTTTGCGAAAAAACGTGATGGTTAAGCCTTACTTTTTTTGAACGGATAAAATTTATAGTCACGGATTCCGAATGTTTTGTTTATTTTGGATTATCAATGTAATTATGAGTAGATCAACGTTTATTTTGCTTCAATATGTCGCCTCGTTCGCCTGGAATCCAGGTTCAAAACACAATGTGGCAGAGTTTCAAAATACGAAACTTCCAGTAACCACCGCTTTCCTTATGCATCCTACCGGTAGTTTCGAGCTCAACGTGTCGTATACTGTACCTTTAATCATTTTGAGCCGGGATTTCAACAAAAAAAAAATTGAAATTTTTTGCGAAAAAACGTGATGGTTAGCCTTACTTTTTTTGAACGGATAAAATTTATAGTCACGGATTCCAAATGTTTTGTTTATTTTGGATTATCAATGTAATTATGAGTAGATCAACGTTTATTTTGCTTCAATATGTCACCTCGTTCGCCTGGAATCCAGGTTCAAAACACAATGTGGCAGAGTTTCAAAATACGAAACTTCCAGTAACCACCGCTTTCCTTATGCATCCTACCGGTAGTTTCGAGCTCAACGTGTCGTATACTGTACCTTTAATCATTTTGAGCCGGGATTTCAACAAAAAAAAAATTGAAATTTTTTGCGAAAAAACGTGATGGTTAGCCTTACTTTTTTTGAACGGATAAAATTTATAGTCACGGATTCCGAATGTTTTGTTTATTTTGGATTATCAATGTAATTATGAGTAGATCAACGTTTATTTTGCTTCAATATGTCACCTCGTTCGCCTGGAATCCAGGTTCAAAACACAATGTGGCAGAGTTTCAAAATACGAAACTTCCAGTAACCACCGCTTTCCTTATGCATCCTACCGGTAGTTTCGAGCTCAACGTGTCGTATACTGTACCTTTAATCATTTTGAGCCGGGATTTCAACAAAAAAAAAATTGAAATTTTTTGCGAAAAAACGTGATGGTTAGCCTTACTTTTTTTGAACGGATAAAATTTATAGTCACGGATTCCGAATGTTTTGTTTATTTTGGATTATCAATGTAATTATAAGTAGATCAACGTTTATTTTGCTTCAATATGTCACCTCGTTCGCCTGGAATCCAGGTTCAAAACACAATGTGGCACAGTTTCAAAATACGAAACTTCCAGTAACCACCGCTTTCCTTATGCATCCTACCGGTAGTTTCGAGCTCAACGTGTCGTATACTGTACCTTTAATCATTTTGAGCCGGGATTTCAACAAAAAAAAAATTGAAATTTTTTGCGAAAAAACGTGATGGTTCTTATGCATCCTACCGGTACTTTCGAGCTCAACGTGTCGTATACTGTACCTTTAATCATTTTGAGCCGGGATTTCAACAAAAAAAAAATTGAAATTTTTTGCGAAAAAACGTGATGGTTAGCCTTACTTTTTTTGAACGGATAAAATTTATAGTCACGGATTCCGAATGTTTTGTTTATTTTGGATTATCAATGTAATTATGAGTAGATCAACGTTTATTTTGCTTCAATATGTCACCTCGTTCGCCTGGAATCCAGGTTCAAAACACAATGTGGCAGAGTTTCAAAATACGAAACTTCCAGTAACCACCGCTTTCCTTATGCATCCTACCGGTAGTTTCGAGCTCAACGTGTCGTATACTGTACCTTTAATCATTTTGAGCCGGGATTTCAACAAAAAAAAAATTGAAATTTTTTGCGAAAAAACGTGATGGTTAGCCTTACTTTTTTTGAACGGATAAAATTTATAGTCACGGATTCCGAATGTTTTGTTTATTTTGGATTATCAATGTAATTATGAGTAGATCAACGTTATTTTGCTTCAATATGTCACCTCGTTCGCCTGGAATCCAGGTTCAAAACACAATGTGGCAGAGTTTCAAAATACGAAACTTCCAGTAACCACCGCTTTCCTTATGCATCCTACCGGTAGTTTCGAGCTCAACGTGTCGTATACTGTACCTTTAATCATTTTGAGCCGGGATTTCAACAAAAAAAAAATTGAAATTTTTTGCGAAAAAACGTGATGGTTAGCCTTACTTTTTTTGAACGGATAAAATTTATAGTCACGGATTCCGAATGTTTTGTTTATTTTGGATTATCAATGTAATTATGAGTAGATCAACGTTTATTTTGCTATAATATGTCACCTCGTTCGCCTGGAATCCAGGTTCAAAACACAATGTGGCAGAGTTTCAAAATACGAAACTTCCAGTAACCACCGCTTTCCTTATGCATCCTACCGGTAGTTTCGAGCTCAACGTGTCGTATACTGTACCTTTAATCATTTTGAGCCGAGATTTCAACAAAAAAAAATCTGAAATTTTTTGCGAAAAAACGTGATGGTTAGCCTTACTTTTTTTGAACGGATAAAATTTATAGTCACGGATTCCGAATGTTTTGTTTATTTTGGATTATCAATGTAATTATGAGTAGATCAACGTTTATTTTGCTTCAATATGTCACCTCGTTCGCCTGGAATCCAGGTTCAAAACACAATGTGGCAGAGTTTCAAAATACGAAACTTCCAGTAACCACCGCTTTCCTTATGCATCCTACCGGTAGTTTCGAGCTCAACGTGTCGTATACTGTACCTTTAATCATTTTGAGCCGGGATTTCAACAAAAAAAAAATTGAAATTTTTTGCGAAAAAACGTGATGGTTAGCCTTACTTTTTTTGAACGGATAAAATTTATAGTCACGGATTCCGAATGTTTTGTTTATTTTGGATTATCAATGTAATTATGAGTAGATCAACGTTTATTTTGCTTCAATATGTCACCTCGTTCGCCTGGAATCCAGGTTCAAAACACAATGTGGCAGAGTTTCAAAATACGAAACTTCCAGTAACCACCGCTTTCCTTATGCATCCTACCGGTAGTTTCGAGCTCAACGTGTCGTATACTGTACCTTTAATCATTTTGAGCCGGGATTTCAACAAAAAAAAAATTGAAATTTTTTGCGAAAAAACGTGATGGTTATAGCCTTACTTTTTTTGAACGGATAAATTTTATAGTCACGGATTCCGAATGTTTTGTTTATTTTGGATTATCAATGTAATTATGAGTAGATCAACGTTTATTTTGCTTCAATATGTCACCTCGTTCGCCTGGAATCCAGGTTCAAAACACAATGTGGCAGAGTTTCAAAATACGAAACTTCCAGTAACCACCGCTTTCCTTATGCATCCTACCGGTAGTTTCGAGCTCAACGTGTCGTATACTGTACCTTTAATCATTTTGAGCCGGGATTTCAACAAAAAAAAAATTGAAATTTTTTGCGAAAAAACGTGATTGAACGGATAAAATTTATAGTCACGGATTCCGAATGTTTTGTTTATTTTGGATTATCAATGTAATTATGAGTAGATCAACGTTTATTTTGCTTCAATATGTCACCTCGTTCGCCTGGAATCCAGGTTCAAAACACAATGTGGCAGAGTTTCAAAATACGAAACTTCCAGTAACCACCGCTTTCCTTATGCATCCTACCGGTAGTTTCGAGCTCAACGTGTCGTATACTGTACCTTTAATCATTTTGAGCCGGGATTTCAACAAAAAAAAACTGAAATTTTTTGCGAAAAAACGTGATGGTTTACTTTTTTGAACGGATAAAATTTATAGTCACGGATTCCGAATGTTTTGTTTATTTTGGATTATCAATGTAATTATGAGTAGATCAACGTTTATTTTGCTTCAATATGTCACCTCGTTCGCCTGGAATCCAGGTTCAAAACACAATGTGGCAGAGTTTCAAAATACGAAACTTCCAGTAACCACCGCTTTCCTTATGCATCCTACCGGTAGTTTCGAGCTCAACGTGTCGTATACTGTACCTTTAATCATTTTGAGCCGGGATTTCAACAAAAAAAAATTGAAATTTTTTGCGAAAAAACGTGATGGTTAGCCTTACTTTTTTTGAACGGATAAAATTTATAGTCATGGATTCCGAATGTTTCAACACAAAAGTCTACTAATCACTAAAATTAAAACGTTCCGGCGGAATTTGGCAAGAAACAATCACAATCATCATCATCAGCAGCAGCATAATACCTATACGACAGCGATAACGAGCGAAAATCAGAGACAGATAAACATTTGGAAAGTCGAAATTAAACGGACAGTACAACTAATCGAACAAAACGTCAAAATTCAAATCGAAAAATATTGGATCAATCGAATGCAAAATTTAAAACCGGGAATGAAAATGTGGGCTGAAATTAAAAAGTTAACGCGACAGGAGGCAACGGATATTAATGTGCGAGAAATTGAGGTGGACGACCGGGAGATGAACGAGTATGAACATTTAAATATACCATGGGCGGAAATGACACGAAACGAAACCAACAACAACAAAATTCAAATTTTGGACGAACAACTAAATCTAGACATCATTGGCCATCATATTGAAAAACATACACGACGAAATCCAACATTAGGCAAACCTGAACATGAGCGTCAAGTGAATGAGACGGTGGAGCCAATCAAAAGGAAACACGAGGCAGACAAATTATCAAAACATACAAAAGTACAATTTTCGGCAACAAATCGGGCAGAGGCACTTCAATTATACGCGAAATTTGTATTATATTCAACCATTTATTAAATAATAAAGCGTTTCCAAATTGTTGGAAGGTGGCACGTATATTCCCAATACTAAAGAAGGAGAAAAATTCAAAAGATCCAGACAATTATCGACCCATTAGCCTGCTCTCGAACCTCGGCAAGGTGTATGAAATTGTAATTTTTGAAAAGATTTTGGAACACGTGCAACGAAACGAATTGATGCCCGACAATCAGTTTGGCTTTCGACAAGAGCACAGTACAGTACAGTACGAGCATTTATGGGGGCGAGACGGCTCTTTCACAGCAAACATATTACGGAACGGGTAAAAATGATTGCATACATGGTACTCATTAGGCCAATTTTGACATATGGATGTGCGATATGGTACAATCAGGTACCACGGTACATGGAGAGGTTAGGGGTATTTGAGCGGAAATGTATCAGACATTGTTGGGGCGTACACAGAAAGCAAGACACAGACTTTACGCATTACGTATCAAATCAAAACCATTACGATAATTATGATTCGGAACGTATCGATCTACATATTTTAACGTTGGTGCGAAATCATATTTTGAGGGCGTGCCAAAATACAGAAAATTCACTGATATATGGACCGTATAATGTGGATACAATGTTGGAGGAGGAATACCTGAGGGAGGGTGTGATACCAGGACCAAATTTATTTATACAATTGGACAAACGGGGTTATGTGCAGGAGAGGGGAACGGGCATTCCCCTAATTTACCATATACAACGGCGGCCAAACGAAAAATGGTTCGACAACAATAAATTCGGAGAACCCAGGTGAATTTCTGCGGTATGACATGAGTATGAGGAAGCAGCAGCCGGGAGAGTTGGAGGCAAAGTGGGCCAAATATTGGTGGTTGGCCAATCAATGAATGATTTGTATATATATAAGTATATAGAGTATAGAGATGTAATATTTATCAATGTATCAAGTTTAATTAAGTTATACTAAGTTTTGTTTTGTTCAGTTTTTCATTTTTTACGTATTATGTGTATGTGTGTCGCGAGATTAAATTAATTTTTTTTGTTAACATTTTTTTGGTCAATTCTTTTAATTAATTAATTTTTGCATTATATAATAATTATTGTTGATATGTTAAGTTTTCTTGTATTCCACGCAATAAAACACACTGTACATTATTTTTATTAAGGTTAGGTGACGTACCAGAGTGCCCAATTTTGGGACAGCGGGCGAATTTTTTCATTCTTATTAGTTATGTTAAGGATGTCATTAATTGATCCAGCATCCAACCTGTATATACTAGCTATTAAGATAAAATAATGTTTGAATAAATGGATTAATTTTTGGAAAAAAAAAATACAAAGTACCGGTTATTTCGAGTGTGGCAACACTTACGTCATTCGGGTCGCTGAACAAAATTTGGAAATATTGAAAACTTACTTTCAAAGTGGTGAGTCTTCTACCTAAACTGTAAGAAATTTACCTGGAAAATTCAGTAAAAAAAAATGCCTAGAAGGCAATTTGTGAAGCGAGTTCGTGAAACTGGATTGTTATTAGATAAACCGAGGACATTACAGCGGCTGCTTAGAATGTGTATGAGTATCCATCAACATCAACTCGCCATTGTGCTCAAGAAAATCCACACATAACCATGGAGAAGCTGATCCATCCACAACGAGTGACTGTTTGGTGTGGATTTTGGACAGTTGACATCGTTGGCCCATTTTTTTTTAAACGAGTAAGGAGCCGCCGTTACGGTCAATGGGGAGCGTTACCATGCCATTATAAACGAGCTTTTGTTACCCAGAATGCAAAAGGAAGACACACACCACATTTAGTTTCACAATAGGACGTGCAACTTGCCACACAAAATTCGGTCTTTTGCACATTGTCTTCGGTGATCGAATAATCACCCGTAACGGAGATGACAATTGGCCATCTTGCACCTGCGATTTGACTCCGTTGGAGTTAACAGATCAAATAGAGCGCTAAAAATAAATTTGTTTTTTTTTCACGTAAGCTCGACACAAACTGAACTAAAAAATTTTTGTGACACGAGTTTACATAATTCTTTCTTTTACATCATTTTAGCCACGGTTGTTATGACGTTAGCGGAGTTAGCTTGTCATGAGTCAAGAGAGTATACATATCCATCCTTCGATTTCTTTACCTCTACAATGACACCTTTAGGCTACAGTCCTCTACAATTCCTCTCCGGCTCAAACCATTTCATTCGTTTTTTCAAATAATGCATACCAATTTCTGTGTTATTATCTAATTGTGGTATAGCGATTTATAAATGGCGACGTATGGCCTTGATCCATCTGATGAACCGTGTAAAAATTGTTTGGTGTTACTTCTACTTCGACTGTCACGGGTAACAGCCAACGGTCTCGAATTTATCATATTTTCAACTTCAGCAAATGCTAATTCCATTTAATTAAACTTCGACAAACGCTCCCGTGCCTCATCGTAATTCAATTTTGAACGGTTCTCCTTTAGTTTTCTTTCGGCACAATTAAAATTCGTAAACTTGAGTTGGATTTCCACTGCGAAACCTGACACAAATTAAACTTTGAATAAAACTACCGGTTGACAGACTTACGGCGTTTTCTAAAGATATTGCACGTGTCGTTAGGCACGTAAATAAAACAAAACTTCCCATCGTTGCTCCTTAAACCGTCCGACTGTTTCCATTATCGGCCCAAAGTAATCTATTTTGACGTAACTGAAAGGTCTACAACGCTATGTCTTACTTTATCGTTTTTACGTACCTGCCATTGTTGTGTCACTTTCGGAACCGTCGATCTCAAATGTTGAATATGTGGCGTCGCCTTAATTGGTTTGTGGGTTTTGTTTGCACCGGTCGGTTTATAGGGGTAGAGTAAAAAAGAAAATAATGGTCATTGTAGATTTCACCACTGGTTGAGTTGCCTTTTGAAAATTAATAAAATAAAAATTTCATTTTTGGAAAAAAATAAATTTCATTTTTTGTGCGTGTAAAAATAAAAGTAAAAATAAAAATATAAAAATAAAAATATAAATTGGAAGCGGAGTTTATTATGTCATAATAGGTAATCCGTATTAGTTTGCACACTAAAACAAAATCCAGCTTAGTGTATATAATTTTACAACACATTTCAGATTGGCGTCGTAGTCAGTGTTACCAGACCGATCAGATTAAAAAACTTATATGCAATGAAAAAAAAACTTTTTCCCTAAGGATGCTCACAGCAAAAAACTTCACGTTTTATTTAATCACATTTTACATATATACATATTTAAATAAAAAAAAAAAAAAATTCATTTTGAAAAAATATCACAAAATAATAATAAATATAAATCATACGATACGATTCGATTTTATATTCCCTCTATTTCTCGTACATGTCCGATTTAAACAACGCAAGCATTTCTGGGCTGGCTTCAAAACTTACACAATTTTGACTGCGTTTCGATATAAAATCTTTCGACAAGAGTATACCACTTAAGGTACTATCATCTAATCTATTTCTTGTTTTAGTCTTATTATAATTTATTTGAGAGAATATCCGTTCTACATTTGCCGTTGAAATGGGAATACTTAAAATTGCCATTATTAGTTTATGCAGTCTTGGAAACGCAGGAGTCCCATCACCTCGATTTATCAAAAATATCTTTGCCCAAAATGTTTCAACGCCATCAGTCTCATTTAATTTGTAACTCTTAAAATCTAATCTGCGTATTTCTCGCCATTCATCATCTATATCTTGGTACGCATGTGTAACCACCAAGTTAGGAAACAACCGGAACAATTGGATTATTGATTCATTTTCGCGATTCATAATGCTAACTGGTGATATCGAAGAGATCGCAACCAAAACTGGGTTATTAGATTTTTACTCAATTTTGAGTCAGTGAAATAAAAATATGAAAAAACTTATTCTCTGAAAACAAAACTTAAAAACTTATGTTGGCAAAAAAAACTGGCAAATTCAGTTTAAACTTCCAATCTGGTAACACTGGTCGTAGTTAACAAAGGCATTCAGTTTGCCGTAACAGTAACCTGCGTACAAGCAGTGCATTTAGAATACTACAGGCTACACTGCCTGCTATGTTATTAAATTCATGTCTACAGTTTATTCTTTGAACTGCAGACGGCAGTCATGTTCATAAAAAGAAAAAACGAACACAAACAGAAAAACGTTTTTTTTTTATACGAGTGTTAAAAGTAAGGTTATGTCTTCTCGTAAATTATACGAAATGTGTACACATTTTATATTTAATACAATTTAGAATGAATAAATTTATAATAATATTATGAGATAATATTTTTACCAATAGCTTTTTATTAAATTTTAAAACATATTATTAAAATATTTTTCTTGTTGTTTGTTTAGAATTTTTTTCTTATCAATATGACAGCAAACACAAAAAAAATCAAAAAATCTTTAATTTTAGTGCTGCGTATAACAGCCAAAGAGAGAACTGGATTTTTTTTTTTTGGTTTCATTTTCGTTTCGGGACGAAAGCAAAAAGTGCGGAGATCCAGACAAATGTCAAACATGTAGGCCAATCACTGGTAGCGACATGTGACAATGGCTAATGTAAAAGTCGCTTAATTTTAAAGGATACGTCAAGTAAACGTCAATTTTTAATAGATACGGGAGCAGATGTATCGGTGCTTCCTCCTGCGTCGAGTGTTCATAAGAGACAGCCGCTCAGTGATTTTCCACTTTTCGCTGCGAGCGATGTCGCTATTGGAACATATGGTTCACTAACGTTAAATTTAGTTTTTGGGTTAAAGAAATCGTTTACATTTCATATTAGCGGACGTATCAAAACCCCTATTAGGTGCAGATTTTTTTAGGAAATTTCGGATTGTCGTGTTAAATTCGGTTTGAAATCCCATCCATCTTGTAATGCACCAAATCACCGTTGGATCAGTACCAATTAGTAAAAAAAAGATTAGACGAAATTCATATACCTAGATTTGATCGGACCTTTACCAATTTCAGAAATTCAGCGCTACTGTCTGACTGTCATTGACAGATTTACGCGTTGGGCGGAAGCAATTCCATTGCCTGATATTAAAGCAGAAACCGTAGCATTTGCGTTATACAACGGTTGAATATCAAGGTTTGGCACTCCCTCATATGTGGTTACTGATCAAGGACGTCAATTTGAGTCCGAGTTATTTAGGGAATTAGCAGTTTTAATGGGATTCATATGGAAACGAAGTTCCACTTACAATCCTCAGGCAAATGGAACTATTGAAAGTTGGTATCGTACTCTTAAGACTGCAATAATGTGTCACGGTCGACAAGAGTGGACAAAGGTGTTACCAACTGTATTACTTGGTTTGAGAACAGCGTACCGAGAAGATTTTAAGCGTACTTCAGCATAGTTAGTGTATGGCGATACTCTAAGGATGCCTGGGGATTTCGTTGGTGTATCTAATACCTCATAATAACAAACTAGTTTTATACAAGAGGTTAGAAACCATTTTAAAGCTATTAAGCAAGTGCCTCCTGCTGCACCATAATAAAGCTAATTCATTTAAAGTTCAAGAAATTGGGTAATTGTCACATGTTGTACGTACTGATGCAGTGCGGGCGTCACTTCATTTCCCGTATGAAGGACCTTCTCAGGTGTTAGGTCGTAGTGAAAAATTTTTTAAGGCCAGGATTAGAGATAAAAAGTCAACGTGTCGATAGATAGATTGAAGCCTTGTTTTCAGGAGACAACTGATTTGGTTGACACAACTGAGGGAATAAGTACGAATATCTCACAACCAATTTTGTCGAATTCAACAGTACCATTCACGCCAGTGCAAGGAGTTTCGAGTTCAAAGAAGGGCGTAACTTTTTATCCAGTGCCAGAGATCAGGATAATTCCGAGAAATACCCGGACTAGCTGTAATATTACCCACGCGTTATCGTTAACTTGTATCGTTCGTTCGCTCACTGGGGAGTACTGTTACTTCAAACAGAATAGCGGCGCACATCGCCGATCTTCGGCGCTCAAAGCTCAAATCTTTTTTATCAAACAGATAGACGCCGATTTTTTGACATTTCTGTCATTTGTAGACAGACTTAAAATACCAATATATTAGATGTTTTGTTTGTGGATAAATAAACATACCAGCAAAATAGAAGAAATGGATGTTATCACTAACACAATAATGCTAATGAAACAATGATGTTATTCACAATGGGTAATTTATTGAAAATTAATTTCTCATTAAATGTATCCTGAAAATTGTAAAACTCAATTGAGTATTAAGACAAACAACTTCTTTAATAGAACAAAATTTAGTTATGTCCATTTCATTAAAAAATAATTTTTTTTTTGTTTTTAACCTGACCTCGTCCATTTCATTAAAAAATAAGTTTTTTTTTGTTGTTAACTAAATGTCACTCATCGTCCAAAAAAATATAAATTTTTATATTTTGACGTCGATTGTCGACGCTCTATCTGTTCGCGATTATGGAAATGCATGTATTTTAATTTTAGCGCCGATGTTTTCGACGTCATTCTGTTCGAGGTATGTGGCGTTGCCTTATATGGTTTGTAGGTTTTGTTTGCACCGGTCGGTTTATAGGGATCGAGTAAGTAAGAAAAAGAAAATAATGGTTATTGTAGATTTCACCACGGGTTGAGTTGCCTCTTGAAAATTAATAAAATAACAATTTAATTTTTGTAAAAAAATAAATTTCATTTTTTGTGCGTGTAAAAATAAAAGTAAAAATAAAAATATAAATTGGAAGCAGAGTTTATTATGCCGTAATAGGTAATCCACACATCCATAAATACAATACAACTTTCGTGGTGCGAGTATTTCTCGCCATATCACTGTATAATTATTTGCGTTGTACGGTCACCAAGATGCACTATAATTCGGCGTTTAACACGCATTGTCGTCTCGCTCGGACTCTCAATACACCATCTTCGATTAAATACGGTGAACTTGCAACAGCACTGTTGGTTGTTACAGCAGTGTTAAAATACGCTTGAGGCCTCTTTGCGATGATCCAAGAAGAAATGTTCACCACATTAACCACTTCCAATTTTCGAACTGAATACTGGTTACGATGAAAATTGATCCACAGTTCTTCCATTATAAACTCCTTTTCAATATTATCACTGGGCCGCACTCACATTCTTCTTCATAGCAAAATTTGGCACCCTTAAATCATGTTGAGTCTGCTGAGAGATCAAATTTTTCTTTAAATTTCATTGCTTCCTCTGTTCACATCGAATTCCATTATTTTTCTGTTCACTTTCCCAACCCCTCAGATACTTTGAATGCCACGAACTGTTTATATTTGGACATCAGGTTTGAGCCAATCGAATGCGTCGATTTTGGGCCACGTTATGCAAAACCACCGCTTTTCTAATGTTCGGACGGGAGTTGCGAACACCAAGGCCACAAACAATTTTCGCGACATTACTTAACAGGAAAACTTCGTACCAAATATTCTTTCGTATTTATGGAAGTTACAAGGTGTGATGAAGGATACTGATGCTATCACTGAACGAGAGGAGGACCGACGAAAGGAATATGCTCATGAGGTGTTGATGCATAATAGCGTGTTCGATTTATAATGTGAGAAGCTCGATTTATAATGTGAAGACGGCACTCCGAGATTTATAAAACTCGTGCAAATCTTATTTTAGCATTTACCTGTGTCGATGGAATCGATAATTTATAAGGTGCGAAAATTAACGGACATAGGTGATTTGAAACTCAGTGTTAACAACCAACCAGAAATGAGCTGGCCATCTTCTTCGAAGTCCTCGAGGTACCACACCAGATATCAATAAATCAGAGGAATCCAAGGCAGAAAAGTGTTCAAGGTGTCTGATCGCAGATGGCTGTAAGAAAAGATAAATGAAACTTTGCGTTTTTGTTGTTGTGCCGAATTTGAAATGTCACTGTCACAAATAAAAATAATTAAATTCAGCAACGAGGCAGCGGAAACGGCACTAAATGGTAAGTTAATATTTTTTTTTGTATAATTCACTATTGATTTGTAATTGCTCGCCTTCTTTTATAGGAACCAGCGCCAAATTCTCAGAGATTGTCGATAGACGACGGTATAGAAATTGATCGAAGATGTACCGATACCAACTGGATAGTGGCCTTATCAATCTATCTTATATCGTTAGTACGAGTGCCCCCCCAGAAGTTGTAACCTAGATAAATTACCTAATCATTTCTCTCAATATTTCAGTTAATTCTAACCATTTGCACTTTAAACGTCACAGACGTTAAGCGAATCGTCCTCGAATTTGAAGATTATGTCCAAGAATCAGCCGTTCATATGCATATTGCATATCGTCTAATAATTATATTGTTGCTGCTTCCCATGACTTTATCGTTCATTGTGCTGTTGCTATTTCGTTACCTAGCCGATTTTATAATCTGGGTAATTTTACTCGGAATACTAATCACTTCGGTCTTAGGAACAATTTATCTAACGATACACTATTTGTACGTTCGTGGAAACGAATTACTCATTTACGTTATAATCATGGCAATGGTAACGATAGGTATTTGTATCGCACTACTAGTGCTCCGCGTACAAATTCAATTAGTGGCCAAATTATTTGCAGAGGCAGGAAAAGCGATAGGCGATATGCCATACCTATTATGCCAACCGTTTATCTTGTTTATCGTTTTCAGTGGAGTTTTCTTTGCCTGGTTATTTATCGTCGTGATTATCGAAAGTGTGAAGGTACCAACCACCGTACTCAGATTTACACGCGTCTACAACTTTTTCTTTATCATCTGGATTCCATTGCTGCTTTTGGATTGCCAGAATATGATTTTAGCGGGAGCGGTATGCCGATGGTTCTTTACACGAGACAAATCTCAACTTAAATCACCGATTATGATGAGTTACTCGACTTTAGTGCACTATCATTTCGGTACGGTGATATTTGGATCGTTAATTATGGCAATCTTGAAATATCTAAGACTGGCACTACAACTGATGGAAAAGATTAAGACTGATCATCATGAGGATGAATCGGCAAGTGAAAGTGAAGATGAAAGCCGGTGTTGCAAGTGTTGTGCATGTTGCGGAAAATTCTGTGTAGAAATTGTTACACCAATAATTCGGATGGTCACTCATAATGCTTACATTGTAACGGCATTACACGGATACCCTTTTTGCAGGGCTGCCCAGCGTGCATTTGCGATCCTCAAAAATAATCCATTTCGGCTGATCACGATCAATTCTGTCGGTGATTTTGTTCTTATATTCACAAAAATTCTAATAGTGATTATAACGCTACTAATCAGTAGGGAGATATTGCAGTTGGACAAGAATCTGCCACATAGATATATCTCGTTATTAATTATCGCAATCTTTTCGTATTTCATTGCAACATGTTTTATGTCTGTTTATGAAATGGTGATCGATTCGATATTTATTTGTTTTTGTGAAGATTGCGAATTAAATGATGGCCGTTTAAGACCGTATTTTATGTCCCCAGATTTGATGTCATTTGTTGAGTATTCATCTAATAATATATTCCTAAGATGACGAAATTTGAAATTTATGTGAAACCCCAGCTTGGGCGCCAATAAATTATTAAACGCAGCGGATTAAATTCAAAAAATTTTATTGCGTGTTTCATATTTTTTGTAGGTTATGTGTGAAATAAAATAATTAATTAAACAATATTTTTACATTAAAAAATTAATACAATTAATTGGATATAACTAGGTACTTAAAATTAATAAAATACACTTCATGCGCGCAATTTTTATTTACACAATTTATAGACTATTACTTCAGTCTCAGATTCTCTGCAAATTATCCCGGAACTATAGATGATTCTTAAGCGATTTGATCGTTACTTTTACATTTATCTAAAACCAGGCAAACAATTTGTTAAAAGTTTAATTAGCATTTGACATAAACTACCACCTACCATCTTTAGTATTTCCCGCATTGATATAAAGATTTTCCAGAGACACAGACAATCCGTTTGGTAGATTCGCGCTATCTCGCTGCTGCTGATTGCTTGTGTTACGTCCAAGCGAAAATGTTCGATTCGATTTTGGACGGGACGGCCGCAGCAATTGAGCGACATCGGTAGCCGTTAGCATGCGTCGTTCATTTACCCGATTTAATGTCGATGCTTGCAAAGTGGTTTGGGTACTGCTCAGGCTACCACCTTCGATACTACGATCACCTGACTGGGAATCAGCGGTAGTTTCACCCGACGGATTTATAGAAAAAACTGCTGTGTAATCGGGTGGCAACGAATTATGTGGATCGTTGGCATTTCGTTGCATTGTCGGAATCGTTAGTCGATTTCGACTTGGCTCTCCCATTATTCTGCAAGACAATTTAATAATTAGTCCGAGTTTCAAAAATAGTTTGTGCCATCTTACCGTCTGACACTTCTACGAATACTTTGTCTCAGCATTTTTGCAATTCGAGCCCCTGTTGCTGTTGTGTACGATGGTGGCGGTGTGTATTTCGGTGGTGCATCAATATCACTTTGACGCTGTGCAGAGCGATCCGTCGTTCGGGTTGTTTCATTTGTACTTTGCGTTACGGTCGACACCTGAGGCGGAATTACCCGTCTCACTGCGCGGTGCTGGTCATTCGATGGATATAAATTTGGTCGATACAATAACTGTATTCGATCTAAAACATCTGGTGGCCCTTTACTCAAATATCGATATATTTGGATAACTGCTGTGATCGGCACCAATACCAAAAACGAAATCTGTATAAATCCTCCGATTTGTCGCACCCATAGCGGCCAATACGAAATCGCACGCTTATTAAAAAATTCCCAAGCGGCCAGCGTCTGGTACTTGATGATGCCGAGTAACACAAAAATAATTGGGATCAGTAAATTCCAAGAGAACGCGATGAAAGCAGAGACGGTTGTTGAGAAATTTAAATTATTTACCAATAGATCAGCTGGAGAGAAAATAAATTTACCTTGAGCCGTTATAAAAACGTAACAAAAATTCTACAAAATTAAATATACTCACCACTATAGGGTCGGCCCCGAATCAAGAAGATAGCAAAAATTTGTCCCACCCACAGCACCATTAACCACCAAGCACCGCCCAACACTATATCCAGGAAATGGATTATGTTTATACCACACTCGGTGGCCAACGGTATTCCGAGTAGCAATCCGGTCACACAGCTCAAGAGAACCGAACTGGGTGAATTTCCAAGCAGGCTAGCTACCGGTTTCCACATCGCCGCCAGTTGTCCAATTCCTAATAGTAGCAGCGCTAAAAAGGTCAGCATACACCAAATTGAAGACATATCATCAATCGCAAGGCTGAACGTGGGCGGCAAAATTTCCGTTACCAATCGCAATACCTGGTAACCACTCTCACTATTATAGTTCACACCAATCTGATGAAATGTCTCGCCCAGCACCGACGCGTACCGTGGCAAATATTTAATCGGAATTGGATGCATAATCGGTGGTGCTACCGGCGACGAGCGTCGATACAAAAATATATCCGAATTAAGTGATTCGTACGATGAGCTAGACGTATAAATATAACCGCGACTATATAATATTTTTACACAGACATTGCCGAGCACCGCAGCCACAAGTAGTCCAAATATTGTCACAATTATAATGATGAAACCGTCTCGCTTCAGTAAATGCTTATTCTTCGTAAGCGTTTTATTTGTCTTGGAGCACAGCGATAACACCGAAATTCCGAGAAGATTCCAGGTAAGAAATGTTTCCTGTGCGGCGGTGGCCCAACTCTGTGAGTTTGAAAAAAATTCTTGCCAATCGGTTGCGGGAAACAAATTTTGGAATGTGCTTAGCTCGACAATCGTCAATAACTTAATGGTTACAACCAGCAAAAGGGTTAGAGGCGCGATCGATAAAAATATTAAACATTTACCATACGAACGCAGCCCTTTACATAATATCACGAACACGAACATCCATAGTAGTGACAAATTGAAGGCGAGTTGAAATCGTACCGGTCCAATACCTGTTGCACCCGCTCTACCACCTGGTCCCAATTGTATGCGTTGCAGTACCACCCCATTAAAATAATCGCTTATACGTTCCGACAGGGTAACCGATTCATTTCCATAGCCACGATATAGTTCATAAATCTCTTCCCATCGATAGTTCTCCGATTTCGAGAGAAGCGAGTCTCGAAAATATATTATCAGCCATCCGAGGCTTACGGTTGTGTACAGTGAAATCAAACCTTGGGCGATGAATAGTGATATGCTGATTCCTTTACAGATCGGACTAATGCACCACATAGAGATTGGACCTTTTCGTAATTTTGCACCAAGGCACATTTGAAGCCATAGCATTGGGATACCGATTAGGATGGATAGAATTAGAAATTGGACAATGAAATTGGCTGAAAATAAATTAAAAAAAAAAAAAAAAAAAAAATTCTTAGTTTAATTATTAAATTTTAAAATTATAATATTTAACAACTCGGAGGCTTAAAGTTTAGCTTTCTGAAATGAGAAATTCAAAAACCGGACCAATTTTCGTTCGATTTTTGAGACCCGCATTCATATTGGGGAATCCAAGAGAACATAAATTCTGTTAAACACCTAAATCTAATGAGTGCAATGTGTCTCCTCTTCTTGATGGCAGGCTTCTTTGCTCTTTTCACTTCCCAGGTTGCATTATTGTGACCTTGGATATTGTCGCACTCGATTTCTCTTCTTATTATTGTCGCGATGAAATTTTCCGCTGAACTTCAGCATGGGTTTGCTCTAATAAAGGACCACTTACTTCTACTGTTCTGAACCTCAATTGTCTTTGGGATTGTTCCTCAATGTTGAAACAAATGTAGAATAGTTTTGACACTCAAAGCCGGGTTATACTAAACCTCCGAACTATCATTTACTTCCACAAAGCTTAGCAGAGACAATTTTTATCCAACTCGGTTCTAGGCACAGCTTTTTTGGCTGGTTTTAAACTGAGATGCGTTGAGGTACAGAACAATTTTGGATTGTTTCACATCGTCAAATTTTGATTACTATAATGACAAAATTTTACCTGATCTTGAATTTGGTAACTATAACTCATATTCGGTGACTTTTTCATCTAGAGATTTGTGGCTTCCGAAGACTACACACAGAACAAGTCTTCGAATGGCTTGTTTATTTTTCGTGACGGCCAAATTTGGTATGGATTTTAGGACCTACTGCCTCTCGTCAGATCTAATTTCCTCTGGCAGTTAAAAATAATAATCAACAGCGCTCACATATTGTGTGTGTTGTGCACTAAAAATCAGTAAACCAGCAGTATAACTTAGTATACAGGCAGCAAAACCGTGAAAAATCTTATACATTTTCAAACTGACTCCTTGGCCAAAACTAGTTCTCAAATGGAATTAATAGTTTCTGTACCAGCAGCGCCCTTAACTTTAAAATTATTTAAACATAAAAAGAGGACACATTTTGCCACTGAGACAAATTTGTGTAAAACCAAATACGCATTTTCCCTCAGGTAAAATTAACCAACTAATTACGAACTTCAAATCAAACTAATTTTGATAATCGCGATGAAAACGAATAAGATATACATAAAGTCACAACTATACGACAACCCAAAATGCTTGAAATAAACTTTTTGACATTATTTTGTCGTAAACCGAAACCCATAATGCTTAAATAATCGACTCCCAACTAAGACACGATGCTCACTGGGCACGGCTGCTTCGTAGGTATTTAGCATTTTATCGCGCCAGAGTAATTATGATAGAATCTTCGGTATAGCGAAATAGCTCAAACGACTATTTCACTTTTCCTGAGCTTAACATTTTGCTCGAAGATTAGAAAATCAAATTTGGAGGTTCTCGCAATCACAGACCCCTATTTTGTAGAGCAAGAAGACAACTACTTGAACGGGAATTTAGAGTATCGCTGGAAAACGGACGTCGACTTAAAAGGAGACTAATTAAACATTTGTCTCTATTGTTAATAAAATTTATCCAGACTAGCACAAAAAATACAACACAGCAACAAATTTATTGTATTAGTAAAAGTAAACATCCAGGCGAATTTATATTGCCATATTTCTAACCGTACATTTTAAATATTTTCTAGGTATTTAGCATCACGAGAATAAAAAACATGACTTTTGGATTGACGTTAGACCATTTATCCAGCTCAACGGCTTTGAAGACAATTGCATAAGAATGCGTATACCGATTTTATTTTGATGGGTCAAAATTTTCGTTACCGCATATTGTAATGAAATTAGTTAATATTTATCCTAACAATCGTACAACATTTACATTTTTTTTTGAATTGGCATCCATGGGTCAAAATTTGTCTCAAAATAAACATTGGGCCTATTTTTTTATTCAACTTGAGTAATTTTACTCTGCACACTGTGTTTTTATTTGTGAACTGTGTGAACACCGTGCATACTCGGTTCATCAAATTTTACTCTGAACAGAAAGCCAGTGTACGAAGAGTATGTAATGTAAAAAATAAATTATTACTCTAAGCACACTGGATCATTTTGCAATGCACAACCTGTGCTCGGTGTACATTACCCAGGGCTTTTCAGAAAATTGAGAAAAACCAGTTTGGTGGCCATTTTGAAAATGAAAAACTTAAAAATGTGTTGGAGTAATAAAATAAAAAAACCAAACATGAATTATGTAAGCCCAACTGTACCTTAAATAATCTTACTTTGTTGGGTATTGTATTCTCTAACATAGCATTATATAATATTTTATATTCTCTTACACACACATATTTAGTATATATTGTATATTGTATAATAGTATTGTTAACGCTGTATATACTACTGAAATATATTTTTCTTCATTACGATTTCATCATCCATCAGTAAAGTAACAAAGTTTTTTTGTGCGCGTTATTTTGCTCAACAGGTTATGGGCCCAGACACATATTTTTTGTACGTATATAGTAACCAATAAGTACAAGTGCAATTGTGTTTTTTTTAGATTTGGAAGACGTGACGTTACAGGATTTATAAAGTTTTATTGAAGTGCGAATACACAATTCAAAGTAGAAATATTTGCTAACCTTAAAAAAGACACGTGGTAGTTTAAGGAAGTTAGTACCAGATTTTTCGTTTTTTGTTCATTCGCTGGAACTTAAGTAAGGTGGTTTTACCACCTAGTAAGGTGGTTTTTATAAATCATAAAAAAGGTGGTTTTAACTACATAACGTGCGAATAAAAAGTTCTAAATATAAAAAAAAAAGAAAATGGAGTCTGATTTGCTGCGTGTAACAAAATTACTTGAACAGAGCCATTGGATGTTATGGAAATTTCAAGTAAAGATATTGCTGAATGACAGCGATTTGCTTGAAGTAGTTACGGGGGACGATGTTAAGCCGCTCGATAAAGCTGAAAAATTTAAAAACTGGGTTAAAAATGATAAAAAGGCGCAAAAGATTATAGTAACAACGATCGGTAGACAGCAAACGCTTCACATAATGCAGTGCAAATCATCGAAGGAGATGTGGGATAAATTGCACAGCATATACGAACATAAGTCGAGTACTGGTGTACACTATCTACAGCAGCAGTTTTATAGTTTGAATAAAGACCCAGGTGATGACATGGCAACACACATCGCTAAACTCGAAAGTATTGTTCAACAACTGAGAGACATGGGCGAGAACATTTCAGATTCGATGGTATCTACGAAAATCCTCATGACATTGCCAAATGAATACGATCATTTTCATAGTGCTTGGGAATCGACAAGCAAATTAGAACAAACCTTGACCAATTTAATGTTTAGACTTATGGTGGAAGAGTCCCGTTTGCAGAAAAAGGATACGACCGAAATCAGTGAGGCACTGATTGCGAAACGTTTCAGAAATCCAAAAATGTCAAACTCAAAGCCCAAGACTCGAGTACCAGGGAAATATTTCAAATGTAATCAAGTAGGACATTGGAAGAAGGGCTGTCCTTTATTGAAAACTCAGAGTCAACCATTCAACCGGAAGGCGAGCAATTCCGACGCTTTAATGTGTCAAACGGAAGAACTGGATGATGATGTGGAGTGGTATTTGGATTCAGGTGCCAGCGATCACATGACTAATGATAAACAATGGTTGTGTAACTACGTACAGTTCAGTGTGCCGAAAGATATAAAAATTGGTAATGGCGATTCAATAATGGCATATGGTATCGGTGATGTAAATATTTTGGCATACAACAACAAAAGTTGGGAACCTGCAGCAAAATGGCCGGGCAGACCGCGAAATGCGTACTACAGTCGAAGCGGCTAGAACAATGATACATTCAAAACAAATGTCCCTAAAGTTTTGGGCAGAAGCAATCAACACGGCTGGGTATATACTTAATCGAACTGGCCGAAGTTCAGTTCCAGGAGTGACTCCATACCAATTATGGTTTGGTAATAAACCGAGAGTTGAACATTTACGAGTATTTGGTTCAGAAGTATATATTCATGTACCAGATCAAAACAGAAGAAAATGGGACAAGAAGGCGGACAAAGGATTTTTCGTTGGATACCCTGAAGACACTAAGGGGTATCGGGTCTGGAATTCAAATTCAAATATCTTGCGATGTCAAATTCAAGGAATCATTAACTGATTGCTGTATTCCACATAATAACAAAAACGAAATTAAACCAGATCATAAGAATGAGAATGAGGAAGTCGCTAATTTTCGAGATGAAGTTCTGGTCAACGATGCGGATCAAAATAATCACGTACCACCAAAAACACTACAAGAATCTCCATGTGACGACCAACAGAATGTTAGTTCAATTAAAGAGCGGTTGAGAAGTAACAAAAAGCAATCCAACTTGATATGCTTGGATGAGAGTTATGTATTCTTGATGGAGTATCAGGAACCAGCAAATTACCAGGAAGCAGTAAGGGGTTCTGATAATGACCGATGGATTAAGGCAATGGACGAGGAATATAGTGCACTTCTTAAAAACCATACATGGGAACTGGTTTCATTACCACGAGAAAAGAAATTGATTGATAACCGTTGGTTATATAAAATAAAATATAAAAAGGACGGGTCAGTTGAACGGTATAAGGCAAGACTAGTGATTCGAGGTTTTACGCAGCAATATGGGATCGACTATTTGGATACTTTTAGTCCAGTTGTACGTTTTACATCTATTCGAACATTATTGGCAGTTGCAGTACAAGAAAATCTTATTTTAAGGCAGTTTGATATAAAAACGGCATTTTTACACGGAAACATCGATACAGATATATTTATGCAGCAACCGGAAGGGTACAATGATGGCTCCAATAATGTATGTAAACTCAACAAAAGTTTATACGGTTTGAAGCAATCTTCGCGTTGTTGGAATCAAAAATTTGTAAAATTTTTGAATGATTTTGGATTACAGCCAACGAAAGCTGATCTCTGCGTTTTTGTGAACTACACACATGATAACAAAATTTTTCTTGCAATTTACATCGATGATGGGCTAATTGCAGCAAGCAATGAAGAATTAATTAAATCATTACTGAATAATCTCCAGAGCAATTTCGAAATTCAGTTTGGTGAAGCTGAATGTTACTTGGGAATAGAAATTGAGAGAACACATGATGGATCTATTTTTCTTCACCAAAACAACTATGCCAATAGAGTGATGCGTAGGTTCAATATGACAAATTGTAACCGGGTGTCAACACCTGCTGAACCAGGCCATTCTCAGGATGAAAATTCGAAATCGGTGGTCAAATTTCCATACAGAGAAGGCGTTGGGAGTTTGATGTATTTGGCAGTAGCAACCAGGCCAGATATACATATCATTTGCAGTCGGATATATAAGTCGCTTTATGGAAAACCCCACGAGTGCAAATGTGGTGGCAGTAAAAAGGGTCCTAAAATACAGCAAAGGAACCATTGGAAAAGGTATTTTGTATAAATCTAAACAAAACAATTTTTTGTTATCTAGTTTCAGTGATGCTGATTATGCTGGAGATCAAAGTTCAAGAGGATATACCAGTGGCTATGTTTTTTTGTTGGGTACAGAAGTAATCAGTTGGGGCTCTGAAAAACAAAAATGTGTTGCTCTTTCAACAACCGAATCAGAATACATTGCAGCATCACAAACCATTAAAGAGATGATATGGTTAAAACAACTAATTGCCGATTTAACTCCAAATACAAATGAAACACCAGTGCTGTATATGGACAATCAGAGTGCAATAAAACTTGTATAATCTCGAATTTCATAAACGCACAAAGCACATTGTCTTCAGGGGTGGGATGTTGTAACATCACTTTTTTCGATATTTATCGAATATTGTGTTTCTTTTTCCTAAAATAAAATTACTTGCCATTTCGCTTTTCAATTTTGCTTTCAATATTGCGATCGCACGCTACTAGAATAAATTGTTTATTTATCTCTTTTTTGTTTTTCGATAAAGTATCACTCATAAAATACGTAGGTGATAGAATAAGAGTAGAACGACATAATGTTTTCTTCGATTAGGTAGAGATCACATTAGAAACAACCTTTGTGAAGATAGCCCAAATTTCTATCCCCGAAAATCGAAAAAGTTACTTATGGCAATACTATACAAGTTTATGTATACTATTGAGATATTTAATTAATAATTTTAGAATTCATTTAAATTCGGGTATAAATATTTCCGAATAACAGCTAAATAATAAATAAATTGGTTAAGAGTTTAATAAAAACAACAAAAAATAAATTAACAAAAAACAACTAAATTCTACTATCCAAAAAATATTCTGACAGCGAAAATCAAAAATTACTTTAAATATTCCTCATTCATCAAAATGCAATATTTTTACTCTCAGCCCAGAAAAACGTTTGTGTCATGATAGTTTTAGCTGTCATGACAGTAAATATTTTCGGGGCTGTAAGTGAAAAACTTGATATACAAGTACATATTTATAAATAAAAATAAATAAAAAAAAATTTTATAAAATTTTGTTTACGAAACTATAAATAAAACTAGACGCATCGCTCAAAATAGAAACAATATTCTTAGATTCTAAATAAATTACAGTAAACAACAAGATTACTGTTAACTATTGTAACATAGTAAATAACTTTCTTAAATCATATATAAAAGTGTCGGGACTTAATTGATCGGAGTTTCTATACGTTTTTGAATTCAAAATGAGCTGAGTTATAGTCCATAGAAGTCGAGAACTATTCGTTGGCCCAACTAGCGGTGCACATCGTTTGATAGGTGAATGTTTAAGGATCATGTATGATTTTTTTTAGAATTTTTCTATGTATACGATTTGAGTTATAGTCAATAGAAGTCGAGAACGATTCCTTGGCCCAACTCCTTGAGCAGTCGCCTATCAAACGATGTGCACCGCTAGTTGGGCCAACGAATAGTTCTCGACTTCTATGGACTATTACTCAAATCCTATACATAGAAAAATTCTAAAAAAAGTCATACATGATTCTTAAACATTAGGTGAATGTCATACAAAAAAAGTCATACATGATCCTTAATTTTTACTCTCAGCCCAGAAAAATGTTTGTGTCATGATAGTTTTAGCTGCCATGACAGTAAATTTTCGGGGCTGAGAGTAAAAATGTGGTGATTTTTTGGGCTGAGAGTAAAAAAAATGTCATGATAGCAATTATTAGTGTTGCCATCGCATTTTTCGGGGATGCAATTTGGGCTATCTTCACATACATTTAGAAACAGCGTAATTGATAAATGAAAAAACGTTAAATTTTATTCGTGATGAAAGAGAAGTAAATTTCGATAGTATCGAAAAAAGTGATGTTACAACATCCCACCCCAGGTACCATTTTATTCGCGAAAAATGCGAAGAGGGAGTTTTTGAAATCAAGTATGTTGCGAGCGCCGAACAAATGGGAGACATTTTTACAAAGGCATTATGCAACATTAAGTTTGATAAATTTCGTTCTATGATTGGTGTGTGTAATTTACCCACAGATAATTAGAGAAGTTTTTTTTGTTTAAGTGGGAGTGTTGGGGTAATAAAATAAAAAAACCAAACATGAATTATGTAAGCCCAACTGTACCTTAAATAATCTTACTTTGTTGTGTATTGTATTCTCTAACATTGCATTATATAATATTTTATATTCTCTTACACACACATATTTAGTATATACTGTATATTGTATAATAGTATTGTCAACGCTGTATATTCCTTTCTGGTTCAAAAATATTTTTATTTCCACCATAATTTTGGTCTAACCCACACAAATGTGTGAGTAAATACGTATATTACGAAAACTAATTTTCATCATAAAATTTCATCAGAGCAAAAGCCCATCTTACATAATTGCGCCAGTTGGGCTTTAATTAACATCATCTAAATTTTGAGTATTATATTTTAAGAGAAATGCAAAATTATGTAAGTTGGTCCTAAACCTATCTATAAAATATTTATTTATTTATATTTATATATTTATTTATATACTAGAGTAATAACAATTTACTCACACAATTGTGTAGGCAGGTCAGGAAAGGGATATACTACTGAAATATATTTTTCTTCATTACGATTTCATCATCCATCAGTAAAGTAACAAAGTTTTTTTGTGCGCGTTATTTTGCTCTACAAAATGATACTATTTTTATAATATTTTGTTAATCCTTATTTTTTACCTTTAAAAATGAGCCCTATTTTATATTTTTCGGATAAATACTTTTTTTTATATTTGTATAAATGCATCACCATTTTAAACAAATTCTGAGATTTTTGACCGACTGTATCTTATGCAAAAACAACAACAATAAAAATCGAGTTCTACAATATTTTTTTTTTACTCAGTACTACACATTCAAAACATAAAAATCACAAAACATGACTTCCAAAAATTTTTGATTTCACGAATTTTTCACCATATATATAAAAATGGTGTAAAAAAATGTATATCAGTTGAGAACGGCTGTACCGATTTGGCTCAATTTTTTTTATTGTGTTTGCAATTGCCAGGAGTTGGTTCTTACGAAAGAAAATTCACCAGAAAAGTCGGAAAATCTGGAAAATCGAAAAATGATGTTTTTCAGTTGAGAACGGCTAAACCGATTTGACTCAATCTTTTTTGTTACGTTCGCAATCGCAAGGAGATGGTTCTTACGAAAGAAAATTTTAGGAAAATCCACCGGAAAAGTCGGAAAATCGAAAAATAATGTTTTTCAGTTGAGAACGGCTAAACCGATATGGCTCAATTTTTTTATGTTGTGTTTGTAATTGCCAGGAGATAGTTCTTATGAAAGAAAATTTTGGGAAAATCTACCAGAAAAGCCGGAAAATTTGGAAAATGGAATTTAAGCGCGCATCAGTTGAGAACGGCTAAACCGATCTGCCTCAATCTTTTTTTTTGTGTTCGTAATCGCGAGGAGATTTGTTCTTACGAAAGAAAATTTTGGCAAAATCCACCGGAAAAGTCGAAAAAATAATGGCGATGATCAAGGTATTGCAAGAATGCAAAATCATCATCTAGGACGGGTGCACAATGACACATAAATGATCAATGGAAGCGTTCAATCGAACGATGAACGATTTATAAAGTGACCCAAGATGTTTTGGTGGGGCGATGATTCTACTGGCCGGCGACTTATGTCAAGCGCTACCTGTCATTCCGACATCAACAGGCAGCAAATGAACTCAACGCATGTCTGAAATCGTCGAGATAGTGGGGCTATGTGAAGAAGTTACAGTTGACCACGAATATGAGAGTCGCGGTACAGAATGACTCGTCACTTGCTGATTTTTTCAAACAACTTGGCGCTAGGCAATGGTCTAATTCCTGTCGATGTTTTGACAGGATTTATCACGAAAGTGTTCCCAGACATCCGCCGAAATTATATGTAGACAGTCTGAATTACTTGGTTCAAAACCAAATCGCTGGGGAAATGTGTTGGAAATATGATTTTTGTATTCATGTTCATCAATCAATATAATGTTGTAATGTAGGCTGTACTTTATATAATTACATATGTTGTAATGTATAGGCTATTCTTTAAAAAATAATGTCACATATATTAATCGAACCAAATAAAGTGTGGTTATTATTAGATATAATTATCTGTCTTTAATCCTGTGATCGCAGTCCCATCTTATAAAAGTAATATAATTAACAAAGGTTATGGGCCCAGATAACGCGTATTAAAATATATATTTTTTTTTTATTATTCTGAATTATTTTTTTTTGTGTACACGTAAAAATAATCGAAACGTGAAAAATGAGTGACATTATCGCAAAATATCAAATTCCTCGGTTGAATGCAGAAAATTATTTTAATTGGCGATTCAGGATGGATAACAACACATTGCACGATGGAATGTGGAATGCGATCACAAAAGATCAACTGGAAAACAATGCCGATGAATGGGATAAAATGGATGAAAAAGCATATTCGACTGTGCGTGGAAGATAACCAAATACATCATATCCGAAACACGAAAAATGCGAAAGAAGCATGAAAAGTACTAAAAGATTTCCATGAGCGTGATTTTCCGGGTACTAAAGTGTGAATATTACGTGAAATAATGCGACAACGTGCAACAGAGGAAACTGATATGGAGATTCGTGTCAATCACATGAACGAGTTATTCCAGAAGCTGCTTGCGCTTAGTGAATACTTCAGTCCAGCATTTTTCGTGAGTGCCATGGCTGAGAAAACTCATGTTCAGAAACGACACAGTTTATACATGTTTCGAATATAAAATATATTTGAAAAGACGACAACAACAATTTATATCCCAATTTGAAATGTTTCATTTAGTCTGTTTTAAGTCCATTTATCAAATAATTAATAATTACGATGAAAATATTAAATATCAAAACTAACATTAACAATTTTGTATGTAGCTATAAAATAAAGCTACTACTAAAAAAAATGTTTCGGAATTAATAAAATTTTATGCGTAGGGTGGATAGTTAATTTGTAAAATTTCCAAATATTTTATGCCTAACTTGTAATAAATAAAATATTTATAATTTAAATGGTTAAGAATAACTGATTTGACTATAATAATTTCTAAATATGGAGACTTTTATGTCAGATTGACCCATGTGTCTGTATCACCATGTTTCATTTTGACTTATTTTTAAAACACTTCCTTCCAAAAAAATAAGAGAGCTTGCTTCTTCTGGATGATAACCAGTTAGCAAGTGTTTGGTAGCTTGGTTCAACTTCAAATGAACAAGACTGAGAAATCTCATAAATTAAAAAATTCAATTATCTCGTCACACTGCTCATTGAAGTGGTCACCACAATACAAACTACAATATTAAGATGAAAACTTCAGGTACCTATATGAAGCAAATACATGTTGACTTAGCGAATTATATTATACTACTAATAAAAGCGTTGAACATTTTATTATTTCGAGTTAGTGTAATGTACTTAATTTAGTATAGAAATATATTATGCTATAAAACGATAAACAATAATTATGATTTGGTTATAAAAATATCTCTTAAAACTATTTCTATGTAGCAAACATTATATGTATTTCTAAATTTCATATAATGTAAAATAGGAAATAAAATAAATTAATAGGAATAAAGATATTCATGTAATGAAAATTGCTACTGGTCAATTCGGATATATTTTTGTCTGAGTCATGTATGCTTTATATAATATGCAGGTATAATTTGATTGACATGGTTTATGCCCGATTTTCATATGTGGATTTTTTCAGTGCACGTTACTTGGTTCTCTGCTA
The DNA here is from genome assembly GCA_932526605.1 of Nephrotoma flavescens. Taxonomy (NCBI): domain Eukaryota; kingdom Metazoa; phylum Arthropoda; class Insecta; order Diptera; family Tipulidae; genus Nephrotoma; species Nephrotoma flavescens. Next base: position 281,465,322 of record OW052221.1, on the reverse strand, counting down.
CGCAGCTATGATGTATTGATTACAGCACTCGAGGTATATGACGAAAAAAAATTGACACCAGAATTGGTATGTGCAAAAATTACAGAGGGACATAGACGACGAAATGATCGCGAGGTTTCCAAAAATATTGTTTGTGATGCGAATGCATTAAAAGTGACAAATAATGGTTCGCATATAACAAAGAAAATTGTCAATTGTTATTTCTGTAAAAAGGCAGGTCATTTTCGAAATAAGTGCAATGAATATGGGAAGTGGAAGGCGAGAAAAAACAATATAGATAACATATCAAAGGCGAATATAGTTGAACAACTTATGCAGATCAACTCTTGTTCATCGTTGGCAAATGTTCAAACGAATGCATAATCGATTCTGGAGCGACATGTGACATGACAGGAAGTGTCGTCGTGATGGTTTCATCGAATTCGACGGATTACATACTGAAAATGTGTCGCTTGCAAAGGGTGAGTAAATAATATCATCTGGCAAGGGCAGTGTGGTTGTATATTTTATGAACAAAAATGGAATCCCCAGTAATGTAAAAATGAAGAATGTTTTGTATATTCCAGAAATTGGTGGAAATTTAATTTCTGTGAAACAATTAACCGAAAAAGTGCTAAATGTGATATTCAACAAGAATCGCGAAGATTGCTAATAATTTTTACCGGATGCGTAAAATAATAATAATAATTTGGTTGCAAATAAACAAAATATTTGTATTCATGAATGGCATCGTATTCTAGGCCACCGCAGCATCGACGCAGTGTAAAATATTCCGAAAGAAGGTCTTGTAGATGGGATGAAGTTGGCAGGCTGCAAATCGAATTGTATCCATGCGGCAGAATGTGACATCTGTATCAAGGGAAAATTAACTCGAATGTCATTCCGAAGAATGCCGGATCTCATTCACACATACGACATATGTGGACCAATGCAAAGAACCACATTTGGAGGTAAACGATATGTTTTAACGTTCATTGATGGTTTCTCAAGATATAGGTCCGTGTATTTGTTAAAAGAGAAATCTGAAACATTCCAGCGATTTAAAGAATTCCACCAGTGGCCCTATTCTGGTAATTCCCGGGGATTGGAAATTTTAAATTTTGTAGCAGTTTTATTCCCTTTTCCCCAAAAGTGTATTCTGGCGTTTGGGAAAAAAATTTTTGGGACAAAATTATTCCCCATTATAGCAGTTTTGACGTTTATTATTTCATACCTATTTTAGGAAAGAATTAACTGGGAATAGAATTTAACGGATATTTATTATATTTTGTACTTATAGCAATATTATGACTGTAAATTTATACTGAAAACAGGTAATATTTATTGGAAATATTAATATCCAATGTTTTACTTTAATAAACAAAATTATTTTTTAAGTAAAATTCGATTAAAATATCAACAGAAACCAATTAAATGTATTAAACTTTTTTTAGACTTTTGTTTTCTTGTTTTATTGCGATCGTTTGAAGACAGCAAATAATTAAATTATTTTCCCGTAAATTTATTCCCCAATCGCCAGAATTAACTTTTGGGAAACGGAGAATTGGGAAAATATCTGTCCAAAATAAATTTGCTACGAAAATTAAATGTATTCAAACAGATCGTTGCGGAGAATATATCGGCAAGGAGTGCAATACTTGAATATGAACGGAGGCAAAATTCATCGTACGGCACCATATTCTCAACAGAACGGCGTCTCGTACATTAATGGAAATGGCCCGTTGCATGCTGCTAGATGCTAAATTGGAGTGATGAAGAATTGTTTACAAAATTCATTGCCATGAAAGGCAGTAAGTCAAACTCCATTTGAAATTTGGCAAGGTAGAAAACCATTTTATGGAAATTTGAAACGATTTGGCGCAAAATACTTCGTACGAATCGAAGATGCACAGCGTCAGAAATTGGATTTGAAAGCAGAAGAGGCAATTTTTCTGCGCTTTGATTCTGAATCGAATGTTTCGTGCCAGCAAAACAAAAGATCGTAATTTCCCGAAAAGTAAAATTTATAGATGATCATGATATAGCGTCAAAGTGCAACCTACCAGTAAATCATGTTGATAATCATCGCGGGGATATTGCTGTGAAGACCAGAAGAGAATCTTATATTTAATTAAATCCAGACGATGGTTCAACTGTTGATGACACCAATCGGTCAAATGACATGCCAAATAATGATACGATTGGTGAAAAAAGCATAAAAATGATGCTCCTATCAGCAATTCTTGGTTATAGTTAGTAAGGCTATCTAATCGTTCAAATAAGGGTATACGTTCAAAACGTTTGATCGAAGAAATCACCGTCGTTGTCAATGGCGAACCATCCAATTTTAACGAAGCTGTTTCATGTATTCAAATGGATAATTGAATTGTTGCCATGGAGGAAGAGTATGCATCGCAGATTAAAAATAATACGTGGAAACTGGTAGATTTAACTGAAAAAAAAAATTTGATCGGATGTTAATGGGTCTACAAGCTAAAAACTAATGCTAGTGGACAGATACAGAAATACAAGGCTAGATTAGTCGCGCAGGGCTTTAATCAAAAACCATGTGCGAATTGGTGCCTCAACGACAACAAAGGAAGGAGTTTTTGCTTCGGATCATCAATGGGGATGAAAAGTGGATCCATTACGACAATCCAAAACGCAAACCAGCGTGGGTCAAGCCAGACGAACCAGGGCCATCGACGCCAAAAGCAAATATCCATGGTTCGAACGTGATGCTTTGTATTTGGTGGGATATGAAAGGTGTCGTCTATTATGAGCTGCTGAAACAGCGTGAAACCATTACGGGACAAGTTTATCGACGACTGATGGCTTTAAAGCAAGTTCTAGCTGCAAAACGGAAATGGGACAAAAGGCACGATAACATTATTTTGCAACATGACAACGCTAGTCCACATGTTGCTATATCTACCAAACTAATTGGACAGGCAGACCTGGGAAATTCTACTACACCCGCCGAAGTTACCAGACATTGCTCCCTCTGACTATCACTTGATCCGGTCGATGCAATCAGCTCTGGCACAGCAGCACTTCACTTCATACGAAAACGTGAGATCGCCTCAAAACAACCAGTCTTCTTCCTTCGGGGAATCCGTTTATTGCCTGAACGATGGGCGAAGGTTATAGCTTCCGAAGGTCGGAAATACATTTGTACACTCTATAAAAAATTCATTCTCGAAAGTGATTTCCTTTTCTCTAAAATTTGAATATCAGCATAGATGTGAATATTAATGGATCCTAATTTGGGCCACACGAAATTCTTCTGAGAAATTATGTTCATTGGCTTAAATTGGTTCGTTATCAATCATTTCGATATTCTCTCTCTCTCTCTCTCTCTCTGGAGATTTTGGTAAGATATAACCTCACTCACACGACGTTAACTTAACAATACTGGGACGGCATAAGCGCCGAGATATTTAGGCATCAGCTTTCGGCATCTTGGCGCTTTGGATGTTTGCGCTATTTTTAAGTTGGACATAATTACCAATTAATGTGCAGCAATTCTTTAATCAGAGATAATTTTCTTCATTTTCGTATTCTCACAATTATTATCATTCCACCCTTGTATTGTTCCATCGATTGTGGAGAGATAGTGATAGTGCTCGCATGTTTGATACTCAATTGTGTAATCATGGGCAGCTTTTGATGAAATCGGTGAATTTTTCGTTCAGGGCACGTAACTAGCAAGTTCTTCAAATAATCTCATTCGCCTTGTTAAATGAATAAGATTTTATCATTATATATTCGATAAATCAAAATGTCTCAGTTTTCTTAGGATTTATTTTGATCATTTATCCTAGTTACGTTACCGTCGGTCAATTAAAGGCACATCCATGTACTGCACTCTCTTAGAGAGTTGCAGTCAGTTACAATCTTGATCTGTATGCCATGAATATAAATATAGAATCACTATAACGCGACAAAAATAAAAATCGTATTTAATTCTTAGGAATGACGTGACCCAATGTGACATCGGTCGAACGATTGCTGAAATTGGTCACGGAATGTAAACGAATATCAAATCTTTATGAACGATGATTTGATTGGAGCCATTTTTGAGGTTAGGGAAAGGTAGTACTAGCCTTGCCTTGTAGAATGTATTAATAATTGCCCTTTTTGCTCAAAAACCTGCTTCTTCTCTAAGCGCCTATATCCTAAAAGTGTTCTTTTCACATTTTGTAGTGTCCGTCTGATACATGAAAAAATGCTGTCCATCCTGAAGGAAAACGTAGAAACTAAAAAGGACCCCGTAAAATAATCTAACCGAGGGAAATAACATAAGTTTCTCCCGCAATTTTTAGCTTGCGTACATCCTATTTTTAATCAATTTTCAACCAGTTCCACGACAATTTCTTGAAAGACCATTCATCGAAAAACAAATCAACGAAAGCCTCAATTGACGAATTATTGAAACGAAAATTCACCGAAAGTGACAATTCGCTGAAAACTTTAAACGCCTCGCATATTATTAGAACAAATGAGAAGGCTTTGAATTTCGTGTCGACTCGTTGTTTTTTTTTCTCTGTACTTTAAATTAAATTACATTTTTTATTCTTGTACTAAAAATTCTATACAAATCACATTTCATTTGACCATGGAATTTAAATTGGTATTCAATTAAATTTTTTGTTACAAGAAGCAACCAATGAATGCTCGTGATTTGTTTTTGAAAGTTGGTAGTGTTTGACATTTGCGATTATTTTTTTTGTATGAGTCCAAATCAATCCACTATGCCACAATTATTGTTTTGTTGAAAACTAAATATTATTTAGTATATGTATTATTAAAAATATTTAACGTAAAAAATCAATACAAAACGCATTGTCAATAGTATGCATCAATTTTGTAGCGAATGTCAAAAAAATCAAAATAAAATATACAAGATGGCAACATTTAGAACAAAAAAAAATTAATTTGGAAAACTCTAGTGACAAGCACAGTAATTAAAAACTAGAATTGGAAGTTCAATACCATCAACTTTGTAGGAATTCAACGAATTCCAAATTGGAATTGAATACATAGCATTCTTGTTGTAAATTGGCAAATGAAATATCGGTATTCGCGATTTTCAACAAAGTAGCTGACATCTGGTGAACAAAATGTAAATCATAGTTTGCTATGAAGCAAGGGGGATTAAAACTGTCATAACAATGAATCTGACAATTCTCGTCCTCCTTGTAGACGTAGAAACCAACGCTATGTACATTCGATGAAAATCGCCAATAGTATAAGGAATCCGCTTTGGCAAATTCTGGCGAATCATTGAAAAATGTATTATGTGTGCGGCAAAATGCGTGAAACATGTATCGGATGACTAAAAGCGCAAATTGAAAAATGAAACGACTTGCACAAAATAATGTAAAGCCTAAATTTGGGCCAAACTAACTGAACACACCCGTCATTGTAAAAGGGGTGAAATCCTCAAAATGAGGTGTGCGGCTTCTAAAACTGTAAAATTCTTACACATCAGCAAAAGCTTCTGGTCGTCGGGTTTCTTTTTTAAGAAGCAACCAAATTTCACTATCCGAAGCGAAATGTTTTATTCGCTATCTACGCAGAATCTAAAACTACGAAATAATATAAGTCCTGTACATAAATGAACTAATTTGATTTCTGGAATGGACCTGTGTGTGTTTTGAGTCATATTTTGATAAAAATTTATGAGAGCCCCGTTCGAGTGACAAGAGTCGTAATTTCTGGAAAATTAGTATAGGTGTCCTTTGTTTGAGCGCAAGTTATTTTTTTCTCGATCCGGGATTTTTATAATTATTTTTGAAAATTAGAGTATAGAATTTTTCATTATTCTAATTTTCAAAAATTATTATGGGAATGGAATCATGATGAAAATGGGTATTTTAACAAAAAATTCTGTAATAAAGGCAACTGAGCGGATCTAGGCCATTTCTTACACGATCATTAAACCAATTTCATCATGATCGGTTAAGTAAATGGCCTACTTCCGTCCTAGTTGGCCATATTTCAGAAAGGCTTCCAAGAATTATATCACTGTTCTGTGAAACTGACTGATGCATTTCACAAACTTGCTGACAAAACTAATAATCCTGTTATACACGTTTCAGCGGAGAAAAATTACACACCGGTTCAGCAGAGCTTTACTATTAGCAGGAAGCTTTACTACTCTTGGTACGTACGTTGAATAAATTTCTCTAGATGGATCGTCAGATGTTGTTGTGCATCCTAATCGATAAGACCGTTATCCCATTCGATTCTGCAAACTACCTACACCAATAAGCAAAGAAAATCATTGGCTACTACTTCAACGTCATATGCGTAGTCATGACGCAACAAAATCTTTGACATCGGAACGGTCGGTCACTATTATCCCGCTAATGACACTGTCAAAGCGGTGCCATTTAACTTAGCCAATATCCGGGTTGTTATATCGAAGATGAATGACTAGGCCGACAAAGGTAAACTTCCGACCCAGTAGTTTTACAATTGAAGTGCTCAATGGTTACTCCGTGATCAAATCATAGATCCAGCTAAATTCCACAACTCATTAATGGATGACCTGTACGGCAGAAATCCTGGCACCACCAGCATGAAACTACTTGCCCGAAGCAAGGGTTTCTCGGCAAGTGTCGACGGAGCAATCGAGGAAGTCATGCAAAGACACCGATAAAATGCACGCCAGGACAATGGTCACAAATTCATATAGGTTGCGAGACGATAAGGGCCAGCTATTTGCCTTTTTGATTTCATTACAATTTCAATAAAGTCATTAGATTTGTTTTCTAATCATTTTAAGCGAGGTGCCTCTAGCGAAGGTGGCATTGGGGTGGAAGACACGAGTTTCAGGAACGGTGGAATATTTTTTTTTTAATTCTTGATGAGGGCAAACCGCGGTTTTTGGAATGTCAAAAGACAGACTGTAAGCAGAAAATGTCATATAAAGAGGAGTTACCAATCACGTATGAAGGCAGAATAATATTCGTGCATGTGATGTGCTTGTGGTATGCCATAAAAATGGTGCCATAAAAATGGTGCAATTTAGTATGCCTCTTACGCACACAGATGGTTTAAAGCTTTTTGAATGAATTGCAATCCTTGGTCAAGTGCTGGAGGTGGTTAATAATTATTCCACTTCGAAAGGAGCATAGTACGGATGAGGATATAACGAAAATCATTCCAGATAAAATGTGTGTGACCTTTGCGTGTTACTGAATTTGGTATCGGGTTAAAATTATTTAAAGTAAATTTGCAGGAAAGTAATTTTAGTCTATTTGAGCTTTACAAGGAGATCTTTATCAGGGAAACAAGCGTAATTAACGGTTGACTTTGAAAATATGCTGTTTCTCCGTGGATCATGTACCTGGTGTGAAGCATGGTGTGAAGCATTTATCGTTGACGATAAATCGGCATCCTTTCTTCTAAATACAGTTTTTAGTTTATTTTTGAATAATTTTTATCTTTATTTGTTACAAAGCGAACTACTTTTGAATTTACTCGAACTGACTTTAAATTTTGCCCTCGAATTGTACCCTGGAGAAGGGATGATCCACGAATTGAATGACGTAAGTAATAAATAATGTTTGACTTAACGTTAATAATGATTACATTCGTTATCTAAGAACCCAAACAGGTCACCCCAATACTTTTGGATTCAAGTTTAACGAAATTCATTTTCCAATCTCGTTTAATCGAGTTACCTCAACGATTAGGATTATCTAATAAATGTATATCCATATTTTGACATGAACATAAAAAAAACAACAAAAAGTTTTTTGCATTTAACTAACGCACACACACACACATCTGGTTAACCTCTAAACAAACTGCAATTAGTTTCCGTCATACAGTACACAAGACAATATTAATTATTAGAGGTGTTGAAATCGCTTAAATGTTATTGAGAAACGTATTTACACACAACGATGATTGATTAGACAAACAAAAAAGTCATCAATACCCAATAAAAAAACTTAATACATTCCGAAACCCCAAGACAATAATGAAAATACACTCACCTCCATAATGTATACTGAACACCGCAAACCGCGATACATTAAATAATCCTAGGGTACAGCATATTGTGGCGAGAGCACGTCCATACTGATGAGGCCACTTGCGGTACGTATCACGATCATCTGTCTCACCAACTGGTTCATCTTGATCCGACGATGATGATGATAAACGTTCGCGAGGCCTAAAATAAAATGAAATGAAAAAAAAAAATATTACAACACGGTATTTTTGCGATGATATCACACAAAACGTGTCTAAAATTTGTATTGCACACGGTTCAGAAACACGTCACGCTTTCGATTTAGTAATCGAGTATGTACCTTGTAAAAAATGATACGGTCGCAGCAATTAGCATTATCATTTTATACAAATTACCGGTAGATAAATTTTGTGATTTATTTTTAAAAGAAATTTACTTAAAAACTACAACACACGAAAATGATTTGTGTTTGTTTAGCATTTCGATGCAGCTAGGCAACCGCACCATTGAACCAAACTCGACAGGAAATTGTAGTAGATTCGAATAGAAAAATGTTAAATATGTAGACGAATCGATATTTACCTTTCGCTACTATCCGCCGCTGATGCCATAGAGCTTGAACCGGTGCTCGATACTATCGAAACGGGACTAGGATTACGTGATGTACCGACTGAGCTAATTTCCGATTCAACATAACGACGCTGTGATGGTGGTGATGATGATGATGATATGCGTACGGTGCCATGTTCTGGGGCACTTTGTGGCCGTTGATGATTTAGTATTATATTCTGCAATTGTTAGAAAAAATTGTTATGTTAAAAAATTATAGTTGAGTAAATATTTTTCTATATAAAATGTAAATTATTGTTGACGACATTTTAAATGTGACAAATACCCTCATTGCGGTCGGATTGTTTGAAATTACAATCTATTTTGAGAATAAAGAGTAAAATTGTTGGATGGTAATGGTTAAAAGAAGGCGGTGCTTTTGCTATGGCGACCAAAACTTTGGGTAACAGTTAATTTGTACTCGAGGGGGCATACGTATCCGCCAATCAAACCCAAAAAATCTATCTGGTTGAGATTATCGCGCCCAGACGAAAGTGAAAAGGTGCTAAGCCTGCTCAAACATAAAACGTGGTTCGGGAAGCTGACACTAAAGTAGTAATATTTGAATTGACTGCAAAAAAATCCGATATTGTCAGTGGTGACATCTTGCGTTGTCAATGCCCCTCACTGCGACGATGTAAGTTTGCTTTTGGTCGAACTGCCAATTTTAACCGTAAATTGGTCGAGGTCGACCAGAAGAATTCTTTAGGTTGAATTAGTGCAAGTTTGGATTTGATGAAATTTAAGGCGTATTGTAGAACTGTAGTAGGTACCAAAATTAGTGCCCTGTTTAAAACTTGAATATAAGGACCTCAACTTAAAACAAGGCCACTATATTTATTTTAAAACCTATTTCGGAACAGGATTGGGCCCCTTTCTAGGGAGTTAAGCCCTTGTTTAACGACTAACACGAAAAAAGAGAACTAATATAGAAATAAATAAATAATCCGTACTGAGGTCATGAACCTTAACTTTTCGTAACAACAATGGTGATGCACAATAGATCTATGGGTTAGTGTGCCTTAGGGCCGCTACATAATCCACCAATCTTAATTTCTTATCTTCGTTTTTATACATCTCTTCGAGAGCTAAACGGGTAATAATCCACAAAACTACAATCTAAAAACACGTCCCTTCGAGACGTTTAGTAATTTTTGACACCATCACTTGGCATCACCAGACTCTTCCCTTATTTAAAGAAAATGTTTAATCGTCTAATATCGACTAATGTCAAAATCATCCAGGCGGCTGGGCATCTTCCCAGCCGTAGCTCGTGTTGTAGGGCGGAGTTGCACCTCTTGCTGATCATTCCGGCTAACTTCATTGATATGACTGATTTGGCGTGACGGAACTTCAGCTGATTGCTGTGAGCCTGCACGCCGCGCTCGTCCAATGGTTCGATTTGTACCACATAGTTGAGAGTTCCTTCACGGCTCTCAATCTTCCCTGTCAGCCACTCAACTGTTGCGCAGCATGGACTTGAAATAAATGGCATCACCGATACTGAACCCCTTCATCTTGCTCCGTAGTGGTCGTTGAACTCTTGCTCCATTTTCGTGTTACGCACATCACCTAGCTTTACAGGGGGTCTAATCAGATCCAGCTTGGTCTTCATATCATGCCCAGTCATAAGTTTCCACGCAGACTTCATCCCCAGGTCATACGAAGGCGTGTAGCGATAGCACATTAGAAATTCCCACAAGATTTTGTCGACATTCCCTTCCTTCTTCAACAATTCGAGTCTTGTCTTACGCAGCTCGACAAAACGCTAGGCACGGCCATTTGACTGTGGGTGGTAATATGATCGATGCCGTTCTCGGCACACATCTTCCTGAAGCAGTCAGACTTAAACTGTAGGTCGTTGTCGCTCACGATCATGTCGCACAATCCATGCCGAGCGAATGTTCCCAACAGGTTTTCAACGGTCTTTTCAGATGTTGGGTTGCTTTGGGCCGGCGTAATCGATGTGAATCGATCAAAATGTGAATCGGTCAAAGTCCCTTTGCATCGGTCCCGCTTGCAGCGTGCATTTCCGCGGTAATTTTGAGTAAATACCACATTTTTTACATGAGACTCGATTCGTTGTCAGTTCCGGGCCAGTAAATTTTGCTTCGCGCCAACAGCTTCATCCGTGCTAACCCTGGATGACCCAAATGTAGTTCGAGAATAGCCTCGTGCAACTGCAATGGTATTACGACCCGCTCACCATAAAAAAATACACTCTTAAATCAATGAGAGCGATGTTCGGAGTTGGAAATAGTCTGCCATCGCGTCATTTCTGATTTGCTTTCCCCTTTTAGGCCAACCCTGGCTTAATGAAATAAACGGCCTGCTGCAGGACCGCGGATTTTGCGGTTTCATCTTGGATTGCTTCGAAATTCACCCTTAATGATTTCGCTGACTCGATGGCAAAGCTTCTTGCTTGACTGTCAATTCGAATGGTTGCAATGATGGTATCTTCGGGCTCGGGCTTCGGTTGTGCATTAATGAGTCTTGAAATAACATCAGCATACGCAAATCTCTTCGTGCTGATGTAATAAAAAGACAAGCACGCGGTGAGCATGACAAGGTACGTAGTTCGAACTTCCGGCCGTAGATATAACGATGAAATTTCTTAAGCGCGAACACCAGAGCAAGGGCTTCTCGCTGATTCTGTGCGGTGTTCTTTCCGGTCTTACTAAATGACGATGCTGCATACATGATATGATGCTCTGAACTATCTACGAATTTATGTAATAGTATACTGCCCCCATTCCGTTATTAGATGCAATGTGCTAACGCGAGATCTGTTGCCAGAATATTTTGTGGCTTTTTCAAATGCCTCATATTGAGCAGGAGACCGGAGTCGATTCGTACTTGACGTTCTCTTGCAGCAATCCATCCAAAGGCTCACACAAGTCTTTCAACCCTTTGATGAATTTGGCATACCAATTAATGGCTTCCAGAAAAGCACGCAGCATTGAAATATCAGCTGGGACTGGTAATTGTTGAATTACCTCAACTTTAGATTTATCCGGGCGTAACCCATCAGCGCCGATGATGTGGTCCAAGCAGCCAATCGACTTCTCACCGAAAGAACATTTCGCGAGCTTAAGGGTGAAACTAAATGCAGTTGAGGACATCGAATAGCTTCTGTCGATGGTTCTGCTCGTCCTTTCCAGCGACAATGATATATCGTTGAGATATTCTGCAACTTATCTATACCCCCAAGCATTGTGTCCATTAGCTGTTCGAAAACGCAGGGTGTCGACTTGTTTGTTGATCCTGAGCCTTTTAGCATCGTTATTGAGCTCCAATTGTAGGAAAGCATCAGAAACGTCAATGTTGCTAAACACAGTGCATCCTGCGAACTTCGTCGAGATGTCAGCCCGTGTCGGCAGTGAATACTGATTAGGTTCTAGTGCGGCATTGAGGCCCATCGAATAATCGGCTGTCACGCGAGTATCTCCGTTTTTTTTTTCTTGACAGCAACAATAGGCGCAGCTGAGTTGGTATACTCTATTGGTTGAATAACTACCAAAAACTATAATCTCTGCAATTAGTCCTGAATTGCTTGTGCGACTGCATACGGTACAGGCCACTGACGACGGAAAACAGACTTCGCTGCTGGTTTCAATTTAAGCGAAACCTTCATTCTGTTACATAAACGCAGAACATCTTCAGAAGGGAATTTCGTCCAGACCTCCTCCGTCAGCGACAGCTCTCCATTTGCGGGAACCCTGTTGCACACTGCTGATAATCGTACGTCGAAAAGCCCCAATATTTCCATCTAATCGCTGCCAAGCATATTCAGGGAGGAGTTTGCAACATAGACCTGTCCGTCGACCTCGCGCTTGTACAAACAACTTCACTTTAGCTTGCAAACTGCCCATTATGTCGAGATAGTCACCAGTCAATCTGAATCCATATCGCAATTCGCGAAGTCGGTGAAGTTAGCCCGAAATTCCATCCCAAGTTTTTTGGTGCATTTCTTGGCTAAAGTGTAGTCAACCCGAAAAAAGTGTAGTCGTTACAAAAATGTAGTGCTATCCCGAAACCCCGAACTATTTGAGTATTTCTTGCATAAAAGCAATTGTTACATAAAAATGTAGGATTATCCCGAAATTAAAATCTAATACAAATTTAATTTTAATTTACACATTTTTAATAAACATTTTTTGGAAACTGTCAAAAATTTTTGGAACATCTTATTGTGGACTAACTGTGCAATATTATAATTTAATAAAAAAAAATCTTAAAATTTTAAAAAGCCTATTTTAATAAAACATAAAAAAAATAGAATTAGAAAATTAAGCTAAATCGAAAAGCGCATTGGCAATTCATGACAATAAAATAAGCAAACCATAATACCAGAGATAAATTGCACTAGCGGTATATACGGCTATTTAGGTCTTGGCTGTGCTAATAAACCCTGCGAATTTCATTTTCATATCAGGTGGAAAAATGATGTAAATGTTGATGTGAATCTGTATGGATTGTATAGTTTACTAGAAATTCTCACTCGAGAAGTCTTTATCCACACAAATACACATCATATACATCATTTTTCCACCTGATATGAAAATGAAATTCGCAGGGTTTATTAGCACAGCCAAGACCTAAATAGCCGTATATACCGCTAGTGCAATTTATCTCTGGTATTATGGTTTGCTTATTTTATTGTCATGAATTGCCAATGCGCTTTTCGATTTAGCTTAATTTTCTAATTCTATTTTTTTTATGTTTTATTAAAATAGGCTTTTTAAAATTTTAAGATTTTTTTTTATTAAATTATAATATTGCACAGTTAGTCCACAATAAGATGTTCCAAAAATTTTTGACAGTTTCCAAAAAATGTTTATTAAAAATGTGTAAATTAAAATTAAATTTGTATTAGATTTTAATTTCGGGATAATCCTACATTTTTATGTAACGATTGCTTTTATGCAAGAAATACTCAAATAGTTCGGGGTTTCGGGATAGCACTACATTTTTGTAACGACTACACTTTTTTCGGGTTGACTACACTTTAGCCAAGAAATGCACCAAAAAACTTGGGATGGAATTTCGGGCTAACTTCACCGACTTAATTCGCGCATGTCTCGCAGATTTGCCGTTCTGGGTTCTGTTGCTTGTCCTGGTTCCATTCTGACTTTTCCGTATTTCCAGTACTTCCGATTTGACCGCTTTTAGGCAGGTCACCATGCCCATTTCCCTTATGAGGTTGCGTAGGCGCTCAGCGATGTTGACTAGCTCCTGCAATTTCAATTTATGGCCCATGTCTAAGCCTGTTTCCGTGTACTGTGCATCCAACTTTGACAGTAGCTTCTCCAAGGTGGTGGAGTCCTGCGATTTGTTGAGGCCCTGCACAAAGAGCAGGACCTTGAAATCTTATGCCGAGCATTTTGCGAGGCCAAATTTTTCACTCATCGAGTTGACGCGAGAGGCGTACGTCTTGTAATCCTCATTCTCGCTCTTTGAGATTTTTAAACACTTAAATCGCATCGAAAACTGCGATTCTGTCCCCCCGTAAATACGTTTGAGTTCATCGATGGTAGTTGCCAGAGTTAATTCCATAGGCTTAACTGGCAGAACAGTGTTGGTCGCCTCTTCGGTGAAAATTAATTCATAGAGGGCATACCACAACTCCGCGTCATATATGAAATGTTCCATGCGGTATGATAAATCCTTGACGAGCGAATATCCTTGCGCCAAGTTTTCCGCTGCTTGTGGGGCTTGCTGCTGGCTTGCGAAACGCTCTAATAGTTGTTGCATCATTTCGTCTTTTTACTGAGACTCCAGTTGCATTTGCTGCTTTGTGGCACTACGTTGTTTATTATCTAGCTGGATTTGTCGCAGTAAATCTTCTATCAGCTTATTATCCATTTTAAGTCATGTGCTTCAGTTGTTTTAAGGGTTATGAGACTTAATCGGATCGCATGTTGTCTTGTGGTTGTAACTTGATTGATTTTTTTAAGATATATCTTCTTTCGTACACATCTCTCTTCGAGAGCTAAAAGGATAATAATCCACAAAACTACAATCTAAAAACACGTCCCTTCGTGACGTTTAATAGTTCTTGACACCGTCGCTTGGCGTCACTACAATTTTCATTTGGTGATGTGTTAAAATGCCAAATTTCTCGGACTTTCGTGATAACTTCAAGGCGGGATTCATTCGTGTTTAGCCAATAAACACAAAAAAATTATTTTATAAGAGACATCTCTAGAGAAGTATGCTAACTAAATGGTATAGGGATTTGGTTAAGTTTGGCCATGAAATTTACTACCTAGCCGAGTCAGCTGGATTGCAAATTAAATGGAACCCACAGCGTTCTGATATAATATTATCTCTGTTTTCTTTCGGGAATCTTTGTTCTTCATAAATTTTGGCGATATAACACCTCTGATTGATTGATATGAATCGCCTAAAACTCCAAGTAATTTCCATACCGAGAATGAACTTTGTTGTCCCAAGATCATTCATCTTAAATTTGTCTTGTAATGCGGTTTTCATGCTAATAGTGTTGAAAACAATATAAAAACAGTAGACTGCAACAATTAAAATATGTTTTTCGTTGCCTTGATAATTAATCCAAATTTAATCACAACTGAATTAAACTATGATTCCAGATGGGACTAACCTACTTCAGTCCATACAAGGTTATTCTAAGCGACCTTCTTTTGCTATAACACCAAAAAAAGCTTGGATGCTGTGGCACATCCTTCTGGAAGACACATCCATCCGTTTTATTCATACGTTCGGCCATACCAATTTTCCCTTAAAATAATCCATTGTCTTATCTGTTCCCCGAAACCGCAAAATGAATCAACTTTTACTGTGTGAAAAAGGCATGCACCAACTGCAAAATTTGAAATGAACGAGAACTATTCCTTTTGAACGGGTTTCAAGGACAGTTTGCCATCTACATAGACACTTTTTCAACACTTTTCCTTCAACACTGTCAAGTTTCAAATAACACGACACCCATCTGAATCGATATTTCTTACTTACAGCAAATTCATGTACAACCCTGGCATATGTGGAACGAATAAAGCATTTTGAATGTCCACCTTTTTAGTAGGATATTCATATGTCAAGATCATTTAGTCATCTAAATTGTACTTTGTTTCATATTCATATATACGATCATTTGGTTTTTACTGATCATTTAGATATTTTTTATTATTCCAATTCCTGAAAAATATGTGTCTATCATTAGTTTGCAGGTTTTTTGTAAAATATCTGATTGTTCAGTCTCAGTCAGTTGAAATAACACAAGGTCCACAATGATCGGGTTCAATTACTATTGTTGTTCCAGTGATCGATAACACCCGAATTTTGTTCGATAAAGGATATTAGAAAAAAATGCCGATCAGAAATATGTGAACTTATGATGGGGTACTACCCTCAGACCCTATCAGTCGATTTAATCTAGGTGCAAGAAATAGAATTTCCACACTCCGTATCAAAATCGGAAAATATAGACAGAATTTCCGCATATGATTGGTCTAGTAACTAGTTCGTAATGCAGATTTCTGCACAGACGCTCAGCCTCTTCTCCGTGGGACATTTTATGGATCTAAATAAAGTAAACAAAAATGAAGAGTACAGTTTTCTAACAAAACTTGGTACTACTGCTAATAGAATCCGGCTACTACCGCTTTGGTCTTTAGAATTGAGGTCCAAGGCGCGAAGAAAAAATAGTGCACAAGCCGCGATATGCAAAAACAACTAAAACGGACAAACGTACTATTAACGCTGGTACTCCACTAAACTAGAAAAAGAGCAAAAGGAACAAATCAAATGGGCTTAAACGATTAAGGAACCTGTGCGGTGCAGTTTGTTAGTACCTTGAAGACGGGGATCTCCAAGATCCAGTGCCCTGCTGTTAAACCCTCTAATGAGGTGCTCGAAATGTTCCTTGCGATGGTTGAAAGGGTTATCAGGAAGACGAGAGTTTAGATCGTAGAACCCTGGACACTTCCTGAACTTCGTCAGGATGGTAGGTGTTCCATCCAGACAAAGTTCAGGAAGTGTCCAGAATTCAAAGTTCGGGAAGGTATTGCAACCAAGTCAAATTGACAGAATCCTACGCAGACCAACGATCGCTGACCTTCTGTAAAAAGTTTGTCGAAAATGTAAGATTGGGCATAGAGCTTGTCGCTAGAGAAAATATTCCTTGCTTAGACTTGGATCCCAAAGGAATCTAGGGATTTAAGGGAGATAATTAGAATTCTATAAAAAACAAAACAGAGCTACCAACTCGGAGATTATGAAGTTGGAAGTGCCAAAGACTGGCCAACTACAATTGCCAGTCACCCAGAAGGTATATATGAACAATGAATATGATTGTACAGTACAGTTGATGTACTTCTTATCAATCATGAATCATGAATATGAAGTACATCAACATATCATAGAAGCTCTCTTTGAAAACGTATTGAGAACGTTAAAAACGAAATAAGAAGTGTCAGAACCAACGCATGGAAGCTCAGCTGTAACAAAATAGAGGTGGCTTGAAGGTATCTATAAGTTTCGTAAAGTACTATCTACTAGTACTACCAGCCCGAGTTATTTTCAACGACCTGATGGAGCCTGGGCTACAACTACTGAGGAACCTTTGGGGCTAATAATGGGGACTAACTTTCTCACAGAAGGAAAATCCTATGGTCAATAATCATCGTTAAGTCATTTAAGTCGGCAGCACCTGACAGTATTATCCCTGTGGATATCCAACAGACCACTGGCTAGGCGTTCATATGGGTTGGAGTATATTCTAGCTAGCGCGAAACCTTGTCACGTCCCTAGGAAATGGAGTGAAGTGAGCTTTATATTTGTAAAAAGCTTTCATTCACAAGCTCCAAATATGTACTCGGAGTACAAGTTTGAAGGCATCGTAAAGAAGGTGAACGTGAGGTAAACAAGCACTTGAAATCTTTTGATGACGCCGAACTCTTTCTTGGCGGTAATTTCCAAACACTTGTTTATTTGGGAATATATTCCTTTTCCAGTAATTAATATACCCAAATTTAAATAAAATACAATTGATTGAATTACACAACACTTCGAATATTTTATTTACAATATAATTCAATTTATCTCAACAAAAATTATGCTTCTCCGTTTATTTCTCAAATTATTCTAACTTATTTTCTTCTCAAAAATAATAAATTTCATTACAATTATTACCATTTCAATTGTTACCGTATCTAAATTATTACCATATTTGTGGACTTAACTGTGATTACTTTTACTATTAACATATAGATGGCAATCTATTATCTATTCTATTGTTACGATTTTGCCTTGTCACTCAAGGTTCGAATCACTGGATTGTGAATAAATACAACTGCTTCAAATTTGAACTCACACAATTTATTTACACAACACAATTTATTATACAACACGATTTATTATACAACACAAAATTCCCAATTAATTATTATAATTATAACACACTTTTTAATTATCACTTTAATAATCGCTTTAATAATCACTTTAATAATCTTTCTATTTAACCTTCACTGTATCACGTTTAAAATAAGACTCAGCATTCCACGTCAACGCGCGCCCTTATATACCAAAATATTTGTTTCCAGAATAATCCTAAACGCGCATCGAGCAAATATGTTAGTATAGAAATGACGCCTAAATGTTGAGTATAAATCATAAATGCATTGAACAATTAATGAAATTAAGTTATTCTATTCTAATCCAGGTGTCACCGTAACACTACCCCCCACCTAAGCCTGTTCGTCCCGAACAGGATTCAGATCACCTCCTCTGTAGAGCGCCAAACGCTCTAAATGCACCACCTTTGGTTTACCTTTCCGTCCTTTCTGTAAGCGATAAACCACGTCGTTCAACTTTTTAATGACAGTGTAAGGTCCTTCCCATGTGGGTTGCAACTTCGGTGATAATCCCTTCTGAAGTTGCGGGTTGTGAAGCCATACCAATTGCCCTTCCTCGAAGCCTTGATTATTTGCTCGTATGTCATATCGAGCTTTCATTCGATCACTTGATATTCGAATTTTCTCCCGTACAAATTGATGTATTTCATTCAGTTCCTCTTTCATCCGGTCGACGTAATCCTGTCCGCATAGAGCTGCTGATGGAACAGCCCCAAACTTTAAATCTCCTGGTAATCGCAGATTGTTCCCAAATATGGTTTTAGCTGGTGTCACTCCTGTTGTGTCATGTACCGCTGATCGGTAGGCCATCAGGAACATCGGTATATGTCGATCCCAGTTGCGTTGGTTCCTTTCAACAACCTTTGCTAGATATTCCTCCAATGTGCCATTGAATCTTTCCACCATACCGTCCGACTGTGGATGTAAAGGCGTCGTTCTTGTTTTATTGATTCCAAGCATCTGACATATCTCCTGAAATACCACCGATTCGAAATTTCTTCCTTGATCCGTGTGAATTTCCATCGGTACACCAAATCTGCTGATCCAATTGTTGACCACAGCATCAGCTATTGTTGTTGTCTCCTGATTGGGTATCGGGTACACTTCCGGCCATTTGCTGAAATAATCCATTACTACTAGCACATATTTATTTCCGCTCTCGGTAGTCGGAAATGGCCTCGCCACATCCATTGCAATTCTCTCAAATGGTGCCCCGACATTATATTGTTTCATGGTTCCACGGCTTTTTCGTGCTGGTCCATTTACTGCCGCACATTGGTCACATCTTCGACACCATTCTACTACTGACTGTCTACATCCGGACCAGTAGAAACGTTGGCGAATTTTGGATAATGTTTTATTAATCCCTAAGTGACCTCCACTTGTTCCTCCATGATACTCCTTGAGGATTTCCTCTATCCGATCTTTTGGCACCACTACCAACAATTGTTTTACTTTACCATCCGTGCTTTCCCACTTTCGTTTTAAACATCCATTTTCTATGTGGAGGCTATCCCATTGAGCCCAATATGCTTTTACAATGGGAGTTTTGTCAGCTATCTCACTCCATGTGGGCCGGTGTTCCTTTTCCTTATGTTTCATGATGAATGATAGGTCAGCATCCCGTAATTGCTCCTTCTTGATCATTTCATCAGTCCATTCCTCATCAGGTAGCACTTGCATAAGCCGAATATCGATGATGTTTTCTTTACCCTCCACACGCCCACAATGCTTGCATTCCACGGGACATGGCCTTCTTGATAATGCGTCGGCATTTCCATGTGCACTTCCCTTCCGATGTTCAATTTGGAAATCGTAGCTTTGCAAACGTTCGATCCAACGTGCTACTTGTCCCTCTGAATTTTTGAATTGTAACAACCAGCTCCATGATCCGTCCGTAGAAGAAATTTTTGGCCATAGAGATACTTATGGAAGTGTTTAACACATTCCACTATAGCCAACAACTCTTTCCGTGTCACACAATAATTTCGTTCCGGTTTTGATAACATCTTGGAGTAATATGCAATAACTCGCTCCTCACCATTTGTTGCCTGTGATAATACTCCTCCTATACCATCATTACTTGCATCGGTGTCCAAAATGAATTTAACGTTGGGTATAGGGTATGCGAGGATTGGTGCTTCGCATAATCGTCGTCTTAGTTCTACAAATGCCTCTTCCTGATCATCCTTCCATTCGAATGCCTTGTTCTTCCTGGTTAACTCGTGTAAACTCTTGGCGATACTGGCGAATCCTGGCACGAATCGTCTATAATAGGTGCACAATCCAAGGAAGCTCCGTAATTCATGTAAGTTTTTAGGTCGTGGCCATTCCTTCACTGCTGCGATCTTGTATTCATCGGAATGGATTCCATTGGTTGTTACCTTATGACCCAAATATTTTACTTCCGTTCTAAATAGTTTGCATTTCTTCGGGCTTAGCTTCAATCCGGCGGCCTGTATCCGATCCAAAACCTCTGCCAAATTCCTTAAATGCTCGTCGAAATCCTTGCCCATAACGATGATGTCGTCTAAATATACGAGGCACGTCCTCCAATGTAATCCCTTTAATACGCGCTCCATTAGCCGTTCAAAAGTCGCAGGGGCGTTACATAATCCGAATGGCATAACATTAAATTGCCATAATCCGTTACCCACACTGAATGCCGTTTTCTCGCGATCTTCCTCGTGGACTTCCACTTGCCAATAGCCGCTTTGCAGATCTAACGTCGAAAATATTCGAGCACCCGATAATGTGTCTAACGTGTCATCGATCCTTGGCAAGGGGTAACTATCCTTTTTCGTCACAGCATTTAATTTTCGGTAATCCACGCAGAATCTCATGCTACCATCTTTTTTCTCGACTAAAACCACTGGTGAACTCCATGGACTGTTTGATGTTTCGATTACCCCTGCTGCTTGCATATCTTTTACCATTCGAACCACTTCTCCTTGCTTTGCCAATGGTAATCTCCTGGGTGGTTGACGAATCGGCATTTCTGCTCCTGTATTTATTCGATGTTTTACCATTGTGGTTCTCCCATTATTGTCCGATGTACTGCAGAATATTGGCATGTACCGCTCGAGCAATTGTTTTGCCAAATTTTTCTGTTCCATGGTAAGATCTTCGGTCCATTTCTCCATGAGTTGTTCTACAACCTATTTCTGCCCTTGCAAGTTAGTCGTATTAATCAGATTTTTCTGCTCGCACTTCACAATCGCAGATATTCGCATTTTCCGATTATTGTCCCTTTCTTGATGGTTTTCGTCTTATCCGAGAGATTTAGAGTCCTAATTGGTACTCTATTATCGCTATCTGGTTTCACCAGGACTTTCCCGATCATAATTTCTCTGGCTCCGCTCTCCGCTTCATTGGCTTCCACAACCCACAACCTGGGTGACCCAAAATCTCCCTCCAATCTTGCCCATACTATTGTTTCCGAGTTGGGTGGCAGCTTCTCCCGATGATCCATTATAATTTGCCTGCTCGTTTCTCCTATAGCGGCGCTAACGTGAAGTGGCAACTCGATATTATCGTAGGTTAATACACCCCGTCCAACATCCACCACGAAGCCATTCGTTCTCATAAAGTCCATCCCCAAGATGACTTCGTCTACAATATCTGCAACCAGCACCTCGTGTTGAAAGTGATTTCGCCCAATCCTTATTTTTACGACCTTTTTCCCTTTTATTGTTGAATTTTCTCCAGTCGCCGTTCGTAACTTCATTCCATTAGCTGGTTCCATAATTCCATCGATAATATCCTCACGAACAATCGTATGTGTTGCTCCCGTATCCAGCGTGATCATGCATTTCTTCCCATCAATATCGGCTTCAATTGTTAAGCTGTCACCGCTCCTTGCTATTCTCGAAACATGGATGGAGGTTATGGGGCAATCGGTTGTGGGAGTCAGCTTCTGCCCCTGCAAACTGACTCTTTTTAGTTTAACGACTCCGCTGTCGTCTGACCTGCCCTTCTGGATTCTATCTGCTCCTCGTTTGATCTACGCTTCATAG
This sequence comes from Nephrotoma flavescens, assembly GCA_932526605.1. Classification (NCBI taxonomy): domain Eukaryota; kingdom Metazoa; phylum Arthropoda; class Insecta; order Diptera; family Tipulidae; genus Nephrotoma; species Nephrotoma flavescens. The sequence continues at coordinate 281,443,336 of OW052221.1, read as the reverse complement.
GAGATGGCGACCGTGCTCGTTTCTTCTTAATCTCCCAACAGTCCCGTGAGATGTGACCCATTCTATCACATACCCAGCATTTAATCCTGCCACTTCCATCTCTGAACCTTGGCGTAGCCCGCGCGGTGTCTATTCTGGAATCAATCTTCACTCTACGAATTTTCATTGCTGGTTTGATGATGGTTTGCGCAGTTTCGTTTGTTAACGCACAAGCGATGGTTTCCGTGAAAGTTGCCTTAGGTGACAACATCACCGCTCTGCGCGTCTCAGGATCTCGAATACCGTCAATGAATGCATCTATTTTAATTCGCTCCATGTAATCGGCTGACATATTTGAATGTACTAAATGCGCGAGCCGCTCAATTGCCGATGAATATTCCTGTAGCGATTCTCCTCCTCTTTGGTATCGACCCTTCAATTCCATGCGATAGATTTCTCGTTTGTGGTCACTTCCGTATTTTCGATCTAACGCCTTCATAATTCCCATGTAAACGTCCCTTTCCTGCTCGGGAATGATTTGTAGTGTTTCTGCCGCTTCGCCTTTAAGAGCCACAACTAGCGCTGCAACACATTGTTCTTCAGTCCACTGATTTTGCTTAATCGCCGTTTCGAATTGGAACTTAAAAATGCTGAAGGATGTTGTTCCATCAAATGTTGGTGGTTTTATCTTAACTGCATTAACCGTCTGGATCACTTGATGTGTCGTTCCGTTCGCCTTGACATCTTGGAGCTCCTTCTCGAGACGTTGAAACTCCCCTTTAACATTTTGAATTTCTGCGTGTACTTCTGTTTGCAGTTTTTCCACTTTACCGTGTAGCGTAGATGATAACTCCAGAAACCTCTCGTCTATTTTATTTTGGCAATCTTCTATTTGGTGTTTAATGTCCGCGTTCGATTGTTTAATGTCCGCTCCTTGTAGTTCCATTTGTACCATCTTCTGTTTAATGTCTGCTCCTTGTTGCTCCACTTGTAACATCTGTTGTTTCATTTGATGTTTAATGTCCGCCCCTTGTTGCTCCAACTGTTGTCCCATCATTTGATTCATAGCAGCCATCAACTGCGATAAATCGAAACTTCCGGATGGGTTTTGTGTTGTTCCGACCACCATTTGTAGGTCGCCTTCTTTCTTGTCCACACCGGTCTCATCCGTTTTTTCCTCCTCGAAATCATATACGTCTGGATTTAAACCGTCCTTCTCCATAGCCTCACGTAGTCGCTCCACCAAACTAGCTTTTGTGCCTTCACTGGCCAAACCTCGCTGTTTCAGCTGCTCCTTTAATTGTTTTCCTATTTTATATTTAGAAATCATTATTTATGAAACAAGATGGCCACGAACTAAAAAAGTGCATTAGGGCAAACTTTACAGAGCTGTTCACTGAAGAGCTTAGCTGCAAGTTTACGTTTAACGGTCAATAAAGATAATGTGAGGTATGGTTTACGTTATTCCGTGTTAAATTTAATAATTATAATATTATTTTCAACAGTTTAGATTGTACAATGGAAAAATTTACGAACTCTATCGAAACCGATTTAATATCCACAAATTACTTTTATTATATAAAAGACAAACAAGGAAAATTATTTTAAAAAAAAAATCTAGTGTAAATATTAGAAATTAAAAAACTGAATAATTTAATCGAAATGTATATATATGTATGTCCAAAGTAATCAATAATGAATTAAAATAATGAATTTAATAAATCATTTTATATTACAAAAACATAATATTTCTTTAAAAACATTTAATTTTACAACCAAAATTTGAAATTGCCGTTTTAATAAACACAAGCACAATTGATCCCGCCAAATATTTCTCAATACATGCAATAAAATGTTTATAATGAGTTTCGTCCAGTTTCGAATTTTCGCGACACGCTTCATAGTTTTAATTTAATAAATTGCAACACAAACTTAGAAAAATACGAATGTCACCAGAAAAATTGAAAGTAAAAATACTTGGGTTATTTCATCTTCATCCGAGACATCGTCACTTGTGTTAACAAAATACTTGATCGTATACATATTAAACTAACAAAGGCAACGTATTAATTTTAATTTATTTTTATTTTTACGATAAACAAACCACGCGAAATTAGATATAAAACCCGAGTATTTACTTTGACAGCAACAACAAAATTACAGAAAACAAAAAAAATGACTTCACTCTCCTTTATTTGGTTATTAGAACTAATTTCATTGGTCCACTTTTGACAGTTTAAATACGTGTTCAATATCCGCCGAGGATCGAATTTTACGATTTTGTATTTTACGATATCAGATAAATTTCATAATAGGTCCCCAGAACGTGACGTTTACTTTACCGACGTATTCTCAAACTGGGGTTTGCTCGAACTGATGTATTGAAACAAAATGTCAATCTTTCTTCGCACACCATTAAAATCGATTGTTCCAAAGAACCAAAGAATTTGAACCAAAGCGATTGGATTATTTACCGTTTTGTTGATTCCGTATACCAAGAGCAGTACTAGAGTACTAGTAGTACTAGAAAATTCTTTGTTCTGGCAACATTATCAATTTGTAAAATGTTTCAAGTATAAAAGTGAGATCCCCAATCTTTTATTCTATGGTGATCTTGATCACAAACACATTCTAGTTGGCCCTCACAATATAAAGGGTTAGTGTTACAAGTATCTCAAATTTTGGTAAAGTTGTTGCTCGATTTTTAAATATTCCCATCTTGCATCTTCCAACCAAATTATAAAAACTCTTGTAGGGTAATATATTGCACACCCCAAAAATAATTTTAAAGTTCATTTGATGTCAATCATGAAATACTCTTGTAAACACAACAGCCCATATCATTTTATGAACCAAAGGGTGAACGAAACAATAATATTCCAACAATTGGTGCAAGTCGATATTGCACAAATACCAACAATAATAAAAAATATAAACAAATTTATTATATTTTCTGTAAAATAAGGGGGTTGTCACGGCTCAACAACTTCATATTTTAATAATTAGTACACAATGCGACTCACCTGACTACCGTTATTTGTTTCAGCTGTGATCGATACGAGCCGCGGTATCATTTCCGATCGTCGACCCATTTGGCGTGGCCTCTCTATACCGCGCAACTCTGTAGAATTTTCAAAAATCTCTAACGGAAAATTACTATCTACTACTCTAGTATTATTACTATTGCTACTAAGATCACTTGTTTGTAGTAATTCATTTTGTATAATTGGAACCCGATCATCAATACCTATGTCATCCACATTGCTATTATTATTCGATGTACTCGTTACGTAATCGGGTGGTGGTGGTTCTTCTTCGAAATTATCATTTGCATTACTAATATCATTACTATTATCATTTATATTTACAGGACTATTGCTTTGCTGAGTGCTAATTAATTGTGGATCAGCATCAACATGATCGGGCATTAGGATTGGTCGTGTTTTTCGCATCGAATTCCGAAGCCACGATAATCTTCGTTGCGTATCACTTGGATTTTTACTACGTGGTGTAGTGGCACAACTTCCTTCTTCGCTGTGATTACATAATTTGGTCGAGGTTAATATTGTATTGCGATGTGGTTGATGACGTTGAAATGATGCCGAGAGTGTCGATGATGTGGACGGGGAAAACGTTTCATCGACACATTCCCGATCTGGTGATGCTATTCGCTTTTTCTTTTTGGGATATGTGCTAAAATTATTTCGTGGTGTTTTAACATGATGACTGCGCGACAATAAATCGTCTAGATCGTTCGAATCCGTTATATTATTGCAACTGTTAGTTTTGCTACTTTCGCCATCGATCGCGTCTAGATACGCGTCGAGATCATTTAAACAGTCGGCCACTTTTTTCGGGTCATCATTTAAATCGAACGATGATTCGAGTGTGACGGTCGATAGAGATTCCATATCGTCTGCCGATTGTGATGGCGATGATTTTAGTTTGCAATACGAATCGAGAAAATTGAGTTCGTTGAAACTTTTACGCCATAAATTATTTAGGTTGGTCTTTAGTTTTTTGTTTATGGATTTTTTGAATGGTCGTCGCAGTGTTCCATAGGCTAGCAGTATATTTTCATCATCAGACGATTGTTCTTTTTTACGGCGTTTACTCGTTTCCATTTTGGGATGGTACAGCTGCCGACGGACCTAAATGTTGACTGGGTGGCAATCTGAAAATAAATATAAAAAGATTTTATTAGTACAAATTATGAATGAAGTAACCTAACATACTTAAGTAACTAAAATTATGCAACATTTAAAATAATAAACTCAGTAAACGGACGTCTTGTTTATTTCAGGTTTGGGCTAGAACATTGAACAAGCAATTTGAGTGAAAATTTCGGCACATTCCTCGGTAGTATAGTTAGTTTGATCTACAAAATGCCCTGTTGCATATTTCGACCGCAAACCAAAAACAAGAATTTAAAACTAGATAGTTTGACGAGGAGGGCGGGATTTAACATTTACATTGCTAAGTTGTTTTTATTATGGATACATTTGCCAAAAGCAAATTCAGCCCAACGTTTTTTAAGGAATTTGTCACCAATACAAAATTTCGACTGTTCTATCATGCCAAACAGACACAGAGGTCGAGAAAATTTAAATTTGGGATGTGATTATGGGCATTGCAGCATCTTAATTTAAATAGTGCAGTCAACTCCAGATAAGAAGTTTAAGAATTTTACCACAACCCCTTTAACCGATGCACTCTTCTGATGCTTTAGATCAAATACCGTTCTTTCGAAGAATCTACCATTACAAAAAGCTTTCTGTCTTTATAAAAAATTATGATTTTCGACCCTAAATTAGATTGGTCAGAGATAAACGATTTAAAGGTTGCTTTAAGTACAATTTCACTTTCTCGAACGTTTTTACAATATTGAGATGTTCATTTCACAAAGAATTTTCCATCCGTTGCATAGAACTATCCCATTTATGAACGTTCAACGTCTTAAACAGCGAAGAACTCCATTCAAAGGATTGTTCCATATGATAATGAAAATTGGTGTTGAAGTAATCGTAAAAATTCTCTGTGACTGATCATCGCCGAAAGCAAGGTTTTTGTGCTGAACCGGGCAATTTCTCATGCTGTATAAGATAGCAGAAAATTTCCAGCAGAAAAAACGCGTTTTTGCTATTCACCACTATAGACATCAATATCACAAAAATGAAATTTTTTCTGCTGATATTTTTTGAAACCAGCAGCAAATTTTTGAAATTTTTAAGTAAATTAATAATTCTCAGCAGCAAGTTTTATGTGCTCAGGTATATTTTTATGGTAGCTGAGATCATAATCTATATACATGAGCAACATAAGATTCATGACTGGTGTCAGTAGCCTTCCATAAATTTTTTAAGTCATTTAATGTGAAATGTTTTCAGTTTTTTGACAAAAGCTGGGATGCCTCTAGCGGTGAATAGCAAAAACGCATTTTTTTTCTGTTGGAAATTTCTGCTATCTTATACAGCATCAATTTCTCATGTCTGTTTAATTGTGACAGGTCTGTTGGTAGAACGTGGACTCTCGACGTTCCTGAAATTTCCGTCCAGTATTATCGTTGGTTTAAAGTTTGAAATCTAATTCTTGGTTATCGATAGTGGTGGCATTTTGTCTTTTTGCATTTAACAACCTCTGATTGAATTTCGATTTGTAACATTAGTAGACAGTGCCATCTTAATGGCCAATAAAAGAACAACATTCATTGCATCTGCGATGAAAATACGACATTGCAGAAAGAGAAGCAACCGGAGTAAAAGAAATAATCAGAGATTAAAGAAATTTGACAATCGCCTTATTCTTCGGATCTGATCACATTGTAAATGGTTGTTCCCAAAAATAAAAATGAATGGCAGAGTCTTCGGCTCAAATGAGGAATTATATAGGATGTAAACCCGAAACGTTTACTACTCGTACTTAATGTTTTTAAATAAGAGTAAATAGATTTAAGGTATGTGTATAAACTTTACTTTTAAGATAACTCCCATAAAAAGAAGTCGGGAGCAGTAAAATCGTGTGGCCGTGGAGGCCAATTCACATCAGCAGATTTCAGAATTAACTGTTGTGGAAACATTTCTCGTAATAATTCCATGGTATCTCTACTCACATGGCAGTATGGCATGTGGCACCGTTGAGGTGGAACCAAATGTTCCTTAAACCAATGTCACGCAATTCTGAATGTCGATTCTCCGGAAAAACATAGTAGTGGTTATTTTATTAATATTGGTTTACTTGAGGGCATGCGCGTTATTTTGTTTATATATTTTTTTTAATTGATGTGACAAATGGGATTTCGTGTTGTTCAAATATTTGAAAATTAAAAATCAAAATCACATAGCAAACAATCGGTTCCACTGCTCATAAGCAAGCGAATAGAAGAGGTGAGGTAGACGTCAGCATAAAAAATATTCAACCGGTTCAACCGGAACTGTTTTTTTGGTCTAATTGCCTTTGTAAAATTGACGAACAGAATGCACAGACACATGAGAGAAAAAAATACAATACAAATATTAAATGGTTTATTACACACTGTAAAGAGTGGTTAAATTTTAAGGGCCGACGTTGAATGTGAACCACACCTAAACGTCAAGTTTTTTTCTGCATTTAATTTGACATTTCTCAATTTCAGACTAACTCAATTTGAACCATTGAAAAATACACAATCGAGCAACGCGTTAAAGTTATTCAGGCATATTGCGTACAATCAGAAAAATCGTGCAAAAATTTGAGCAAACCGGTTCTGTAGGAGATTTTAAAACACCAGTGCATGCTCGTACAGCTCGTACTGCAGAAAATATTGCTGCTGTTCGCGATAGTGTGGCTGAAGAGCCGTCCACCTCAACTCGTCGTCGTGCCCAACAATTGCACCTCTCACACTCGTCGTTGATGAACATTATGCACAAAGACTTGCATTTACACGCTTATAAGGTGCAATTGACTCAACAACTAAAGCCTCTTGACCATTCTAAACGTCGTCAATGGTCAGAATGGTGGCAAGAAATGGCAACAGTGGATGATCAATTTTCGAAGAAAATCATCTTCAGTGATGAGGCACAGTTCACCTCAGTGGACTCGTCAATAAGCAGAATTACCGCATTTGGGCGAATCATAATCCAAGAGTGATTGTCGAAAAACCAATGCACGCACAAAGAGTGACTGTTTGGTATGCTGTATAAGATAGCGGAATTTTGACAGCGGAAAATAAGAGATTACGCTACTCTCCGCAAGTGGCAGCACTATCACTAAAGAGAATTTATTTTGTAATGTAATTACTAGCGGAAATTTTTTATTCATTATGTGTATATTTTTTCACTAAATAAAACATCTCAGCGGAATAAAATATTAGAAGTGATCCTTAAAATGGCAAATTGATTGTTCTCCGAAGTAAAGGAACTCGGTATATGAAATGTTGAAATTTAACAATATTCCGTCTTTCCGACATTTCTTCCACTAGTAACCAATGATTTCGGTTGTTTTTCTAATAGCTTAGGCTATACTTAGACTATATGGAAAATTTGGGGAAAATTCATGGACTAGAATTTTCAAAAGAATTTTTTGATTTTCTGCGGCCATATAAGTTATTTTCAGTTTATGGTCAATATCTCATAAACTTCCACTAGTAACCAATACTTTCGGTTGGTTTTCTAATAGCTTAGGTCATACTGAGACTATATGGAAAGTTTGGGGAAAATTCACGGACTGGAATTTTCACAAGAATTTTTTGATTTTCTGCGGCCATATAAGTTATTTGCAGTTTTTGGCCAATATCTCAAAAACTTCCACTAGTAACCAATACTTTCGGTTATTTTTCTAATAGCTTAGGTCATACTGAGACTATATGAAAAATTTGTGCAAAATTCATGGACTAGCATTTTCACTAGAATGACCTAAGCTATTAGAAAAACAACCGAAACTATTGGTTACTAGTGGAAGTTTTTGAGATATTGGCCAAAGCCTGAAAAAAACTTATTTGGCCGCAGAAAATCAAAAAATTATAGTAAAAGTTCTAGTCCATGAATTTTCACCAAACTTTCCATATAGTCTCAGTATGACCTAAGCTATTAGAAAACTAACCAAAAGTATTGGTTACTAGTGGAAGTTTTAGAGATATTGGCCAAAAACTGAAAATAACTTATATGGCCGCAGAAAATCAAAAAATTCTAGTGAAAATTCTAGTCCATGAATTTTCTCCAAATTTTCCATATACTCTTAGTATAGCCTAAGCTATTATAAAAACAACCGAAATCATTGGTTACTAGTGGAAGAAATGTCGGAAAGACGGAATATTGTTAAATTTCAACATTTCATATACCGAGTTCCTTTACTTCGGAGAACAATCAATTTGCCATTTTAAGGATCACTTCTAATACAATATTTTATTCCGCTGAGATGTTTTATTTAGTGAAAATATATACACATAATGAATAAAAAATTTCCGCTGGTAATTACATTACAAAATAAATTCTCTTTAGTGATAGTGCTGCCACTTGCGGAGAGTAGCGTAATCTTTTATTTTCCGCTGTCAAAATTCCGCTATCTTATACAGCATCTGTTTGGTGCGGTTTATGGGCTGGCGGCATCATCGGGCCGTATTTTTTCCAAAATGAGGATCAGGCAGTTACTGTGAATGGTGTTCGCTATCGTGAGATGATAACGAACTTTTTATGGCCCGAATTGGAAGATATGGATGTGGACAATATGTGGTTTCAACAGGATGGTGCCAGTTGCCACACAGCTAACGAAACAATGGCTCTTTTGCGCAACAAAATTCAATGGCCGTGTTATCCCACGTGGTGGCGATATCAATTGGCCGCCAAGATCATGTGATTTGACACCGTTGGACTTCTTTCTTTGGGGTTGTTTGAAAGAAAAGGTGTACGTCAATAAGCCAGCAACAATTCAAGAGGTAAAGGATGAGATAATTCGGCGCATTAACGACATAGAACCTCAATTATGCCTAAGCGTCATCAAGAACTATCGGGTGGAGGTGTGGCGCCGAGGTCGCGGCGGCCATTTGGCCGATATTTTGTTCCATACATAATTGAACCATACCATATTATCATAATAAAAAGAATTGACAATAATTTCCTAAATAATTTGTGTTTTATTCAAATTCAACATCGGCCCTTAAAATTTTACACACAATTTTTGTTTACCTCGCCCGCTCGCGCTGTCATTTATGGTACAAAATCGACACTCTGGTCTAAAAAAGTTCGTTGTTATATCACAATAACGTTCGTCAGTGGCTGTAACAGCTGAACCATTCGAATTTACGTAAAAATATGGTTCAATAACCCCCACAGCCAAAATTCCACACTATACCGTCACTTCAAGGAATGTAATGATGATTGATGCATATTATCTACTGGTCAGAACCGGCTGTTTTATTTGTTTGCATGTCAACTAAAGTGAAAATGAGTTTGGTCACTCATAATTAATTTTTCAAAAAAAATCTGGATTGCCATTGTCAAGCAACAGCATTGGTAGCAGCTCTTGTGTTAATTGAATTTTATACGTAACTAAATCCAAGTCTCTATGCAAAATATTGGCTAGTCTTGATCTTCCAAGTCCCAGCTCTTGCGCACGGTATCTGATTGATGTCTTTGGGTTATCGTTATTCGGCGATATTCCTTGAGAAAGTATGAACTGTCAATATTAATATTCGCCTAAATGGCGACAAAAAATTGTAAACCTTTTGGATGGACACCTGCATAAGCAACGAATTTGAAAATTGGAACTCCTAAATACATAATTCTGAGGTGGTGTTTCAAATACTTAGCGATCTTTTGTTGAACTCCTCGAAAAGGGCAGCTTCATCTGAATAAAGAAGAATAATCGCAAAAGCAATAGAGGGTTAGAAAAGATGGAGTAAATGATTCTTTAGGAGCTTACGCTGGAAGTCAACGGAAAAATCACACTAGGACCGCCGCTTTATTATAGTGCAAAAGCTCCTCATTTCATCATTGAAGCCTTGCCGTAAGAAAATCGCGAAACATTAACTGGTCAGAAAATTTTTGTTTAGGTTTTCATCTCTTTCCAATATTACACTTCGCTTAGGACCTCACTCAAAATTCTTTTACAGTTCGCTTCCTTTCTCTTCCTACCATACGCCCTAGTCAAATCCAACATGATAAAGGATAATATATTTGGATTCATTTGTGATTATGGGCGAATAATTAGCAACTTTCGTTTGGAGATTGTGACAAAGTATCTTTTCATGTTTTCATCATTTTCTCCACCCGGAAAATATTAAATCGATAAAGGTTCTTCAGTGAAGGCCTGAATCAGTTCGTGCTATGAAGGCGGATTCTCCAGGGCAGAATTGGGTGCTATGAATAAAGGTGACTAACAGTCTCTTTCGGTGATCCTTGCTCAAGCGATTGTTCCACCAGTTGAGTCGTCCCATATCTCACAGCAAATACGAAGTAAACTATTCTATCTATACGATCAAGAGAAGCTTACAGTTAGTAACGAAAATGATAATACAGGTTGTACTACGAAATCTCGGTTTTCAAAATCCCGGTTTTCAAAACCCAGGTTTTCTTTTCTTCTAGTTCTAATTGCACAAAATAATTAATAAAACTTTATTATTTGCCTGATTTGGTACTTGTAACATTTTGTAACCGGACAAGTGGTGCAGTGGTTAAAGCTTCGGCACTTGGACCGGGAGGTACTGGGTTCGAATCCCATCAGAGGCTAGATGCAAATCGAATTTTCATCATCGATTACAATCGGTGATGTTAATAAACACAACTATGACCCTCTGATGGAGTGCAGAATTCAGCACCGACCCTCCGTCCATGTCAATGTACAGGTTGACATTGAGCTTGCAATGTGCAGGTGGTATACTGTAGTTGTGTGAGTAGGTGAATAGGTGAATGGGTTAATGATGTAGCATGAATGCGTGGTATCACAATGGGCCAAAAATGGCCTAAGTGTCAACCACTGAAACCTAACATTTTGTAGTTGCAAGAATAATAAAAAAAAAACAATATTTTGTTAATGCAACATTTTGAAATGCAAAAATTGTAGCGACTGACGGCTTCGATAACACTCATGGGCACTTAGCTCTCTATCCAAATTCGATCCCTATTAGCCATTTTCTAGAATTTTATCGCAAACTAATTTTTGAATTTTGTCAATAAATCATTCAAGAGTCCCATTTTACCACATGCCAAATTTTAAAAATTCAAACTGAGATTTCCTAAAAATAGTTTTTTTTATACAAAACCGAGATTTTGAAAACCTAGATTTAGTTACACACCACCCGATCATACACACTGAGTTTTGATTTTTTTTTTTTATTGATTATAAGGATTATAGAATTTATTTTACAGTTTTTTATTAAATTAAATAATTTTACAAATTAACAAATACAAAAATACAAAATAAAAAAGACGGGAAATGTTCGAAGCCGAACTCTATAAGCATTTTTGTTGCCTATAAAATATAAGAAAATAGCTTTTCCACAAAACTAGACACAAACCACCACACCTAAACATTATTACCGCCCCCACCCACTATCTAATTTAAACCCCCAAATCCCATCTCACCCGCACCACCCAATACCGCACCATCCATATCATTACCCTTTAAAACCTCCATACCCACTCCCACACACACACACCACGCACACAAACCCTCACTCACCAAATCCTAAATTCCCACACCAAACCCAATACACCTCACCCACCCCACCCCTCCACCTCCCATACCACCACTCCTACCACCCCAATAACCACACCATCCACAAAAACCCACATCCAGACGAGATATATTTTATTCCACATTCATATGCTCTATGAAACTAAAATAGAATAGAAAAAAAAATCTAACAATTTTAAGGAGGGGGTTAACAAAACCCTGAGTTGCTTAAACTTTTAGTGAAGAAATTAAGTTGATATCACCATCCGTTCTCAAGTTATTGGGGACACAGACGGCAAACCGAAACCATATAGCATTTTTTTAACCAAAATGCTTAAAAATTCATTTACCGTTTATAATAAAAAAAATCAAGAATTTTTTGCAACGAAAATGATCATACACTTATAGTACGATCATTGATTTTTTTTAAATCATTTACAGAAATTATGGTTCAAAATTATTTTATTATCGAGTTGGTCCTCCTTTATTTTTATGCATTTTTGTTAACAAAAATGCTATACGGTTGCGGTTTGCCGTCTGTCCGCCTGTGTCCACGATAACTTGAGAACGGGTGGAGATATCAACTTAATTTCTTCATTAAAAGTTTAAGCAACTCAGGGTTTTGTTAACCCCCTCCTTAAAACTGATAGAATTTTTTTTTTATTTTCTATTCTATTTTGGTTTCATAGAGCATGTGAATGTGGAATAAAAATAAATCTCGTGCAGATGTGAGTTTGTGTGGGTGGTGTGGTTATGGGGGTGGTAGGAGTGGTGGTATGGGAGGCGGAGGGGGTGGGATGTTTGGTGTGAGTTTTGGGTTTGGTGTGGGAATTTGGGATTTGGTGGATGAGGGTTTGAGTGGGTGGTGTATGTGTGGGAGTGTGTATGGAGGTGTTAAAAGGTATGAGTGGTGCGGTATAGGGTGGTTCGGGTGAGATGAGTTTTGGGGTTTGAATTGGAAAGAGGGTGGGGGTGGTAATAATGTTTAGGTGAGGTGGTCTGTGTTTATTTTTGTGGAAGAACTATTTTCTTATATTTTATAGGCAACAAAAATGCTTATAGAGTTCGGCTCCGAACCTTTCCCGTCTTTTTTTATAAGCTCTTTCAGTCCTCTACGCATTAATTCTACTAACTTCTTGGTAACTTCCGGTGAATTTTTATCCCATTCTTTCATTATTGTTTCTTGGAACGTTATTTTGCTGGTGATCCTGTATTTTCTAATTTGGTTCCAGCTGATCCCATAAATGTTCATTAGGGTTCAGGTCAGGCGATTGGGGTAACGAGTGTAACTGGTTTGGGACGTTATTCAGAATTCATTCTTTCACAATGTGTACCGTATGCTTAGGATCGTTGTCTTGCTGGAAGATCCATGATGGCACGGGCCCCAATTGTTCTACGGATGGTTTCAAATTGTTCTTTAGAATACCTGGATGTTTCCAGCTATCTAAACTTCTATTTATAAAAACAAGTTTACCTACCCCACTCGCGGACTCCCATCATGTTTAATAGTTGGGATGATGTGTTTTGGCTTCAGCACTGTAACGTAACACTGTAGTGTAGGTTTTCTCCAAATTTTACTTCTCCCATCGGTTCTGAAAATGTTGAATTTACCTTCATCAGTAAAAACAACCGTCTTCCAGAAGTTGAAGTCTTTTATTTTTAATTTTTTTGCAAATTCAATTCTTTTTTTTTTGAATTAACATTCGCAGACGTGCATTTCAACCACGTGAAAAAAAATAGTCAGATTCGGGCGATGATATTGCAACGTATATATCAAAACTCATGAAAGTCTTGCAACAATTAAAGGATCAAGATGAAGAAGTTTCAGCGGGATATAACCAATTTCTCAGTGAATGGGAATCAACGAGTGCGGACTATGATAAACGTCCATGCGCTATTAGTAGCAGAGTAGCTTCGGAATGGTCAAATTGAATTTTTCGATGAAGAGTTAAAATTCAAAAAACGATCATTCATCGGAACAGAACAACAAAGGAGAAGCTAAGAGTGATAGTATAGCAAGCCAAAAAACATTATTTCCATTGTGGCGAGAGTTTTCATTGGAAACACGACTGTACATCAAGTGGAGACAAGAGTACTTAGGTGTTGGACTCGAGAGTTAGTGACCATATGTATCATCGACATGAATGGTTTGAGAACTTTGTGGGGGCGATATCAACATTCCTGCGTTCGACGGAAATTCATATGAGTTTATCTACGACGGAAAAAGTCTTGGATCGTTGCTATCGATTGCAATCAAATAACAAGCGCTACTATCTACTGCAAAATCAAAATATTTATTCACTGGGATACGATCACTGGGAGTTAGACCGCAGGCTGCTTCAATAACTGTTCAAATTGGAGGGATCATCGGAGGTCGATTAGGCCATCGCAAGGATGGCGATTAAGAAAATTTCACTCCGCGCATGTTATGAATGACTTGGACTACAGAACGATGCACACGTGATCGAACTGGATCGAACATGAACGAGCGCAGTATCTGAGAAATCTCCGTATGAACTATCAAAATCCAGAGAAAAGCATTTGAATCGATCCATTTTTTATCAACTTTTGCCATAAAACGCACTCATTTATCATAAAAAAAAACAAGAATATTTTTGATTTGAGCTGTCAAAATTTGTATAAATTTAATTTTTATATTTTAATGTAATGCAATGTTTTGACTTACAAAATCAATTTATAATTTTTGTTTTCGATTAGGTCGTTCACTCGGGTTTGAGATAAAACTATACGGAGTGAAGTTAGGGTCACAAAAATATTATGATAATTTTTATCATTTTGGTTGGACTGAACACGCCATTATAATGAAAGTGGGCACCTTGGTTTTAGACTCGGCCGGTATTGGCGATTTTCATCGAATGTAGATAGCGTTGATTTCTACGTCCCCAAGGGGAACGAGAATTGTCAAATTCATTGTTATGATAGTTTTAATCCTCCTTGCTTCATAGCAAACTATGATTCACATTTTGATCACTAGATGTCAGCTACTTTATTGGAAACCTCGAATTATCAATTGTCACATTTTTTGACCGCGACAAGAAACACGCTGAAATAGTTTTCTTAAGACGTATTCATACGACAGATGAAAATCCGCGATTTTTCTATCCCATCGTTTTAGCCAATTACATCACGTAAATTATACAACAAACACGCCCCTTTTCATACAAAAAAGTTGACAAAAATCTAGCATAGAAAAAACCGAGATTTTTATCCGTCGTATGAATACAACTTTATCGTTAGAAATAGGAGTGGAATACATTGTTTTTTAAACGCGAATTTTCAATAAAAACTTGATAACAATATAAAAATTTCTCGTCGGTATATGTTATGTAAGAAAATGTAGGAGTCTGTCAGCGGAGTATAAAACATAGTATATCATTTGTTATAGCTAGTATTTAAGTACAAACAGGTATACTTTTAATTATCAAATTTTGAATTTACAATAAAATATTTATTGTTGCGTGTGCTTCTCATTCAACGTAGAAGTAGAAGGTAAAAAATAACTTTTTAAAGAAAGAAAAAATATTTGACATAAGAATGTTAAAAAGAGATAGTTATACATAATTAAAGAAATATTCCATTAAAGCGACACGTTTAGGATTTAGATAAAAAATAAAAATCCACTGAACTATAAGAATGACATGTCAAATCATAAACAAAGATGCCATAATTTTTCAAAGTTCGTTATCAAAAAATTATTGTATAATTTCGATTTCTTTTAGGTAAACTAATCAATAAGGAAGGAATTCGCGTTTTAATTATAATTATATGTCCATGAATCCAAACCATCATCAACTTATTTGTTTTAATCTTTTGAAGTGGAATCCTCCTCGACATTGACACATGTTGTTTATCATAAATTGAGGTAAACAACGTGGGTGGCGATTTGAAAACGAGCCACGTTTTACGTCATATACCAGTTATACATGGTAAAGAACCGGGTGGCGATTTAGAATTATGCCACTAATTTTTGTCGATCCAAAAGCATGTCTTTTTGGTCGCCACACATCAAATCAATAATAGCAGCAGCATATTGATGAACATGAGTATTGGTGAGCAAATCCACATACGATAAGAACGTATACCAAACTCACAAGATTTAAAAAACAGGGTACGGTGTATTTTAGGCACAATCAGTTTTTTTAGCATGGATTACTGGGAAATAATTTGTGATCATGGAAATGACGTAAAATATCCATGGAACGCAAAAAAAAAACAAAGGAAACAAAGTAGGCACGCAAACCAAAATTTAAAACCCGTTGACCTACATCGTGATGTCTTTTAAGCCAGTTCCAATATACTTATAAACTATATCCGTCTTGTACATTTTTTTCTTATAATCATCTTCAATGACACAGCCAAAAAAAGTAGTTTTGTATGTTAACTTCCGGCGACATAAAAACTTTGATCGCAGACATCGTCGCATCAGACACCACTACAACACATACTTGAAAGTTATTACAAAAAAAAGCTAAATCAATATTTTTTTACGTTTTTACGAAGTCAACAACTTAAAAGTCATCGCAAAGAAATTAGTAAAAAAAAAAAAGGTGAAGGTGATGTTAGTTTTTTATTAAAATATATTGTAAAGTGAATGACATAACTTTATTTTTAGTTAAGATTACGCGTACGTGAGAAACCATATAATAGTTCGCCACTAATACAATTTATTATCCAATGTACTATAACGGAATTTTATTATGTATGTTAGATATTCATATTCTAATATTATGCAAATTGCAAAAAATTACAACATTCATGAAACGGTTTAATTTAGATTATACTCGTTTATTCGCCTTACAATGAAGATGGAAGGCCTAAACAATGAGGTACTGTATATATATATATATTACTCATCAATTGCAGTATGACCTTAATAATGACTCAAACGGTGTACCGTTTAAGGTAAAGTCCATTATTTGCTTTTACTCGTACGTTACTTACTTTCAATTTCTTGCAGATGGATAAATTTTAATGAGTCATTTTTAAAGCAGCGAGTGCCATTTTTAGTTTATAACTTCGACAAAGGAACGTATTTGTCGCCACTTACTAAACAACTATTTTATTTCCCACCGTACACAAAATTACAAAAACTATATAATTTTTCAAGTAATAATGTAGTTACAATAATTTAATAAGATTATGAAAGAAGCAAAACTATTAAACAAATAAATAAATAATAAACGATTGTAAGATAAATTAGGTCACGATCATGCTACACGAAGTCTCAACTCCAAAGTAAGAATTAAGATATTTTTGTTCTTTGTCGACAATTTTTATAGGTTTTGTTCGGTAAATATTTTGCAATTATTCTCAGGCTTAGTGTTTTTTGCATGTCGGGTTAATTAAGTTGCTAATTAAAAAAACCGGCTGTGCACACTCTGTAATGAATTAGAAAATAATGTAAGATTAGTGTTTATAGTCTTGTTATACTAAACAATCTTACTTAAGGAGTGGGGTAATTTGAAAGATTCTTGCTTTAATTAAATTGACACCATTTGTAGTAATTTATACCAGGATGTCTAATTTAAGTATTGTATTTGAAAATTAGGATTGTTCTGTAGGGTGTTTCGCGTCTTACAACCAAACACATAAAAATGGCTGGGGAATACGACAAACTACAAACATATGGGACCCTGTAATTTTCAAACTAGTGTAACTTCACCCAATAAATATTGCCTTCCTCCTAACAGAAGTGAAACCAAATATGCCTAACAAGATAAATTCTGAAATAAATGATTGTTGTACTCGTATTGTGTAAACTATGAACAAAATATTCTTTGCTCGATTTCTTCACCTCCCTCTCAAATTTAGATAATATACTACAATTACTGGCAGTCAACTTGTCAAAATATCAATAATACAGATTAAATTAATCCGTAATTATATAACAGCCGAAAATGTCGATAATGCAGACTGGAACTAACATTATAAATGAATCAAAAAAAAAAATATCAACCGAATATCAAATGTCGATAAAGAAGGTCAAATTTATTAACCAGCTGAAAAATGTCGGTAGTTCATATTTAAAACCAATAAGTAACAATAAATTCATAAACGATATTGTTTTATAAAGATGACTAAAGATAATGGACACTGCCCGCCTTAAGATTCAAGACCCTGGAAGTATTTAAAGAGCTCTTCAAAATTTTACTGGGCACATATCTCGCTTCGTCAATTCACCTAACCCTATAAAAATTTAATTTACTTTGAAGCGGGTCTCATGAGATTATAAAGGACAAATTTTTGTTTCCCCATAGTTTACCGGTAAAATGGTTTGTCATCCCATGTTCTAAGTGATCGGTAACACAGTCTGAGGAAATACTACTAAATTAGAGTGGACACATTATACATTTCTCCGACTATACATTACCGAGTATAGTCGGAAAAATGTATAATCGTTATAAATAAATCAGCAAAAAGTGTCGATAAAGAAGATCAACTTCAATATCCAGCCGGAAAACGTCGGTAGTGAAGGTTAACAAATAACAACATATAAATTTACCAGATGAAAAATGTCATTAAAACCATTTATTACAATATCTTCAACTTCCCGGGAAATGAGGATGTGTCGACTGCGGGGCCTTTGGAAGAATACTGCGGGTCTAGAGATGACTGAATACACGGAAGAAAACAGGCTATTAAGGGTTTAAGCCTTTTAAATCGGCTGGTCTGGATGGGATTAGTAGAAATTCAGAAGAACTCGGAGGTCTTGCTTCCCTGGCTGGATGTTATCTTCAAAGGGTGTCTGAAGCTGGGGTACATCCCGAAGAAATACAGGGAGGCCAGGGTGATCTTCATCCCGAAAGCGGGTAGAAGCTCGCACAGTAACCCTAACGTCTTAAGTACAATATCTCTGTCATCTTTTCTGCTGAAAATAATGGAAAGGCCGCTGGATGTCAATATTCGTTCGAGAATCGTACCCAGAAACTGGACACAGTCTCAGTATGCGTACCATGATAAAGGTAAGTCCATGGATGCGGCACTACATACCTTGGTTCGGGAAATTGAGATGTCACTGGATTTTCAAGATTTCTCGTTAGTGCGCCTTCAACAACGTGAAGGTGTATGCAATTAGGGAAGAACTATTGCCACTTGAGATTGGAGACCCAGTAACCAGAAGACTGGTCGATCGGGGAACACCCCTTGGAGGTGTCCTCTCTCCCCTTCTTTGGAATGTAGTAATCAATGGACTACTATTATTTTAGAATGCGTTAGCAATCACTGCGGGTTGGGCCAGCAGATGTGGATTGGGGACTAACCCATCTAAAACAGATCAGGTCCTTTTCACTAGCAGGTATAAAATTTCAGCAATGGTTCCACCAAGTCTGAATGATACTATACGCTGATCTTTATTGATAAGACGAGATTCCTATGGATTCTTCTGGACAATAAGCTCAGTTAGAAACCACGCAAGATAGAAAGAGTGAAGCCCACTGTAGCACTCTACTTTTGTAAAAATGCCATCGGAAGGAAATGGCACTTCACCCAAGATCTTAATCACAATAGGGAAGCATGATTTCGGAGATCATGCGAGAAGGCTGGATCTGGATGCAAATGACTTCCGCAGAAGCTGCAGGGACAACGAGGAGGAGGAAACTCTTGTTAACTTCATATGCTCATGCATTGCGCTAGCCAGCAGAAGACATGATCACTTGGGCAAATACACTATTAACAGCCTCTCTGATCTCGAAAGCTGTAATGTGCGAGATCTTTTACATTATATTAAAAGTAGGTTGGTATTGTCGCTTAAAATGTTTTCTCGATAGCTCTTAATCTAGAAATACATGGCGAATGTTTGAAAATATAACTAATTCAAGAGTTTGCTAGACGGGCATGTGGCATCTCTCACTAATTCAATTCGATAGACCTCCAGCGTATAAAAAATTTAGTTGGGGTCTGGTAAGGTTGTCATAGAGGTAATACTATAGGACCCCAATAGTTTCCCGATCAAATGGTAAATCATTCCAGATTTTTCCAGATGGAAATCGAGCCCAACAATTAACTTAATGACAATTCATTGAAACGTCAATGTAGGTTGAATTTGTTTGTGATCAGGCTATGAGTTAAAATTTGAATTTTTAAATGTTTAACTGATAAAAAAGTTCGAAATGTTTATAACTGATAAAAAGGCTCGAGGTGGTTACGAAATGTAATTCCGAATATTGCGATGTTTTATTAATAAAAAATTTAATAAATGAAAAGATTTCACTAATCGGAGGTTCAGGGGTGATTATCCTGGACTAGAGTTAGAATAATATTTTGGGTATAAACTTAAAAAAATTATCGATAAGGAAGTTTAAATAATTATCAAGATTTTACCAGATGAACCCCGAGTTTACAATACTATCATCAATTCGATGAATCAAGCGTACAATTTATTTGTAGGTTTGGAGTCACTGTTCTGCTTAAAGTGTTGTTCAATCGAGATTGGGTTCATCTGACAAATTTTAAAAATATCCTCATGAAACCCACGCCAAATCTATAATCAAAATCTACCTTCAACGATCATGGTGGTCTACTGATTTGGTATTGCAGATTCGTGTCCATCCGGCAAAATCTCGAATTGTAAACTATTCTATAGATCGGATAATTAAAAATCGCAATCCATATCAAAAATACCATGCCCTAAAACTTGATGGTCGGTTAAAGTAGCATAGTTAGATCGCTGTAAATCTAGTAAAAACATGAACTGTAATTCTTTCATCGATTCTGTTTCAAAATGAATGTTTTACAATTATCTAAGCATTTATGAAAATAGCCGAGAATCTATTGAGAACTTTTGCGAAACAAAAAGTATTAGCATCTGCTGCTGTATTACAGGCTGTGATAGCAAAGGCACTATCTGCATTATCATTTCAACTTTGGCTGGAAACTTTCGGCTAATTGTTGACGGCACACAACCACAAAAGAAGTTTTGATAGTAATAATATGGACCTTGTACAAATCTGGATGTCTGACAAGAAATCAGTATTTTATGTCAGTCGGAATATCGTTTGAGGATGTCATAACTGACCCGACGTTCAAATACGTCATCTACGCTATCAAAGTGATAGTCGCCGATTTACAAATTTGTCATATTGCCTCGATTTGAGTGAGTAACATTCTTCTCCTTACCAACGTATGTAGGACAGTGTGCTTGATTGGTCTAGCAAGTTTATGGCTTCCTCTGCAAATTACACTGGCTGATTTTGTTTGAAACATTTTTTAATTTTTTCTTGTCGGGCTGTTTAGACTGGTCTAGCGGTTTTATTTGGCTAGATTTTATATAACCTATATAATATGACGATCTCCAAGCAGTTGTTTTACTTCGAAATACATACGAATTTTATATTGCCCCTCAAACCTTTATCGTATGACTTGTCTCTCACATGTGGAAGTAGAACATAGGCTACCCCACACACAGGACAACAAGATCAAACAAATACAAGATTTTTCCATTTGTTAAGGCGTTGGAAAAACTAGTTGTCATTACTCCATAGGAAAGTGTCAAACTCGGTAGGATCTCTGTAATTTATTACGCCGAAACGAAAAAAGACTACATAATTCATGCAACTGAACAAAACTACAGGGTATCCTATTAATACCACCTTAGAATTAAACGTTTTTTTTGTGTCGGTAATACAGCGTTTTTTTTGCAGCTGTCACTTGTGAACGTTGAGGTTTAGTCATGAACAATTACAGACAAAATAAAAAAATCATCATCCCCGATTACGCGCATTTCGAACTTGATGGCCATGTGAACAAACAGAATTGTCGCAAATGGGGAGTTGAGAATCCAAGAATGATCTTTCAACGTCCCAAGCGTCCACCAAGAGCCACTATCTGGTGCGAATTTTGAACTGTCGAAGTGATTGGACCGTTCTTCGTTGGGAATGCGACTGGCAATGCGGCCACCGTCAACGGCGTTCGTTATCGTGAAATAAAAAGCAACTTTTTCTGGCCTCAAATTTCTGAAATGGATCTCGAAGACATATGTGGTTTCAACAAGACGGCGCAACCTGCCACACAGCGAACGAAATAATGAAATTTTTGAAGACGAATTTTGAAAGGAGCGTTATTCCGTGCCGCGGCAAAAGGTGTATGCCAGGACCTGTAGCTGAAGCAGATCAAATACCTGAATTGCCGAGATTCGACGCGCCGTTTATAAAATTGAGTGCCATCGGTCACGAGGCGGCCATTTATCAGATATTGTGTTCCATAAATAACCTCCATGATTACACTCTTTATTACAATAAAAACATCAGAATTTTTCAAATAAACACTGCGTTTTTTGTTCAAATTTCAAAACAGGTGGCCTTAATGAGGCATGGTACATGGTAAATGAAATAATCGGAAAAAGCTTCAAGTACCTACTTTGTATGATTAAGATGGAGAGCAGTCGTATTAGAATTTTATTTTCGCAAGTAGCGGGTGGAACCACCACCACTAGATGCTTCGCATCGTAACGAAAAGTTAACCACGTAATTTTAAGGCTTGTACAAAAGTAAAAGGATTTATTGATTTAGGCAACGAGTAAAACTTAATCCGGTACTTTACTTGTTGCCAAAAAATCATGCAATCACCATCCAATGGTTTGATGGGCAATTAATTCAGCATGACGAGACATTTATTCAACGAAAATTCCTCATTTAAAATTTGGAAAATAATGACATTTTTGTTTTAGATTAGTGACATCTAAGGTTAAGTAGTAACATTAGAGATAGTTTTATAACAGTTTTGTGGTATTGCAGATTATAGTAGTCTAAAACAGAACCGTCGAGGGTATTACTTCCCTATAAATCTAGGCGAGTCTAGAATGTTCGATCGGTATATAAATACGACTACAACGAACGCAATGAGTGACTCATTTGGGAAATGGCGTAAATAGTGAGTTAAAAATTAATAATAAATAATTATGGAATTTATTTATTGTGATATTTTATTGTTAGTCGATTTTGAGAAAATTATTGTGAGAATATTCCAGTAGTGTAATTACCGTAGTGGATTAAGTGTGAGAAATTATTTCCGGTATTTTCGGGAATATTCCGGAAGTGGAGTAAATAACGAGAATTGGTAGATGCAGTTACCAGAATAGAATCCAGTTACCTCGTTAACCTTTCAAAATTTGCGAAGATCATTTGTGTTTATGCGTTCATACTATCAAGCTACACCGATCAACAAGGCTTCATGACATATATTTCATTTTCAATCTACAAGGAAGCTGAGGCCTCTGCGTGTTCAACTGTTGGATCGCAAAAGGTGCCAGCCCATTTGTTCGCACAAACAAAAGGTTATGACGAAACTAAAAATACCACCCAAAAATCATGACCCTAATTCGGCACCAGCATTTGTAGCACAATCCGATGAAAATGGTACAAGAATTTTTTATAAATTACATAATTACAAATTTGTTATAAAGTTAGAATTAAGCTGCAATTTCTGTGAGGCTAGCATTGGACAAAGCTACATCACAATTTTTGAATTTCTGTTAATATTTATTGTAAAGTACTACTGGAGGTGGTACTGAAATTTTGTATAAATTAGTTACAATATATTGGAGTAGTTCAATCTCCAAGAAACTACTCCTAAGGAGTGCAACCTTTTGAAAACCCATATTTATTGACCAGTTAAGTGTTGTACTTAAACGACGGTCGGCCTATATAACGTTTTAATGTTTCTGGAGAAGAAAATCCATACGGGCGAGGAAATGGCCAACTAGGTGTTACAGTATTTAAAGTAAGTTTGTAAATTAAACTTTGCAAAATGTAGTGGTCAACCTTACGACAATACTGCTAACATGTCTGGTCGTTATAAAGGTACGCAGCAAAAATTTCTAGAAGCAAACAAGTTTGCTACGTAAATGTGCCCTGTGCAGCCCAATCATTGAATCTAGTAGGCCGAAGTGCTGTCGACTTCCTTTCTATAGTCAACTTCCTTTCTATAGCCCAGTTGCTCTATACCTTTTTCTGGCCTCAACTAGCCAGGGGGAATCCTAAAATCATTTTTGGTGATGAAAGCTTCTTAAAATCCATTTTCAATATCAAAAAAGAAGCACATGCTATATGGCGACAGCTGCAATTTTGAAATCATTCATAAATATAGTAGAAGCCTTAGCATCTATTGCTGAAGACCAATCACAGAAGAAAGACTCTAGGAGAGAAGCCAGTAATATTTCAAATAAAATGCAGAAGCTGGAATTCGTTTTCATGTTAAACTTTTTGGATGTTCTATTTGGATGTTCTATTGAAAAATTTCCATAGAGTCAGTCAATCTTTTCAGAACGAGAAAGTGACTGTAGAAACATGCGTACATCTATATGAATCGCTAGCGCACCAACTTTGTACTTTACAAGATGAATTTGACAAATATGAAGCCATTTAAAAGCAAATCCTACCAGTGGGTCGATTCTTGTTTTCCTATAGGAATAGGAAATAGGAAAGAATTTTAAATTTTTATAGCAGTTTTGTATTTGTTTCCTATAAGCTTATTCTGGTGTGGCTTATAGGAATTTTTTCTTTCCTATTTATCGCAGTTTTGACGTTTATCTTCCCGAACCTACAGATACGGAGATATTATTTTACAACACATACAATATTCTTTTAAATTAATTATTTTAATCTTTAATTAGACAAAAAAATTATAATTACATACAATTAATGTAAGTTTGACATTTATTAACCGCTTCCAGAGTCGTGGTTTTCACAACTCAACTTAATCATGAATTTGGGAAAAATTTATTCCTATGTGTACCAAAATAAACCATAGGAAAGATTTTTTAGGAAAAAACTGCTATCAAATTTTTTTCCTAACTAGGAAATAAATTCCTATTTCCTTAAGCCGCCAGAATCGACCCACAGAATAAGTTTATAGAAAAGAAATACAAAACTGCTATAAAAATTTAAAATTCTTTCCTATTTCCTATTCTTATAGGAAAACCAGAATCGATCCAGAGGGCGTCGATCTTTTCCCAAAATTCGACGGACGACACATGACGTTTTCGTATACGTATAAGGAGTATAGTATACAATTTTATATTAGTGTGTGTAATTTTACTGTGGTTATATTTGTTTGTTTTCTGGGGAAGCATCAAAAATTATGAATCGGTATAAATCGGTTCAGTTTTTTGGTGCTTATGTTCTTTCCTCGTCATAATTTTCTGTCATCTCGCCAAGTATTTGAGAAGTGAGTTAACACGCTCGCTATAACGATCATACAATTTTTTGAATTTTTAACACGTTTGCGCAAACAACATTCATTTTTTAAGGAATAATTCGACATATTTTTCAATTCTCACAATACATTTCTTTCCACGACGAAATATCATTGCAATGTCAAAAGTTATCAAATGTGTTCCTGAGAAGCACACACATTTAGAAAGTGTGCGTCAATGTGTTAAGCAAAAAAAAATTAACACTACATATATTTTATTTTTTTTTTTAATGCGATGTCGAATGAATGTTTTGTTTTCGCAGAAACACAGAATTAGAAATTATTTTAAAACTAAAATTAAATAATTAAATAAATTTAATTTTATTTAAAGCATATTTGCATTGCATTTACAAATTTTAAATTATAAATGAAAATGAATCTAGAAATGTCATATTCAAGAAAATTAAATGGCGCACATCGCAGTAACACAAATACACATACCACTACTATACCGGGTGTTTCTTTTAAACTGAGACGATCAAACATCTCGAAAAATAGCCACTCTACGGAAAAAATGTCCATAATCAAAATTTAATCATACCGCGGGGGAAATACATTAGTACAAAAAAATAGTCCCCCACCCCCCGCTTTGTAGGTGGGGTGGGGGTAACTTTTAAACTAAGATAGGAAGCCATATTTTTTATTGCAGATACGGATTCTACGACTAAAAGTATGTATGATTTGAATGAAATATTTTGTTCGGTTCATGATAGATGGCGTTGTAATCGACGAAATTCAATTTTTTCAATTTCTTCTTCTTAGAACACACGCATTCGATCCTGCAATACGTTTGAAATAAAAAACATCACGTTTTCATTGGAAATACTCGAAATTCGTCATCAAAAAATTTATTCAGTTTTTTAAATCACATTTAACGTTTGTGTTATTTCTTATCTTCATGTTTTTCGTAATTGCGATAAAATACTTAATAAAACGATAAAATACTTTAGAATGGACCGTTTAACTGTGCCAGAGAAAATTGAAATGGTTTTGGTTTATGGAGAAGCTGGCAGAAATCTTGAAAATGCTGTTGCTATTTACGCTCAACATTTTCCGGATAGGATTCGTTCACGTGCTTCATTTGGCCGTACTATCAAATAATTTATTACTGATGGAAATTTTCAACCGAAAAAGAGGACCCGTAGAGCAACAGTCACTGCAAAAAATAATGAAATTGCTGTATTGGCAGCAGTGGCTCATAATCCTCATGTTAGTACACGAGAAACAGTTGGCGATTCCGGATTGTCCCTCACCAGTGTTTGGAGAATTTTAAAACGGCACAAGTATCATCCATATATCATGTGTCTTTACACCAAGATCTTCATGGCGCTTATATCCAAAATCGGGTAACTTTTTGTCAATGGGCACGTGAACAAATACAACAAAACCCCAATTTTTTTCGTTGCGTAATGTTCTCTGACGAATCGCCTTTTACAAATCATGGAACGGTTAATCGACACAACATGCATTATTGGAGTGTTACAAATCCGCACTGGCTTCGTCAAGTTGAACATCAGCGTCCTTGGACTGTCAACGTGTGGTGTGGAATAATTGGCAACAAACTCATAGGCCCCCACATTATTGAAGGCAACTTGAATGGTCAAATGTACCGAAACTTTTTGGAAAATGTGGCAGTTCATTACTTGAAAATTTGAACTTAGAAGTGAGACGGAACATGTTGTTTCAACATGATGGTTGCCCTGCACACTATTCGGTGGTGGCACGTGAAATACTTGATCGTGATTTCAATGGTCGCTGGATCGGTAGAGCTGGTCCGATAAATTGGCCCGCCAGATCATCAGATCTTACTTCGCCAGATTTGTTTTTGTGGGGCTATCTCAAAGACAAAGTTTACAAACAAGAACCAAGAACACGTGAGAACATGATTGAGCGAATCAGAAATGCGTGTGCTGAAACTCAACCAAACACACTTCTCAGTTGTGTATAATCATTGGAAATGAGTATTAACAAAACGTGATGTTTTTTATTTCAAACGTATTGCAGAATCGAATGCGTGTGTTCTAAGAAGAAGAAATTGAATTTCGTCGATTACAACGCCATCTATCATGAACCGAACAAAATATTTCATTCAAATCATACGTACTTTTAGTCGTAGAATCCGTATCTGCAATAAAAAATATGGCTTCCTATCTTAGTTTAAAAGTTACCCCCCCACCACCTACAAAGCGGGGGGTGGGCGGCTATTTTTTTGCACTAATGTATTTCGCCCGCGGTATGCTTAAATTTTGATTATGGACATTTTTTCCGTAGAGTGGCTATTTTTCGAGATATTTGATCGTCTCAGTTTAAAAGAAACACCCGGTATACCTGCGGTTATTTCGTCAACTTGTCGAATTTTGGAAAAAATCGACCCCCCCAGATGTCAATTACAAGGTAGCTGAATCTCGCAAATATATTAGAAAGTAAGGTACGCAACGATGGAGATGCATCAGAAACGGACCTCAATGCCCGAGATCGATCTCGAATAAACACGTTCTACGTAATTTTAGCTAAACTCCAAGCTGAGATGAAAAGCAGAGGCCGCTATAAAGTAATTAGCACTGCGTTTTAGTTTTCTAAGTAATTTCCTAAATATTGCCACCACTACACATTCCATTGAGCTTACAAGTTGTTTCAATGTTGTCAACAGCTTCTGATGCCTACCCAAAGACGACTTAAATGCCAATCAACTAATGGGAAAACAAAATTTAGTCATGCTGAGCTTTATAAAATAATTGTGGATGTCAATATTGAGTCGGCTTTTCGGCGGGTATTTCTGACATTAATCTTCACACATTGTTCAGCTGATCATACAGTTGAAAAACATTAAAAATCTATATCGAATGGCAATGCAACAAGGTAGGCTACATGCAATATCGTTACTACTAGTTTAGGGCTCGTCGAAGGCTTAATCCAGTGAGGATATTCGAAGGAGTAGGGATTTAGAACCTTTGGCCGCATTCTTGAAATCGGTGGGAATTTCCCCAATCGGAATACAATTTGCTTTGAAATTCTTTATTCTATTCGAATTTTTCGCCGGCTACTTAATCATTTTTTCAAATTTGTTTTCAAGTTTACTAATATTTGTCTCCATATACTAAGAGAATAATTTCAAATCGATTTACCCAGTTGGAATTTTACGATTAGTAGGGGAAAAAATTATGTTTCTTAATTTAAAAAAAAAAAGAAATTTAAAAAAATGATTAAAGTAGCCGGCGAAAAATTGGAATAAGGCTGTGTGCCAAACTAAAGGTAAATTATTTACTACGGTAAAAATCGAACTTAGGATAGATTTATCGATCAGTTTGCCATAGAGTTTTTGAAAAATAATTTAATTTACCGAAAAATTTACTATAAAATTGACTTTTACCTTAAGTTTGGCACGCAGCCTAATATAGAAAATTTCAAATCAAATTATATTCCGATTGGGGAAACATCAGGGGATTTTTCTCTATCGTTTTGTCGATGCAAGAAATATAACTGTAATTATCATGCTTCTCAGGCGCCGCAATCCAAAGTGAGACTATGTTATAGCACCTCAGAATAGCTCAGGGCTGCAGGAAGGGGTAGGCTGCAGCAGGATGAGGCCTACTGGCATGCAGTTTACAATTAGTTTAAGGTTGTTCTCATGCGATCACCCAAACTTATATTAACACAAGCAACGGTTGCTTGATCTGGATGGTGTATGTGATATGCGCCCTCATGTTGCACCATTGGATATAACTTTTGTTTTTTGCTGAGCCAGGCCCGACCTTTAATCTCCCTGGAATTCGTGTAAAATTTTTTGGTTTTATATAGAAATCTTATATCACACAAAGCACGGCTACCTCGCATCGTAATTCATATTGCCCTCAAGGCAGAATACTTGAACCTCATCATCCCTTTAAACGTTTGAAAACCACTACTAAAATCTTAAAATATTCTCCAAAAATTCCAATTCGGACCGCACAACAAATCATTGTATTCCACTATAATTTCACAGCACATTAATTCTTTACAATGAAAATGATTCATAATTTAATAACAGAGATCACCATCGCATCTGATAATAGTTTTCATTCACGATTCTTATATTTTCATTCAATAAAAAGCACAAAACACAGCCCACAATTTTTCTTTAATTTTCAAAAAAAAAAACTGTTATCTAAATCGTTGATCGTATATAGCAGAGCACAACAAACTACCAAAACCTATTATTACGTACCGACCACGTATTAAACGAATACGGTTAAGAGCAAGTAGCGTATACAAGAAAACTTTTAACTTCTTAATCGAAATAAATTCTCTAACCCATTATTAGATTTACTTTTGATATAAATAACATCTTAATTTGAAGTTGCTATTAAAACATTTACAGTTAACGTTTGATAGAAATTTGGAGTTTATTTGATTTGGATGAAACCCTTGAAACCACAGATGGTGTTTCTTTTCTCGATTACCATAAATGCATACGACATAATGACACTCTCTTAATTTACATTTATATTTGACTTTTGCAAGTGGGAAGTAAACACAACCTCAATTATTTGAACGTCATAATCAAATTCTGAATGACAAATATTTTAAAGGTTTTATGTTTATTATGTTTACATCTACGTTAAGTAGATTTGAGTTTTGTTGATCAAAAATATATAAGAGATTTATCTTCTTGTAAGCGACTTAACCTAATACGGAACATTTATTTTAATAATTTATAAAATTATTTGTTAAATGGGTGTACATATGCAAAGAAGTTTGAATATCGCCGTATAAAAGATGATTCAAGGGAAGAGCGTAATCGATTAATGCGTTTATCGACTTGGGTAATGGAAATTTGAAAACTTCGCACGTTTCTACAGTTAAATCAATATAGAAACATCATCTTACGTATTCCTAACAATCTAAAAGTTGTCTCGCTTCCGCATGATTGCCTTTATAGCACTGCCTTTTGGCATCAACAATATTGTGTTCATACTCCAATTTCGTATTTAACGAACAGGTGGTGCTTATTTGGATCGATCAGTAATGTTAATAATCGCAACTTTAATTTGGTGTGCAAAACGGAGTGGCTGCCCCTCAACCATATAGATCAATGTATTCAGGACTAGCTTACCCGATGTGAGACTGAGGCTGCTTCTCATTATAAGACTTTTTTTATTTTTAATTTTCTTTCAGCAGCTTGATGATTTAGAGCTTAATAAGCTTTATGATGCTTATAATCCTGGAAACACCCGAAGACTCCAGTATTTTATCACATAAAGAAACTCTGGAAGGTGGAGTGCTATTCGTTTTTTTGAACTTATGGCCATTAAAGAAATGTTACTGAAAAGCGCGCGATTTCCTAGTGTTTGCATATGCAGATGATAACCTCAATTATTACTTTGGCAAAAGAGAAAACATCTTCTCTTCATTCATTAGGCATAACTCGACTAACGCCATACCTATCAGATAAAGTAAAAGATGAATCTATAAAAAGTTTTGGGGGAGTGTTGGGGCGTATGTGCTTGTTCGACATCAACCTGACAGTCTCAAAAAGTTTTGGATTTCGTTTGTCACTGACAAATGTAGTTTAATGGCGTTTTTAACGGAGTACTTAAAACAAAAATGGTACTTGGTGTTTTTACTAATGAGAGCCTGATTTTTCCAAGAAATTAGCAGATGCCAAAAGAAAATATTACGCATTTTATAGAGAAATGCTAACAAACTTCCAAGCAATTAAACACTTTGTCGAAGGTTGGAATCTCCACAACTAGAACGATAGGTGGAGTAAATTGGATTTGACTGATCCGGAATATCAGCTTCCAGCACCAACCGATCTGCTCCAAGGAGCAGACATGTACAGCGACTTTATTGGCACTGGAATCATAAAAGGTAAGCATAGCTCAATAAAAACTAGCTTCGGTTGGGTAATCTCCGGCTCAACTCCATTCAACGGAGATCCACAAAAAGTTGCAATCCATATCGGTAACAAAAATGAGAAAGATATGGAGAGATTCCGGGAAATAGAGGAAATTTCGATCATCAGTGGCAGGCCGGAGATCGAACATGAATATGAACAAATTTTCTCGCAGACAACCAGCCGAGACCGGAATGGGAGATATATTGTTCAAATCCCATTTAAAGACCACCAAGTAGCCCTATTGGGACTTTCTATACATCGAGCATTCCAACTTTTCTTGCAATTGGAAAAAAAATTGGACCGAGACCCTAACCTGAGAGAGCTATATGTGAATTTCATGACCACGTAAGTACATCAAATTGCAACATATGAAACCGGTTACACCCAACTATTATCTACCTCACCATGCGGTATTGAAAAATACAGAAACCGCAAAAATTCGGGTAGTGCTCGATGTTTCCATGCAGACATCTATAGGCCTAAGTCTAAATGACGTGATGCGCGGGATATCGAGAAGATGTATCGCCAAATACGAATGCAGAAAGAACATCAGAGTTATCAAACCATCGTTTGGAGAGAAAATAAACATCAACTTTTGCAAAAATATCAACTCAGTACCTTTACGAATGGAATATCCGCCGCACCTTACCTCGCCATCCGGATACTAAATCAACTGGCTGAAGATCAGTCCCCTCAACATCCAGAGGCGAATCGCATTCTCAAACGAGACTTTTATGTAGATGATGTCCTAACAGGCGCTGACACCGTTGAAGAAGCTCAGCAACTGCAATCGCAACTAGGAAAACTACTTCATAAGGGAAAAATGGAATTAAGTAAATGGTCTACCATCAGAGCCTCTTGGCAAAGATCCCGGATGATAAAATCATAATCGGCGATCTTACCTTCACCGACGAACAGGCGATTAAAACATTAGGAATTCCCAATAATT